>CM056581.1:32030000-32630000 GCA_029721435.1 Gymnothorax reevesii
ATCGTTCAATGAAGACTTTGAGGTTTCATTTGTCATTGTAAATATTTACTTTGCTCATAATGCAAGGGCAGTGAAGGGATTGGCTGATGTTGGAGGTTTCTGTGTTTCTATTGGTTATGCCAAAGGAGGAGATGATGAGCATAAGGAAGAAGATAGCTTTGTCTCTGGTGAGTGAGTGCGGAGGCCTCCTCCTGGAAAGGGGAAACAGTGATGGAGCGCTGATGACCTTGTCCTAGACCCAGAGAAAATTTTACTTCAGAACCACATTTGTCTCTTGATATCGTTGGCACACACAGAAAGGCATTCCAAAACCATTTCGGTCTTTCTGTGTAAAATGTTGCTGAATGTTTTGTAATCAGGATATGAGTTGAACTAAGAACTTAGCTACGTGCAAAAAAAAAAGATAATTCGACTTAAGCAATTTAGATCTAGACCATATCCATTTTGTGGGATAGTACTGGAGATCATGAATGGTGCCTATGCCCAAGACTGGTCTTTAGGCTCCATTACTGGCTTAGGGGGATTATTTCAAGAAGGCTAATTACTCAGCAGTCTGTGCTTGCCGAATAGTAGTTACAATTAAAGGATTTTTATCCTCAGTTGGATGAGTAGTAGGTTGGATTGTATTTGAAAGCTTTAATGCTTTTGTGTGTCTCTGTAGCTGATGCCAATGGGATTCTGTCATGTTGACCCCAGATGCAAACAATTGACAGTGCGCTACGAATGGAATGTTTTGTTTTATAAGCTTCAAAGCTAAGATGTACTAAAGTGGCCTGTTGACTCTTGCAGAAATGCATTTTGATACCTGACGTGCCCGCAAAATATGTTGAGCTTGTAAAGACCCGAGTAACTTTATTTCTCAGCTGTTTCTTTCCCTGTTTTCCTTACTACATTTTTAGAGCAGCCAGCTTTGTTTTTGGGATAGACAGTGTCTCAAATTGCCTTGCATACTGCGGCTGAAATGCATGTATTTCTGTACACGCAATGAAATGGAATTGTTTTACAGTCTATTTCCTCTGTGCAACTTCAGGAGAGAGCTTTCACCTTTATGTAGAAAGTTGTTAAATTCACTTCAATAATGGGGTTAAAAATAATTAAACAGTCTCTGTGCTGTTAGGTTTGGTTTAAGCATCTCTCAGGGAAGGAGGGTATTGAGAAAAGGATATTCTTTGTCGCTCGATGTTGTTTTCTTTATTCGATCTGGTTCTTATGGTTGCATTGCGGATTACTCTGTTGCAGTTCATCTCAGTGAAAGTGCTACCCTCCCTGTCACAGGGCATTTTGACTTTTTCCTTATGTTTGGGAATGTGATAGTCGCTTAGTCTAAAATGAAATGGGGCCTTAACAGGCCTACCAAAGAAAACGTAGCCTCAGCACACAAAAACTTTGAAATGCCTACATTAATCGCGGAAATGGCAACTGAAAAATAATACCCCGCTACCGAAACTGCAAAAACCGCAACATAAACTGTTGACTCGTAGCGTAAGTCTATGAAACTGCAACATCTTCTTTCGCATCCGTCTTTGCCATTTACTGCGCTTGCGCGTACCAGCCCAGGCTGCTTTCAGAGATACCGAAGGAGACACGCCTGATTCCGTTTGGTAAGTAAAACTTCCAAATATGACGTTATTGTTAATGCAGATGTTTAACAATGAATTGTAAGACGTAGCTGTTACATCCACATTCTCGTAAATTCGCTTATTTTAGCATGTCACCCTGCCGAAAATGAACGATGCACTGTCGATTTCGCTAAAGTCTTAGAGTTGCCAACTTGACGACTTTCTCGCTTAATCTGGCGACTTTCCAAATCGGGATTGTTTGTCCACTCAAGACGTATGCATACGTCTTGAGAAAGTCGTCAAGTTGGCAACTCTAAGACTATAGCGAAATCGACAGTGCATCGTTCATTTTCGGCAGGGTGACATGCTAAAATAAGCGAATTTACGAGAATGTGGATGTAACAGCTACGTCTTACAATTCATTGTTAAACATCTGCATTAACAATAACGTCATATTTGAAAGTTTTACTTACCAACCGAAGGAGACACGCCTGATTCCGCTATCTCTGAAAGCAGCCTGGGCCGGTACGCGCAAGCGCAGTAAATGGCAAAGACGGATGCGAAAGATGATGTTGCAGTTTCATAGTCTTATGCTACGAGTCAACAGTTTATGTTGCGGTTTTTGCAGTTTCGGTAGCGGGGTATTATTTTTCAGTTGCCATTTCCGCGATTAATGCAGGCATTTCAAAGTTTTTGTGTGCTGAGGCTACGTTTTCTTTGGTAGGCCTGCTTAAGCCACAGTGGTTTTATATTCAGTGGGGACTGTGGCCACAGGCTGTGTTAGTGCTGTGGTTATATTAGCACAAGTTTAATCATTGCTGTGCTAATGTAACCTCGGGCTGTATTTGCATTGTGCTTTTGTGATTGCTGGTTGTATTATCATTGTGACATTTTCATTGCAGGCTTTATTGGCACGTGGATGGTGTGAAATAGCGCCGTGCTTATGTATCTGCAGACTCGTTATGCTGTTGTGACTGTAGGCTACTAGTGCTGTGCTACTCCAAAAGCAGGCTGTATTAGCTTTGCACCTATGTGACCACTAGCCGTGTTAGCGCTGTGCTAATTTGACTGCTGGCAGTATTTGTGCTGTGCTATGCTAATGTGAGTGCTAGCTGTGTTAGCACTGCGTTGAGGGTGATGTGAATGGCTAAATTAGTGCCGTGAATTGGGCTGTATTGGTGTTATGCTGGGGTGCCTGCGACTGAGGGGTCAGTTGGTGCTCTGCCGAGGTGAAAGCGGCTGTGATCTCCGGTTGACTCCAGGCGCAGCTGTCGGAGATGGAGCAGCTGCACAGCGCAAGCGAGGGCTCGGCTCGTCAGAGGGACGAGGCCCAGCGTGAGGCTGACAGACTAAGGGCCGCGCAGAGAGACGCAGAGCGCACGCTCGCCGCAAGAGAGAGAGCGCACCGACACCGCGTCAAAGGCCTGGAAGAGCAGGTAATGCTGTACGGGGATAATGCAGCATTCACACGGATCACCATCAACAGATTGTAGCCATTATAATGGATCAGAGCACGGTATGAGGTTAAAATTATCGAAGGGCCACCCTTGTATTCAGTGGAATTCGGAATTCCAAGCTGGATGCGACTCAACATAACATTACTCAATATGAAATGAGAAATTTGTGCCCACCTATGTAGATGAATATATGTACTGAGCGCAGTCGTCTTTGTTGGACAGAGTATTGGGACAATCGCTAAGTTTTTCACCATATAAAGTCGTCCATGTGACTGCAGCAAGACCTGCAGTACGCTGACCTGACACAGTGTTGATATTGAGAACCCTGGCTGCACTGATCTTTGGCTTCCTGTCCGTCAGGTGTCCACTCTGAAAGAGCAGCTGCAACAGGAAATGAAACGTCGGCAACCCCCGCTGCCCCCATCCCTGCAGTCAAACGAGAACTGACGAGCGCTCTCTGGTGGTCAGACCAGTCAAGAAAACTGGAGAGCAGTGCAACCTGCCCTCAACTAGTGTGGGTTTACAAAGTCATGTGCAGCCAATCAGGGTTTAGCATGAGTTGGACAGTTAACAGGTGATTGGACTGTTCTAAATGTGCAAGTTGCCTGAATTGCGCAATAACAAAACTTTTTGGGCATTTTTGTTCCGCACATTAAATTTAAGTGTGAAATACTTCTGTATTCAAATGTTAAGTAGGCATGTCGCATGTAGAATTTAATTTGATCTGTTGTCATTGGAATTATTTTTATCTTGAATACAATGAAGCACACACAGTAAGGGACCACTTGATATACGCCACCATTTTTAAATGTGTGTGCATGTGCTCATTTTAATTAGGTTGATGCTGTCACATTAACACTTTATTGTCCTAGCACTAAGAAACTAACAGATGTTGTTTTTGTAAATCATAGTCTGTTTTAATGATAGAAATACTTTTGTACATGTCTTTATATGGGAGAGGACATCCGTGCTCAGCGGGCGAGTGATGGGGTGGGGAATGCAGTGTGTCACCCTGAATCCAGTCGATTATAATTTTTGGACCGGCATTTGCATCAGTAGTAGGGCATGCCAGCCAGTTTTCTCATGAATGGTGCAGGTGCACTAATTGCACTGTTTAAGATCTGGGTCTAATGCTCAGATTGCCGGGGTCAAGAGCGTGATGTTTTCCTTGGGTCTGTCAGCTCACCTCACTAGAATGACTGATGGGGAGTATAGACTACATGGTCTCCATTTCCAAAGCTGAAAACTGAAGGAAAACTGGTAATGTTGAAGGGATTCTGTGAATGAAGGTAATCATGGAGCTTGTATGGATTTGGAGCTCCATAGCTTATTCCAGTCTGTTTATGGACCGCTTCTCCTGGCTCCTCTCAGGGTGTTTTGGCAGATTGTGTGTACCGTCTCCACAGAGGAGCACATCCTTATTGCTGATTACAGTGAACAGCCAGGGGAAGCTAGAAACAGCCTAATTATTCCTTCCAGGAAGACTTCAAACACAGACTGCTGATGAAGTCCAGGCAGTTGTCTGGAACAGGCTGAAGGCCAGTGTCCAGGGTATCCCACATGCTGTGGCTCTGGTAGGGCGTAGCAGTCGGCCTCAAGTGGTTCCGTCATTATTGTCGAGTGCCAGCCTGGTTTCAGCCGGGCTGAGGAGAGAGCAGGCGGGCCAATCGGATAAAGAAATGAGGTCTTCGCTGCACCAGAAGGGCCTTAGACAGGTGGCCCTATTGTGGTGGATTCCACACTGTGTTCTTTTGAGTTTCTTGCCTACTGTCATTCTCATTTTATTTGAACCCCCCACCATGAGCTCAATTTTTTATTACATGGATTTACTCCGTGGAGTTGGCACTTTCAGTGAACTGAAATCTGCAGGAACCATCAATATTGAAGTCTGGGCTTTGACGCCAGCATTACTGCAGCTTCTCATTCCCCCTGTTAAATCATGACTGATTTAAACCTCAGCCGCCATATTACTGTTATTTTAACTGACTCTTACACCAAAAGACTTGCTGTTGATTAAACTAAACAGGGGCTGATCCCTGGATCAATATTGGGTTGAAGACCATGCACAAAGGCCCAGTAGCTATGCTGTCACTAAAGTGGCTACACGGGCTTTGAGCCACCGACCTCCTAAGTCCCAGTTAAGTGCCTGGGCAGCTAGGCTTTAAGCCGTCTCACTCACGTGAGATTAAACCTGTCCAATAAGTGGCATTAAAGGGTCAATCAGGTACCAGGGAGGAAGGGAGCCCAGCAGTACTGCTGGCCTGGGCGGTCGAGTATTCATGAAGTGAAACAAACAAGTACATATAAAGTTAATAGAAGGCAGACATTTAGACAACTTGACTATGTAAAACAGAATAACACATTTATTTTTGGCCATGAAAAGCAGTTGTGCAGTAACGGAGTGTGAGCAGCCTTCACTGAGCACCTATTGCCGCTGATGCTGACAGGTACCAATGCCACTCAATCACAGACTGCTCTCCACTGAATCACAAAGCACATACAAAATCAAACCAAGGAAAATACAGTACCACATTTGTTATTACTTTGGTCTGTTACGTTAGTTCACTTTGATTTACCCTGACTGGCGCCTGGGTGCTGGACTTAATTATTGCTGCATCTTCAAGTACAGGGACATAGACAGCCCGGCTCGCTCAACATGCTAGCCACTTGCTAATAGCGATATTTACGATGACGTCACAAGTTGTCTTGCGGTTGGCAAAAAGGCTCATCTTAACTAAGTTTACTAGTAGATCTCTGTCTTTATATGTACTTAATAAAAGATCTAAAATAGCAATGCCAGTCAGTAGTTTTGATATAGGTCGTACCAACAAGTTTGCTAAGGGTTCAGGAATCATGTTTTTGAGGATTTTCAGTGAAGAACCAAAGAGGTTACTTGCCATGTTTGTGTTACGATCATGCTTTCTGCCAACTGCCATACTGTGCATGCAGAACAGTGACGTCATTGTTTATTCACGGCGAATATCGCTATTCTTCTCATGAAATTGCCATTTTTATGCAGTAAATGGAAAGAAATAACAGAAGTATATATATGACTGCTGTGCAAGTGCATCATTGGGTAATCAGTTTAGGGTTCAGTTTCAGCAGATTGATCGTAATTAAGGTTAGACATGAGTAGTTTTGAATTGCGATAATTATGGTGGGGCTCGAGGGGAGTTATAGGGATTTATTTTTGGGAATGGCAGGGGTTCATTTAACTAGTGTCACTGCAGAATCTCACTGACAGAGCATTACAATTACATGCAGTCGCACAGCAATCACACGTTGCATTGTAGTTACAAGACAATTACATCAGTTAAAATGCCAATTTATACAAAATGTCACCTGATTTTCTTGTTATTCTTAACACTGCTTGATCGTACATGTTAAAGAAAAAAACTTGTGTAAAACAAATACAAAAAAGTTACAAAAAATAAACAAGACAGTAAAAAAACACTCTATGTTGAGTTCAACTTAAAAAATAGTTATGTGCATCTGAACAAAGTACCACTATTTTGAAGCACCAGTGTACAGGTCTTTTAATAGCACCAGGGACATCATTCAGTCAGTAAGGTATAATTGGGTACAAACCTATGTGCACCGTGTGGGGGGATTTCGGTGACTGTGAAAGACAGTCTTTGGAAAGAAGGATATGATAAAGAAGAATGTACTGAAGGTGCAGAGAGTACGGACTTTGGACTCAAGAAAGACTGGAGGGGGTGGAGCGCTAACACTCGGGGTGTTGGAGCAGGAAGTTTGGGCAGTAAATGGGCCTACCCCCTCCTGTCTCCCCCACCTCAGCATCCCCCACAGCTCTTCCCACAGCTGCTCCCTAGTGCCCCACAGTGTCCACTCAGCGCTGCCACACCACATCTCGAGAACTGGTCACGGCACATATCCGCTACAGAGAAAAGTGGAGGGGTTAGGGAGAGAAAGGCAGAGATGGGGGAACAGGGAGGGAGGGAAGGGTGGAAATGGGAGGTGCAGGGTGTAAAATTGGAATCAGTCTGTCATCAACTTCACAATTCTGTCCTGCAATAGCAACAATCCCATTCTGGCCACTGAATTACCTGCATTGTAGTACCAACTGTCTCAGTGCCACCCCTGAATTAGCTGTGCTGTAGTACCAACCATCACATTCCCACCCCTGAATATCTGTAATGTAGGAGCAGCAGTCCCATACCCAAGTTTGTATTGGGAGAATCCAAATTAAACACAATTTTAGAACCAAAAAAGATGCTTTGTACAATGAGATTAAAGCCTAGGCTAATTCCCAACCCTCAATTATCTGTATTGAAGTAACTAACCTCTCAGCAGCTCCTCGTGGGCACACACAGTCCTGACACACACCTCCTTGTTCACCACATACACCCTGCGCAAGCTGTGGAGATGAGCCCGGGGGAGAAGTGGGGTCATTGGGAATAATAACGCGGTGAGAGCAAGCCATCAACGTCAGAGTTTTTTTCACATGGTAATGATAAGGCTAAAGAAATGGCAGCCAAGCACACAGCCATACCTGTAGAAGCAGAGACTGTTCAAACATTGCCTGCAGGGCTTGTGTACAGAGTACAACCTGGTGCAGGGGTACTGCTCCTCACGGCAATCTGTGCAACAAAATAACAAAAATAGGGCCAACATTCCTGTAGTGTACCGACAAGCTATGTTACTGTAATGATACAAATCAAGAAAATATCAGGTGAAGTCTGACCTTTGAATTATTGAAGACCTAAGTTCAAGGTCACAAGAAGTTCACATACAAGTATATGACCTCCTACATGTCAATAATACGATCCTAAGCTCTGAAGCATTTTGGCGATATGAGTCATTGAAAATGCACTGTAAGTTTTGAATTTTAGAGGTCACTGAAGGTCAAGTTTAGGTCACCAGACAGACTTCATATAAAACCTTCTCTATGTCTCTAATGCAAACCTCAACTCAATCCATGACTATTTTGGTGATACAAGTCACTGTATTTTTACTATGTCATGACCTTCAAAGGTCACTGTCAAGTTGAATGCCACCAAATAAAGGTTAATATGGGACTTCCTTTATGTCTCTAATACAAACTTAGGCTCTACTGGTGGCCATATTTGTGATACAAGTCATTGAATTTCAACAATTTCAAGTTTGACCTTCCAAAGTCAATAATGAAAGTTCACATATGGTTTCTTGTATGACTCAAATACACACATCTGTGACAGTTTCAGTGATGCAAGCCATTGTACACTTAACAAAAATATAAATGCCCCATTTGACACTTGTAAACTTTAATTAGCATTAAGGGTTTGCAATATATTAAGTCATCCATAATTTATTTTATTGTTCAATATACCGCAGATTATTGTGCATTAAAGCAAGATAGTGGCGTATGGCAATCAGGGATATTCATAGACACTTGGGATCACGATGAGGACGACAAGCGTGTAGGTTCGATTTTCCCAGTCGGTTCTAGACAGTTTGAGGTGTGATACGTCTGTTGTGCAGACCAACTGTTTCATCTGCTGTGCGTGTTGCAGGTCTAAGGCGATCACGCAAGTGGAGAAGCCTGATGTGACGATCTTGAGCTCATGTGGTCACACGTGGGTGAGGTCGATTTGCTGTACTGCCAGACTGTCTAAAACACCCTCAAACACCCAATTGACCGATAGTGAACATTAATCTGTACAGTAACCGCTCTGGTGGATGTTCCTGAATCCAGCATTCCTATGGCGCTTTCCCACATGATTTGCAACATTTGTGGCATGGCTACTTTTAATTAAATTTGACATTTTGGGGTGGCCTTTTATTGTCCCCAATTTTAGGGAGTGACTGAGTTCTGTTCAGGCTGTTCGAGCAGCATCTGCACATGCCACACCTGTGTTGTGGGTGGAATCAATGCATTACTGAGCAAGTACTCGCTGGCAGAGATGAACACAAATGTTGTATACAAATCAAGACAAATAACCATTTTGCACAATTAAGACATCAGTTCATTTGAGGTAACACATTTCATGTTACATAAATAATTTACGTGGGGCATTTATATTTTTGTTAAGTGAAATTTCACCAAATGAAACTTTTAAGCATTCAATCCACTCTGGCTTCAATATTTTAAAGCCTAGAAGTGAAAATTTTAATATTTATTTTGACCTTCAGTTTACCTGTTAGGGTCATCTGAGGTCAACTTTAACACTGCCAAAATATAAATGACTTCCTACTTGTCAATTAGACAAAATTAAGCTTCAACTAGAAGTGTTTTACCTCCAAAGGCCATTTTATGAAAAAAAGTGTCACACTGGGCCCTGGGGAGCCCTCACTAGACCCACTTCTGGCGATTCAATCAAAATGGCACTTGCAATGTACATTGAGGGTATGATGGTGAGTTGATTGCCTGATGAGCATTTTTTGAGAAATAATTTTTGAAACTTAAAGTCCTGTCTTTTAACTCTGGGGTAAGATTTCAAAGGCCTATAAAACGGATATCAACAATTAAATCACAAATCTGAAGAGAGGGGAAAAAAAACCTCTGGAGATGCAGTCTAGTAATATGTTGTGGAAAATTTATGGTAAAATTCATCATGCCCAACAAAAATAAAATATGTTCCAGACGACGGATGACGAATGAAAAACCACACTAATAGCTTATCAGCCCTTTAGGTTGGTAAGCTATAAATGAACTGCCTCAATTAGCAATGTAGAGCATCAATGGCTGGTGAATGAGCAGGCCAGTAGTGTGGATTTAATTATGTGATTGTCAGCTTCAAAACTTATTCCACTGTATCATTTCACCCATTATGCACAGCACCAAAGTCGCCCACATTAGACCTGAATAGTGATTTTTTTATTATTAAAATTGATGGTGGTAAGGCTGTATATTTTCTGTTAATATTATAGAAAATATTCTTCATCTTGCTTTCTGGTAGTGGAGATTTATGGGAAACATGGGGACCAATCAAATGTCCATGACAGCTATTTTGGTTTGCCAGTCTTTCTCAGTGATGTGACTAAACTTAAAATGCAGGCATCAAAGCATAAACACAAGAATGGGAGCAAAAAATTACAGAGGAGGAGGAGGTTATGGTAAGACTGTCTAAATTAGATTCTATTTTTTGTCATCTTGTGCGGAGAAAAACAGTTGAAGAGCTGGTGAACTACAGATGCCAGCTAACTACAGTGATATTTACCTAGCCAGCGCGGTCAGCGAATTAGCTAACTGGCATCTGTGCGCAACAACCAGCATCAGACTTTGTGATTGACATGGTTTATTATTCCCAGCTTGACAAGTTTGCCTAGTGAAGACAGCAGCTCTGTGTAAAGTTAGGTACCTAGCTTGCACCTTGTTTTTGTACAAAGTTCAAGTGGACATTGAATTGGAGAGTTCAATTTTACAAAAATTCATTGAATGATGAAAAAATACCTGAGTAACGTAAATTTGGATGAGTCTCAAAATGTGGAAAAAGTTCCTATCTTGCCAAGAAAATTACTATGATTGTAAATTTGGCTAATAATACAACATACTTTCCTGGAATCCAATAATACATCACAAAATGAATCATCAATTGTTCAATGTTGAAGCCGCACACAAAATCATGACAGGGAAGAGGCTCCATATGGAGACTGACGCCAATTTAAAGGGGTGCATTCTATCGTAGTTCAGTAAATAACTTAAATAACGCGACCATCTGCAGTAATTTGATGCAATTTACATCCATATGGAGTGAAACATGTAGGAGTAACAGCCCTTTAAAAGAGTATTAAGGTTGAAACACTTCAAAACTTCACAGGAGGATCTACACGCACAGTGCTGCATGAAGGTCTGCACACACACACACACACACACCAAAGTATGCTTATGCCCACACACAGGCACACTCACTCCTGCCTCTTACCCAGAGGTCCTGGCTCTGTGGGTTCAGTCATAAACTCGGCCTCTGAATCAGAAAACATGAAAAACACAATTTGCAGTGTAATGACTTGCACATAAATGCATAAAGGTAATGCTATGTCTTTCCCACATAATTACGCAGGAGTAAATTACTGCATTCATTATGACACAAACTACTGTGAACATACGCAAACAAACTCATTGTAAACTGCCTTATGTGCATGCATATTTTACAATAACTGTCACATCTTTACAAGGGCACGTTCTCAAGTACCAACACTGTAACAGTGATCCTCAGACATGCCAATCTTACAAGGGCCACATATAATCTCCTGAATGAAGCAGCTGCTCAATGGACATTAATGGAGACTGTACATAAACATTAAGACTACTGTATGCAAATATTACCTCAAAATTCACATTTGATACAGATTTTCTGGAACAAATACAAAAGAAGATATACTCTTCCAAAAAAAGAAACTATACAAATATTGAATTATTGATTACACTTTCTTTTCAATGTGTTTTCCACACTTGTCAAAACATTTCATGTATAATAAATTCATGCTAACAACAATGTATGGTTTCTTTTTTGGAAGAGTATACTTTCCTGTCAGATAACTGGCTTAATTTTACAACAGTTTGTTTTTTTTTTGTCTTTAATTTTACAAATTATGAAAATCTAGTTTGATTTCCTTGAGTTTTTGACAGAGACAGTTAAAAAATGAGACTATAATGACAGATTATATGCAAAATATAATACTGGCCCTACCAGACTGGACAGGGACAAAGGAACGATCCAGAAGCACCTGCTTTTGTGGGAAGGGAACTGAATTCTCTAAAACAGCCTCTGTGTGGAGAGAGACAGATAAATCAATATCAATCAGTCTTTAACTTTGGTTAAAATAAATTAATAAATGTTCTGAACTAAATCAATTTACCCAACCTAAATTTTTACAACTGAAAGAGCCCTAGATCAATAAAATCTAAAATACTAACATTTAACTAAAATATTTGCTTAAACAATGGTAGGACTAAGGGATTGAGCCTCTCCAAGTTTTTTCCAGTGAGACTGTCGCTTAATAAACTGAAACCAGTTCATTTATTTTCAAATCATACAAAACTGGGAAAACACAAGCGTAAACACATCGTCTTACCGGGAAGCTCATAGTATTGGCTATAATCCTCTGTGAATCAAAAGAAAAATAAAGAAAATGTGTTTATTTCTTGTCAAAGAAATGCATTTTGACATTACATGACAAGTTAAGGACTGATTAGTGGACACCTTAATCAATAACAGCCAACAGTGCAGTTGCACATGCATACTGACTGGGTAATAAATGCTATACATAATGCACAGGCATAGAAGTATATGAAAAAGAGAAGAAACTCCTTCACCAACATGAAGCCAGCATACTTTGAGTTAAAAATATCCCCACGGCTCCAGAATAAACCAATCTTTAAGAAGAAAGGAATTACTAAAATCCCCTTCTCAAATCGCATGAGCCATTCGGGGTGAGCAGAAACCATGGAACATGGTGGCAGGAGACTCACACCACTGAAACACTTCTCAGCAGCAGACCCTGGGAACCTTGCCAAGATTGGGGAGGAAATGGATTGAGAAAAGTGCAGGAAATTTCAGTGGAAAACCTGCTTCAGGCTAAGAGAGACCAACTCAGACAAAAACAAACCTTCAGCACGACTGAAGGCTTCATCACTTGAAACCAAGAGATTATTTTATTTTTATTTTTTGGTAAGACTTGTATTTGGCCATCCATGATCTTCACCAAATTTCACAGAATTTCTTCAATTTTGATACTGATGTAGATTCATCAGAACCAGTGGAAATATGCAAATATAAAATTCTCTAACGCTCAAATGAAGTATGTTGTAGTACATTTTGGAATGTAAAGCCAGAAAACATTAATGTCAGACTTTTACATCTTTAATGTACCTCCAAGATAAAGTAACTTCACATACAAACAAAACCCTTCTCAGGTCATTTAAAAATGCAAACAGTGAAATGCAAGAAAACGACTCACCTGTGACGGTATCCTCATCTGTCACAGCAAAGTGCTGGGCAACGAGTAAGACTGATGGGACAAAATTCAGGAAGATGAGCTGACAAAAAGACCAGACAGCCCACTGACCAACTGACATTAAGAAAGCAGCAAAAAGCATGCATTCATGGCCTTTCATCTCAGAGAATGACAAAATCCTGCCACAGACTCCTATCATGCTTTAATAGCAGGATCATAGTGAAAAAATGTCTCCTTTCTTCTTTGATGTGGATGCACACCCGCAATCATTCCAGACAATGACACTTGCCCCTTGACAATGAATATGCATTTATGTAATCACTAAAATGATCACAGGGGAGAACTATCAGATCAGATATGAAAAGCATGCAATACTTGGATTAAATGTCAATAGCTGAAATGTATGGCTATGTAAACAATTTGTAATTTTACAGTAATCGTAATTGTACTGACCAGGCATGGATAACAGTAGCAAATAGCAGGCCCTCATGGTCAATGGTCAAGTCTGGAGGTAGTCAAGCACTTATACTAAAAGAGATTGAAAGAGGATATGTTATGCATGAAATCCTGAAATTGTGCGCAGTATTGCTAAACATAATTTTACATGATATTACAGTCATGGCAGTGCGTTGATTTTATGTTCGAATGACTAAACACAGTCTCTTGTATACAGCCTTTCTCTACCGCTCCCTGCATTTATGTTTAATTCTCTGTACTCTGCCCTCCTCCTTTCGCAGTCTCCTCTCCCCGCTGCCCTGACAGTCTCATAGGAAAACAGTGGGGAAACTCTGGCGAGCAAGACTGCAGAGTGTCTGTCCTCATTAACAATCTCTGTTTCTCTTTTCTTCTTAACTGCTAAAACACACACAAAAAAAAACAGATGCACCATGGGAAACATTCCAACACAGGAACCACTAAGTTCCTCCCCCTCCCTCTCCCACTCTCTCCTCCCCAGCCGTGCCCCACTCCACTCCACTATGGGTTTGCCAGTCCACAGACCACCGCTGTACCAAAACCAAGGCGCTCACCAGTGAGAAATAAAACAGCTGAACAGAGACAAATAATAACTAAATGAATAAAAGTAATGTCCAGTGATGGGTGTCCTCTGAGTTTTTCAGAGACGCCGTATCAGTAATCATCATCGTAATGACTCGTCCCCTGCATGGTGGTCTCACAGTCACCACTCACCTCTATCAGGAAGCAATAAATTAGGACAGTCTTGAATAGAATTTTACCACATGATTCTACTAACATTTCCTGTCTCTCTCAAGAACAAAGAACTGCATTACACAAGTAACATTCCTTACCAGCATGTGATTTTGTCAACAATCATAAATTAAGTTTACATGAGGAGATAACATTCACTTAAAAAATGTCCTTGAACCATCTCAGTCCCAACATTTATAAAGAAGATAAAGTCAATTGTGACTTGTATGTATTAAGACATCTGGCAAATTAGATAATAGATATAGTAAATATTTCTTCTAGTGTCCGTGAAATCACTCATCATATTTCATCTCCCAATTCAGAAGAGTCATGCACAAAGGCACGACTACCCGATCTAACCTACAACACTGGAGTAAAACACCCAGTTTCCTAAGCCTCGTGACATGGCTGAGAATGATACCGCAGCCCTTTGTTTTACAGTCTCTCTATTCGCATGGGACTCTCACCTACCCTCTTGCAACAAGCATTCTGCCCGATCTGCTGCTGCGAGCTGCTTTATGTGTGTTTGATGTGAGTGCAATGTCACTGTGAATGTGCTCCTTATTCCATATTCCTTTCTCTGCAGTGCTGACATCTGGGAAGTATTAAAACCGCAGAGTCTCCCCACTCTAATCTCATTGCCGCCCCCCTCCAAATGCCCCAGGACATTAAAACAAAAGAGCAATGAAAACGGGCCCGTCCCCCACCCCTTTTGTTTTATTTTCTCCTTCTCACAAGCAATCGCTTTCTTCGTCCAATGAAGTTCAATCAAATTTAGACTTTACTTCCTTCAACCCCCATTCCCACCCGGCTATTCCACCAGCACTCAGTGAGTTAACTTATGTTGGCAAACTTCACTCCATTGTACTAGCATTGCCCTCAGAAATAACCCTACCTCCCAGCGCGCAACGTATTTCCCGTGTAGCACTGCATTACAGTATGTAAGGCAGTTGAACATCTTCTTATCTGGTCCGAATTCATTAATCAGAGGTATCGTGGGAAAAGGTTACTAAGCAGAGCAATAAAAACATGCAATTAACGTAACAGTCGAGCAGAATAATTGTTTGAAAGTGACTTGTAGTTAGAACATTTAGCAACAACAGACGATTTAGTCAATTCCAAACTATAGGCTACACAGCATTGAGCAATTTGTTTTAAAATGGACTCACATATAAAAAGCAGTGCATTAAAACAGGATACGGACCAACATGAGCTGAACTCCGCCTGAGGGGGTGCACTTTGCCTGAAGTGTACCTGTTCATCAGTTATAGCACTATTTTAAAGTGTTAAAGTCTCCAAAATTAGAGTCAATAAATAGCCACCAAAAGGCAGGGATTGGAAGGTAAGTAATTGTGCAAAATGTTTTTTATGAGTTCTAACAAATTAACAGCCAGCAGCTCGACTATCGCCGGTGACCATCTCTAGTTCTTACCTCAAGTTCTCTTTCGTTCGTTCCGCTGATCCTCAAAGCACTGTCAAGTCTGCAGCCCACATTGATCGAGCGCCGCTCAGTATCGCCCCGCCGACTCTGCCCCCATATCCCCTCTCTCGCCGAGTACCACTGGGTCCCAGCGCCGACTCCGCCATCAGACACTCAATATTAGATTTTGGGATAATGGTGTCAGTCAAAGAACTATGCCGATAGCCGTATACTTCGTGGTAATAATGTTCGTGGTTAGCCTATATTTCATTTGTGGAGTGTTATCACGTTTGCGGGTGGAACAGTTGCTAAATCTCATCCACCTCAGGACATTTTTAGTTTAAGAGACCGATGCGCAATGAGATATGTTGCCAGATTGTAGGCTCAAGTCAAATTATGGCCAAGTAATTTTCCCACACGGCCAAATTTTACGATATTTTTCGGCCAAGTTATTCCGTCATATCGCATGAGTAAATATTATAATACTGTCGTCTGCATATTCATTGAGTACTTCCTTTATGAATGGATTTGGGGGAGGGGAGATCATGTATTGAAATACTTGCGCATGTGCATTCGGGATGGAATGTAACTTACATGTTGTCTATCCCTCTAAGCATGCTATTCATAGTTTAACAGAAAGAGTTTACATGTGAATTAAGTACATGTACAGCAGGGAAAATAAGTATTGAACGCGTCAACATTTTTCTCAGGAAAAAAATATTTCTAATGGGGCTATTGACATGAAATTTTCTCCAGATGTCGGTAACAACACAAGTAATCCACACAAAGAAATTAAAAATAAGTCCATAAATTAAGTAATGAGTTATAAAGTGGAATGACACAGGGAAAAATTATTGAACATGCTCACTGAAATTCATTTAAGACTTCGTAGAAAAGCCTTTGTTGTAATGACAGATTCAAGACACCTCCTGGATGGAGAAACAAGTTGCATGCATTGCTCAGGTGTGATTTCTTCCACACAAACTGTCTCCAAATCTTGAAGGTTCCAGGGGCCTCTTCCATTAACTTTGATTTTCAGTTCTTTCCATAGATTTTTAATTGGATTCAAGTCGGGTGACTGACTGGGCCATTCTAGCAGCTTTATTTTTTTTCTCTGAAATCAATTGAGAGTTTCCTTTGCTGTGTGTTTGGGATCATTGTCTTGCTGAAATGTCCACCCTCAATTCATCCTCAGCATCCTGGTAGATGGCAGGAGATTCTTATCATGAATGTTTTGGTGCATTTCTCCATCCATCTTTCCATTATATGAGGTCTGTCCCTACCACATGCTGAAAAACAGCCCCACACCATGATGTTCCCACTTCCAAAATTCACTGTTGGTATGGTGTTTTGGGGGTGATGTTCAGTACCATTTGTCCACCAAACATGGTGCGTGCTATGACATCCAAAGAGTTCAATTTTGGTCTCATCTGACCAGAATATATTCTCCCAGTATTTCATAGGCTTGTCCAAATGTTGTGCAGCAAATTTCAAACAGGCTTCAACATGCTTTTTCTTCAGCAGTGGAGTCTTGCGCAGAGAGCGTGCATAGACGCCGTAGCAGTTGAGTGCATTATTTATTGTTTTCTTTGAAACAACTGTGCCTGCTAATTCCAGGCCTTTCTGAAGCTCTCCGTGAGTGACCCTTGGCTCTTGGGCAACTCTTCTGATCATTCTTTTGACTCCTCTGTCAGAAATCTTGCAAGGAGTACCTGGTTATGGCCTGTTTATGGTGAAATTACGTTCTTTCCACTTCCGGATTATGGCCCCAACGGTAAACACTGGAACATCAGAAGTTTAGAAATACATCTGTAACCAATGCCATCGGTATGTTTTACAACAATAAGGTTGCAACTGTCTTGAGAGAGCTCTTTGCTTTTACCCGTCATGAGATGCTTCTTGTGTGACACCTTGGTAACGAGAAACATTTTTATAGGCCATCATTTAGGATTAAACCAGCTGATATTAATTTGCACTGAGGGGGGCAGGATTGCTCTCTAAATACTGACAGATTTCAGCTGGTTGACTTTCCATGCCTTTTTGCACCTCCTTTTTTATGTGTTCAATACTTATTCCCTGTGCCATTCCACTTTATTACACATAACTTAATTTATGAACTTATTTGCTTATATTTCTTTGTATGTCTGGATTACTTGGCTTGTTACAGACATTTTCATTTCAATAGTCCCATTAGAAATATATTTACTGAGAAAAATGTTTACGCGTCCAGTGCTTATTTCCCCCTCTTTATCTAAGGTCATTCATCTTCTGCAGTATAGAAATGTTCCAAAATTTTCAACACCAAAAAAGCATCCACCTTGATCTTGGGATCATTATTAATACTATAGATGCCCTAAGCAGCTCAGGGCTGTGCTATGGACCCTTTTGGTTCAAGGGCAAGGAAAAGTGAGATTTGGAGAGCACATGAGCACTGGACATTGTCTAGGACAGGAAAAAAAAAAAACTAGAGACAGTTAACAGACCTGCAGTCGGTGAGAGGTGAGCAACCTCTCGACTCGAGGTTTGTGAATGGAGACAGTAATGCAAAGATTTGGATGTACTAAGCTCAAAGCTCAGAAAGAGAGAATTAGTTGGAAGCAATAATCGAAAAACATCGACTGTGAAAAGAAACATTTGCACACGACAGGTTAACTATCCCCATTGGCTGCTTGCTCTTTCTCAGCTACCACGATAATTGCAGTGGCGGCTGGTGAACTGGCAATAGGGGAAGCTCAAACCATCCCTCAAAAATAATGGTTTTTTTTCAACTATTCATTACAGAAACTCCAAAAACTCTAAACTTTATCAGGTGTGGTTAGTTTTCATCAAAACGCAAATGTGTCAACTTTCACACATTTGCGTGAGTTTTAGTGGCATATTTACACTCCCCTGCTGTAGTCAAAAATGATTCAATCAACGCATATGTAAGAGATTCTCGCGCGGAACTGAAGTTCAAGTGCATGGAGATTTATCAGTGTCATGTGCGTAATGGTAGATTTCACAACTATTAATTGGAAACCGAATATGACTCTGGACTTCTTACGCTTTTCTTTACTCAGGGATTGGAAGCAATGTATGTGTTTCATAAATGAAAAAAAAAGAAAAAAAAAACATTTTCAACGACTTTATGCAAATCTATTGCTTCCAATGACCTTATTTCGTTTAATCATGAAACACATGCATGTTCTTTGGGAATAAAAATTCTTCCTGTTTATAGCTTGAATTCACGCTGGTCCCTTCCTTTCACCACGGGGAAAACAAAAGCACTTAATATTCCCTCCTTTTTCAATGCAATTTTTTTGCATCTTCTGCTGTATGTAGTCTGCAAAGAGCATGCGCGCAACCCAAATCTCACTTCAGCAGAACTGGTTTATTAAAACCAGCAACCTGTCCTTTAGATCCCCTTCCCACATTCTGTTTATGGCTCTTTATATAAACACATTCTTAAAATTGCGAACTATTTACTTCAGATGGTTTACCCTGCAGCTTTTAGGACTTCTATGGTTAAGCCTTTGACGTGGATAAAATAAGAACCTTATGTATCCCATTCTGTGATTTTTCCAAGAAGCAATGTTATGCATCATTTTATGTGTTATGGGGTTTTTTACTTTTTTTTATATTCAACCTGCTATTCCAGTAATTGACTTTTAATTTGCATTTATAAAGGCTTTAGTAGTGCAAGGTAAAAATGACCTCTTGGCCCTTCTACTAGGAGGTATTGCATTATTGGCCATTCTAGTATTATATCTTATCTTACTGACAGAGAATTTTATGTAACAATGGATGAGTGTTCATCAAAACGCTAGAAAAATGGATTGTGGTGTCCCTCAAGGTTCAATTTTAGGTCCAACACTTTTTAATCTCTACAAGCTGCCACTAGGAAACGTCATTAGGAGGCACGGAATCAGTTTCCATTGTTATGCTGATGATACACAGCTGTACATCTCAGTGTATCCTGATGACTTGGGGCCAATCGACACTCTTTTACCTGTATTCTAGATATTAAGTCCTGGATGGCAGAAAACTTTCTTCAACTCAACCAGGACAAAACCGAGGTCATAATTGTTGGTCCTGAATCTTAGAAAAACTAACATGCAAAACTGCAAGAAGTGGCACTAAAACCCTGTCAACAAGTGAAAAACCTTGGAGTTACCTTTGATTCTAATCTTAGGTTTGAAAAACATATTAGAACTACGCTTATGCATCGGAGGCAACGGCTGGGGGTATATCCCACAAACGCCCCCAATCCTCCAATTCCCCAATCCTTGAATAGACCTTGAATAGACTTGCATTTGAACTTAATTTCAGGTCAAACTGACAAATGGTTCTGAAGATATGGCCAAAATGGTAATTTTCCATCACAAAGCGCCACCTGGTGGCAAAATATTGAACCATATAGGTATGATGTCATCATGTAACACGTTGTGAGGTCATGACCTTGCAGTTGCACATAGTTTCATGTCAATTGGAGAAATAGTTCCAAAGATATAGCAAAAATGGTGAATTTTATGTGAGAATCCTCCACCTTGTGTCAAAATGTCATCGTGGGACATATCCTCAGGTCATGACCTTTCATTTGCACTTGATTTGAGGTCAATCGGACAAATATTCCCGTTTTGGCCCCTGGTGGCCAATCTAGAAATTGTAAATTGTCCAAAATCGAATCAGTTCTTCCTTTTCATGATACTTACTTATATGCCAAACTTGGAATTTGTAATTGAAATATTACTGAAGTTATCACGGAACAGTGATTCTTTCAGTTTTTGGCCCCTGGTGGCCAATCTAGAAATTGTAAATTGTCCAAAATTGAATCAGTTCTTCCTCTTTAGGATACTTATATGCCAAACTTGGAATTTCTAATTGAAATATTACTGCAGTTATCGCGTTAACACGTAAATCAGTTTTTGGCCCCTGGTGGCCAATCTAGACATCGTAAATTGTCCAAAATCTAATGAGTTCTTTCTCTTTATGATACTTACTTATGTGCCAAATTTGAAATATGTAATTGAAATATTACTGAAGTTATCGCGTTAACATGTAGTGCGGCGGCGGCGGTCGGACCAAAAATATAATATCCCCAGAACGCCATTCGGTCTTCGTGAATATAAATATTACCAAAACTGGATTTTATCATCTTAAGAACACTGCTTGAGTGCGACTGTTCCTCTCCCAAGCAAACACAGAGACACTGATGCATGCTTTTATGACCTACAGACTTGACCATTGTAATACTGTACTTTCTGGTCTTCCTAAAACAAAAATGGCTCAGTTACAGTTATTACAAAACTCAGCTGCACTTCTGCTGATGAGGACCAAAAAGAGAACACACATCAAACCAATTTTAAAGTCTCTGCTTGGCTTCCTATGTGCTTCTTAATTGATTTTAAGATCCTTGTACCGGTTTATAAAGCTCTCAATGGTATTTGTCCAACCTATTTATTGGACTTGCTTTTATCATATGAATCCTAGAGAACCCTCAAGTCTTCTGGTCGTGGCCTTTCGGTCATCCCCAAAGTTAGAATAAAAATCCATGATGAGGCATCATTTTATTATTATGGTCCACATCTGTGGAACAGCCTGCCTGAAGACCTGAAGGCTGCAGAGTGTTGAAATTTTTAAAAACAAAACTCAAGACCAACCTTTTTAGCCTGGCTTTTAACTGAACTGATTTCTTTTCTTATCGTGTAACCATTAACTGTGTTTCTTATTGTAGTGCATTTATCAGTTTCTGTTAATTAATGTTTTCCTCACGAGAATATTCTTCTATTAATTTATTTATTTAAAATTATTTTCTAGTTTGAGAAAATAAAAGCCTCTGGCGTTTCCTCAGTTCCCATTTTCTAATGCATGCTGTTCTTATTTTAGTCTTGACCATTTACCATAACCAAGTCTTTGCTCAGTGTGTGTGTGTGCGCATGTGTGTGAGTTATGAGATTGAGATGGTGACCACAACACTGATCCTTTTCATGTAACCTTTTTTGTATGCATTTTCATGCATCTTTGTGATCACCCCTGTAAAACTCATCTACTAATAAGTTATAGCATCTTGGCACAGATTACCAACATCCAATATTTCCCAGTTCTTAGTAGTATTCTTTGTGTCACTGAACCTAAACTAGCACCCTCTGAGCCATAGCCTCCGTTCCTGATGTCTTATGCAGATCGCTTCCTTTCTCAACAACGTATGCACACTCAAGCTGGGTTTTGTGTTCAATCAGGGAGAAGCTCTGAAATTTCTGAAGCTATATGCACTTACTGTTGCGGGAGGGAAGTGAAACGCGTAAGACATCTGCTACGGAGGCCAACCAACACCAACACGGTGAAAACATTCATAAGGTGGAATTTCTCCGGGTTTCTTCAGTGTTCAAGTTTTCCCATACGCAAGTTCTTTAGCTGCAGAGCAGCGCACTTTGGTCGGCGCTTCAGCAGTTAAATTTAACGTGGGGCCGGTCACTATCATGATCAAGTCACTTGATTTCTTTATGTTCTCATCCAGTCGGCTTTTTCTTCCTGAGAACTTTTCTAAGAAACGTCGGCTTTTTCTTCCTGAGAACTTTTCTAAGAAACGGTAGCATCCTGTACAGTGCACAAACAGTTCTCATGAGGAATATACACCAGAATTTACGGAAAGAACATGACTTATAATTGAAGCAACAGTGAGTTGGCTTTTTTTTCATATACAACCCCAATTCCAAAATGGTAGGGACAAAGTGTAAATCGTGAAATGCAATGACTTTCAGATCACATAAGCCAATATGTTATTTCCAATAGAATATAGAGAATATTTCAAATGTTAAAAATTGAGACATTTTACATTTTTATACACAAAATGAGATTATTTAAAATTTTCTGGCTGCAACAGGTCTCAAAGAAGCTGGGACACTGGCAAAAAAGAGTTGAAAAAGCAATTACTATATAAGAGAATCAGCTGAAAGAACATTTAGCAAGTAATTAAGTTAACTGACATCAGATGTGTAACATGATTGGCTATAAAAGGGATGTTTTAGAGGCCGAGTCTCTCAGAAGTAAAGATGGCCAGAGGATCTCCAACCTGTGAAGGCTTGGATGAAAGAAAATTGTGGAATTAATTGCAAAGGTTTTGAAGGTCTCAGCATAGACAGTGCATAACGTCATCAAAAGATTCAGAGAAACTGGAAAAATCTCTGTGCTTAAGGGACAAGACCGAAGACCTTTACTGGATGCCTGTGATCTTCGAGCCCTCAGACGCCACTGCATCACTCACTGGCATGATTCTATCATTGACATTACTAAATGGGCCCAGGAATACTTCAAGAAACCACAGTCTGTAAACACAGTCTGCCGTGCCATCCACAGATGCCACCTTAAACTCTATCATGCAAAAAACAAGCCATTGTTAAGCATAATCCAGTAGAGTCGTTGTTGGAAATCATGGCCATTGTGTCTTGCGGACTAAAGAGGAGAAAGACCACCCCTCCTCTTATCAGCATTCAGTTCAAAAGCCAGCATCTCTGATGGTATGGGGATATATTAGTGCATATGGTGTAAGACGCTTGCATGTTTTAAAAAGCACCATGAATGCTGAACAGTATATAAAGGTTTTAGAGCAACATAAGCTTCCCTCCAGACAACATCTATTGCAGGGAAGGCCTAGGGTATTTCAGCAGGACAATGCAAAACCACATACTGCAGTTATTACAACAGCATGGCCTCGTAGTAGAAGAGTCCGTGAGCTGAACTGGCCTGCCTGCAGTCCTGATCTTTCACCAATTGAGAGCATTTGGCGCATAATTAAACGAAGAGTCCGTCAAATCATGAACACAATACTCGGCTTGAATGCGCAGCCGCTTTTGTGTGAGGGAGGCGAACCACGTACAACATCTATAAGAGGTGATGCGGACCACTGGTAAAAAAAACAAGCCCACAACATGTGTGGCCCACTGCCACAAACTTAAATATATTCATATTTTGCCACCAATCATGCCATGGTATGCATAGTCATACATCATCTTTGGCTCCATCTGACTTAAGTACTTACTCACACATAGTTTAATTAATTTCTGGCAAACTCGGGGTGCTCCATTTTCGTTCTGGAATTCAATGAGGTCCTCTTTCATGAAGTCTGTTGTTAAAAGAGCAGTGTTTAGAATTAAGATTTGGCAGAAATGGAATAGAACATTCATGACTACTTTTTTAGTAGTGTATAATCCAATGGCGAACTGTGAGCCCTACAGCTGGGCCTTCACCTCAGCCATCACCGCCAAGAAAAGACGTGATCAGGGGAAAAAAAGCAACATTACGATGAATTGAAAGGGTTTAGTTATGAGAATTTGTACTTGAGTTTTTTTTTTTACCATGACTTTTCCTCTACTACATTTAAAACATAAAAAGTATACTTTATTACTTTGACACTGGCCACTTCGTTACAAATGAAAATATGAATGTAATTCATTATTTAAGGATTATCTGGATTTGGTACGGTGCTCGGCAGGGTATCTTTGTGCAGACGTGTCCACCAGCGGACATGGAGCTGCAAATTTATGCACGCAGTTACAATATTCTATCACTAGATGGCACACCCGGATCAGTTATTGAATATTCTCAAGCAAGCCGAGCTGGAGCACGATTTAACTCCTCAGCTATACCAGATGTGCAAACTGCTCAATGTACTTGCCAATACTATCTATTTAGCAGTTAAAAAATAAAAATCACTTGCTAGAAAAACAATCGTTGTCCTCTGTAGCAACCACTTCAGCTACAGTGATTCCATGGTATCCAAATTAGTAATAACGAAAAATCACTTTTCTGAAGCAAATATTCGACATGGTATTGATCCCATGTCATCCTATGTATTTTATTAAATTAAACGAAATAGAAATTTTAAAAACATAGTATTAAATAAAAAATAAGTATTTTTTGGTCCAGATTTTTTTGGGCCTTCTCTGAAGGTGTAGAAGGCCCTGAGGGTTCCCCTCTGCTATAATCACGTGAAAACAATAATCTTTGAGTTTCATTTCGCTTAGTATAAGCCCTTTAAACCCACATGGGAGCGGGTCCACCTCCGTGGAGGCAAACATGTTGCGCCGCCATTTTTTCTACAGTAGCCCATAAAGGGAAAAAAGTTAATGAATAAAGCACTGACACAATAGAGCGCCTTTCACGGCCACCGTAGGTTTTCTGAGAGAAGGAATGGTCAGTTGGTTGCAATGTATAATCTGACCACTAGATGGCTCTAAATCGTACACACTGATCCTTTAACATGGCAGCTTTTGATAGTTCTTTCTGGTCATCATCCTAGTGAACATCATATCATTGCATCCAGTTCCTGAGCATTTACAGCTGCTCAGTATGCGTAAGATTTGAAATTATGAATCAAACAGCCCAAAGTGGTATGTCTAATGATGAACAATTTACATTTAGAACCAGTTGCCTCACTTCAGAAGGTCAATTACCATCAGTCTCTTAAATAGACAGGAATTTCCCTTTTTGAGATGGTGAGGGATGACCAAGGTATCCATACAATCGCCTCGTTTTCACACTCAGGAGAAACAGGAAGCAATGGAGTGACAATGCAGTTCTCTTATACAAATATGAACAAAGTTAAAATGCTGGCAATTTTGAATTTTGATTTTTTTCAAGAATAATTTGGGTGCCAGTAATATTGAAACCACTTAGTGTAAAAAATTAAAGGCAAAAGACCGAATGTGCCCAGGGGTCTATTGTAGGGATGCACCAAAATGAAAATTTTTGGCTGAAACCGAAACTGAAAATGAGTAACACTTGGCCGAAAACCGAAAGAAATTATGCCAATTTTTAGTACCATTGCATTTATGGCTATGACTGTGTAGTTACCTTACTAAAGTCAAGGCATTGCAATGGCATAAATTAACATTCGCGCTTCAAACAATAAATCCATTACAAAATTATGAAAATATTTATTTCGCACTGACATTCCAACAAAGCACAATATAAAATAAAATTATATATAAAATGTTTAACTTGGCCCCACTCATAAATAACCTACAGGCCTATAACTGACTGGCCTATTACTGGCTGCTGAAAAATTGTAAAATATGTTACGTGACAACAGCAGCAGCCCACTGACTGGTCAGAGAGAATTGGCTGCGATAGACAACTCGCTTCCGCATTATCGGTAGGAAACAGGCTTCACTTTCCATCACTGAAAGAGGTCTTCAGATTGTGGTTTTGAAATGTGTTGTTTTAGGCAGCTTGATAAATATACTGCACGTTGCCTTACATTTCAGACAAGGTTGCGTTTATTCCCCGAAGCTGCTGCATTTTTGAAATACGTTTCTTTGCCCGTGATCCTGTTCGTAGCAAAATTAGAAGCAACGGGGTTGTGTCCAATTATGTTTCCCCAATTCCCCTTATTATACTGCCCCTATTCAACGAAAATTGCGCGGAGAATAACGTTACGGGTGCTGATGAAGCATTTTGTTCTCAGGAAAGGGAAAGGTATCACAGATGAGATGACGCATCGTAAAGCGATACTTTCTAATACTCTGCCATCTCCCGCAATTTGCGCGTTTGCCATGCGTTTTGCCTTCACTTTCAAGGTGAAATGTTAAATGACGTCTGCATGTCAAGCTAATAAACAATAATTGTTTTATCATACGTGTTATTTGCTTCTTTGTGATGAAGGAATAAAGGCAAATTAACATACTTGTGAGGTGATTCCATATTTTTCCAGGGGTTGTAGTTACATTATGGAATACTGATGTTACACAAATGCCTTGAGAATATATTGCCATTGGCTATGAATACTCTATGCCTTTTACGGATATCATTGCTTTGCGTTTTTATGTGGTACGTATTTAATGAGCAACCGAATCGGACACATTACCAGCTGCTATCCTATGCATCAGGATAGTATCAAACAGACATTGCAACTCAGCACTTGCGGACTTAGATGCCATAATCTGGTGAGCGTGGTGCGCGTTCCCGATTTAAAACATACAGACAGGCGTGTGCTGGCCGCAGTTTTTGCTTGAGTCATCACAACATTCTGTTTCGGCCGTATCGTTTCGGTGTTAAAAGTCTTTCGGCCGAAAACCGAAAATGCATTTTTTTTTTGCCTTTTTCGGACGAAAATCTCCCCCCCACCCCCAGCATTATAATGACCAGCCAAGAACACTTTGCACATTTCTTTGCACACGAAAATCTGTACATAAATATTTTAGTCATTTTATTGAATATTTTTTCCAATAAAACAGAAAAAGCACAATGTCTCCAGCATCTATATGATGATGACGGTGAGGACACACGTCGGCTAAGCTACGAAGAAGCACAGACAGACGTGCCATTTAATATTTACATTGCCTTTCACACACTTTGTGCACAAGAGGACGCAGCCGCACATATATAATGGATACCCATGATCCTGGTTTGACTGTACCCAGCTTCCCAATATGCAGCACCCTTGCTGGAGTGCCTGAATGAGATTACAGGGTGCTTGTGACCTCATAAATAATTATGATTATTCCCTTTCAAGGGGTAGAAGGAGGGCTGAGAAGTGCATAGGCTGGTGTCACCAATGGGGTAGGGTAAATTAGATGACCTCACTAAACAGGATGGAGGTCCTGGCCAATGCTGACCAATAACAGAGAAGTTGGGATTCGGGGGAAAGGCAGTTGTAACACCTCCTTGTTCAAATTTCTCTTGATCAATCATACTTTCAAAAGGTTACACTTCTCCACAGAATTTTCCAATCAAATAAAATGCAGAAATGCATTGTCCGCAGAACTTAACCAAACAGGAAAAACTTCCACCCTGTCTAAAGAGGCCTGCTTGTCACGACCATGTTGGAGAGGATGGGGTCAATGGCCATGCGATCAATGTTCAGGCAGTAGCACTTCTCTTCTCTTTGTATGTTGCCATCATCTTTTTTATCTCTGCTATCGCCTTGCCGGGGTTCAGCCCCTGTAAAGAGGGAAGGAGAGAAAGATGGAGAGAGAGAGAGACTGGTGAGGAGAAGAGGAGTGCCCTGTTTGTTCCTGAGAGGACGCAGCACTGCTGAGTACACAGTTCAGAAGTGATGCTGGAACACAGCAGCACTACCACCGTAGCCAGAGAAACACAGAAAAAAAATTCCTACTTTGGATTTCTTAATTCAATGGCTAATCATGAAATCACTGGAATAACTCTGAGATCATTGTGAAATTGTGGGTCTTATTTTTGTCATATCCTTGTATTACAAGAAAATGAAGCAAATAATTTGAAGTCAAAATATCAGACGAAGGTGCTTTTTCAGATTCACCCATCTTCAGTTTCTGCAGTGTAGACAGTACTAGCTGAATTGGGAGGGGTTGGGTACCTTGGGGCAGGTCTTGGTGCAGTTCATGATGGTGTGACAGCGGTACAAAGAGAAGGGGTCCTGCAGCTTGGCCAGTCGCTCCTCTGTGTACTCGTCACGAGAATCGATCATCCATCGATAAGCCTGGAAGGAGCGAGCACAAATCAGCATCATACCACTACAATCCCAACAGCAAAGGAATAATCGCAGAATGCTGCCATTATGAGAGGTTAATGTTTACCATTAGTCAAGGCTTCTGCTGGTTACCCTGACTGACACCACACACACACACAAACACAAACACAAACACAAACACAAACACACAAACCTGCATGAGGACAGCAGGGCCCAAGTATTTGTCTCCGTTCCACCAGTAACTGGGACAGCTGGTACTGCAGCAAGCACACAGGATACACTCATACAGCCCATCCTGAGGAGGAGTGAGAGAGAAACTGTTGACCTGAAGTGCCAATATACTGCAATCATTTATAATTACTTTACACAAATACCATCCCTCCCATCTCCATAACAGTCATACAATAAAGATAAATACACAGTTTCCTAATTTGCATGCCCTTCCCCCCTACTCATAATGTTCCCACAGCAATCTGGCATGCCCAGCCACAACAGGGCCAAGTACACAAGTAGTGTACCCAGCTTTACAGGCCAAGGCTCCACCATCGTTTCATGGGTTTGACACATACAAAGATGCCCATTCGGTGGTAAATGTGATTCTGTACCAGTTTCTGCCGGTCTTCCACTGACTGCAGGTACTGTTCTTTGCCTTGCTGCGATTCGTCCTTCTTCTTCAGGTATGGCTCGATGGACTTGTATTGTGCGTAAAAGTTACTCATGTCCTGCGATACACACACGGTGAGCATTGAGAAGTTAATAGACTGCTTCCATGTTTTTCATTAGCTGAGATCACACGTAATAAAGTCATAATTCTTGTCATTGCTCATAACTGGAAGTGAGTTGATACGCACTGGCACCAGGTCCTTGACGACATACATGTGTGGCAGGGGATAGATCTTGGTCACTTTGCTGGTGTTGGTGTCAATCCTGTTCAGACAAGCTAGCGTGTTTCCCCCATTAATGTTCATTGCACAGGACCCACAGATGCCTGAAACACCACAGAGCTCCATTACATGGCTTATTAGGCATCACATACAGCGTCATTCATTCACCCACATACCTACAGGAAACATGGCTCGCATAACACATGCTGCACAGTAAACAGATACTACATGCATGCCACAAGCACACAGATCACTTATTCTACCACTGATCTTTGCATCACCCGCTGCCCATGATGGTTCTCCCAGTCCCTTACCCTCTCTGCAGGATCGTCTGAATGTCAGCGTGGGGTCAATCTCGTTCTTTATCTTAATCAGTGCATCCAGCACCATGGGGCCACAGCTGAGCACAGGAGAGACACGATTGGATATGGACAGTACAGAACGGCAATGGCTAATGGCACAAGTCTAACACCGTTGAGGCAAGTTTACTTTGTGATTAACACTTGATTGGTACAGGTTTCAGAATTTCTGAGACATTTTAGAACTAAGAACCAATCCTGCGAAATTCACGTATCCATCACTGATGGTTCATAAGTTATGACTTAATTAAGTCAACATATTGTAACACTCACTTTTGCACGAAATTTGGGGCCACGCCTCCTTTTTGAAGTCATATCTCAAAAACTAATGAAAATACGAATTTTAAATTTTTCACATAATTTACTGGATACAAGAATATTGCGTCCTGTAAATGTGAAGCACATTTGAGGTTGTCAGTCTGAAGGCCTCTGGTCATTTCAAATAAAATTACCTAGAAGGTTATTTTTGTACAAATTCCTCCATAGTTTTTCAGGAAAATCCTACCCCGTAAACCTAAAACTCATGTCACAGTACTGTAATGAACGCGAAGTGATTTATTTGCACAAATAACATCAATGAGTGAAAGGTAGACACACGTTAAAAAATGATTCAAGTCGAATTTGTTGCCAAGATATACCCGCGAAACCACATGTACATTGTCTATATTCATCTTACCAATATTAATGTTAATCGGGGCCAGTAGTTAAAGCACAACCCATCAAAAAGAACATCAGCCTGCGTTTGGAACAGTATTCTGGAACCTGATGTCAAGCCACTATTGAGCTTGTTTATAATAGTGCTGCACGATTAATCGCAATTACAATCGCAATGTCAAGCTGTGAGATTGCATAACTACACAAAAAGTCTGCCATTTGCGATTTAATCTAAGTAAACGTGCGTGTCAGTGAACATCACTACCGCTCCTTAATTGTATGGAGTCTGTTGACGTTACGCCCACAAGCTATGCTGGGCCATGTCCGAGTAGTCAAAAGATTACGTCCTATACTCTAATTCAAAACCACTTTTCTTAAACCTATGTGGAAAACGTCTGAAGATAAAGGAAAGGTGTAAAAGGGAATTCCCACCGCGTAGGAAGATGACTGCACTAATTAGAAAATCTGAATGCACTAAAGCAGGCAACGTGATCATGAGTCCTCTGCCCATCACACACTTTTCATTACGCGATTAGACGGATGAATGGTCACCACTTTAAGAGCCAGATTCTGTAAGATTCACCCAATATATAGAGGGGGGTGATGCATCACCATTCAGTTTGACAATGACAAAGTTTTTTTGTGGGTAGATATATCCTACAAACTGACAAAAATTATGTTTTTATCCGAAAGACCCCTCCACTTTAAAAATCCAGCCCTTTTTAGGGTAGGGGTCTGAAGGGCCTAAATGGGGCCAAAGTCAAAAATTGGACTTTGTCCTCGGAATATCTTTGTGCCCTCAAAGAGCCTCCTTCATCTTATGGTATTTTGATATAGGGCCAAGAGGCAAAAACCTCCTAGATATTTAGATCATAGCTAACAGAGATAAAGTGGAACATAATAAAACAAGTTTCATAAAATTCCATAGAGGGCGCACAGAGGTATGGCCCGACGAACATTGCCCTAAATGGTGTTCCATGCTGCAAAAAGCGCCCTCTATGCACAAGTGCCCTCATTAAGCCTCGCTGTTAACGTTATTTTTAGAACTAGGAGTCCCCTGTGTGTCAAAATAAACATAAACCAGCAAGGCTTTTTGAGGGCGCAGGAACTGGGAGGGCCTCAAGCATGGTCTAAAATGCCAAAAAGTGGCCTCGAAAATTCTAACGTTATTTGGAACTTCTCTGCCCCTATATCAAAATACCACAAGATGAGGGAGGCTTTTTGAGGGCACAAAGATATTCAGAGGACAAAGTCCAATTTTTGACTTTGGCCCCATTTAGGCCCTTCTGACCCCTACCCTAAAACAGGCTGGATTTTTCAACCGGAGTGGTCTTTTGGATAAAAAACATGATTTTTGTCAGTTTGTAGAATATATCTACCCACAAAAAAAGCCTCATTGTAAAACTGAACGGTGATGTATCACCCCCTGGATGAATCTTACAGAATCTGGCTCTTAACCCCTTTCTGCAGATGTAGATGCCCGCGTCTATAGACCTGCAAATTGGAAGTACGCTGTTACTGTACTCGATCACTAGATAGCACCCCCGGATCAGTTATTGAATGTTCACAAGCAAGCAGACCTCGAACGCGGTTCTGAATATGGTGAAGTTCACTCCACTCCCTGTTTTTCGAGAGCTGCATGAATTAAACTCCTCAGCTAAGCCTGATGTGCAAACTGGTCAGTATCCTTGCCTATAGTATCGATCCAGCAGTTTAAAAAAACGATATCTTGACACAGAAAAAATCGTTATCCTCTGTAGCAACCAGATAAGCCACAGTGAGCTAACAGTATTCCAAGTAATGGTTCAGAAAAATCAGTTTTCTGAGGCAAAAAAATCGACATGGTATTGATTCTCTCACATTCTATTGCCTATTACAGTTGTCCCATACAAAAAAATTCGTTGTTCCCTACCGTGGATTTACGCGTAGATTCCTTCATTGCCAAATCCAGCGCTTCCTCATATCCACCCGAGTACTGGCGTTGATAGCCAATCACTCAACCAAACACTCAAGCTCTTCTGCGTAATTGTAGAGTTACACTTCATCACCTCGTGAAGTTTCCCTGATAACAATGTATTGAATGGCTCGTTTCTTATCCAATTCCCGAGTGTTTAAACATTTTAGAGTAAGTGAAACACATTGATTGGACAAACACAGAGCATACAAACCAATGCGTATCAGCATGCGCTGTTGTATCCTGTCTACGTTATGCACATTACGCGGCTAAAATAGACGCGATTTATAGAAAACACGTTCGCAAAACTGGCCTTGAAGTGTTCAGTTACATTACAGAATTTAAATGAGAACGATATGCTCTATTGGAATTATTTCGAATGAAACAGGACCGGAGGGTTCTTGTTACTGGATACATCGCTCTCTATTTTATACAGTCAATGTCTCTGGAGGAGGGATTCACGAAAAAGGTCAGGCTGCTATTTTTGTTTGTTTTTTTTTTTCTGTTTCGGAATGTATATGTACTCAACTAAGTCGAATGTCGAGGTTTTTTTCCTGTTTAAAACGCGAACTGCCCGTGCATTTTGGTGTGGACCCCCGGTACGTTCATTGCACGTTTCTTTTGAATCGGGAGACGCAATGGATTTGATATTCCCTGAAAGTGGAGTGTCTGTTCAGTTAAAATAAGGTATATTTCAGAATTCAGATATTAATGTGTTAGTGAGGTGTACTTGCTCCTTATAAGTGTTGAAATGGGTTCGTGAGCTTTGAAGAGGGGACTGGTAGCTTTCATTACAGGGTGAATGTTCTGACCGTTTAATTAGCAGTTTATTTAATGCGTGTTTGTGCTGGCTTTGAAGAGAAATGGCCAAAACTCTAAACTTTATTATGGAGAAAAGGCACGTTCATATTTGGAGAGGTTACTGGTGACCATTGGTATTCAACTGCACTGATATTGATAAATTCATACTAAACTCAACCAGAAAATCATTCGTTCATATTAAATTTCATGCCTTAAAGCTTTAATTGTGTTAAATACATGATTTTTTTAATGATTTGACAGCAAATCATTTTGAGACTTTGGGGAGACACTTGGGTAGCTGTATAATTTGGCTAATAGCATGTAGGTAATCTAGAATGTAATTTTGAAGATGAATTCTACTTGTGCTCAAGGAGTTTATGATACCATAAATGTATAGTTTTAAGCCCCAGCAGTTTTTCAATCGTCAGAATTATTTTTTTTGCAATTTCAATGGTGAATTCTCATGAAGATTTTTTATGTTTGCTGCTCATTTTCTCTACCAAAATCATGAAAATAAACTGAAATACAATGTAATTCTAAATGCTGTAAGTGTCTTTCCTGAATTGAGCCACATTTTTCCTCTTTGTGAAGCTTAAATCTTGAATTATACAGCATTAAAGTGGGTAACCCATAAATAGCCAAATTTGGCTTCTGCACAAAGGGGTTAAATACTACTGAAGCGCAGAATTGTGGAATGGCGTGATCCCCTTTCTTTTCAAAAAGGATAGGCAACTTAACTTTGTGTACCCTATGTTAAAGGAGGTAAATTAGGAAGCACTGAGACAGCCTTCTTTAACATTTAAAGAATTCAAAGGCACTTATCATGGTTGCCGTCATTTCCGGATCATTTTTTTAAGAGTGAGGAACTATTATCGGCACAAAAAACTACTCAGACGCAGCGCTGTCTGAGCGTGAGCAAGCCTAGGCTGAGGGCGAGTTGGTGGCGAAAAAAAGCAACATCTATCATATGGCGATACTTCAATTTGAGGTACGGCGACGTTGAACAGGAAGACGTGTTGTGTAAAACTTGCAAAGTTAAGATCGCCACGTCCCGCGGCAACACTACCAATCTGAATCAATACAGCACAAGCATGAAGAATGCAGGCCAGTGAGAGCCCAGCAAAGTAAAGAGACAACTGAAAGCCGCTAAAGCCCAATGGTGCTACTGCTTTTGTACTTCGCAGAAATGCCTTTATTTTAAACAGTAGGCCTACTATACAAACTTTTAGGTTTCTGCATTTAGTAATACTTAATAGGTTTACAAAAATGCCTGCAGAAAGGCATCCAAGTTGACAATAGTGCCACTGCATTTACACTTGGCTGAAATATCTTTATTTTCAAAAAAGGAAAAACCTCTTTTTGGGAAATGTTATTTTGAAAACAGTGCTACAAACTTGTTTTGTATTTTTTTATACGCCTTAATGTTTCCATGTTTGAGTTGAGAAATATACACTCCACACAGCAAAAGTCCCAGTGTTAATTCAACTCCAGACGAGTTTATATAAGACCAACCCATCCATCATGGACTTAAGTAAACTCTATTGGAGTTGAATTAACATTGGGGTATTTGCTGTGCAGAACGATCATTTTCTTCTGCATTTTCCATGATAACAAAGCAAGTAGCCTCAAGACACCTTTTTTAAAATTATTATATCGTAATCGCAAAGTGCAATATGATCCACTATAATCGCAATCGCACATTTATACCAAATCGTGCAGCACTAGTTGATGAACACAGTAATGTAATGTCATCTAGCCTTAGGGGATGAGAGTCTAAAAAAGGATGGACTACCTACAGTCAAGCAATATACCGGTGATCACGTCAAAGAAAGTTTTTGTTTGAAAGCTTAATTTAATTGTTATAAAAATTCCAATATTGTCAATAAGAATAGCAATACAATGTAAACCGGTGTTGTTATGGTTGATTTTTGCGCCGACTACAAGCGATCCACTTTTGCTGAGATTGGCTGTTTGTTCTATGAACATGCATTGATGCATTTCTTCACAATAAAGGCTCTCAGTGTTCTATTACAAGCCTTATTTTCTTGGTGGCTTTCTTTAAAGAATAAAACTAAAACAGCGACTTGCCACTCCAAACAATAACTGTCACTAGTAATTACATACACTGGTTATCCTTGATATTCTGCTTTATTACAAACAACTTACTTTTTGGACCAATTTGTTTTGATTTCTTTGAATGTGTGGATTACTTGGGTTGTTACAGGCATCTAGTGAAAATTTAATGTCAATGGCCCCTTTAGAAATATATTTACTGATAAAAATATTGACGCGCTTAATACTTGTTTTCCCTACTGAATATCCACTGAATGCTACAAATGCTCACTCAGTCCAATTCTTTCAAGCCATCACACTAGGCGAGCACTCACGCGTTTAGGTTGACCTCATACGTCTGCATGCGCGGCTTGTCTCCGATTCGGTCAGGGTCCCAGCGGTACACCTGGAACTTCTTAATTCTGGGCTCGGCGGCTGGGGCGGCCGCTGTTTGAGCACACCTCACCGCCTAGAGGAGGGAACCCGTTAGTTTATCAATCTAACATATCGAGTCTTCTTTAGCAGGCCCAGTACTGACAAGGCTATCTGAGACACTGTAATGTTGAATACAAAAATGAGATACAGCTCAGAGTTTTATATTCAAAAAGTTTAAAAAGCACAACAATCACATAATAATAAATTGTATAATAACAGCACGCATGTAAACAAATTCTTCTCACGCCCATACATAGTCGTCTGTAGCAAAATCACAAAGCATCATAAAACAACGCTTTAAAGAACCAGCGAAAAACAGAAATTGAATATGCCAAATTACAAAGCGATATATAAAACTACACAGCCAAAATAAACAATCGAGAAATGCCCCAAAACGATTTTACACTAGTGAACCGACTTGAACAGCAATGAAGTGTTCAAATACTGACAGCAGCACATCAACCTCATAACCCTGCTTAGGGCCTCCGCATCAAGTGATACAACCACACCCTCTACTGACCAAACAGCTACCCTACAACAGCAGTGTTACATCACTACAAGAACGAAGGTTACTTAACTGTCCACTATTAAAGGTTAAGATTTTACACAATCGACACAAGCTAATCGCAATTGCATACAAACTTCACAGTTTAATGTAATTCAATAACGCCGAATGTGATAAACATTGAATCATCTTTATTCAATCAAGGCACTACTTCGTACAATTTTACCAAGACTAAGGTTTGTGTAATCGTACGTTTAGGTGTGAAATCCAGCACACCAAAGTTATCTACCAGGAAGGTTTCATCTGAATTCACTGACTCAGAAACAATAATCAAAAAGTTACATAAATCTTAAGTGATTCTGCGTGAGAACAGCCACGACACTGGCAGCCATTCACCGATTAAGATATCCAAAGCTAGCCAACGCTGCCAGCTAGAGAGACTAATATAGTAGTTTAGCTAACAGCCAGCAAAAACTCAATGACGAAGACACAAAATCCATTGTCTCATTTCCAAATATTTCCATGTCACCCGCTCCAGTAATCTAACTTTATTCGCAGCCCGTAATATCATGCATTATTTTTCGCATCCCCCTCTTACCACAAGTCCATAAGGAGAGCGCACTGCCACGGAACCCCCACGGCTCAAGGAGAAACATACGGCCGACATCTTGGTCTTCGTGAATCGAACTGACCCTTTCAGTTTTCCGTAACACTGCAAACCCCTCCCGTGGTCCGGACCTTGACGCACGTAAGTGATGTAACTGTCACGTGTTTACAGTCATGGTGGCGTTGCTTATCCAATGTGGTGCGCTTTGACTGAAAGTGCATGGAGGTTAATGTACACAGACACGACCTCAGAGCATAAAAGATCAGGATTATTCCAGAAGTATGGTATTTTTGACTTTATCTCGTTGGGTTCGGAGCCGAGGACCGGATCGATATTGGAGGGTTCAAGAAGTTTTGAAGAATGCAAGGGTAAGATGAGAGGAGTTCACAATGTCAAAATGCTGCTCATGCGGTTTGGTGATGTTCATTAGGCTTGAAACCCCTGTTATGGAATAACTGAAGGGATAAGGGATAAGGCAGGTAAGAGGACAAGGGCGTTAAGCTGGCGACGCCAGAGTGGGACGGTGCTAGCCGGGTACGGACAGACGGCCCGTTTTCTAATTTTGTCTGATGTTCTCCTTGCCGTTGCATCTCAATTTCCTGTCACAGCGTGATTTTTGTCTTCTTGTTCAAAATTACCGCAGCACTTTCGGGGAAGGAAGAATCGATGTTTTTCCCTGGCTGTGAGGGCGGTTCGCAGAGCATTTGTATATTCTACCAAAGCACGCAAGGCTAAACGCTTCTATATGCGACAGGTAACGTCATCAAATTTTCAATGGTTCCAGCGAATATTTTAACGACATGTATTTGATAAATTAGGAAATTCATTCGTTTGAATTATTCCAATTTGGTCATTTATAATCATATATTTGGAAGATGGGTCGGCCTGTCTCATAGACTCAGATTTCATTGAAATTGAAAAAATCTCTCTTTTTTTTAAACTCTGTTGGGGTAATTTGATTGATTGATTTATTTATTTATTAACCTTTATTTAACCAAATGAGTCAATTGAGAACAAATTCTCATTTACAATGACGATCCGGGCACTAGTTGATCATCTGACCCCAATTGTAAAAATATCCAACGTTTGCCAATCTAAGGGCTTGGTTGAAGTGAGAAAGCGGGGCCACGCTCTGCTGAATATTTTTACTGATACAACATTCTTGGGTACTAATACAACCTCAGTTCCGAAAAATGTCGGCGCATGTATGCAAATAAAATCAATTTGAGAAATCCATCCACCCTTTACTGTATTGAAAATATTGCTACAGTACATTTTGTGATGTTTTGACTTATGAATTCAATTTTCATGGCAAATTATGAATTTGACTCGAATGCAATCACCACCTTACATGGATGTTGTGTCAAAGTATTCTGTTATTTTAAATGGTCTTAGAAGAATATCTTTGGAAACATTGAAAAACACTTCAAGTATCCCAAATTTGTTTCTTTTAAGTTGTATTTTAATCAATCACTCAAAATACTCGAAACTCAAACAGTCTCTCCAAGAAAGTGTTTTAAATGCTTCAAAAATATCTTTTTGTTTTGGATTATCGATTTACTACTACTTCAAATAAAAAACAAAACTGCAATTTCCAATATAAGAATAAATTTGATAACTTTTGACAGTGGTTACAATGTGAGGTTTAATCTCATCCTGCCTTGGCTCCAGTAAATCAGAACTTGCTGTGTTTCTAACAGCATGGAGACGTATTTGCTATTCACTAGCATTCATGATTTATCTTGTGCAGCTGTGGATTTCCCGCATCACTGCTGCCTCCAGTGAACACGGTACAAGGTATCCTGCCCTCATTCACAACCTAGTGAAGGTAAGTGCTGCTTATAAAGGTGCTAAATACAGAAGTAACTGAAGGAGAATGTGTTAGATTCAACCCAGAATCAGTGAAGCATTTACGACAACATTGATGTACTCCCTAAAGAATTATTATGATTTTTCTGTGAAGTTACTGAGACGCATGCTAAAGTTACCCATTTTTATGGGTGACTGCCAATCACTGTTTGTTCTCAAAAAATGCTGATCTAATAAAATGTAACAAAAGAATTTAAAATACAAATTTTGCATTGTTCCGCTGTTACCGCGTTCACTGTTTGTATATACTGAGAGGCATTAAAAACGCAAAGTGGTTTTTATCGTCTAATTCGAAAACTGATAGTTTTTCTTTTGCTGATTGACTTGATGACCATTAGGTTTGGCAAGCATTGCAAAATGTCAAGTGTCTGGGTTTGAATCCTTTCTTGGTTTAACACCTCATGATGATTATCTAACGGCAGCACAATTCCCTGGATCATGGCAGTAAATCACATTGGGAGAAGTCATTTTGCATGTGAAAAGTTGAAAATCAGGGCCAATAAAAACATAAACCAAGTCACATCATCCCCACTTAAAATGCCACAAACAAATGAATCTTGGAAGAATCAAACATTTTGAATGTTGAATGATGGCCAGTCTCTAAGAAAAGATTCTGGATGCATTTATGTCCATTAAATGACTGTATCCAGACTGCAGGGATGACACAGAATGACCAGATGTGTCCGCTGTCGTCCCGACAAAGTGCGTCATCTGTGACGCCACAAAAACACATTCCATAAAACGTCTTCTGCCATGTCAGATACTGCATAAGAACTGCTGAATTGGCTGCCAATGTAAGGATAACTGTGAGGGCAAGTCTCACTACCAAATGCACAGTCTCCCGTGACCATGTTTTGCTACCATGAAAGAAACCATTTACGACTACTTAAACCAGTATATGTTGTTGTGAGTTTTTAATGCCTCTCAGTATATGAGATTATGTTTGTGTGTGTGTGCTGCACACAAAGATAGGAAGACATAATCTCGGCAAGTGTAAAGGCAATGCTGAATCTTAATGCTTTGCGTCCATTTTTTGACAACTTCAGCCAGCATTATCGGTCAAGTGACAGTACTGTGTGGTCAGTCAGGTTAATGAAATTACAAAAGTTCAAGGGCAATAATTTGAACACAATTCGCTTCATATAAATGAACTACCTCAGAATTATTGCCCTTCAACAGTATTTAAAAGTACAAATAATTGTGGACGTCTCTGCATTTGCTGATCGTTGCCTTGAAAGGAAAGGAGGACTGCTGGATCTTTCATCTTTTTCTAATTTCAGTGAAACTATTATTTGAGTTGCTGATCTGCTGCCATTGTTCTAACTGATTAGTCTCATGTTTGATTCTCTGTCTTGTCTTGTTGCAGAGCGACGTGCAACTGAACAGACGAATTATAAGTGACCTGGCTATAACTGAGCCACGCTCTTTCCTCTCTCTGGCTGTGCTGGCCAGGGCGCGACGGGATGAGGGACTTCGAGCAGCACTTGGGGATGCCAGTGAACCACCCGGTGTATTTTCTCGCATTGTCCACCATCACTAATCCTGTCAGCCTGCCCACTGATTTGATGAGTTGCGTAGCTATTGTCTTTTAGCTGACCACAGTGTGGGCCCACCTCATTGGTCAGCTGTACTGACCTCCCCCGCCACTCTCATTGGCCTGTAACACATGGCTCTTGTGCAGATTTGTCACCACTAGGTAAAGTGAGGAGGTTCCAAAATTTACCTGCTGTTGTGCACTGAGTTACTTGGGGCTTCCAGTCTGATGGTGCACCCAGACTGTTTTTAATCATCTGGTCGCAAATGGTAATATTCCAGTTAATATGCTGCTGGTAAATGGGCAGATTGTTTGAGACATTTGACTTCATGTGATGTCTAATTTTTTTTTTTTTTTTTGAAATTTTTGATACCGTTTTCTTTATGTGGTAAACAATTGTGTACTTGGTTTCCGTGCAAATCTCAAGGATGTTGTTGCCATTAATAAACTTTGGTTTGTTATCACATTGTTTTTTGTTATTTGATCGATCACATCGTATTCTTAATAATAAAAATATTTTATGAATTGTGGAAAAATTGAAACTGGCCAGTTTTAATTGAGATATTGTTTGAGGTGAGTTATGTTTGTGTGCATTTTTTGAGTATTTGCAAGCTCTGATCAGTTGTAATAAATGCTCTAATTGTGCTCACAACTGTAAATAAGGTGTACCTTGGTTTCTTGGCAGCCTGGGTTACCTAACCTGGGTTTCTAATTCTTGTCGGATAATTTGAATTTAATCTTGGAGTAACCGAATGTATGTCTCCAAATTAATTTATGAGATGGTCTTCTAGTTTCTGGGTGGATTCTGCAGATTGGTGTTGGTTGTAGAGAATCCTGCCAACCCCTTCTCCTACCAGTGCTGTGAAAGTACCTGACATCGGGGACTTCACCTGAGATTTATGGAGTAGGGTGCTAAGTCTTAACCAGGGGAAGATCTGGTCTTGCAAGTTCTCCCCCAGCAATCATCATTAAACTAATGATGTGCACGCATTTTGAAATTCAACCCAAACAAGGATAATGTGTTTTAATTGTATAATCACAATAACGGTGACAAACACAGAGTCAAAGTGTTTTAGAACCTACTGCAGTACTTGGTGATTTGTTACAGCACTACACCTTTTTCACTGCATTCAACACTTATAGTGATAGGGTTCCAGGGAGTGAAGTGCCAAGCGAATCAATGCCTGACCTACTTAGGTGTGGGCTGAATGGATATGTTTTAGTCCAGTGCTTGGTCGTTATAATCGTGATATGAGTCCATAAACAAATGAAAGCACATAAATATCGTATATCAACGTGACCATCTGGCAATGGAATCACACCAGACACTCTTCATACCTCACTACGTTTGGTGCCCTTGCTCAGACTCCACTTACCTTTCAACTTGGCCTTCATTTTGATCTCAACTACAAACCAGTGAAGTTTTGTGACTGCATCTTGCACTTGTGTGGTGCTATTGTGATGACAAAATCTGATCACGGACAGGCAGACGAATAAGCCCCTGGCAAGGTTCCCAAAACCGGCTCTGTGGTAGTATCTGCTACAATAGGTGTCTACATTACCACATTTTGCCGTCATGATCCACATAAACACACACTGACAACATAATACCAAACGATACTGTCGCGGCTTGTAAAAATTAGTCATATGGCATGTCATATTCTGCGCTTTATCTGTAAACCCTCTAGACCTCATGGCCATCGCTCATGATGAAACTTACGATTTAACCTGGCAAGACCAGCGTTAAGCGAGTGCAGCGGTCAAAACTTCAATATCTTTTATTCCTGTCCGGCCACCATACTTCAGTAGTAGGCGCGGTTATATTTAATATTCAAACATGTAAACCAATAGGGAGCCAAATACTTCTTGCAATAGCCAATCATGTAGAATTTGAGTTTGAGGGTAAAGGTTGCCGAATCGCACAAGCGCAGATGGTGAAAACGTGACACGAGTGTAGCGGCAGCGTTGTGTGCAAGAAATCTCCCTAGTCAGATTGTAGCCAAGTGTCATCGCCAAACCCGACTGACATAGTCTAAACTGTCACAACATGTCCTGGCTGTTCGGCTTGAATAAGGGGCAATCCGAGGTGCCTCCTGGTGCTCCAGTCCCACCACCTCCCCCTCCGCCGGCTGGCAGTTCGGGAGGAAGCGGTGGGGATAAACCCAAGGACAAATGGAGTAACTTCGATCCGACTGGGCTTGAGCGAGCGGCCCAAGCGGCGAAGGAACTGGACAAATCTCGTAAGTGACGAATTAAAACCTGCCTGAACTATGTTGAGGAAACATAACGTTACCGAGAGCGTATAATAGGTGTCCTATCGGTGTGTGCTGCTGATGGAGTTGTAGTGCTTTTCGGTTTTTCACATGCGCAGACCCACGATCTTGGGCCAGGTTAAGTAGGGTTGTGGTTGGGGATAGCTAACGTTACCCATTCGCGTTAGCTTTTGCTTACAAAGTAGCATCAGTTGCCACAACACTGAGTCTGGATATGGATGCTCAAATGGATGCTGCACTTCGGAGCTGACGTTAGACAGTCTCGCTTGAGAGCGTTTAATCGGAGAAGGTGATAGGAATGTAATAGAGCGTTTGAGCTGCATTAATAGCTAGATCAAGAACTCATTCATTCATTTTATGACGTTCCGATAAATATTCTACTTTGGCATTGCTGTTTCGCTGGTCAGCCTAAGTACCTGAGTGATGTTGGGACAATACGACAGGTTATTCAAGGTGAAGGGTTCAAAGGTCATCCCAGAACACTCCGTTGTCACCAGCTAACCAGAGCAATTTGATTTGATACAAGTTTTGGCGGCGTTAAATTAATGTTAGAATTATGTGGCATCATCAGTTTGAATAAAATTTGTAAGCTTATCGGTTTGTGGGTTAAATCGTTCATTCGTGAGTATGGCGTCTTGTTTTAACGCCATTAAACATATGGGTCCGTCTAATGTAGGTGCTGTACTCAGATCTGTGGAACTTCAGGCCTATATTAAATTCTCGTTGAGATCCAAGGGTTTCCAAAGATCCCAAATATGACTTGCTGAAATGCAGGGAAATGTGTAAAATGATGTACAATATCTAGACATTTTTCATTTTGTGTGATGCTGTGGCCATAAAAGCATGGCGTCCTGAGTTTAAATATTTCACTTGATATTGGTGTGAAGTTGCCTCAGTGATGCATTGCAACCAGCAGACACATAATATGTATGACATTTTCCAACAAAATGACTTTGAAACTACTTATGTGAATACTTAAGTAAAAAGCTGGAGTATAAGGGGATTTTTACTGCCTTTCTTAGCTAACTAGTTGGATGATGTTCTAATGCAGGCCATGCAAAGGAAGCATTGGAGCTGGCGCGAATGCAGGAGCAGTCTTTGCAGATGGAGCATCAGAGTAAAATCAAGGTTGGGCTGCTAAAACATCTTTGCAGTCAGAATCAATCTCTCTTGTGCTTTGAAAACATGTTATAAGCTTCTGTGTGTTTACCTGTCAATAGCCATGCTGTCCCTTGCCATGAACCTTCTTTCTGGGCCACAGTTGGTCTTTTCACAGAATTCAGATTTAAGCAATGTTTGTGATTTGTGAGGTACATTTGTTCAGGTCTGTCTTGTGACTCTTATTCAGGCTAACCTTGGTATGTTTTTTATTTATTTTTTTTTTTTTTAAATCCAGTTTGCACATAGTCCAACTTCCTATTCCCTGGCTGGATGTAATCATAAGCAGTTGTATTCTGCTGTTTATTATGCATCCCCCGACAAGGGGAGCATGTATGTATTCAGCGGCAAGAAGCCGCCGCCGCCACAAATGTTTTTGCTAATATCTCCAAGAGTATTTTGAGCAGCCATTAGATATTGACCACCCATAGTGACCAGGCCTGGGGAATTATGTTGGGTATGGTAACCTTGACCTTGGCCTGATTTTTCAAGGTCATCCGGCATTAAGGGATTCTGGGGTTGTGCACTCTCTCACTTTGGAGGGATTTGAGCTACACATTTGAAATTGATACCACAGATGTATCTCTGGAGGGGCTCGGACACGTTTGATCATGGGTGACCTTCACCTACTTTTTCAAGGTCATTTGATAGATTGTCTAATTTTGGATTTTGGGGGTTTTGAGTTTCCATTACATATTGACCACCCATACTGATCAGGCCCTGGGGATTTTGTTGGGTATGGTGACCTTGACCTGTTTTTTCAAGGTCACCCTATGACAGCATTGGCATAATTGGCTGTGAAATATGTGCTATCACTTTCCATCTCTATTGTAGATTTTCTTAGCCTAGGACGTCTCTTAAGTTCAACTGGGGATGGGCTTCTCGGGGGGCGCATACCGTATGTTTTCGTTTGCGAAAACTAATATTTCTAGTTTTTCTGATGACTCCACATAATGTCGATTGTTGAAAATGAATGCTCTGTCTCCAAAGTGTAGTTGGATTTGGATAAACATAGGGATAGCAAATTGTGTGCATGTTCATGTTGTGCAGTATCAACATCAAAGGGAATATATCAGTCCTGTGACCTGCAAGCCTGTATTACTGCACTTTTTTTTACCACCTTACTATATTAACTCTCCCTATAATCACCCCCAGGAATATGAGGCTGCTGTAGAGCAGCTGAAAGGTGACCAAATCCGCATCCAGGCTGAGGAGCGGAGGAAAACTCTCACAGAGGAGACCAAGCAACATCAATCGGTGTGGTATCACTGGAGTTACACTTACTGAACTCTGCTTACTGCATGCCCTGTCCTTTGTGAATCTTCTTCGACCGTGTAATGAGAACTAATGATTATTTCACTCTGTCATCCCTAGAGGGCGAAGTACCAAGACCAGCTCGCCAGACAGAGATATGAGGATCAACTAAGGCAGCAGGTTCGTTATGTATCGAGTGTGAACAATCAGTATGATATCAATTTAGCGAGTGAAGCCTTTTAATCTGGGAATTGACAGTATGAATTCTGAGCTGGTCCAGTTTTCATTAAAATTATAATGTGATGCTTCCCTGTCTAGCTCTGCCTGATGGCTCTTTCCTGTATCTGTAGCAACTCCTGAACGAGGAAAACCTGCGCAAACAAGAGGAATCTGTTTTGAAGCAGGAGGCTATGAGGAAAGGTACTGTCACACTGACATCATTTTTCTCTACTGGTGCATTTTATGAAAATTGGATATATTTTGCTACATATTCTGAACTATATCATCATCCTAAACTGAATTTTGATGATGGTTTATTGTAAGTTCTGACGAGTTGACTTTGGTCAGTTGAAGTATAGCAGAATGTTGAATATGATGTTTTTTGGCTCCTTGCGCTATGACTATGTCTTGGTCAATTTTAAGCAAATGTTGCTCTTAATAGTTTCTGGCTGTACATTTTTTTTGCTCTTATTTTATCATGAAGCTGTTTAATGCTTCCTCAGCATTGTAATCCCTTTGGCATATAATGCAGGGGGATATAGTCATCTGTTTGTCCGTCTGTCCACCTGTAATCATTTTGTTTCTGGAGCAGAACTTGAAAACTGTTCAATATTTTTAGCTCGCCGGGACGAATAACGTCCGGAGAGCTATTGTTGTACCCCCGGCGTCCGCGTCCGCGTCCGTCCGCGTGCAGAAAAACTTTAACCTTGCCCCCCGGCGAGCTTTGTTGTCTTTCTGACAACTCTTGTTTAACAAAACTTGCTGTGCATTTTAATCAGGTCCTTGACTGGAGCCTTTTTTATAACTTTGGATATCTGAATTTTTTACTTTTTCCGTGATTAGTGAAATTAAGAGATTGTGGGGGCCGGGATGATAGGTCATCTTCTGATGACTCTTGTTGTTGTCCTCCCGAGAGCTCTGTCCCTGAGGTACATTCTCTAGGGGTCACACATCTCGAGTGGGGGAACGTCCCTTTGTCTATGCTGGTTTTATTATTCGTCCGACCATTTTTGAACGTGTCTGCAGAATTACCCTTTCAGTTTTGGAAAATATCTTCTGCAATGGCAGTACAGGCTGGCGTTTTCTGGATAGGATGACAATTACCCCAACTGGCCACATGGTGGTGGTGGTGGTACTATAACCAGAAAAGTTGTCATTTGGAACTCCCAGCGCAAACATCAGCCAATTTTAAAACGGACATCCTAAATTTCTTTATGGCCTTGTGGTTAAATATGGAATTCAAGGAGACAAAATAAAATGGCGCATCTATTGGCGTATGGGAGTGGGGCGCTATAACCTGAAGATTCCCATGTCTTTGAAACTATTAAATTTAGTTGGAAAAATTGTGGGTCAGCTTTGAGCGAGTTTGGGAAAATGCTAAAATGTTGGTGCCTCTCTGAGATCTTGTATGGCACTAGTAAGCCTCTGTTTACCCCCTAACACTGGCTTTCATCTGCCCCTTAGCAACCATCGAGCACGAGATGGAGCTGCGGCACAAGAACGAGCTGCTGCGCGTGGAGGCGGAGGCGAAGGCTCGCGCCCGCACTGAGCGGGAGAACGCTGACATCATCCGCGAGCAGATCCGCTTGAAGGCCGCTGAGCACCGGCAGACTGTGCTGGAGACGATCCGGTGAGTGGGGGGGCGAGTAGGAGGACAAGCTCACAGTGTGAGGTATGAGGAACTGGGCAGTGGGCTGGTGCTGTGATAGTGAGGCTGAATGTATTTCTGTGCATCTGTGAGAAAGGTGCAGCCTAATGTATTCACTCATTCCAAATGGCTTCATTAATAAACCATCTGTGGAAAGTGGCATTTATAGGGTCACCCTTGTACCCTTCGTCTGTGCGTACATCCCTTCCACCTGATGGGGCTGTTGTCTATCCACTTCTCAAAAACCAAAGAACAAAACCACAAATGCCTCAAAATCTCCACCTCCATTGTGCAAGAAAAGCGGTACAAATGGCAGCAAGGAAATCTGTTTTATGTGGTGCTGCACTGGAGTAAATGGATGGCTCTGATTCACACGATGCGCAGAAAGGATGAACTCTCTGTTGTGTTTCCCTTCGAGTGAACCTTGTTAGACTTTGCTGCTCAGGCATTTGTGTGGATTAGTCTCAGACTGTCTCTTTGCCCTCAGGACTGCAGGGGCTGTGTTTGGAGAGGGGTTTCGGGCCTTTGTGTCAGACTGGGACAAAGTCACTGCCACGGTAAGGGAGCCCTCACTCGCACTTGCCCTGTACCTTGTTGAGAGCATTTCAATTAAGGGGTCTTCTGGGTAAAAAATAAAATTTTTTTATTTTTTTATTTTTTTGAAAATTTCAATATTTTTGGTTTTCACATAAAATAAATAAAGGAATGCAGTGAGATGCCAGTAAACTCCAAGAACCTCTGTTTTTCCTCTGCTTCAGTTGTTACTTGTGACTTTAAATGCAAATTACTGAACCCTGTGGCATTCATAAAATTATTAATATTCATCTGACTGACTTGAAATTTGGACTGAAGTTGTATCTGTTGGAGATCTATGAAATGACATAGGTGCATCCCTAGGGGGATAATTTTGAAAATAAAGTAAGTTGATGATGGCAATTTTTGTTATGGTTGCATAACAGAGCTCATTAAATATTCATAAATGTTCCAAACAAAAAAATCCCACATCATTTCATAGAACTATCTTAAACCTTTCATATGAGACTAATTTGAGTAAAATCTGACCATGGGGTATTGAAATATGAGTGCCACAGAATATTTTCAGATTTTGTATTTAAAGTGCCGGTTCCATGGCAAACATGTAAATTTTTATCAAAATAGTACATTTTATGAGCTTAATATCATGTTGAGTATGTTTATTTCTTAGTTTTTGCATTATTATGGTTTTTTCTACACTTTATTCTGAAGACCCCTTAACCTCGTAAAACCTACGGGCCCTTATAGAGGTCCATCACATGCAGCTGCTGTATTCAAACCTGTGGAACTTGAAGCCTATATAAAATTCCTGTGGAGATCACAATGTTTCCAAAAATCCCAAATATATCCTGTTGAATTACAGTAAAATGTGTATAAAATGATGCACAAGATCTAGATATTTAATGTAATGCTGTGGCCATAAAAAACAAGGCATCCTGGGTTTGACTGTTTCTCTCAATATAAGTGTGATGCAGCTTCAGTGAAGCACTGCAACCAGCAGATACGGAATATGTACAGTTCAGGTCATACGTTTACATATAGCTTAGGGAAATACATTTATATTCAGTTTTTTACAAATCCTGACTTTAATCGGAGTAAACACTCCCTGTATCCATTCAAACAGGTTTGCTACTTAATTTTAAAGATACACAATGTCAGAATAATAGATTAGAAAATTATCGTAGCCCCAGACGACATTTGGCGGCTACCATGAATTCATCACCGCCACCGCATTCGCATCTGTAGACACTTCTTTGTGGACGCTGTACAGTCTCTCATTTTTGATTGATTACTCTCATTTTTGGTATGGACATTCGTTTTACTTCAATTATGATGCCTATTGATTTTTGGTTTTGAAAATAAATTAATGGCAATGATGTTATTGAACTTAGCAGAAGCCTCTAAAGCCATGTAATTGTTTTTCTGGAAATATCCAAGCTGTTTAAAGGCACAGTCTACGTAATGTGTGTGTGTGTAAACTTTTTACCCTTTGGATCTGGGATATCATGAATTACAAGTGAAATAATCTGGCTGTACTCAATTGTGAAAAATTACTTGTCATAGACCAAGTAGATGTCCTATCTGACTTGCTGAAACGATAGCTTGTTAACATGAAATGAGCAGAGTGATTTAAAAGAAAAAAAAAAAAACATTTTAATGACTTCAACCTCAGTGTATGTAAAGTGTTTTTTTTTTTTTAATGTTGAATCTGCTTAAGGGAAAATTTAAATGGAAAAAGTCTGCCTGAGTCGAAAGGGTTAAAGGAGAAGTTGTCCCAGAAATCTTATCCAGGCAGGTTTTCAGTTATTCAGAGAAATATCAGCCCATCCATTACAGACCCATCGAATCAGGCTGCGGTGCAGTGGATATGTTGAAAACTTGTTTGATCTTAGTGAAACTATGCGAATGGATAGATATTACCTGGGTATATGCAAACTCATTTCATTTTTGGTCGAACTCGTCCTTTTCACTGATTATTTTCTTAGGTTACTTTTCCCATAGTCTTGATGCTCCATCGGGTTTGGATGTTCCTATAACAACATGCACTCTGCCCACCTATTCACAGGTCGCTGGGCTGACCCTGCTGGCCGTAGGTGTGTACTCTGCACGCAACGCCACAGCTGTGGCCGGGCGATATATTGAAGCCAGGCTGGGAAAGCCGTCGCTGGTTAGGGAGACGTCCAGGATCACCCTGGCCGAGGGAATCAAGCACCCAATTAAGGTGGGAGTGCGTTTGGTCCCCAGTCCAGCTGAGGACCTGTTCTGATCACAGGCAATGCACTGTGCTGGTACTTCGATGATGCTATGTAATAGGAGGGCTTTGTTATGCAGTAATTTCGATGTAGTTTGGACATTGTGTTCAAACACCATTAAAGTCTCAGCCTCACTCACATTCATTGTTTTCAAAGTTAATCTCCTGGAAATTTGAGCTGAAAAGCTAAACATATTTACGGATTCCACGGCAATGATGATGTATGTGGAGTGTGACTCTGAAACTCAGGAAGAAATGCGTCCTCCAGTTTGAATGACTGTAGCCCCCCTCAGCTGAGGATGTGTTGCATGCTGGCAGTTACCTGCTTTTCCTCTGCTGTTCAGATGACGAAGCGCCTGACCAGCAAACCGCAGGATGCTCTGGAGGGAGTGGTGCTCAGCGTGAGTTTCTCTTTCACAGAACACTTGACTTTTTTCGCAGTGTCAGACCAGCCTCCTCTGTAGATGCATGGTTTGTGATCTAAATTGTATCTCTGTGCACTTTGCACCAGATACTACACCCCCACTTGTCCTCAGAGCACTACACAGACAACAACAGAACTATGTGATATCGCAGTACAATGATTTTTAGTTGCCTTTTACAAAAGTGGTAATCTAATATTATATGTTGTCCAGAGATTAGAGTTGCACACTGGGGAGTGGATGAATACCACAGGACTGCAGTTTATGGATTACAAATGTCTCCTTGCGAATATAATCGTTGTAAAATGCCATTATTGATATCTCCTACTTGTTTCTGTGTCTTATTCTCAATATGTAGCCATCTTTAGAGGAGCGTGTGCGTGACATCGCCATAGCAACCCGGAACACTCGGCAGAACCGTGGGCTTTACCGGAACATCCTGATGTATGGCCCGCCTGGGACTGGCAAGACCCTCTTTGCTAAGGTGGGCTTTGTGTATGGCATCCAATTGCTTGATTTATGCTCTGTTTTATGTGTGACCTTGTTTTAATATATGTTCTATGAACTAGAATCCTTGTGGGGAGGATTATATTTCATCACTATCCATTATATTGACTAGTAATCACTGTATTTAATCAATATTCATTATATTTGCTAATACTAATAATCCGTAAACTAACGATCATATTTAGCAATCATAATCATAATGAGTATCCATATTATGTATGCAGCCACATACACATGAGCAGTGCACTCAGACTCATGCATACGCATACACAGGCACAAACAGCTCACATGTACACGCACATAGACACACACGCACACATTTCACACATTAGCAGCGGGCTGCTGTAGCTTTGATTAGTACGCAGGCTTCTGTTTAGTTGATTTGAAAACATAATCAGATGATATATTTTATTTCTATAACTTTGATCAATATTTGTTCAGTAAAATCATAAGATGTTACTGAAAACATAATCAATTTAATCATTTATGTATCTGCTTGTATCTGATTCATCTGACTGTGTTTTTCCACTCAAACTGTAATTTTCCAGTCCATTTTAGTATATATTCTTTTTATTTTTTTAAAACCTTTACTTCTGTGCGCTACCATGGCTTAACAAGCAGTGTTAAAGAGTAAAAAAAACGTTAGAGATAAGATGGTTACAACCCATGCATTGTGAATGGAGCCGAGTTGGTAGGGTTTTTCCTAATGAATATTGCTCTGTAAAGAATGCTGCTCAGGTTGCTACTGATACCTGGTTATATCTGCATTTTCTTTGTTTTTACATTGTTTGGTTTATGAAAATAACATAACATAACATAACATAACATGAATGGCAAGAACAGGCCTTTCAGCCCAACTAAGCTCGCCAGTTTCTTTATACTATTGTGAATATATCCCTTCAGATACTGAATGACTCAATGGAATGTAGCTTTAAGTCAAGCCTGCTCTTGAAAACCCCCAAGGTCTCTCTCTGCCTCAACAATATGGTCAGACAAGCTATTCCACATTGAAATTACTCTTTGGGTGAAGAAATATTTCCAAATATCAGTGCTAAATTTACCTTTGGTCAACTTCCATTTGTGACCCCGAGTTCTACTCACAACACTTGGTCGAAGGAATCCTACATACTTCACTTTGTTAATCCCTTCAACATATTTAAAGACCTCGATCAAATCACCCCTGAGTCTCCTTTTCCTAAGACTAAAGAGATTAAGGATCTTCAGCCTCTTCTCATAGCTTTCATCTTTTATACCTGGAATAATCTTAGTGGCTCTTCTCTGAACTTTCTCTAGAACCTCTGTCTTTCCTAAACTATGGTCCCCAGAACTGTACACAATACTCCAGATGTGGTCTGACGAATGTGTTGTTCAAAAGAAGCATAACCTCCTTGGATTTGTATTCAATACTTTTGGCAATGCATCCCAGCATCCGATTGGCTTTTGTAACTGCTACGGCACAATGGCTAGAGCCTGTGAGGGTTTGGCCAACAATCACTCCCAGATCTTTCTCTTGTGGAGCACATTCCAGTTTAAAACCTCCCATGAAGTAATCCTGTCTAATGTTTTTATTACCTACATGTACAACTTTACATTTTGCTAGATTAAATTTAATTTGCCACATTTCTGCCCAATTCTAGATTCTATCCAAATCATCCAGAATCACTTTAGTGGACCCTAAACTATTTGCCAAACCCCTCAAATACCCCCTAGTATCATCTGCAAATTTAACCAATCTGCTCTCAATATTCCTATCAAGGTCATTAATGTAGATGAGGAACAGCAGGGGTTCCAACACCGATCCCTGGGGGACGCCACTCTCCACCATACCTAGCTCAGACGAGATACCACTGACCACCACTCTTTGTGTTCTGTCCTGTAACCGGTTTTGAATCCACTTCAGAATACCTCCTGTAACTCCAATGGAGCTCATTTTAAAAATTAGTCTCTTATGCTGTAAAATGTAATATAATGGTACATGTTTGGTACATTCCAGTTACTCCTGAAATTTCTTGTGTTTGTGATGAATGTGATTTTTGTGTTGAGCAGAAGCTTGCAGTGCACTCTGGGATGGATTACGCAATCATGACGGGAGGAGATGTCGCGCCCATGGGACGTGATGGTGTGACTGCTATGCACAAGGTCTTTGACTGGGCCAACACCAGTCGTCGCGGGTAACCCCCTTGCTCCTGGCACAGAAATATACCTCAATTTAGTGGTCATCAACCCTGTTGCTGCGCATCTACCATCTTTCAGGAAGTCTGATGTCCCAGTTTAAAGCAATATTTGCCAAAACTTGATTACAGTGTAATTTTGATCACATGCAGTCACCAACGTGCACAAAACATTTTGCAACTGACTCTCCAAGGTTCCGTACCTCCCTGATGAAGCCCTATATTAAGCCCTATATTCAGAGTTGCTTTAATATTATATTCAAATATTGCTTTAAGATGATGAATGAAAACCTACAACATGGTAGATCCTCAGGAGTATTGTCAGTGTTGTTTTATCGCATTTCCACAGAGGCAAAATTAGCCTTTGAAAAAAGAGGTTGCTGGGGTGTGCAAATAATGATTAAAAAATGATCTCCTGATATTTTCTGGGATTTTTCTAATAACGATAATGAGACTATATTTTGCGTCCTTCAAAAAACTTTGTGAAAGCCTGACCTTGTGCAGGTGTGCTTTCATGAATTTTATATTACTTACTAGTGACAGTAATGGACACAACATATACACGAAAATCGACCCATATTTGCTTTCTTAAAGGCAATTAATTCAAGAGAAAATGATAGTGTAGTGGTCGTCGTCCCCTCCCCCCCAAAAATGCCAAAAACAAAATGATAAAGCTGAATAATATTTTGCGTCAAAACCTCATTTTCTTAAGAGTATAGAGTAAGCTATTCATGACAGCTAGACTTTATATTATACTGAAAATATTGGTAATCAATCATATACAAGTTCTCCTTACCATCATTAGTTGCAAGTTGGCCTACAATGACTGTCATTGACAGAATAAAAAAAATCCACTTAATGATTTCTCAGCCTCAACTATGTATTTTTTTAAGATGAGGAAATGCATCATACAATATACTAAGGGGAAACGGATCCTAAAGAGTCGTGGATCAGTTGGTCTTGGACTGATGATATTTTCAGAAGTATGTCATTAAAACTGCAATTTATCTATCAGAATGTTTTGAACTTCTGCTGTATCACAAACAGCGAGAGGAGCTTTCTACAGAAATTTGAGGATTCGATGTGTACTTTAGGTTTTAGCCTAGGGATACGAAGAATGTAAGCTAGTTGCCATTGCCAATAATCATAGAGGAAGGAAAAATACCTTCTAGATTTTGACTTGTAGTTGAATGGATTTTCTCCTTTTAAAGGTGTGAGTATGCGCAGAAATCATGACATACCTTCTTTAGACGGGACCATGACCTAAAATAGTTTACCATGCGGGTTCGAAAGACCCTCACTATGTGTTTGGTATCACTGCAGAGAAGCAGAAAATTCTTTTTAGATGACACAGATTTTGTCATTGTGTTCTCAATAAATTTAGTGCAATGGACATTCAAGTGGAAATTGATCCGCTACTCCTAAAGATACTGTACCATAATGAAAATCTAATGATGAAATGCAGTTTTGTGAATGACTGGACTCTCTAAGTCACAAACATTTGGCTTTAATTTCTATTTTGAAAGATAACTTCCAAACCTTTGAAGTTCATGCTAAAATTTTGACTTGAGTTGTTATAAAGCGACAAACGATCAAAATTGCAGCAAGATGCCGCCAGTGGTCCAAAATATGAATAAATTGCAAAGCTTCCACACTTTGCATGCGACATCCACCGCCCACAAAATTATTTTCTGGCTACGAGCTTGAATACACGATAATGTAAATTGGAGTATAGTGAAAACAACAATTAAGACATTACCCTTGACGATTCATATTGCACACCCCTAGTTGCAGGTGAATTGTTTCTTTTTACTCTCATTTCTTCCATGAATGCTTCAGCATTTTGTCTGCAGTCTGCAAGTAGCAGTGTTTGCATTTTTATGAATTTGGAGTTCTTGCTAAGTTTTTTTCATGGGAGGTAAAAAACACGAAATAGCCGGTAATTTTGTTACCTGCCTCTCATGTGGGGGTTGTGGGATGACGAAGCTCCTGGGACCTCCTAGGTTTTCAGCAGTTTAAATGGTCTTTTAACATGTCTCATGGCACCCTTTTCATGTTTAGAGAAGTATATTACCATTTTCGTGCCAAATAGCTGTTGGCATTACGTGTGTAATGAATTTACTTTATCTGTGTGATGCATATGAGCCAGTGAAGTATTATGGTACAGTCCAAGTCATGATTTTTATTTATTGAATCAATTTTGGTATTTCAGTGAAATAGCCAGTAACATTTACGTGAACAGCCGGTAAAAAATAACCGGTTACCCGTTCTTACCAAGAACCCTGATACTGTTACAACGTATTGTCGAAGGAGGAACCAAAGGCACCATGTTTTGAAAAGATGTGAACTAATGCTGAGATCTTTTCTCTCACAGACTACTGCTCTTTGTTGATGAAGCTGATGCATTCCTTCGCAAGAGAGCTACTGTGAGTGTCCTGGAGCATCAGACACATGCACTCCATGTTATGTTATGTGTGTGTCTGTCTGTCTGCCTGCCTGCCTGCCTGTCTGCCTGCCTGCCTGCCTGTCTGCCTGCCTGTCTGTCTGCCTGTCTGCCTGCCTGCCTGCCTGCATGCGTGCATGTTGTGCCCATGGTGTGCATGCCGATGCGTATGCGTGTGTTTGTTTGTGTTTGTGGGGGGGACGTGTCTTGAAGTGCATGGGATGTGCTTGAGTCTGTGTGTATACTTTTTTTGTGTGTCTGTGTGTGTTTGTGAAATAAACACTAGGCTGGTGTTGTTTCACAGGAGAAGATCAGTGAGGACCTCCGTGCCACTCTGAATGCATTCCTCTATCGCACAGGGGAGCAGAGCAACAAGTCAGTCCAAATGACCTTCACTCACTATTTCAATGTTAAATCTTGTTTTTTGTGCTGGTCATGGCCAGTTTGGTGCACAAATCCATTCCCTCCAGGACGGCTTGAGACCTTAGAATTACAGGGTTCTAACTAACATTCACAAAGTTTGGCTGCTCACGTAAGGAGCTGGAGCTTTGTAATTCTGATCTGAACCCAGTTTAACAAAAGAAATGAATAGCCATACTTAATCATTAGAACTATTTATTACCAATTATGTGTAATAATTAATTCAATTTTGACCAAAATGTCAGTTAGAGCCCTGTAATTCTAAGAACGCGAGCTGTTTTTTATGGAGAATGGCAAAATTCCTTATGCATTTTGTTTTTCTATGCAGTTTTCACTTTTGCAATGCCTTATAAATTGCTTTTAGAATATTTGTAAATAGTGAAGTGTTGTGAAGATGTATTTGTCCTGTTCCCAATTTTTCTACCCCCCCCCCGCCCCCCCCATTTCTGTCACCCTTGCACTACAGGCCAAAGGTTTGGAAGCAAGATCAAATTAATACAAAAATAAGTATTGTTTCATTGGCATACTTTGCAACAAAATGAACATGATTATTTTATAAAGAGTCACTTATCAGAATACATTTTTACTCAAATTATCAGGTCCATATTACTAGGCCCATGGTCCTAGTGCCCACTGGATTGCCGTTGGCATCCAGTGGGCTGTAAACCATGACATAAAGTGAATAATGCAAACTGTGATTTGTTTTTTAGTTTTTCACTGAAGTTGTGACTCTAGCAAATCTTGTCAACCCCAAAACTAAGCCCCTCCTTTCTTTTGTCAACATTTATTCAGCAATGGCCTGGTAACATCAATGTAAACGGTACCTAAAGGTAAATAGAGGAAAATGGTGCATATCAATGAAAGAAAAGTCTAATCATGCAGTAAATGTATCCCAAAATCCATAGATTTCATACTGTTTTTAAGAAACTTGAAGTTGCTTCCAAATTTTTGACCTGTACTGGCCTTGCTTCCAAACTTCTGGCCTGTAGTGTAAATGTTTCAGATCTTCAAACTCATTTTAATATTGGACAAAGATAACCCGAGTATACACAGAATTCAGTTTTTAAATAATGTCATACATTCAAGAAAAAAACTATCCAAGCTTACCTGGTAGAATGTATAAAAAATGGGTTAAGCCTTTTGTGAAAAAATCAAATAAATTAAGCTACTTTATTTGATGATTTGTTTCAATTTTAGTACACAAACCCAGACATGATTACTGTTAGCCCTGTTGAATCTGAACATTGCTTAAATGGAACCTGTTTGGCAGTGTGAAGTAGGTAAAAGGCAGCACACGATAATACAATTTAATAAAAATTATGGTCGGATAAAAAAACAAAACTATTCACAGTAGTCAGTTTGGAAAGGGTTTCAAAGCCATCTCTGAGGCTCTGGGACTCATGCAAACCATAGTGAGGGTCCTTATCCGGAGAAAACTTTGAATACTGATGTACCTTCTCAGCAGTCGCTGGCTAACCAAAATTCCTATAAAGGCGCATTGATTACTCATTCAGGAGGTCACGAAAGATCCCAGACTTGCATCAAAAGACCTATGGGCCTCACTAGCCTCTCTTAAGGTCAGTGCTGATGATTACACAATCAGAAAGACTCTGGGCAAAAATGGCATCCTTGAGAGAGTACCTTGACGAAAACTGCTGACCAAAAGGAACACAGGGGCTCATTTCTCAACCAAAAAACATCTTGATCACCCCCAAGAGTTCTGGGATAATATTCTGTGGAATGATGAAATAAAAGTGGAACTCTTTGTCAGACATGGGTGCCATTACATCTGGTGACAAGCAAACACAGCCCTCCACAATAACAACGCAATACCAACACAGTCAAACACGGTGGTGGTGTTGTCTGAGGCTGGTCTCGGGCTGCTTTGGGACCTGGGCTACTTGCCATAGTTGATGGAACCATGAATTCTGCTCTCTATCGGTAAAATCCTGAGGGAAGATGTCCAGCCATTAGTCTGCGACCCAAAAATTAAGCACAGTTAGGTTGTAGCGCAGGACAATGACTTGAAGCACAAGAGCAGGTCCACCTATGAATGGCTCAAAGGAAACAATTGAAGGTTTTGGAGCAGTCTAGGCCAAGTTCTGACTTGATTCTGATTGAGATACTGTTGCAAGACCTCAAGTGGGTTTCAGAATCCTTCTAATGTTGCTGAATTAAAACTGCAAAGCAGAGTGGGCCATAATCTCTTGATGGCAATGTTAAAAAAAGCACTTATTATACCCCCCGCAACGAAGTTTAGGTGGGTATACTGGATTTGCTTTGTCCGTCCGTGTGTGCATGCGTGCGTGTGTGCGTGCGTCTGTGCGTCCGGATCTAGATCTCATAACCTACTCATCCGATTTTGAAAATTTTTTTTTCTTGCTGGAAGGTCTATTGACTGTGGTACTGCCCGACTACTTGTTGTTGCGGGGGTATCCTGTAAGCCATGCTTACTGACTAAATCTAGTTTGGTTTGGGGAAGCAACTACTTTTGTCATGGGATACTGGTCTTGAATAACTCTGCGTCAGTTAATGAAACGGTCGTTAAGAGCTGCATGTTGTGTTTCCTCACCTTATATTAACTATAGTTTGATGATCTGAAATATTTATATGAGACAAATAAGCAAAAATAAAAGAAAGTGGGGAGAGGCAATACCTTTTTCTGCATTTTATATTTTGTGTAGGGTTCTGCACCACTGATTATGAAAATAAGACTGTTAAGCATTTTCTGTATAGATGCATTGCAAACAGAAGCGTATTTTTCCACGATCGTGTCAATGTCCAATTTAAGACTCTTTTCACAAAGAGCTTGAAAATCAGGAGTGGGAACCCCAAATATGGATTATTGGGTTTTTTAAATGACTGACCAGAGAGCTTTGATGTGTTGCTTAAAAAATTAAGTTAGCATTCGTAGCATTCACATGCAATTACCTTCGCCCTTGACGACGGGAGCACGGTGCTGCTTGAAGTAAACTAAGTGCACAAGAGGGATCACCTCCTTGGGAATTCCTGTGCATTCCTTGCTCTGACTGGTTGCATATCCATTACTCTGGAAAATATTTCCAGAGTCCTTGCAGTGCAAAATTTTGACTTGCCGCTACATGGCATACTAATCTTTCTTCATTAGCAGCAGCAATAGCTGGAAACGGTTATCTCATTGCAGGGCACAGGGCGAGCAATGGTCTGTATGAGCAACAGTAGAGCTGGACCATAGGCGCTTTGTTATAGAAGTGCATATGCTGGCAGCCTGTTCATCTCGCTATTGTTTGAGGTAATGGCGTTGCAAGTTACTCTTCCCGTATGGATGTTGCAGTATTGGGTCTGCTTTATAGTTGACTCCTCAACATTTACTGCTGTCATTAGTTCCCCCGTAACTCTCCTCTGTGTCTTATTGCAACCCTCAGCACCTCATTAAAACAAATCTCAGGTCTACCCTGCAGTGAATCCGAATACACAATGCATTATTTATGTAACACAGCCATGAAATTGGGTCATTACCACGGGATACTGATAGTATGTAGCACTGGACATGGGCACTAGGTTGCATCTTCTCGCCAGCCTGATTATGCGGGAGAATTTAATGCGTCTTCCTGCTTGTAAAGTGCCAAAGACGGTGTAGAAAATGGCTTTGAGGGTATTGTGTCTGTGTTGAGATAGTAATTCCTGCCCTCCCAGGTTCATGTTGGTGCTTGCCAGTAATCAGCCGGAGCAGTTTGACTGGGCGATAAACGACCGTATCGACGAGATTGTAAACTTCGCGCTGCCCGGTCCGGAGGAGCGGGAGAGGCTGGTGCGGCTGTACTTTGACAGATACGTGCTAGAGCCGGCCACTGGAGGGCGACAGTGAGTTCTCTCTGCTGCAGCACATGTTGGCAAACTGGGCCACACTACATTTCACTCCCTGGGGGACACCCGAGTGGCAATGATGACTAGACGAGGAACTAGGCTGCATTCCCTGGGCCGTCCCTGCTGGCGTAACCCACATATTATCCCCTGTCCTGAAATACTGTGAAATCCACTCACATAATTGGCTCAGTTTTTTTTCCCTCTAAATATTCTGTAGTCTTTTCACATTGAGTAACCTGCATACTTGTATTCATGTTTATTCCTTAGATAAAGTGTATATGCTTCATTTTGTTATCACAATCACTCAGTGCGATTGCAGTATATAAAACAGCGATTGCATAGTGATGTTGACATGCAATAAATTAAACTCTCTTTCTTATTAGGTAATACACTGTTTATGGGGCGTGATGTGATGTCGGGTGTTATAATGGGGATTAGGAAGCATTTCACTGGGCTGGATCAAATGCCAGTAATGGTGTTTAGAGAAACCATGATAACCTAGCAAGTGCAGAAAACATTTCCGTGATATGAGGTCTATTAGAGTGAAAAAAAACTATTTTGGCTGCAGTTTTGAGGACTGGGGAGTCGATTTGACTGTGCTTCCACATTTAATGACGATCACAAGTGCAGTGAATTTGAACACGCTTGAAAGGATGTGGATTGTAGGGAAACATGAAATTGACTGGTGTGTTTAGTCAACATCACTCCCACTGGTGCCCAACGATCACTGGAAGTAAAATTGCATTCTTGGAGGTGGAAGGAAACCTTGTTTGGCATGAAAACGCTCAAGTCTTATATTTCCATTATTTTTATGGAAGATTTATTCAAGACGTTTTCATATCGTTGTTCAAAATCAATGGTGGTTCTTTGTAGATTTCTGAAATGGGTTTAATGGAGAGAAGTTGGCAGACAGTGATGGAAATGATCCTCCTTATACTCTGCTGCCCCCTACAGGAGGATGAAGCTGGCGCAGTTTGACTACGGGCAGAAGTGCTCGGAGATCGCCCATCGCATTGAGGGCATGTCGGGGAGAGAGATCTCCAAGCTGGGAGTGGCCTGGCAGGTGGGTTACCAGTTTGATCTTCCATTTCTCTGTGTGTTTATAACTCCTCTTTTTACCTGTCTGTTCATCAGTTGGTGTGCCTCCCTGAGTCAAGCAGGTTGCACTTAAACCGTTAATCCTCCATTGCTCTGCTGTTTGGGGAAAAACGCATTATCATGTATTATTCATATGAAAGGATTGCCTATCATCTGTGTAAGTGACTGTGAGTGGGTGAAAGTAAAGAGGATGTTGAGTATTTATTTATTTATTTTTTAATTTGTCTCTTGGCACATTTAAACATTTTTTTCTGATATTTGGTCTCGGTGAAACGCATTCGCTGATGTTATGAAATCATCGGTGCCGCTGCGTCCGCGTCTGTTGCAGATCTTTCATGTCAAAGAGATAACTCAAAAACAATTTTAGAGATCCTTTTCAAATTGTATAACTTATCAAGACAGCGAACTGGATTTTTTTTGGGCTTTGAATTATTAATGGTAATAAGTTTACCAGTTTATTTCCTGGAACACCTGAGTTCCATCATATTGCCTGAAATGAAAGCAACATCACTTAGAAATTTTGCTCTTAGATTCTTTCAGTCATGCAAGTTGATGCTATGGAATCATCATTGCTGCCCCGTCCATGTCTGCATCTGCTGTGTCTGCATCCACTCCAGATAATTTATGTTAACATGATAACTTCTCACATTTCATTTTTATTTTCAGGGATCTTGTTAAGACCCCCCGGCAACCAGTTAGTTTTACTGGCTGTTCACAGAAATCTTCCTGGCTATTTCACTGAAATAATTATCCAACAAATGTTGTTTTGTTCAAATGTGAAAGCCCATTGCATTCAATTTTAATATTGCTTCTCTTCTTCCAACCAGTGTTATGAAGATACCTATCAGATATTATTGCTTTGAAAATGCATTGTGTTGAAGAAATCCTGCTTGTTCTCACCAATTCGTCCCCCGAAGTCATGCCTCGAAAACTGTCTGCTCACTGATCTGTACAGAATTACTGGACAGCTGATGGCATGGTATTTGAAGTGACCGTGCCTCCAACATGGTATGCCCAATGACGGGCCTTTCCGACCAGCTCCGCCCCCCCTTAGTTACTATTGCTATGGGCCCCATGCAACTCAGCTAAGCTCCACATTGACAACAGTGCAGCAGAAGTTTGAGCATAACTTTCTCTCGCGCGTATTCCCGAAAATATTGCGCTATGTTTCTTACCGAACGTGGCCAACTTGTCCAGCAAAGTTGTCCAGAGAGGCCTTAACTATTTGCACAAGGATATATCCGTTAAATCCAAATTTTTAACTGAACTGATAGAGATGGAAGAATCACAGCAAAGTGCTGGCAGTCAATGCAGAAAAGCAAAACACTCCATAAACTCTACATTGAGTCCAAACCAGACAAAATGGTGGAATCGCACTGCGCGAGTAAAGCAGGTTAAGTAGTTTTTTAGCTTTAAACCGGCCCTATGGGCTAATAAGCTATTGTCGTGGTGTGCCATCCGTCGTCCAGAACATTTTTTATCTTTTTTTGGCCTGATGAATTTTTGTATAAATTTGCCATAACATACTACTAGACCATATCTCCGACGTTTTTTTAGGATTTTTGATTGAGTCATTTTTGTCCATTTTACGGGCCCTTGAATTTTGGCCCTAGTGTTAAAGATAGGACTGAGAAATTTAAAAAAAAGCAATTATTTCCCAAAAACTGTATGATAGTTTTTTTTCTAAATCAGGCAATCAACTTACCTTGGTGCCGCCAATGTACCATGCAAGCACCATTTTGATTGAATCGACAGAAGCGGGTCTAGTGGGGGCTCTGTACTTTATGAATATGCAAGATGGCCTGTGGAGGCTAAATGTTCTGATAACATTTTTTTCTAAATCTGGCAATCAACTCACCTTGATACACTTTGTGTTCAGTGCGAGTGCCATTTTGATTGAATCGACGAAAGTGGGTCTAGTGGAGGCGTTGTACCATAACACTGAGTCTTATGGAGAATAGCCTTTGGAAGGTGAACGGTTGCAGATTGAGATTTGTAGTATTGACATATTGGAAGTTATATATACTAAGCACCATTAAAACACAATGAAATTACAATGCCAAAACAGTCACAGATGGAGCCTAGCTTTGTTATAGAGACATTTAGTAAGTCGTATATGAACTTTCATTTGGTGACATTCGTATTGACCTTTGAAGGTCAAATGTGACCTAGTGAAAATTCAATGACTTGTATCACTAAAGTGGTCACAAATGGAGCCTAGATTTGTGTTACAGACATCCAGGAAGTCATATATGAAGTCCATTTGCTGACCTCAACTTGACCTTCTGTGACCTTTAAAGTTCACATTTGACATTGAATTTTCAATGACTTGCATTACTAAAACTGCATTAGATCTTAGGATTGTATTACAGGAGGTCTTATAAATGTATGTGAACCTTTATTTTGTGACCTTGAGATTGACCTTCAAGGATTCAAAGGTCAAACTTCACAGAAAATTTCCATAACTTGTATCATCACTGTAAGATTGCTTGCCGGTAAGCTACAGGTAGCCTGGCACCGCCAGCCTTCAAACTTCCGCTCAATTTAATTTTGCTTCACCACTCAGTCTGGTCACCTCGTTTACCACGGCAGAAAATACGCCTGACCAACTAGCAAACAGAGGGCGTGGCTGAGAGCCATGATGTAGCAGCTGCGCCGAGTTTGAAATTGTATTCTCTGAAATTATCAATGGCTACGGACATAAATGCACGGGAGGCCAATCGCTCTGTCATGGAGAAAATCCCAGGTATCAGCGACATATAGCCACAACAAGATGAATGTTTGGTTAGTTTTTTGAATGAAAATGATGTTGTAGCGCTACTCCCTACAGATTGTCATATCTATTTAATAGCCAGCATGGAATAGGCACTCTGTTCATCTCTGTGAGAGACAGCCAAATTACCTAAGCTAGCTTGTAGCTTCTAGTGTAACATTGCCCGCGAGCTTAACACTGTAAGTTGGCAGCGCACTTTTTTAAAGCCGTGTTTCAGTGTTATGTTATTTTCCATGAATGAAATAGCTGCTTAGAGCCAAACTGCGTTGCTATAAAGTTAGATAGCGAGCTTTGCTTGATGTTAGCGCAAGTATGGTTAACTGTTCAGTTTTTGTGTCAACACAGATTTCGTCCTGATGTAAATAATGCGTTATTCTAGCCGATTCTGCTGTTGGTTTCGGGTCTCTAACATTTTTTTTAACAGCAGCAGTATCTGCAGGAAAAATTATAGCTCAACAGTTTGTTTCTTTTAAGGAGAACAGAAAGAGCACCTTTGGATATTTTAAGTGAATGATTGATGGCTAAAATTTGGTAGATGGGCATATGTATGGGTACAGTATTAACTTTATTGAACTGATCAGTCTGTTTTCACTGCATTCCTGGTATGAAGGACTGTGTTAACAGCAGAAGTACTAGGCGGCTGAGCCGGCGCATAACATACGTCATCGCCAAACGTGAGAGATTATTTTACAGGTACACCAATGATTTTAAACTTTAGACAAGCGCCCACCCACCAGGAAGTAAACACTTCCAGACTCTGTGTACGAAGCGAAGTAGCAGAGTCTGGTTTTACCAGGCTAAGCTACAGGATCCTTGGTCCTATTTTTATGTTTGTTGCCATCACTGAGCTGAAAATAATACTGGATCCAGTATGCTGTCTAACGTCAGTTGGTAATGAGTCGGGCAGTACGTCAGCTAAACTTGCTAATAAATCATATTACGCAATGCAGTAAACCCTTAAACTAGCTACATTAGAAATAATCAAGTTATTAATCTAACGTTTGTTATGTCTGCGTTTATCTCCAAACCAATTTTCGATGTAAAGCTAACTAAGCGACTGACCTTTTGAATCCGATTGTAGCTAGTTTGTTGGCCAACTTAAGTTTCTAAGTTACATCATGCCATTACGAAATCCTTCACAATCTGGTTAAATGTTTTATATTATCTAGTGTTGTGAATGCCTGTGCTGGGTGGCATGAAGGAATCATGTTCTCAGAAGAATAACCACTGGTTTGTAGCTACATCTGGTATTGCGTGCAGAATTCCACTGGGGAAAAACAATATGATGTCAATGTATGCATCAATGATGCCATTGGTGTAATTCTGTCTTCCCAGCAAAACATATGCATAGATTGTTGCTAACTAACTAGTGAGGGCGAAATGGCAAAAAAAATTCATTTGCTTACCTTCGTGTAAACACGCCTTTATCCATCGCAAACTATTTTCCAACTGCTTTTTTGGCCTTGGAAAAAGGATTAATTGAGCTCTCTGTTGCTGGGCAGGGTATTGTTCGTCAGTATTTCACATTCCCTAAGCGCATCTAAGAACCATTTTCAATAAAGTCAGACACCTTGCGTGTTACACACAGCTAATGACTGCATTGAATGTGGGACAGTATGGCGGTGCTGTCGGGGTAGGCAGGACCTTTAGTTAGACATGGATCTCATTAATAATGTCAGATGCAGTTGTGAAACCTTGTGTGTAAATATTTTATGAAAACTGTTTTTAAAATAACTGCTTCAATAAATAAAAATGATGACTTGGACTATACCATAATACTTCATTGGCTCTAATGTATTACACAGAGAAAGGAAATTCATCGCGCACATCATGCCTACAGCTATTTGTTGTAATAATGGTAGTAAACCTCTTTAAACATGAAAAAGCCTGCCATGAGACATGTCAAAAGACCCTTTAAATTGCCGAAACCTACGAGCTCCAGGGGCTTTGCCCCTCTGGAACCCTAGCTGGGCTCTGCCCCTGGACCCTGGTGGGGGCGCCGCCTGCAGGGGGCTCGCGTAACACTTACCTGCTGTTTCTTGTTTTTTCCCTCCTATGAAAAAACTTTCCCCCAGTTTTTGATCTTATCAAGATTGTGAACCTGATCAATTTTGGGCTTTGTATTATTATTAATAATAAATCAATTAACGCATTAATTTCACCTGAGTTCCGTCATATACCCTGATATGTAAGCAACATCACTGTGAAATTTTGGCATTTGATTCTTTCAGTCATACAGGTTAATATTATGGACTCATCATCGATGCATCTGCTGCAGGTCCTTGGTGTTGGCATGATGACTCGACAACTACCTTATAGATACTTTCCAAATTTTTTATGCCTTTAGATCCTATCAAGACGGACAACTGGTTTGATTTCGGGCTTAGAATTATTGCTAATAATAGATTAATTGACAAATTAATTTCCTGGAACACCTGAGTTCTATCACTGTCTGATATGTAAGCAATATCACCTCGAAATTTTGTTGTTTGCTCCTTTCAGTCATGATCAGTAATTGCTGAATCCTATACCAAAAATATCAGTAGATTAAATAATAAGTTAAGGTAATAACATTTATTACTGACCGCATGAAAAATAATTTGGTATTTTTTCATCATTATTGAATAAATATAGACAGTCTGAGCGTAAGATAAAATTGGGTTGGGTTTTTAATAATTTAAAGGGGCACTGCAATATTTGGAAAAAAAATGCTAATTTTCTACTGGTACTACTCTGTTCGTCCCTGCTATCCGGGGCAATACTGTAGCTGGGCTGTCTTTTTGGGGATTTTTTATCGAGGGCTATCAGTGATAAACCCTTTTCTGGTGCCACAGAATAGGCCTTGTTTTCATCAGATGTTGCTTGGTTTTTGTGTGTGGTTTGGGTAGAAACGCAGAAGAAGCCGCACGAATATCAAAATCCTGAAAGCGATTACTGTGGAACTGAATGGTCACGCTGCAGAAATAAGATTACTGATTGGCAATTTCACTTTCATTACCACTGGTCACGTTTTGATATACAGACCATGGACAGAATCAAGCCATTCGCCCGTGAAGGCATTGCAGTGAAACAGTCTTTTTTTCTTTCTGGACCATAACCCAGAAACTGCTCAATATTTCTTCACCAAAGTTTGTAGGTGCCTTGATTGGCTACTTAACTGGTGTCTTTTTGTATTTAGGTGTTCCTGGGGGGGGGGCATATTTGTTTATCTGAGGAAAAACAGTAGTTTGGGTGAATGCTTTGGGTGAACTCACCTTTTTGTGCCCATTGACCAATCGCAGGCAGCAGCGTACTCCTCAGAGGACGGCGTTCTCACCGAGGCCATGATTGACGCACGGGTCGAAGATGCCATTCACCAGCACCAACAGAAGATGGACTGGCTGCAGACAGAGTCTCCAGGCACAGAGCCACAGGTGGGCAGTGCAGGAGGTTCTGGAAAAATGGGATTCACACTGCCCGGTGAGGATGTCCCAAAAGCCCTGGAAGCCGACCTACTGCCACTGAAGGCAGCAGAAATCTTGACGCCCTCTCCTCAGGAGCCGGTACCTACGTCACAGGAGGTGATTGAATTGGCCTGTGAGGTAGTCCCATCTACTCAGGAGAGCACGCTAGCTGCAGGAGAGGATACTGCACCTGTGACTCAGGACATGCCCATAGACCGCACAGGCCTACCCGCTGAGCAAGGGGCAGAAACTGGGGCCAGGATGGAGGTTGAACAGAGTAAAGAGGCATGTGAGGACACCCTCAATCAGAATGTGGGAGCAGAAACTGAGAGTGGAGTAAAGACTGAGTTGAAGCCCAAAGATGGGACACCTGTTTGAGGTGGGATACGGCTCACAGAGGGTGGGGGTTAAAGCGATGCGGTGGGGGCAGTTTTTGGACGGTCTGCAAGACCTTAGAAAATAGGCCGACTCGGCGGGGGGTCAGCTTTTATGACCCATTGTGATTAAATTGCACACCTGTTACTCTCAGTGTCTGTCTTGGGTGCCAGTGTAGAATAGGAGAGTGAAGGATTATGGGAGACTTTGAGGACGTGTGCAGCATGTGAGCGGTGCGTCTGTGTGTGTGAGTTTACCTTCACATTTTGAGCAACATTACTGCTGCTGGCGCTGATCTTGGGAGGGGGAAAAATGGAGGAATTGGTTTTATATACAATGTTGCGGTCAATGCTGCAAATTGGTCACGGGATACCCCAAAATCTAGTGGTCAAAATACTCTGATTTACTGAGTCCATTTACTGTTCTTCAAAAGAACAGAAATGATGTACAATAAGGTATACATATATTGCCAGTCAATATTGAAATGCATTTCCTGTCCAGCACTTCTAGAGGATCGACCCTTTAACACTGTGGATTTCTGCTGCCAAATTAAGTTTAAAATGTCACGATTACTCATTTAAATACTGTTTTCTGGGCTGTGGGGATTTGCAGTTGTTGTAAATGAATAATCCTACAGAATTTAAGCTATTGCTGTTCAAATATTATGATGGATTTTTTTAATGTTTTTAAATTATTTAAAATGAACATATATTTTACAAAATACCAATTTGAGAGCCTTAAACTGCCTGTTTACGTTTGATACATGAACGTATGGCATATCTGTATCTGCATTTATGCGTTTGTACCGTTGGGGCCACGAAGCTGATGAAACTTGCAAGAATTGACAGTGCTGATTATTTATAGAGGTTGACTATAATCACGATACTCTACTTTGATATATTCATACTTAAGCTGATTTCACACTGGACGCAAAATGAATTTTTCACACTACAGATTACATTCAAAGTTAATGCAAAGACGTGAATACACATATTTTGAGTGTGTTTGTGTCTTTGTATTGACTTTGAATATAATCTGTCTTTCGAAAAATTTGTTTCACGTCTGGTGTGAAAGCGGCTTTAAGGTCATACACGACAGGAGGAAGCGAGAGTGGATTTACGGAGTGGACAGGTCTAGTTTGCCAGAATTTGGGTTTATGGGTGGCATGATGAAGTTGCGGCAATTAATTTGAAAGGCTGTAAAATTTGAGGCCTGAGGTTGTAATCCCTGCACCTGCAATCAGGGAAATAGAGCTGTATGCAGCCAGGGAGCGGCTGGGCACCGAGGGTCCTGACCAGCATATATCTTCTGGATGTGTGTGGACAAGCAGCAGCATTTTCTCACAATACTATCAGGAAGGTAGTGAAGTGCGACGTTTCTAAGGGCAAATCTTGCCCCTCCTCGAAATATCAGCCTTCCATTTTTGGAAGGTGTATTTTGTGGCTTGAGGTATGATCACATACTTCCTGTTAAATTAACTTGCCGATACATCTCTCCCCTAATCTGGTAAAACCTAGTAACTCACTTTTTGGTGGAAATTGACTTAGACCCATTTTTGCGGTTACTAAGCACCAAATAAAGTACTTACAGTCCTCAGTGAGAATACCCATTCTTTTTTTTTTCTCTCTCTCCACGAGTTTATCCTGAAGGACTTAAGTTGTTTTCAGTTTTCTCAGTGTCATGAAAAGGTGAGTTACTCTGTTTCACCAGATGAGGGGAGATCAGTTGTGTTCTCCTCATGTCGCTCCTGCCCTCTCCTAAAGGAGGAATAATGACATTTAATGCACTGAGTGGAGCTTCCATGAATGACTATTGTAAGAACCATTCCACTGAAAAATGTAAATGATCTATAGGACTATACTGAAGACTGAAGCTGGTTTGCTGTATTAATCATTTGATGATATTTTCTTTTATTTAATCTACCATGCTCCTACTGGTGTCCAAACTAAAATGTCGCTTTGCTGTGCATTTTTTTTTACATTCCTAATGATTGAATGCTTTTGGATTTTGCAAATCATTCGCTTATCCATTTTTCTTTTTTTTTCTTAAAAAACAACAGATAGCCATTCTGCACAACTGCAGTCATGGCTTAGTATGTCTCATTTCCACCCCCCTCCGAAATGAAATCCAATAATGAATTCCTGACTAAATTAGTGTCTGTAAGTTTCTTGTGTGTGTTTGTGTGTGTCTTGGTGTGAGAGCAGAGAAAGAAGCACATTCATAGAGATGGGAGTCACTGTTGTACGCCAGTGGCACTTTTAATAAAACACAGACATTTCATCTTCACAACAGCAATGTCTGAAAAAATAAAAGGGGGGGGGGGGAGTGTCTGCCCACGGTGGGGTTCAGGGCAGAGATAGAGGGTGGGGAATGGGGTTCGTCTGAACTGGCTGGGGTCCGATGTGATCCCCCCACTTCACGTGGAGACACAAACAGTAACACATCTGCTGGGTCAGAGATGGGCCCGTTCCCAGGAAACACAGGCTAGTCATGCACAGACACTCACACCCATACGCTGGAACCAAGGATCTATTGCCTACCTCATAAGACCACAGAGGATCATAATATGAGTATGATTTCAATATCTGTACATTATCAATAATTATTAACAGGCTGTTCCTTTCAAATATGTATTCATATTTTTATGTTGGGCTATCCCCTGCAAAATTGCTTTAGTTTATTTCTAATTTGTGGTGCATCAATATGGGCACACACAGGCAGACAGTAAGACAGGCAGGAAGAACAAATCACCTCTCTCTCTCTTCTATGTGTCACTCCAGCACCTCTCTCTTTCTGGACTACGATCACAGCCTCGCATGTCCCCTTCACCCCGCCCTGCAATGACCCCCCCTGGCTGAGGCCAAAGTGGCTGTGTTTTTGAGGACTGACCACCTCAAGGCCACTAGTGTTCCACAGGAAGTGATGCTATAGCAATCATGATGCCCACACGTATTTAGTCCAATTGCAATAAACTCACACAAAATCACATCATGGCTTCCCTGTTTTATTTTCACGTTCAATTTTATTTTCAAGGTTGACATTTCTCGCTATTAACAATCAATGTATCAATACATCTGAATTTAATCTGAACTTTTTTCTTTTTTCCCCGAGGTGCCGCAGTGATTTTATTTTTTTCCTCCTTTCAAATGCCAAAGATGCTCAGTCGGAGTAACGCCGGTAGTAACCGGCAATATACGGGCAGAACGACCGCAGAATCGTTGTAGAAACACATTCATTTGGTCTTTTCTAACTGCTGATGAAGAAGACTGAAGAGAAGGTGGCTGAATTAGCCGCGAAGCCCGTTCTTTGGCCAGACTGCAGAAACACAGCCTTGTTCCCATTCATGCCACTGATCCCCATTCTGGAGTGATTTATACCCCTGAAATACCCTTGTACAGGTTCTACAGGTTTACTCACTCCTGTCACCGTGCTCTCTGCGTCTAGGCTTAATTTGCGTGAAAAGAGGTGAAAGGAAAAAGGCCCCACCCCCCCGTTGGTTTGCTTACGTACAGCAGACAGCCTGCTGAGCTCTGCACACCAGGCACCTGAACTAAACTGCAAAAACTGTCTCGAGCAGCCCAACCTTCCACCGCAGAGGTCTATATAATCCCTAGGGCCCCAACCGTAGCACACTGTAGTCTTACTCCACACCCAACTCCCACCATCTCCCCCACGACTTCTACAGATAAAATTCAGTCATTTTTCAATTAAGGAACTGAACAGAAATGCCAATCAATCCAAACCTTGTAGCAGTCAAACCTCAGTCCCCTTTTTTCTCTCGTCGTCCTCTCCGTCAATCATTTCCTCTTGTACATGTGACCATCAGCCACAGGCTCCTCCCAACTCTCACTCCCTCCTCCATCCCCATGTTAGACCCTTACCTCGACCTAGTGCTTCCCCTTTAAAACATATTTATACCAGTATTTACATAAGCAGCAATCTATAACTACCATCACAAAACCTCAACCCCAGCCAAGCGGAGAATAAGCCCCCTCCCATCCATTTCTAATCACCACCACCACAACGCCTCTCCTTCCTAAGATCTTTATGAGCATGCCAAATTTCAAAAACACACAAACAAAACATTTCCCTGTACACAACCCCCCCGCCCACCCTGTCAAAAAAAGAAAAAATACCCCAAGCAAGATGGACGACAGACAAACGTTAAGGGTTTCGTTAGGGGGGGCGCACAAGAATTGCAGGCTGTTAAGTAACAGTTTCTTCTCCTCTTGGAGGGATTTCGGGCGGGTAATTCCTGTGCTGGGGGGGGGATGCTTGTCTCTGAGACAGTAAGGAGTGGAGGGACTGATGCTAAGTGTCTGTGGGGTAGCGGACAGGATAAGAAGGGAGGGGGGGCGGAGTCTCTGCAGAGGGGGAGTGCTGGTGAGGGCTCTCAGAGGTGCCGAGGGCTGGGGTGGCCATTGTGGTACAGCTTCTGCTTGATATGCACCATGTTCCCGCTGGAGTCTTCCAGCTGCCGCAGCTGCGCGCGCCTGCGCAGATCTCGCAGGTTACAGAACCGCGGGAGCCACGACCAGGACGGGGAGTCTGTGAGAGAGCAGGGTACGAGAGGACAGCAGATGAGAGGGGGATGGGCACCAGGCGACAGCCAATGAAAGTGCAGGAGTTGTCAAGTTATGGAAAGTACACTAGTTTTGTTTTTTTATTTGGATCTCTATCAGCCTCATTGGGCTACTCTTCCAAGAGTCCACTACATAAAAACTAAAAACATTTAAGATAGATATCATACAATCATACATTATCATACAATGTAGAGCAAAAACATTCACTAACATTAGCAGCGCAAAATACAGAACAGGGACTACATGAATAGCACTGCATACATGCAATGCCCAAAACATTCACAACATCCAAAACCATGTGCCAAATACAGAATCCTCAATTCAGATGACCTTTTGCATTTGCTACTGAACGACTGAATGCAAGCGGACACAGCTTTGACCCCACACAACTTCCCATTATTCTTCGCGCACACACACACACAAAAAAACATCAATCGAACCCCCACATTAGAACATTTAAATATATCTATCATACATAAATGAGGCTGTTTGGATATTATGAACTCCAAGATAGTCATCAAAAGTATAAACCTCAATTCCAATGAAGTTGGGATGTTGTGTAAAACGTGAATAAAAACAATACAATGATTTGCAAATCTCACAAACCCACATATTATTCATAATAGAGCATTGACAACATTTCAGATGTTAAAAGTGAGACATTTTACCATCTCATGTAAAATATTAGCTCATTTTGAATTTGATGGCAGCCACACGTCTCAAAAAAGTTTGGGTAAAGGGCAACAAAAGGTAGGAAAGTAAGTGGTACTAATAAACAGTTGGAGAAGCATTTTGCAAGTAATTAGGTTAATGGGCAACAGGTCAGCAACATGACTGGGTATAAAAAAGCAGAGAGGCAGAGTCCCTCAGAAGTGAAGGGCAGATGTTCACCAATCTTTGAAAAACTGTTTCGAAAAATTGTGGAACATTTTCAGAAAAATTTTCCCCAATGTAAAATTGCAGAGACTTTGAATGTCCCACCATCTACAGCACATAATATCATTAAAAGATTCAGAAAATCTGGAGAAATCTCCGTGCACAAGGGACAAGTCCGAAGGTCAATACTGGATGCTCGTGATCATCGGGCCCTCAGGCGGCACTGCATTAAAAACAGGCCTGATTCTGCACTGGAATTCACTGCATCGGCTCAGGAACACTTCCAGAAATCACTGTCTGTGAACACAGATCGCCGTGCAATCTACAAATGCGAGTTGAAGCTGTATCAATCAAAAAAGATTGATGTGAACATATGATGTGCCATATGTGAACACGATCCAGAAATGTTGTCGTCTTCTCTGGGCCAAAGCTCATTTAAAATGGACTGAGGCAAAATTGAAAACTGTGCTGTGGTCAGTTGAATTAAAAATTTGAAGTTCTTTCTGGAATCCATGGAGGCCGTGTCATTCTGACTAAAGAGGAGAGGGACCATCCAGCTTGTTATCAGTGCACAGTTCAAAAGCCTACATCACTGATGGTATGAGGGTGCATGAGTGCCCATGGCGTGTAGTCATGTAACACACCTGATGCCAGTTAATGTAATTACTTGCTAAATCTTCTTTCAGCGGATTCTCTTATATATTAATTTCCTTTTCAGCCCTTTTTTTTCCTGTGTCCCAACTGTTTTGAGACCTGTTAGAGCCAGAAAATTTGAAATGAGCTCACTTTGTGGATAAAAATGCAAAATGTCTCAGTTTCAACATTAGAAATACTATCTATGTTCTATTGTAAATAACATATTGGCTCTTGTTATCTGAATGTCATTGCATTTTGATTTTTTTTCACAATTTACACTTCGTCCCAACTATTTCATAATTGGGGTTGAGTGTGTGCATATAATATGCAATGGACCAGTTTCTTTTCAGACAAAATTTTTTTGAAGTTTATTTGTCTTGAACATCAACAACAACAACAACAAAACTAAACTACAATACATAAAAAGATAAAAATTAATATTAATTTAAAATAACAAAAAATAATACAATGCCTCACTTGGTATTCATCAGAAGAACTGAAAATTTGTAATTTTTCAAGAAGGAGCAGGAAGAAGAAAGGATGCTTATCTAGTCCTACCCCATCATTACAGTATCAGTATTAAATAAAGATAGTTCTTTTAGACCCGAAAGCAATACTCACAAAGATATCTTTAACATTGCAATTGCATCGTTCCCGACATCATTAAATCATCATTATTTTTTGAGCTCTGCCTCATCTCCGTATTTGTCCATGATTGATTTCTTATATTTGCTTTTAAACTGTGTAATATTTTTGCCTTGCTTAACATCATCATCAAGGCTATTCCACAGGATCACCCCACAAACTGATATCCACATGATCACATCACTGTGATCCTCAGTGAAATGCTTCACAGAGCTGTTCCTGTGATGAAGGGAAGGCCTGATGGCAGAGAAAGAGGGGGAAGGGACGTCTGCAGCTGGGAAATCACCAAGCAAGGAAGGATAGAAAGAGGAGGAGTGAGAGAGGGAGGGAGGGAGGAGACGGAGGAGGAGGTGGGAGCCCCGAACAGACACACTTCTGACTGGCCCTGTAGGAGGTGGGGAGTTATTTATAGCCATGAATGGATACGTGATTTGGAAGGACTGATTTGAAGGGTAAGGGCGTTCAGAATGGAGAGCAGGCGATGGAGGGAGGAGGGGGAGGAGTACAGGAGAGGAGAAAGATGTGAAAAGGGAGAGACAACCCCGCCACGACGATGAAACGCATTTTGTTTTTGAATCTGACATGCTGAAGGCTGGGTGAAAAAGAAATGGAAGATGGAATCTGATAAATTGTAATGAAATGCGTACAAGAAGGAGGGGGAGAGGTTGTAGCAATTTAGATAGAGGAGGAAAAGAGATTGCATTTGTCAAATGGTGGACACATTTGATCTGCCATTGATCGCTATTGATTCGACTATTTAATTCTCTCTGCTTTGTCATAAAAACACTGAAATATCAGATTATATGAATAAGAACCAGCCCTCTAGCATTCATGTAAATGCACAGAACGAGTTTTCTGATTTTCAAAATTCAATGTGCTTTTGTGTTACATCAGGTAATTCCCACAAACTGCAAAATTATGGGTGCATACCATAAAAGTGCCTGTCTGTGGGAGCACTTGTGAAATTGTCTGGGACACTAAACACAGCCAGTTTCTGCAGATTACAGGACACAAACCTCAGCCATGACACTATGCAATGAGTACTCAATAGCAAAGTGTGCTCGCCCAGTCTCTCGACTTTCAAATGTTTGTTTCCTCCAGGCAACTGACACTGAAGTCAGGCCAACGGGATCAGAATTAGAGCAACACATCTATCAGTCACAAGGAAACCTGACACGGCAATGGCAAACATGAGAAGTGACAACCAGCCAGTGCATGAAGCAGGCCGCGGAGGAATTCTCTCCTTCAAGGGAAACGTCTTTTGCATTTCGCATTCAAAGTCCTCGCATTAAGGAGCACTAACACTCATACGTCAGCCAGAACCCAAATCCTGTCATTATATTCCGCACTTCTCAGCTAATCATTATCTTCAATTCCCTCATTAATGACATAATTAGAGCATTAACGAAAGCAATAGGTCTAAAAGGCCAATTTACCCTCGTTCTGTCCAGCTTTTCCTATCTGAATGGTGCAACCTTATTTTAATCACTCAGAATTCAGATGCCATTCTCACATGCTTGTAAAGAAACTTAAGTACCGTGAACTCAGGTGCCTATGTGTGTAAGTGGATGTGTGTGCGTGTACATACAACCTCAGTTCCACAAAAAATAGGGCAGTAAGTTTCTCCTCATTAACTGTATTGATTTTGGTAAATATACTCAAAATTCCAAACTTGATGTCACCAATTGAGACAGAGGAATGAAAGAGCAGAAAAGTTGTGGACTCTTCAGAGGAAGACTTGTTTGGAACATTCTGCTGGTATTCTGTTGAATAGGTAATAGGTGATTCAATTATGATTGGGTATTAAAGGCGCATTCATAAAAGGCACAGTCATCATTTGCCACCAAGATGGTTCAAGGTTCACAACTTTGCTAACAGTTGAGTGAGCCAATATATCAAGCAGTTTCAGACAAATGTTTTGCCATGTGCGATTGCACAGAGTTTAGAGATTTCACCATTGACAGACCATAATAGGGTGAAAAGATTCAGTGAAACCGGAGTAATCTCTATATATAAAAGAGGAAGCAGAATACCTCTGGATGTGTGTGACCTTCCAACCCTTAGACAGCATTGCAATAAGAACTGACAAGCCTCTGTAATGGACATAACTGCATACATGGGCTCATAATGCTTTCACAGACCTCTGCCATCGAATGCAGTTTTTCGAGACGTCATCAAACCGAAGTAAAGACTATACTGCCCAAAGAAGAAGCCATTGACCTTGCCTATAGAAAGTCATCATATCCTGTGAAAATCTTTACCTTTTGCCACATTACTACCTGTAAATAAAAATAAATTCAGTCTAACTTTTTTTGATCTGTATGTACACACATAGCCATCATGATCAAAATGAAAATAACATTTAAAAACATTCTAGACAATGTATTAAAAATTAATTTGTGAAATGAATATTTGGTAAGTGATCAGCCCCTTAAAGTGCACTACAGGCCAAAAGTTTGGGGCCACCCGCAGATTAAAAAAAAATCAAATCAAAATACTGTGTTCTGCATTTCATTTCAGTTTATTGTGATTTAAGGGGTGAAGACAGTTTCAATACGTCATACAGTCACGTTTCCACTAAGGATTCAGGCTGAAGGAGACATTTTTGTGAGACATTGCTCAGACTTCAGATTAATCGAAATAGCCACCCTTAGCCTTGATCACTGTGTCGCAGATTCTTGGCATGCGATGCAACAGTTTCTTGAAGTATGCTGCTGGCAGTGACTCTCATGCAGATTTCAAGTGTTCAAACAACTGTTTTTCGTTGCTTGGGTTGGAGCACCGAACCTGCCTATCAAGTTCATCCCATGCCAGTTCAATAGGAGAAAGGTCTGGAGGCTGTGGTGGCCAAATCATGTTTCTTAAGACATTCTGCTCATTTTTGAACGAATGTAGTCGCGGCAAAGCTTTGAAGAATGTTTGGGGTCATTGTCTTTTTTAAAAATCTGAGGAGGGCCCAAACTTTTGGCCTGTAGTGTATGCCATTATAAACCCGTTCAATTGCAATCGATTAGGCTAATTGTCCCACCTGACAACAGCTGGTATTGATAACTTCAGAAAAAAACCAGCTGTTTCTCGAAGATTCCACTACCAGTAGTGTAGGGCACAAAGAATTCACTGTGACTGGGAAAGTGCTTTAAGTAGACCTGGGGTGTCCAATCATATAGGCAAAGGGCTGGTGTGGGAGCTGTTTTTCCTAACAGCTCAACACTAATACACCAGATTTTACTTATCAAGGTCATGATTCAGCCCCATGATCAGTTAATTAGATGATTCTGGGGTTGAAGAGCTGGGTTAAAATAAAAACCTGCACCCACATTGGCCCTTTGTGGAGAAGTTTGCACACCCCTTGCAGTAGATGTTTGGTATCAAGTTGCAGAAAGCCATAAGTTAGCATGCTACAAAAAGATTTTGAAAGCTTTGGCCGTCCCTGTATCATTCAGAGCATCATTAAAGGGGACCTAACATGCTGATCCTTCTTATAATACATATTAGTAATGTTATAATGTTGGTTGTCCATGCGCAACCTCTGAAAAGTTTTTAAACATAAGATACAGGGATTTTGCCGGAATCCAAGAACATGATTTCCTGAGCATGATTTCCTCTCTGAACAGCTCCTCCTGAGATCTTCACGAGATCTGGGTAAAACCTGACGTCAGGTTGTGCCGTCCAATTAGTACAGACCTAGCCAGAGCCAACCACTGTGCTGGACCTGCCCACACCAGAAACTATTCTAGCAGGCAATAACAACAGCAGATCATACTATGCCTTAGTAGTGTCTACACTTTTGGAAATACAAAAGAACAACCGCAGATCATTTGAGGTGCAATTTTGTCAGTATCTCTCCCAAAGCTACTTGTCCGTTTACTTTTGGACGTGAAAGAAAAAAAATATTTCTCTTCCAAAAGACGATGCCACCAGAAATCAGTGGGTAGCTTTTTTTTGTTTGCTGACAGCAAACAGCCACGGCCAAAGGGAACGTTAGCTGTTTGTGCTCAGCATTTCACCAAAGACAGCTTTGTCAATAAAGGATAATTCAACACAGGAGAAGCGTTTCAGCTGCTTCTCAAACCTGAAGCAGTTGCATCGATCAAGCGCTTGGAGCCACAAGCTGTAAGTAACCATATAACAGCAAATAATGTAAGTGAAGCTAACGTGTTATGGGTGGCTAGCAGGATCGCTAGTGATAGTTAGCACTAACAACTGGCCTCAAATGCAGGCTTTGTAAAATATCTGAAGATAAAGCCTGTATCAGTCGCGACTGTCCATGACTCACAGACACAGAGGCTGTAAGTTGCTTTTACTGCATAAGCCAACCTGACGTGATAGCCAGTTGACTGTGGCTGTAGCACAGCGGCTAATGTAGCCAAGTTACTGTTGCTAATGTTTGTGTCCTAATTATGCAAGAGTGATATCAGGGAAATTCTACGGAACGTGTATGAACATAAACCTCATTTGAAGCTAAATTGTAATACTTGTTTGTAATTTGGATGCATGGTACAACTGTTCACAGTAACAGAACATGCTGTCTGTAAAACCTGTATTGCAAGGGTTTGTCTCTGTGGTTATGACTGCTCGGTTACCAGCTACTGCATGCTAGTTTTCGTGTCGTGCTAATTAAAAATGCTCCTGGTTAACTCATATGCAGTAATTCTGATCGGTATGCTTGTGTTACTTCAGAAAGCATCAATGTGACAGTTTCATCATATCGTTGCCCGATTGTAGCCACTACAGTTAGTGATTGCTTCACTTATCCATGACTGGGATCAGCCAGATACTTCACAAATGTCTGAGCAGCTCTCTGGTGTTACCATGAAAGCAATGCAAAACGCAGAAGCTCTGTCGGTTTACAAATGATTTCTCTGCACTATCTTGACATAATTTCATCCCGCTTTAGAAATTGTTGTGGCTAATAAAAAGCTGAAAAAGGCGGAGATTAGTTAGTTAGTTAGTTTGCATACTCTGCTAATTAAAAACTGCTCCTGGTTAACTTATATGCAGCAATTATGATCAGTATGCTTGTGTTACTTCGGTAAGCATCAATGTGGCAGTTTCATCATAACATTGCCTCATTGTAGCCACTACAGTTAAAGCTAATCGGAGAGGTGCTGTATGTGTCTACCGAGTTGGGCTGCAGTTAGACTAGACGTAGATTTTGCAGAGCTGGGGGTGCGTTTTTGGGTGCTTATGAAACGATCGCTTCACTTATCCATGACCGGGGTAAGCCTGATACATCTCTAATGGCTGGGCAAGCTCTCTGATTCTACCGGTGAAAGCAACAGGGAATCGCACAGGCTAACGTATTCGGTATAACAAATGCTGCCTTGCCATCGATTGAATCTTAAACCCTTCCTCGTAAAAGTAATCGATTCGCTAGCCCCACATAAGCAACAGATCACACTGACGGAACCTACGGTGTGTAAAACCTGTATTATGTTCATGACATAACCGGAGCTCTGTCTAGCTCTCGCACGCTATCCATAATGCGCCCATTTTCCACAAGGAAAAGCTGGTCATTCTGATACAACTAGTAAACCATTACCACAGGCAATTTCCGAAAAGGCGGTTTAGCTTGGAGCTTTTGCCCCTCCGTCATATACCAGCGCGGAAGCTGTTCGTTTCTCCACGCTAACAACACACCACAGCTATGCACACGAACCAGCAGGTCCTAATACACACCGAAGCAGTCCATAAGCTGTTGGTCCACTTTTAGCTGCTCCTCACTGTCCATGTTTCCCTCTAAACTCAGACCCACCGGATTTCTAAGGTCTCTGGTCTGCACTTGGGCATGGCGATCCGTCCTACAAATGTGTCTATATGGGGTGGATTCTAGCTTCCCCAGCATCCAAGCTAGGAGTAGTAAAACCGCTACACTTACCAACTGTTGCCGTAGCAAACTGTAGCCGATAGCAAATTCGTGCTTGCGCTGCCAGACTTTCGCACTGCGTCCTCCACTTTCGCTGTTGCGTTTATTAGAACAAGTTAATTTTTATTAGATCTATACACATGCACTGCGTTCTATAGCAGAATTTCCCCGCTGATTCCTTAGCTCAGATGGCAGACGCGTCTCACGTTTCACTGTGACACCTCATCGTCCCGCCTAGATCCGCCCTCCACTGGCCAGTCAGAAGAAAGTAGGCATACAGGGAGTGGGGGCAATAGCGGAAGAGCCACCCCAATGAGGCGTTTCAGGCAGTCTACTATGGACTACAAATGGGTTTTTTTGAGGATGGCAGTATGAGCGAAATAAGTTTTTTTTACCATTTTTTTACTTTGCGCGATCAGGAGTACTCTAGGGGAGTCAAAGGCCAAAATATAAACTTGGAAAAATGGCAAATTAGGTCCCCTTTAAGAACTGGAGGGCATATCACAACACCAACACTTTGCCTAGATCAAGTTGTACATCCAAACTGAATGTCCGAGCCAGAAGGGCAGTGATCAAAGAGGCTACCAAGAAGCCAATGGTAACTTTAAAAGACTAACATGTCATTATAGTTGGGAATGGATGGTCTGTGCATGTGACAACAATCTCACGGGCTTGGCTGAAAGCTGGCCTGTATGCAGGCTGGCAATTTGCACTATGTCTAATGGCATGTGGCAAAAGGTTCTTTAGTCTGACGAAACCAAAAACAACCTTTTTATCCTGAACTCTTGGCTCTCTGTTTGGCAACAGCAAAACAGCACACCACCCAAAAAACACCATGCCCACTGTGAAGTATGGGGGTGGCAACATTCTGTTCTGGGGGCGTTTCTCCTCAATGGGTACTGAGGAATGGGTGAGGACTGAACGGAAAATGGATGCTGCCAAGTACACCCAAATTCTTGGAAGAAAACCTGTGCCTCTGTTAGACAGCTGAAAATGGGCAGGTTCTTCATCTTCCAACATGACAATGATCCCAAAAATATCGCCAAAGGAACAATGCAGTGGCTTAAGAATAAGAAAGTGATCGTGTTGGAGTGGCCAAGTCAGAGCCCTAGCTTAAATCCAACAGAGAATCTGCAGATAGGCTTCAAGAGAGCAGTCCACTGCCTCTCACCACAGAATCTGACAGTACTTGAACAACTCCACAGGGAAGAATCAGCCAAAATTCCACAATCTAGGTGTGCTAAGTTGGTAGAGAGAAATTCAAAGAGCTTGATGGCTGCAATTAAAGCAAAGGGTGGCTCTACAAATCAGGAGGCGGATGATTTTTTTTTCAACCCTGATATTCTACTTTTTCATTTCTTCATATTTTTTCAGAACTGTTCCTGTTCTCTCTGCAGAGAAAAGTTTTTCCTAATATTTGAAAAATCTGGCCTACAATAGCAGTTCACCAAGGTGCAAGGGCATCTAGCTTTTAAAGGGATGAGAGATGACTCTGACTGGTTTATTTCATGTCATGCCCAAAGCACACATGTGATAAATATAGAAATTAAGTATGACCGCTTTGAACCTTGCGCCTTACTTTTTGCCCTGATAACCCGCCATCAAAACTAGCAAAAATGGATTTAGATACAGTACAGGCCAAAAGTTTGGACACACCTTCTCATTCAATGCGTATCCTTTGTTTTCATGACTATTTACATTGTACATTCTCACTGAAGGCATCAAAACTATGAATGAACACATGTGGAATTAAGTATGTATCTAACAGTTGTCCAGTAGGGCTGTCAGCTGTATATCAACCTGACTTCAGCACAGCACAACTGATGGCCCCAACCCCATTGATAAGGCATGAAATTCCACTAATTAACCCTGACAAGGCACACCTGTGAAGTGAAAACCATTTCAGGTGACTACCTCTTGAAGCTCATCAAGAGAATGCCAAGAGCGTGCAAAGCAGTAATCAGAACAAAGGGTGGCTACTCTGAAGAAACTAGAATATAAGACATGTTTTCACTTACAGGTATTTCACACTTTTTTGTTAAGTACATAATTCCACGTGTTCATTCATAGTTTTGATGCCTTCAGTGAGAATCTACAATGTAAATAGTCATGAAAATAAAGGAAACACATTGAATGAGAAGGTGTGTCCAAACTTTTGGCCTGTATTGTACGTTCTCACTGCACTTACACCATGCACCACAGACCGTGCGCTTTGATTGTTAAAATAGGGCCCCATGTGTTCCCCGCCTAAGCTGTACAAGGCCAATGCAGAGCAATATCAGAATACTTTTGTGAAGAAGCAGAGAGGGTTGTGGCAAAGTGTTGAAACCCAGAATATTAAAATATTGCTTTAAATGTTGAGAGTCATATTAGTATTCTCAAGCCTAAAAACATGACTAATGCCCTTGGCCAAGTCATTTGCTTTAAGAAAACTGTCTCCTACTCAACTGCTGTTCCTTTGACCTCCAAACTGCTTCATTGTCACTGGCCCTCTATGACAACACATCCTGCATATCATGGCACTTATACCACTCAGCTGCCTCCCAGCACCCATCCTCAGGGGGCTAGGGGCCGGTTGGGGGGAGGGTGGCTCCACACTCTCACTGCATCTGCTGTGTCTTATAGAGGCTATACTGAGAGCGAGGCTTATTACCATTCTTTAATGAGGCTCCTGCATATGCAACCCTCTGCCCCACGGCGCAGGCAAACATTAGCCACAGCTGTTAATCACAAAGTTGCCAGCTTACGTTCATTCCCTCATTCAAAAGGAGCCATGGAGGCTCAGGAATAATACCTTTTAAGGATATGAATTTTACATTCGCTGCATCACACATCTTGTACATCTGCCTGTGTCTGAAACACTGACATGATTCAATGGCAGTGATCATTTCGTAATATATATTATCAAATATGCAACCTCATTTCAAAAAAATTTGCTATGGAATGGAAATTGTCAAGTAAATAAAAGCATTTAATACAACCCCAATTTCGAAATAGTTGGGACGAAGTGTAAGCTGTGAATAAAATCAAAATTCAATTATAGCTGCTGCGCAGCAATGGTTGGGCCCGGGTAATTTTCTGCAAAATTAGGCAATTTTGAGCAACCAGCAGAGTGTTGGAAGATGAAAAGAGGTGGCATTCTAATGTGCATTTTACATCAGCTGAGGCTTTAACTCACAATTTCTGGCGCAGGAGACTATCAGTGGTGGGTCTAGAACTGGGAAGTGGGGGGGCACAGACACGTCCCTTTTAGTCCTGGCAAGTTCTCAATAATTTACCTTTATTGACGCCTTTTCCAATTATCATAATCGGCAACTGAAGACACGGTTTCTCTCCATATGCGATCTATCAGTGATGAAATCATGGGCTAAATTCAGTAGGCTACAGTGCCAAAGCCAGAACTGGGAATTGGGTGCACAAAACATCCGTTTAAAACAATTATTAGTCCTGACCTGTTCTCAGACATTTTCATAATTAACAAAAGATTCACTCCAGGAGCACTCCACACTTAAAAGGCGCTGCTTGTTTTATCCGATTAGGTAAGATGACAATCATTCATCTGGACGCGTATTTGCTGTATTTAAATAAATGTTCAAAATTGTATAGCTGTCAACTCTCAAGCAAATAGCTTGAGCCGCAGGCTTTTTATAGCCTATTTAACTTCCAGCTGCCACTTTTTTTTTTTAATCAACCCAAGCAATACCAAGAGTGAAAGGCGATATTTCATTGGAATGCGGACCAGTTCAATCAACATGAAGCATTGGCCTATTAATTAGTAAATTATTTTTCTGTACTGAATTTAGCGCATGATTTCATTGCTGTTAGATCCCATATGGAGAGAAACCATGTCCTCAGTTGCCAATAACAATAATTGGAAAACGTGTAAATAAAGGAAAATGATTGAGAACTTGCCAGGACGAAAAGGGATGTGTCTGTGCCACCCCAATTACCAGTTCAAGACCCACCACTGGAGACTATGCTCTATCTCACTGAGCTAATTGGCAAATGGAAATGTCACATGTAGCTTCACAAATTGACTAAGCCTGTGCAAGACAGCAGTTAGCGTGTAAAGGGAGATTTCAAACGGCTGTCAAAATTTCAGTTATTAAGACAAAAATCCAAAAATACACAAATTGCATCTAAACAGCATGGAGATGTTGGTAAATTATTTTTAACAATGATTTATTGCCTCCATAAGTGAAAAACTGATGTTTAAAAATGCAATTTTTGCATTGACTTAATTGATAATATTCTGATATTTGCCAAACATCATCTACAACGACTCCGAAATTTGTCATTTTTTTATGAACTTTGAAAATGTATTCAGCAAGAATTTGCAAGTATGTGTTTACAATACCATTATGTCAAACATTTTGATACACTGTAGGCTCAACTTTTGATAAATCAAAAATCTGTGTGGAGAGTTTGTGTAGGACAGTGTGAAGATGCTCTTTAGCAAATTTGGTCTCAATTGAGCAAAAATTGTGGGAGGAGATAGGTTTAATAAGTTTTGCAGTTTTTGAAAAAAGAGTGATGGACTTGCCTAAGCATTGTCTAAAACAAGCGGCCATAGTGTTCAGTGTGTAGATATAATAGGTCTCTCGTTGTAAAATTGATTGAAATTGATTGAAAAATTGAATCGGCCACCTCGGGGTGGAGACTATGAAAAAATACTTTTACAACGAGAGACCTATTATATCTACACACTGAACACTATGGCCCCGTTTGGTTTGAATGAGGAGCTTGACATCAAACCGTTTTTACAATGAAGACTCATGACGATTTTGTCTCTGTGTTTCTGTTTTACTTTTGAGCTTTACTTTACGCATTTTCCCAACGTGTGTACATTATCTATGGATGTATAAATTCCAGACATTGCCACACTATCCCTTGTTTTAGGCAATGCTTCTAGAAATAACCTGTCTGATTATACTTGAACTATTGACATGTTTTCTTGCTATATATTACTTGTGGTGTTTGGAATTCTGGGCATTATGGGGCTGGATCAGTCATTACCATGAATTTTATTATATAAATAAATATATTTTTTGTTTTTAGGAGTTCCTTGGCTGTACCAACTACAATCTGACCCTGTTTTGGTTTGCCCCATTTTCCTCTGTATATAAACCCCTACCCTCACCCCTGTCACATGTTTGGAAGTGCACCTGACGAAGGCCACGTCGGCCGAAACGTTGTGAATATTAAACTCACTTGGGGAGCTATCAAAACAGTGCACGGACTTTTTGTTCATTTTTGTACATTGTCTTTCTGAGTCGAGCACCTGTTAACTTTTTCTCTGGATGTGCGTACATTTTTCTGCTTCTTGGAATACCTAAAAAACAATGTTCCTCAACGTCAAATTGCAAAGGCTTTGAAGGTCTCATCATCGACAGTACATATCATCAAAAGAAAAAAAATCTCTGTGCGTAAGGGACAAGGCCGAAGACCTTTACTGGATGCCCGTGATCTTCGGGCCCTCAGACGCGACTGCATCACTCACCAGCATGATTCTGTCATTGACATTATTAAATTGGCCCAGGAACACTTCAAGAAACTGTCTGTCTGTGAACACAGTCTGTCGGTGCCATCCACAGCTGCCACCTAAAACTCTATCATGCAAAAAGGAAGCCATTGTTGAGCATGATCCAGAAGCGCTGCCATGTTCTGTGGGCCAAGGCTCATTTAAAATGGACTGTAGCAAAGTGGCAAAGTGTCCTGTGGTCAGACGAGTACAAATTTGACATTCTTGTTGGAAAAAATGGGCATTGTGTCCTCCGGGCTAAAGAGGAGAAAGACCACCCCTCCTGTTATCAGCATTCAGTTCAAAAGCCAGCATCTCTGATGGTATGGGGTTGCATTAGTGCAAATGGTGTGGGACACATTCATATTTTAACATGTGTTTGCCACTAACATGGCAATATCCCCCGCCGCCTCAATTTCATGTGTCCGGACGGACGTACGGACGGATGGAGCCCAAAGCTATATCCTCCGCTTCGCACTAATCGCGCAGCGGGGGATAAAAAGCACCACGAAGGCTGAAAGGTAAAAAAGGCTTTACAGCAACATATTCTCTCCTCTAGACGACATTCATTCCAGGGAAGGCCTTGTGTATTTCAGCAGGACAATGCAAAACCACATAATGCAGCTATTACAACGATATGGCTTCGTAGTAGAAGAGTCCGTGTGCTGAACTGGCCTGCCTGCAGTCCTGATCTTTCACCGATTGAGAACATTTGCTGCATAATTAAACGAAAAGTCCGTCAAAGGAGATCCAAAACTCTCCAGCAGCTGGCTGTCAGTATTAAACAAGAGTGGGATAAAATTCCAATGGCAGAACTCAAGAAACTAGTCTCCTAAATGCCCAGACGCCACCATTTTGTGTTAAAAAGAAGAGGGGGATGCTACACCATGGTAAACAGGCCCCTGTCCCAACTTTTTTGAGACCTGTAGCAGCCATCAAATTTGAAATGAGCTCATTTTGTGGATAAAATTGTAAAATCTTTCAATTTTAGCATTAGCTCTGTTGCCTCTGTTCTATTGTGAATAAAATACTGGCTGGTGTGATTTGACAGTCATTGCGTTTTGATTTTATTCACAATTTACACTTTGTCCCAAGAATTTCAGAATTGGGGTTGTAATAACAATTATAATAATAATACATTTTATTTGTAATATGCCTTTCAAGGAATCCCAGTTCGCAGCACAGAGATGTTATTAGCACATATAGGAAACTTAGGACATACATAAAGACATAAGTAAATTAAGCAAATCATGACAATACCTTAAAATATTAAACAACAATCAAGTCTTAAAGGGGACCTAATATGCTATTTTTCCAAGTTTATATTTTGGTCTTTGACTCCCCTAGAGTACTCCTGATCGCACAAAGTGGAAAAAGCGTACTTATTCGGCTTATACTGCCATCCTCAAAAAACCCCATTTGTAGTCCATAGTAGTCTCTGCCTGATATGCCTCATTGGGGTGGCTCTTCCACTATTGCCCCCACTCCCCGTGTGCCCACTTTTTTCTGACTGGCCAGCTCTGTGGAGGGCGGTTCTAGGCGGGATGAGGCAGCAAAACGCAGTTTTCCTCGTCCGGCAAAAAGAATGAAACTGACAGGAATCGACGGCCATATTCTGCAATCTAACGCAGTACATGTGTATAGATCTAATGAAATTAACTTGTTCTAATAAGCGCAATGGTGAAAGTGGAGGACGCAGTGCGAAAGTCTGGCAGCTCAAGCACGAATTTGATATCGGCTACAGTTTGCTATGGCAACAGTTGGTGAGTACAGCGGTTTTACTACTCCGTAGCTCGGATGCAGGGAAAGCTAGAATCCACCCCATATAGACACATTTGTCGAACGAGTCGACATGCCCAAGTGTAAACCGGAGACCATAGAAATGCGGTGGGTCTGAGTTTAGAGGGAAACATGGACAGTGAGGAGCAGCTAAAAGTGGACCAACAGCTTAAGGACTGCTTCGGTGTGTATTAGGACCTGCTGTTTCGTGTGCATAGCTGTGGTGTGTTGTTAGCATGGGGAAACGAACAGCTTCCGTGCTGGTATATGACGGAGGGGCGAAAGCTCCAAGCTAAATGGCCTTTTCGGAAATTGCCTGTGGTAATGGTTTACTGAAAGTTTTGGAATGACCAGTTTTTCCTCGTGGAAAATGGGCGCATTATGGATAGCGTGGGAGAGCAAGTAAGAGCTCCGGTTATGTCATGAACATAATACAGGTTTTACAGACTGTAAGTCTGCGTGAACCGTTGCTTATGTGGAGCTGGCGAATCAATCACTTTTACAGGAAAGAATTTAATATTCAATCGATGGCAATGCAGCGTTTGTTATACCAGACCATTATAGCCTGTGCGCTTCACTATTTCTTTCATCGGTAGTATCAGAGAGCTTGCTCAGACGTTGGAGATGTACCAGGCTTACCCCGGTCATGGATAAGTAAATTGATCATTTCATAAGCACCCAAAAACGCACCTCAAGCTCTGCAAAATCTACGTCTGGTCTAACTGCAGCCCAACTCGGCAGACACATACAGCACCTCTGTGTTTAGCTTCAACTGTAGTGGCTATAATCAGGCAACGTTATGATGAAACTGTCACATTGATGCTTACCGAAGTAACACAAGCATACCGATCATAATTGCTGCATATAAGTTAACCAGAAGCATTTTTAATTTGCAGAGCAAGTGAACTAACATGCAGGAGCTGATAAGCGGTCATGACTTTGAATGTAATCTGTCGCGCGAAACATTTGTTTCGTGTCCGGTGTGAAAGCTGCTTAACGCGCCCATAACGCCTGTATTCGCGTCTTTGCATTGACTTTGAATGTAGCTAATCTGTCGTGCATAGAATTTGTTTCGCGTCCAGTGTGAAAGCGGCTTGACGTGCCCGTAACGTGTATTCGCGTCTTTGCATTGACTCTGAATGTAGGCTAATCTGCCCTGCAAAAAATTTGTTTCGTGTCTGATGTGAAAGTAGCTTTATTGATAGTACGCGACAGCTAAAGAGAGCTCGGTAATGTTATGAACATAATACAAGTTTTGCAGACCGTAAGCTCTGTTAGCGCGTACAAGTGGCTCATGTGGTGCTAGCGAATTGATCACTTCTACAGGAGACAATTACCTATTTAATCTCTGCCTTTTTTAGCTTTTTATTAGCCACAACAATTTCTAAAGGGAGATGAAATTATGTCAAGGTAGTGCAGAGAAATCATTTGTAAACCGGTAGAGCTTCTGCGTTTCGCATTGCTTTCATGGTAGCACCAGAGAGCTTGCTCAGACATTTGTGAAGTATTCGGCTGATCCCTGTCATGGATAAGTGAAGCGCTCACTGACTGTAGTGGCTACAATCGGGCAACATAATGATGAAACTGCCACATTGATCCTTACTGAAGTAACACAAGCATACCGATCAGAATTACTGCATATGAGTTAACCAGGAGCATTTTTAATTTGCACGACACGCAAACTAACATGCAGTAGCTGGTAACCGAGCGGTCATAACCACAGAGACAAACCCTTGCAATACAGATTTTACAGACAGCAAGCTCTTTTACTGTTCACAGTTGTACCAAGCATCCAAATTACAAACAAGGATTAAAAGTTAGCTTCAAATGAGGTTTATGTTCACACACCTTCTGTAGAAATTCCCCTGATATCACTCTTGCATATTTAGGACACAAACATTAGCAACAGTAACTTGGCTACGTTAGCCGCTGTGCTACAGCCACAATCAACTGGCTATCCCGTCAGGTTGGCTTATGCATAAAAAGCAACTTACAGCTTCTGTGTCTGTGAGTCACGGACAGTCGTGACCGATACAGGCTTTATCTTCAGATATTTTACAAAGCCTGTGTTTGAAGCCAGTTGTTAGTGCTAACTATCGCTAGCGGTCCTGCTAGCCACCCATAACACGTTACTTCACTTACATTATTTGCTGTTATATGGTTACTCATAGCTTGTGGCTCTGAGCGCTTTATCGATGCAACTGCTTCAGGTTTGAGAAGCAGCTGAAACACTTATCCTGTGTCGAATTATCCTTTATTGACAAAGCTGTCTTTGGTGAAATGCTGAGCACAAACAGCTAACGTTCCCTTTGGCCATGGCTGTTTGCTGCCAGCAAACAAAAAAGCTACCCACTGATTTCTGGTGGCATCGTCTTTTAGGAGAGAAATATTTGTTTTTCTTGGCGTCCAAAAGTAAACGGACAAGTAGCTTTGGAAGAGATACTGACAAAATTGCACCTCAAATGATCTGCAGTTCTTCTTTTGCATTTCCAAAAGTGTAGATGCTACTAAGGCATAGTATAATCTGCCGTTGTTAATGCCTGCTAGAATAGTTCCTAGTGTGGGCAGGTCCAGCGCAGTGGTTGGCTCTGGCTAGGTCTGTACTCATTGGACGGCACAACCTGACGTCAGGTTTTGCCCAGATCTTGTGAAGATCTCGGGAGGAGCTGGTCAGAGAGGAAATCACGCTCATGAAATCACTTTCTTGGATTACGGCAAAATCCCAGTATCTTACGTTTAGAAACTTTTAAGAGGTTGAGCATGGACAACCAACATGATAACCTGCTAATATGTGTTAAAAGAAGGATCAGCATGTTAGGCTTCCTTTAAGTTGTGCTTTGAATGTGCAGAGGGATTCCAAGTGTTTGAGGTGGGGAAGCAGAGAGTTATAAAGATGACGGGCTGTAAGATTGTGTTCCTACAGAGGACAGGCAGGCGGAGTAACTTGAAGGTGAGCAGAAGGATTTTTAAGTCGTTGCGGTGTTTAGTCGGGAGCCAGCGGAGTTTGCAGAGGATAGTGGTGATATGGTATGGAGAGGGTGTGGGCGATAAGGCAAGCTGCAGAGCTCTGGATGAGCTGAAGTTTATTGAGGAATCCCTTGGGGATCCCAGGAAGGAGAGCATTACAGTAGTCCAGGGCTCTCCAACCCTGTTCCTGGAGAGCTACCATCCTCAAGGTTTTAACTCCAACCAAACCAAACCACACCTGCTTTCCCAGTTTGAGATCTTAATGAATCAGGTGTGTGGAAATAGGGTTGGAGACCCCTGCAATAGTCTTTTTGGGAATTGATGTGAGTATCAATTAGTATTTTAGTGTTAGCCTGAGATAATGGGGGCCAGAGTTGAGAGATGTTGTGGAGGTGGAAGTATGCGAGCTGGATGAATGACTTAATGAGTGGTTTGAAGGAGAGGGAGTTGTCCAAGATGACACTGGATCTATAGGCATGACAGGAAATTGGGAGAGTGGTGTTGTCCATGATGCAGGTAAAGTCTGCAGATTTTCAAAGGGGAATTTGGTGCCAATGAGAAAGACCTAAATTTTATTGCAATTGAGTTGGAGGAGATAATGAGTCACCCTTTTCGCAATGTCTTGGAAGCATAGGGCTTGATGGAGTTGTAGAGATGCGTGCAATCAGCGTAGTAGCAAAAGTGAATTTTGTGGTGTCTTAATATGCGACCTAAGGGGAGGAGGTAAAAAACAGAGCACATGGGGACCTAATACTGACCCCTGGGGGACACCCTGGGAGACTGGGGCATGGCTGGATTCGTGATTTTTCAGGGAGATGAACTGCTAACGGTCAGTTAAGAGGGACGTAAACTAGAGGTGGGCCAGGTCAGAGATCCCAATGGATAAGAATCGATCCACAAGAATTTTATGGGAGAAGGTATCAAATGCTGAGTTGAGGTCTAGAGGTATGAGAATGGAGACCTGGAGTCATAAGAGGTTATTTCTGATTTTTACCAGTGCAGTTTCAGCATTGTATGAATAGTGGAAACTAGACAGAGAGTGTACTGGAAGTACACTGACAGTGACAAAGTCGAAAGAACCAGAGAGGAATTCAAGAACGATCATCAATAGTACTGTCCACTGGAAGCAAGCAATGAAGACAAATCCAATTGCCAAACATTGCATGCAGATGATACGGTGAGGTAAACAAGGCATGTTCCAGTGTGTGACTGATGCAGTTTCGTCTTTCAATATCCATGCACGGACAACAACCTTAGGCAGCAAGTTAATAACACCATGGCTACCAGAAATTCAGGGGGGACAGGGCAGGGGCAGATTAATTAATCTGGACAAAAACATTGGCAGCCGATAACACAGGGGTGTCCAATCTAATCCACAAAGGGCCGGTGTGGGTGCTGGTTTTTGTCACAGCCCAACACTAATACACCTGATTCTACTCATCAAGGTTTTGATGGAACCTCCTGATCAGTTAATTAGTGGGATCAGGTGTTGTAGCACTGGGCTAAAACAAAGACCTGCACCCACACCGGCCCTTTATGGATAAGATTGGACACCAGTGGGATGACTGCAGGAAAGAAGAGACTTACTTGCTGTATGGCATAAAAATATGAGAGGGCTTGTAAGGCCAGGAATTAGAACTGACGAACCATGCCAGAAGATCAAGGAATGAACGGTGAGCTTTTGAGGGAACTAATGCCCTGGACCAGCAGTTGTTGCAGCGAGCCAAGCTGGCGATAGCAGACTCGGTGGGTAACTCCAGGTTGTACTAGCATTAGCTAGCTACCAATTTGTGCTACCAATGCTCACAAGATGGGTCACTGCTTGGGAATGCGATGCGGCCACTGGCAGGGTATCATTGGCTGGCAATCAGCATCTGGGAGCAGCTGACAGTATCCTGTCAGAACCAAGCTTCTATAAATCATGTTAGACCTGTATCAAATTTAAAACTATACTAGATATTCAAAGCTTTGCCAACTTTAATGGCTTATTATGCGCTCACTCTGAATTTAATTCTCGCAAAACCTTCCAAAAAGGTTTGGATGGGTGCAGTATAAGACAAGGAAAGTGGTGGAATGGTAAATGGCTTGACAGGTGATGAACACGTGTAAAAGATATATCCACAAATGTACAGTCTGTCATTTACGAGCATGGATTGATTGAGGCTCACCACTTTCCAAAAAAAAAAAAATGCATTCTTGAACGATCAGTTTACAACATGCTACTGCAAGGATTTTATGGATTCCACCCTCCATGATACAAAATATTATTACAACATTCACAGAGTCTGTAAAAATCGGCATTGAAATTACACAAAAAACAACATGGTTTTAGAAAACCCTTGTCAATAAACATCATTTGCCATTGGATACACCAACAACAGTTAAGACTGTCCTATTCACCCTAGACGCTGTAGTTGGAAAATGTCACTATATGCTCTAGAATCTGAATCATCGGAAATGTACTGATGCACAGAGGAAATGTCCACTGGTCTGAAGACTGAACCTTTCATCAAGTTGTTTATGGTAATAATTAACAATGTATTCTCCAAAAAAAGAAGGAAATTACCATCCTGGTTATTACCAAGTTATATTTCAAAAGCCTGCATTTCTGATGGTATGTGAGTGTGTGCGTCCCCTTTTCCTGGGTAACCTTACATCTGTGTAGGAGCCCTTAATGCTGTAACCAGAATATACAGGTGCTAGACTGGCCTGACTGCAATCTAGATCTATTATTCATTTAAAATGTGTGATTATGTGCATTATAAAATGCATAATATAATAATGTCGACGCTGGCAGTTAGAGCAGTTGAAGACATTTCAAGAAAGAAGGGTAAAAATTCTTCCAGCCAAACAAGAAAAAATTGATGTCCTCAGTTCCTGAATGATTATAAATATTATAAATGTCTTTACAAGGACAGTTGATCTAATACAGTGGTAAACACATTCATGTTCGATCTCTTTTGGAACATAATGCAAGTGTCAATTCTAAAAAGCGTGTATATAAATGAAACATTTTAGTTTAAAGTTTAAAGGGTATGACTTTGTATCGTATTCAATTTAATGCAAGTCACATTTAATTCAAATCATTCATTTGTTTACTTAAAATGTCCATATTATCCCAAAATTATTAAGGTTGGAAAATCAACATTAAGTCTTTATTTTAAGTCAAAGCTGAAGAGAAATGTTCATGGATTCCAGGCCTTTCTCCTGCTGCTTTACCTCCATTTGACCACTATCTCGAGGCATTTCTAAACCGAAACAAAAAATTCGGCAATGTTGCAATACGAAAGAGTTCATTAATGGTTCAGGGCCCATTTTCCAGGTTATGGTATGAGACAAATGTCAATACTTATTTAGTGGTAATATGACAGCATGTGTCAAACCCAAATGATATAATTATTATTATGAGGAGAAAATGACACTGATATTAATAAGATGACATTGCCCTCTCAGCAAACTCAAGCGAAATTGTACCAATATATGACAAAGTTCCGAAACTTCCAAGTCTATCCAATTCCTAGTATAAGACAATATTTTGGTAAATCAGGGTGTGCTACAAAATTTACAAATTTCTCAGCCAGTATATTTCAATATTCCACAATATCCTGATATATCCCAGAACATAACAATATTCCAATACATCCATAAGTATCCCATCATATCTCAGGACATCCCGGAATATAAATAATAATATAAAAAAAAACACCATACAGTGTATCCAAGCACATGATATTATTCTACAAACCCCAATTCCCATGAAGTTGGGACATTGTGGAAAACGTAAATAAAAACAGAATACAATGATTTGCAAATCCTTTTTTACCTATATACACTTGACTACACTACAAAGACAAGATATTTAATGTTTAAACTGATAAACTTTATTGTTTTTTTGGAAATATTCACAACTTTTAAATTTGATGCCTGCAACACGTTCCAAAAAAACTGGGACGGGGCAACAAAAGACTGGGAAAGTTGAAGAATGCTCAAAAAACACCTGTTTGGAACATTTCGAAGGTGAACAGGTTAATTGAAAACAGGTGAGTGTCATGATTAGCTATAAAAGGAGCATCCCCAAAAGGCTCAGTCATTCACAAGAAAGGATGGGGCGAGGTTCTCTACATTGTGTGCTGCGTAAGCAAATAGTCCAACAGTTTCTCAATGTGCAATTGCAAGGAATTTAGGGATTTCATCATCTACAGTCCATAATGTCACTGAAAAATTCTGAGAATCCGGAGGAATCTCTACACGTAAGCAGCAAGGCTGAAAACTAACAATGAATGCCCGTTACCGTCGGTCCGTCCGGTGGCACTGCATTAAAAACCAACATCATTCTGCAAGGGATATTACCATGTGGGCTCACAAACACTTTGGAAAACCATTGTTGGTTAACACAGTTCCTCGCTACATCTACAAGTGCCAGTTAAAACTCTACCATGCAAAGCGAAAGCCATATATCAACAACGCCCAGAAGCACCACCGGCTTCATTGAGCCCAAGCTCATCTGAGATGGACTAACACAAAGTGGAAAAGTGTGCTGTGGTCTGAGGAGTCTACATTTTAAATTTTTCGAAATAATAGACATTGTGTCCACTGGGCTAAGAGAGAAAGGCCCATCCAGATTGTTATCAGAGCAAAGTTCAAAAGCATACATCTGTGATTGTATGGGGATGTGTTATCGCCCATGGCATGGGTAACTTGCACATCTGTGAGGGCACCATTAATGCTGAAAGGTACATACAGGTTTTGGAGCAACATATGCTGCCACCCAAGCAACGTCTTTTTCAGGTACGCCCCTGCTTATTTCAGCAAGACAATGCCAAGCCAAATTCTGCAGGTGTTACAATAGCATGGCTTCATAGTAAAAGAGTGCAGATAATAGACTGGCCTGCCTGCAGTCCAGACCTGTCCCCCTTTGAAAATGTGTGGCACATTATGAAGCACAAAATATGACAACGGAGACCCTGGACTGTTCAGCAACTGAAGTTGTACATCAAGCAAGAATGGGAAACAATTCCACCTCCAAAGCCTCTACAATTAGTGTCCACAGTTCCCAAACGCTTATTGAGTGTTATTAAAAGGAAAAGTGATGTAACACAGTAGTAAACATGCCCCTGTCCCAGCTTTTTTGGAACGTGCTGCACGCATCAGACTCAAAATTAGTGAATAATTCCCAAAATAGCAATGAGCTTTATCAGTTAGAACATTAAATATCTTGTCTTTGTGGTGTACTCAAGTGAATATAGGTCAAAAAGGATTTGCAAATCATTGTTTTCTGTTTTTATTCATGTTTTACAATATGTGCCAACTTCATTAGAATTGGGGTTTGCAACACATCCCAGAATATCCCAGTAGAGAAAATGGGAATTTCTGGAATGGTCCCCAACCCCCCCACCCACTTTCATCACCTAATCCTGAGTTTATTTGCTTTCTCACTGAACAGATTGGAGCTGTACAGCTTCTGCAGAACTGCAGGGGCTGTCAGACAACGCAATGGCAACTAAATTTAACACGGGTGGCTGCACAACATTCCATGGGCTGACTACACTTTTCGCTCCCCACATCAAAAACCACCAGAGCAGAGAAAAATAACAACTGGATAAACTTTTACCCATTTTATACAGATTTCTGCAGATTAGACAATTTTAACAGAATATCCCCCAGCACCTCTCATTCTAATGACAGCACCCAATTTATGTAGCTTTGAAGCCAGAGTCAGAGTGTGACTGAATTGACTTCACTCTCAATTCCACGCTTGCTCACGGGGAAGTGCTGCACTGCATCTACCTTTGGAGAGCACACATTAAAGTAAGGGATAAATAAGTGAACCACACGCTTTGAATGGAAAGCAGACATCACACAATGCATCCAAGAAACCCTTCTCCGCCAAAAACTTCCCAAGCTCCCCTTGGGGTAATCACACACACACACACACACCCACACCCACATCCATTAACTTGTGAGCCAGTTTTCAGACTGCAGTCTTTGCCGCCTCAGAGAATCTATGCTAGCTCCTCATACACTCTCAGGTCTATGCCCCCCTCCTCCCCCCTAGTGCCTGCAGCATCATAGCCAAGCAGCCAAAATGAAGCTTCATTTTCAAGGCATATTTCCTTGTCTTGTAAAGAGATGCATTCACTGCTGACTTCAACATTAAAATATTACGTATAAATATTTCCCCCAGAGGAACATTTGAACTCAACTTCTTTTCGTCTCATGCCCCCCCACCAATATATCAAGCAAGAGTGCTATTTTAATGATTGAGAAATATTTTTGGACGAATCAGGAACAGGTAACGTGGTACATCAGACATACACAAATACCCCAGAGTCCCTCCCCTCCCAACACAGGCCATGCCTCCGAGACCTCTAAAAGCATTACCTCCTGCAGCTCCCCTTGAGACTCCGCCCCTCACCTCCACTGCTCACCATACAGGCAGGTGGCACATAATCTCACATTTTAATTGGGAGAGAGGTCTGAACTGTAGGCAGGCTGGTCTAGCACCTGTACTCTCTGATTACAGAGCCCTCCCCTTGTGAACCCGCGCTCTTCCTGCAATACTCACCATATAAGCGGCTGGCCCTCCAGGCCCTCACGGCACACTGCAGAGCCCCGTCCAACCACAGCAGCAGCCAGCTAATGCAGAAACCCAGCAGCAAACCCAGCATCAGGTCCATCTCCTGCTTGGTCACGCTGTCGCTCACAAAGTAGTTCTCTGAGGAGTCCACCAGCGACTGCTCGCCATCGTAAGGGATCACGTAATGCACGTGGTGCCTGGGGCCAGCAGGAAGGAGGAGGAGAGGAGGCAATGGACACGAAGGCAGGGCAACAGAGAGTGTGAAAAGAAGAGATTAATGGCACAGGTGAGTATGACATTTGAGTCTGACCAAATGCATGCGCACGCACACACACCCACCCACACGCACACAGGTACATTTCCGTACTTTCTAAGCCAGCTTTAAACAATACTCTGAAGCAAATAACAGAAAGACAACCCTGTGTGTGTGCTTGTGTATGTAAGCAGGAATGTCAGTGCAAGCGGTCATGCATGCGTGCGTGAGTATAGCAGTGCAAGTGTATCAGTGTGTGTCTCTGTGCATGTGTCTTCGGAGTGAGGGAGAGGGTAGGTGCGTTCACATGTATGAGTGTGTGTGTGTGTGTGTGTGTGCCCATGTGCATGGAGGATGGGAGAGGGGGGTGTACAAAAGTGCGTTACAGGAGGGTGTGCAGAAGTAGGGGGATGGAGATAGGGTGTTTGTGAGGTATGTGTGCACGGGGGAAGGAGCACTCCCTTGAGGTGGAATAGGGGGTGTATCCGTAGTGTATGTGCATATGGGTAGGGTGTGTTCTGGTGAAGGGGATGGGGTGTATGTAAGGGGAGTGTATATGTTGTGGGACATGATGTGACTGTGTGGCAAGTGCATAGTGTGAGAGAAATGGGGTGAATGTGTGGCGAGTGCGTTATGTTTGGGAGATGAAGTGTATGTGAGGTGAGGGTGTAGGGTTTGGGAGATGGAGTGTATAAGTATTTAAGGTGGGGGGATGGGGTGTATTTTTGGTGATTTTATAGGATGAGGGGGATGGATTGTATGTGTGCTGCCTGAGTGTGTAGGGTGAGTCTACAGAGTGAGGGAGATTGGGTAAGTGTGTAGGCAGAGGGGGGTAGTGAGTGTGTAGGCTGAGAGAGGAATGGTGAACATGATATTTAGGGTGTGCAGGTGGGGTACATGTGTAGGGTCGCTGGGTCTCATTCATGAAACGTAAGTAAATTTGTGTGTAGATTTGCACATAAAAGCCTACGCTACTAAAAACCTACTCCGGATTCATGAACGCTGCTGGAAACTCAGATCTGATCGTAAACACGCGTGTACGATCATGCATGCCAATCCATCATAAAGTGACAGCACGCTCCTGCTAATCAGCTATTAGCATGAATCCCCGCCCATGAATTGCTAATGACCACCATATAAGGAGGTGTAGATGCATCCAGTAGACCTGTCAGTCATGGAGCAAAGAAAGAAAGAAAAAAGAATTATTCTGACGCGGAGACAGAAATAATTTTGGGTGAAGTGGAGTCAAGAAAAAAATTTTATTTTCATCTGTTAGCAGTGGTGTGACAGATACAGGCAAAGCGAAGGTCTGGAGGGAGGTGACAGATGGTGTCTCTGTAGTCCGAAGAACGATGTCCGAGGTGAAGAGTAAATGGTCTGACATGAAACAGGAGGCAAAAAAACGCAGAAGCGCACAAAAATACATCAGCCACAGGAGGAGGAGGCTCACAGTCACAACTCCTCCCATGAATAACTAAAGGTCGCAAGTGTCATTCCTGATGAAACCTGTTTTTCTATACCACAGCGGCTGTAGTACTTTGTGGTGCAGAAAAACAGGTTTAATCAGAAATGACACTTGTGAGCTTTTGTTATTCATGGGACAAACTATCAACTGCAGACGAGCACATCGCTGGCATAATTGGGGAGATCTCTCTCTGTAAGGAATTATACGTGACGGAGACAGCAACATGCCTATATTTTTATTATCATCATTCAACATGTAGGAAGAACGTGTAATATATATTGAGGCTTTTCACATAGATAATTCACAATCATGAACCTAATCAGGATCTTAAACCTGCCAATTGCTAACTAATTTAATTAAATTTGTTGTATTTTTCATCGATAGTCATGTTTAGGCTATATTACGTGTTTCAAATCCGCGTTTTTCAAATCCATATCTGCGTATTGCGTGCATAAAAGAGTGCAATATGAATTCAGATTGTAATTTCCAATTGTGACAAGCATTATTTATGTGCATTCTTAAAATTACACAAGCACAATGCGTGGTCAGCAGCATGTGTAGATTTTGTTAGCAACTACGAAAAGATTGGAGCTACTAAAATATTGATGAATGCAGAGATGGACGTAAATTTCCGTCTGCGAACAGTTTACACACAAATTCGTTCTGCTCACGTTTCATGAATGAGACCCAGTGTGTGGGGCTAGAGAGGTTTGATGAGTGTGTTGGATGAGGGAGATGTGGGGAGTGTGTATAGTGAGCATGTAAGGTGAAGGAGATGTGGAAAGTGTAGGGGAGTTATGGTGAATGTGTACCATGAGGGAGGTGCGGTAAGTGTGTATGGAGAAAACGTAGGGTGAGAGAGGTGTGTTGAGTGTAGGTGAGTCTTTAGGGTGAGTGAGATGCAGTAGGTGAGCAGGGTGAGGGTGTAGAATGAGGGAGATGTGATGAGTGTGTAGGGTGAGAGGGATGTGGTAAGTGTATAGAAAGACGCAAATCTGGTAAGTGTGTAGTAGGAGTGTGTATGGTGAAGGAAATGTGGTGAGTGTGTAGGGAGAGGAAGATGTAGTGAGTGTGTAGGGTAGGGTGAGTGTGTAGGGTGAGGGAGATTTGGTGAGTGTGTATGGTGAGGGAGATGTGGTGAGTGTGTAGGTTGAGGGAGATGTGGTGAGCGTGTAGGGTGAGGGGGATGAAGTGAGTGTGTAGGGTGAGGGAAATGTGGTGAGTGTGTAGGGTGAGGGAGATGTGGTGAGTGTGTAGGGTGAGGGAGATGTGGTGAGTGTGTAGGGTGAGGGAGATGTGGTGAGCGTGTAGGGTGCGGGAGATGTGGTGAGCGTGTAGGGTGCGGGAGATGTGGTGAGCGTGTAGGGTGAGGGAGATGTGGTGAGTGTGTAGGGTGAGGGAGATGTGGTGAGCGTGTAGGGAGAGGGAGATGTGGTGAGCGTGTAGGGTGAGGGGGATGAGATGAGTGTGTAGGGTGAGGGGGATGTGGTGAGTGTGTAGGGTGAGGGAGATGTGGTGAGTGTGTAGGGTGAGGGAGATGTGGTGAGCGTGTAGGGTGAGGGGGATGAAGTGAGTGTGTAGGGTGAGGGAGATGTGGTGAGTGTGTAGGGTGAGGGAGATGTGGTGAGCGTGTAGGGTGAGGGGGATGAGATGAGTGTGTAGGGTGAGGGGGATGTGGTGAGTGTGTAGGGTGAGGGAGATGTGGTGAGTGTGTAGGGTGAGGGAGATGTGGTGAGCGTGTAGGGTGAGGGGGATGAAGTGAGTGTGTAGGGTGAGGGAGATGTGGTGAGCGTGTAGGGTGAGGGAGATGTGGTGAGTGTGTAGGGTGAGGGAGATGTGGTGAGCGTGTAGGGTGAGGGAGATGTGGTGAGCGTGTAGGGTGAGGGAGATGTGGTGAGCGTGTAGGGTGAGGGGGATGAGATGAGTGTGTAGTTTGAGGGGGATGTGGTGAGTGTGTAGGGTGAGGGAGATGTGGTGAGTGTGAAGGGTGAGGGGGATGTAGTGAGTGTGTAGGGTGAGGGAGATGTGGTGAGTGTGTAGGGTGAGGGAGATGTGGTGAACATCTAGGGTGAGGGAGATGTGGTGAGTGTGTAGGGTGAGGGGGATGTAGTGAGCGTGTAGCGTGAGGGAGATGTGGTGAGTGTGTAGGGTGAGGGGGATGAAGTGAGTGTGTAGGGTGAGGGAGATGTGGTGAGTGTGTAGGGTGAGGGGGATGTAGTGAGTGTGTAGGGTGAGGGAGATGTGGTGAGTGTGTAGGGTGAGGGAGATGTGGTGAGCGTGTGGGGTGAGGGAGATGTGAGTGTGTAGGGTGAGGGAGATGTGGTGAGGGTGTAGGGTGAGGGAGATGTGGTGAGCGTGTAGGGTGAGGGAGATGTGGTGAGTGTGTAGGGTGAGGGAGATGTGGTGACTGTGTAGGGTGAGGGAGATGTGGTGAGTGTGTAGGGTGAGGGAGATGTGGTGAGTGTGTAGGGTGAGGGAGATGTGGTGAGTGTGTAGGGTGAGGGGTATATAGTGAGTGTGTAGGGTGAGGGAGATGTGGTGAGTGTGTAGGGTGAGGGAGATGTGGTGAGCGTGTAGGGTGAGGGGGATGAAGTGAGTGTGTAGGGTGAGGGAGATGTGGTGAGTGTGTAGGGTGAGGGAGATGTGGTGAGCGTGTAGGGTGAGGGAGATGTGGTGAGTGTGTAGGGTGAGGGAGATGTGGTGAGTGTGTAGGGTGAGGGGTATATAGTGAGTGTGTAGGGTGAGGGAGATGTGGTGAGTGTGTAGGGTGAGGGAGATGTGGTGAGCGTGTAGGGTGAGGGAGATGTGGTGAGTGTGTAGGGTGAGGGAGATGTGGTGAGTGTGTAGGGTGAGGGAGATGTGGTGAGTGTGTAGGGTGAGGGAGATGTGGTGAGTGTGTACGGTAGGGTGAGTGTGTAGGGTGAGGGAGATGTGGTGAGCGTGTAGGGTGAGGGAGATGTGGTGAGTGTGTAGGGTGAGGGAGATGTGGTGAGCGTGTAGGGTGAGGGGGATGAAGTGAGTGTGTAGGGTGAGGGAGATGTGGTGAGTGTGTAGGGTGAGGGAGATGTGGTGAGTGTGTAGGGTGAGGGAGATGTGGTGAGTGTGTACGGTAGGGTGAGTGTGTAGGGTGAGGGAGATGTGGTGAGCGTGTAGGGTGAGGGAGATGTGGTGAGTGTGTAGGGTGAGGGAGATGTGGTGAGCGTGTAGGGTGAGGGGGATGAAGTGAGTGTGTAGGGTGAGGGAGATGTGGTGAGTGTGTAGGGTGAGGGAGATGTGGTGAGTGTGTAGGGTGAGGGGGATGTGGTGAGTGTGTAGGGTGAGGGAGATGTGGTGAGCGTTTGGGTGAGGGAGATGTGGTGAGTGTGTAGGGTGAGGGAGATGTGGTGAGCGTGTAGGGTGAGGGAGATGTGGTGAGTGTGTAGGGTGAGGGAGATGTGGTGAGCGTGTAGGGTGAGGGAGATGTGGTGAGTGTGTAGGGTGAGGGAGATGTGGTGAGCGTGTAGGGTGAGGGAGATGTGGTGAGCGTGTAGGGTGAGGGGGATGAAGTGAGTGTGTAGGGTGAGGGAGATGTGGTGAGCGTGTAGGGTGAGGGAGATGTGGTGAGTGTGTAGGGTGAGGGGGATGTAGTGAGTGTGTAGGGTGAGGGAGATGTGGTGAGTGTGTACGGTAGGGTGAGTGTGTAGGGTGAGGGGGATGTCGTGAGTGTGTATGGTGACAGAGTTGTGATGAGTGTGTAGGGTGAGGGAGATGTGGTGAGTGTGTAGAATGAGGGAGATGTGGTGAGTGTGTAGGGTAGGGTGAGTGTGTAGGGTGAGGGAGATGTGGTGAGCGTGTAGGGTGAGGGGGATGTGGTGAGTGTGTGGGGTGAGGGGGGTGTGGTGAGCGTGTAGGATGAGGAAGATTTGGTGAGTGTGTAGGGTGAGGGCATGTACTGACGGTGTAGGGTGAGGGAGGTGTGATGCGCAGGCATAGTTGGATCTCAGGGGACAGGGGCTAGTTCATCATTCTCACATCTGGTACCAATGGGAGCAGCGGGGGGAGGGTCAACCAATCTGAATCACACAGCATAAAATCTGTGCAAAACGAATACGCAACACAGAGAGACTAGAAGAAAGACAGGGTGACAGAGAGAGAGACCCTCTGAGATCTCAGCAGTGTGAGGACACAAATTCCCAGGTTGACCCTCCTTCTCCCCATCCTCAGTCATGAACACACAGAACACAGTGACGCACAGAAACCATCAAGTTCTAGAGATTACATCTTTAAGAATGTGCGAAATCCAGAGGATCCATTGCTCTTGGTAGAGAAGGACTTGCTTGCGTGACACCATGATTGAATTGGAGAGTTTGGGGACATAAGAAATTTAATAAACTTGTGACCTTTCAACCAACTATTATTTTAATCCCTCTGAGATTCAAGTCACAAAGAATCTAAACCATGAAAATATTCTGGTTGGATATTTCAAGTGTTTATGGCAAAGCCAATAGAATCTGCCCCTGGGGCCAAGCATGATGAAAAGGCAACTCTTTTTATTTTGCTTTTCCATCCCTCTGCTGTGATTTAGGGGGTCATGGAAAGCAAAAACTGCAGCCAAAATTTAGAAGTACACACAACTTTTCAATTCATTGCAATTGTATTTGTTTGGCTGAAGGTTTGGCTGCACAGACAAAGGGCTGCAAATAACCAGGGGTGTAACCTGATTCCAATATAGTGAGAAGGGATGGCCCCAGTTTCGGAAGCTAAAATAGGTTTTATTCTGAAGTAGTTATGCTTTGGTTCCATGCTGGCTGAAAATCACTCTCTATGCAGGACTTATTGTTTCAGGCTGCTCTTTCACCACTGTAGGCGATGGCGCAGAGAAAAAAAACTGGACTGAGTGATCTCTGTTCTTGATGCATTCCACCATGGTTAATAGGTGCCAGCTTCCGGTCATGGCAAAACACATAGTAAATGTAGTAAACGCTCCTGTTTAGAAATAAATAATCTCGAAAAAAACTTTTGATGCTGAGGTGCAGAATCTGAACAATGATGATACTGAGGTATAGAACCTGAACAAAGATGATCCTGGGGTACAGGACCTGAACAATAACAATACTGAGGTACAGGACCCGAACAATGATGACACTGAGGTAGAGGACCTGAAAAATAAAATACTGAGGTATAGGACCTGAACAATGACGATATCGATGTACATAACCTGAACAATGACGACACTGAGGTACATGCCCTGAATAATGACGATCCTGAGGTACAGGACCTGAGCAATAACGATACCGAGGTAGAGGACCTGAAGAATGGTGAAACTGAGGTAAAAGACTTGAACAATGACAATATTGAGGCACAGGACCTGAACAATGATGATGCAGGACCTGAAAGATTAACAATACTGCAGTGCAGGACCTGAACCATAACAATACTGAGGTACAAGACTGGAACAATGACAATAATGAGGCAAGCCTACAGAACCTGAACCAAAACAATATGAGGCACAGTACTGGAACAATGACGAAACTGAGGTACAGGACCTGAACAATGACTATGCTGAGGGTTCTGTCCAGGATGCTCGGATTGCTGGTCGGAGAATTGTTCGTATGTGAGCGCATGAAGCGTGCGAGCAGGAAAATTTTTGCGTCAATTCAAAAGCAGATATTACCTCTGAGTCACCAGATCAATGTGTTTCTTTGATGTGCTTCTCGGTGCGTAGCGAGATGCCTCTAATTTTCATAGATAGATGCCATATTCATAAACTTGTTTTTCTATTTTGTATCCAAATAATTTTGATTAAATTTCTGAATACGACTTAACAACTGTCATTTATGTTCCAAACATTTCGTCAGTGTCGCCCGTTGGACAGAGAACAGTTTAAACGTCTTTAAACTGCTTATTAGTCTTGATCTGTTTCAGTCACTTCCCTTGATAAAAGAGACTTTAACTTCCCATTCTCAGGTGTAGCTAAATGTCTTTTTTAAGACGAGAGATAAAACGTGTCAACTGAAGATAAAGAAAGTGCGCATTTCTTGCTGTGTAAGATGTGGCAAAACTTAACATGGAAAATCCACAGGTTTTTTTTTTTCTGAAGCATTACCTATAAAGGCACGTGAATTAAACATTTTTATTGAATTTATTATATAATCACCTTGCCATTTCATTAAAAGGGAACCTGTGTACTTAACTGCAAATGGATTTTTCATATTGTTCGAAAACGTGTTTACGAAGAACAATGATTAAAATCGGGTCAATAATCTCATCCGTTTTAAGGTTTTTCGCCCCCTTGGTTTTCCGTCGACCGACTGCCAGTGTTATTAAACACTGATAGATTAACATGTATAGAATGTTACTGTTCTCGAAAGAGATTCAGTTAGTTTTGCTGTCGTTTATATAACAAGAAAACTTTTCTCTCAACATGCAAAGTACAGGGCTACAGAAATCAATCACCCTGCCCGATTATAATTGCCTGTCTTTCATTAGATTGAGACAACCGCACCGATCATTTCCCCACAGCCTCAGTTTCAATTCGGCATGAATACCCAGGACACGCGGGCTCGGATGGCACTCTGTGTTTCCATCACTGTTGAGCAGGTTTTTCAGTATCAATGAAGACCTGTGCAGACGGGGCGTGGGTCGAAAACGAAAGTTCGCTATTCTGACTATAACGAGAAGTGGGGGGAAGCATATTTAGGGTCATTTATGTTTTGTCGGTGCTGACCACTGCTGACCAGCATCAGCAGAACCCTGTATGCTGAGGAAGAGGAGCTGAAAAATGACAATGCTGAGGGACAGAACCTGAATAATGGTGATACTGAGGTACAGGATGTGAGCAATGACTATCCTGAGGCACAGGACCTGAACAATGATGATAGAGGACCTAAACAATGGTTATAATGAGTTACAGGTCCTGAACAATAACAATACTGAGGTACAGGATCTGAAAGATAAACCAGCGGCGGCTCGTGAACTGGCAACTGGCAACTTAAAATTAATGATTGGTCCTGACCTGTTTTCAATTATTAATTTAAATTACCATGACAAAAACTCTCAAAATTATCAGGTGTGGCCAGCTTTCATTTAAAACACATACCTGTCAACTCTCACATTCAGTGTGAGTTTAAGATGCATATTTACGTTCCTCTGTTGTAGTAAGCAATTATTCAATCAACGGATAGGCTACGTAGGACATACTCACGCGGAATTGTCCTTGTACATGGAGGAATTGGAAGAATTGTAATTGCATAAAGATGTTTCAAATAATCTAATTTCATTTAAACGATCACAAAACACATACATTACTTCCAACCGCTAAATAAAGAAAAGTGCAAGAAGTCCAGAGTCGCAATCGGAATGCGTTATAAATGAAAACTGACCACACCTGATAATGTTGAGAGTTTTCTGAGTTTATGTAATGTCAATTTCAATGAATGGTTGAAAACAGTTAGTGACCAATCATTCATTTTAAGGGATTGTTTTGAGCCTCCCCAGTTGCCAGTTAACGAGCCTTCACAGCGATAAACACACTGAAGTACAGGACCTGAACAAGAACAATACAGAGCCTCAGGACATGTACAATGATGATACAGAGGTACAGGATCTGAACAATAACAATACTGAGGTACAGTACCTAAACAATGACACTGAGGTACAGAACCTGAGCAATAGTGATACTAAGAAATGGGACCTGAACAATGACGATACTGAGGTAGAGGACCTGAACAATAACGATACTGAGGTAGAGGACCTGAACAATGGCAATACTGGGGTAGAGTACCTGAAAAATGACGATACTGAGGTAGAGTACCTGAACAATGATGATATGAGGTAGAGGATCTGAACAATGATGATACTGAGGAGGGCCTGAACAATGACGAAACTGACGTAGAGGACCTGAACAATGATTATAATGAGGTACAGGACCTGAACAATGATGATACTGAGTACAGGACCTGAACAATGACGATACTGAGGTAGAGGATCTTGAACAATGAGAATACTGAGGTAGTGGACCTGAACAATGACGATACTGAGGTAGAGTACCTGAACAATGATGATACTGAGGTAGAGGATCTGAACAATGATGATACTGAGGAGGGCCGGAACAATGACCACACTGAGGTAGAGGACCTGAACAATGATGATAATGAGGTACAGGACCTGAACAACGACGATACTGAGGTAAAGGATCTGAACAAAGACGATGCTGAGGTAGAGGACCTAAACAATGACGATACAGAGGTACAGGACCTGAACAATAACAATACTGAGGTACAGAACCTGAACAATGATGACAATGAGGTACAGGACCTGAACAATGATGATACTGAGTACAGGATCTGAACAATGACGATACTGAGGTAGAGGATCTGAACAATGAGCATACTGAGGTAGAGGACCTGAACAATGACGATACTGAGGTACAGGTCCTGAACAATGACGATACTGAGGCACAGAACCAGAACAATGATGATACTGAGGTACAGGACCTGAACAATGATGATACTGAGTACATGACCTGAACAATGACGATACTGAGGTACAGGAACTGAGCAATAATGATTGTGAGGTAGAGGACCAAAACAATGACAATAATGAGGCAGAGGACCTGAGCAATGACGATACTGAGGTAGAGGACCTGAACAATGACGATACTGAGGTACAGGACCTGAACAATGACGATACTGAGGGGGACCAGAACAATGACGAAACTGAGGTACAGGACCAGAACAATGACGATACTGAGGTAGAAGACCTGAAAAATAATGATACTGAGGTAGAGGACCTTAACAATGACGATAATAGGGTAGAAGACCTGAACAATGACGATACTGAGGGGGACCAGAACAATGACGATACTGAGGTAGAAGACCTGATCAATGACGATACTGAGGTAGAGGACCTGAACAATAATGATACTGAGGTACAGGACTTGAACAACGACGAAACTGAGGTAGAGGATATGAACAATGACCATACTGAGGTAGAGGACCTCAACAATGACGATACTGAGGTACAGGACCTGAACAATAACAATAATGAGGTACAGGACCTGAACAATGATGATAATGAGGTACAGGACCAGAACAATGATGATACTGAGTACAGGACCTGAAAAATGACGATACTGAGGTAGAGGATCTGAACAATGAGGATACTGAGGTAGAGGACCTGAACAATGAGGATACTGAGGAAGAGGACCTGAACAATGAGGATACTGAGGTAGAGGACCTGAACGATGATGATACTGAGGTAGAGGATCTGAACAATGATGATACTGAGCAGGGCCTGAACAATGACCACACTGAGGTAGAGGACCTGAACAATGATGATAATGAGGTACAGGACCTGAACAATGACAATATTGAGGTACAGTACCTGAACAATTACGATATTGAGGTACAGGACCTGATCAATGATGACAGAGAGGTACAGGACCTGAACAACAACGATACTGAGGTAGAGGATCTGAACAATGCAATACTGAAGTAGAGGACCTAAACAATGACGATACTGAGGTACAGGACCTGAACAATGACAATACAGAGGTACAGGACCTGAACAATGATGATACTGAGGCACAGGACCTGAACAATGATGATACTGAGGTACAAGACCTGAGCAATGATGATACTGAGTACATGACCTGAACAATGAGGATACTGAGGAAGAGGGCCAAAACAATGACGATAATAAGGCAGAGGACCTGAACAATGACGATACTGAGGTAGAGGACCTGAACAATGACGATAATGAGGTACAGGACCTGAACAATGACGATACTGAGGTACAGGACCTGAACAATGACGAAACTGAGGTACAGGACCAGAACAATGACGATACTGAGGTAGAAGACCTGAAAAATAATGATACTGAGGTAGAGGACCTGAACAATGACGATAATAAGGTGGAAGACCTGAACAATGACGATACTGACGGGGACCAGAACAATGACGATACTGAGGTAGAGGACCTGAACAATAATGATACTGAGGTAGAGGACCTGAACAATGACGATAATGAGGTAGAGGATCTGAACAATGATGATACTGTGGGGGACCTGAACAATGACGATACTGAGGTAGAGGACCTGAACAATGATGATACTGAGGTACAGGACCTGAACAATGACGCTAATGAGGTACAGGACCTGAACAATGATGATAGAGGACCTGAACAATGACTAGACTGAGGTACGGAACCTGAACAATGACCATACTGAGGTATAGGACCTGAACAATTACGATACTGAGGTACAGGACCTGAACAATGATGCTACTGAGGTAGAGGATCTGAACAATTATGATACTGAGGTACAGGACCTGAAAAATGATGATCCTGAGGTACAGGACCTGAACAATGATGATACTGAGTACAGGACCTGAAAAATGACGATACTGAGGTAGAGGATCTGAACAATGATGATACTGAGTAGGGCCTGAACAATGACCACACTGAGGTAGAGGACCTGAACAATGATGATAATGAGGTACAGGACCTGAACAATGACAATATTGAGGTACAGTACCTGAACAATGATGACACAGAGGTAAAGGACCTGAACAACGACGATACTGAGGTAGAGGATCTGAACAATGCAATACTGAAGTAGAGGACCTAAACAATGACGATACTAAGGTACAGGACCTGAACAATAACAATACTGAGGTACAGGACCTGAACAATGATGATAATGAGGTACAGGACCTGAACAATGATGATACTGAGGCACAGGACCTGAACAATGATGATACTGAGGTACAGGACCTGAACAATGATGATACTGAGTACATGCCCTGAACAATGACGATACTGAGGTACAGGACCTGAACAATGATGATACTGAGGTAGAGGGCCAAAACAATGACGATAATAAGGCAGAGGACCTGAAAAATGACGATACTGAGGTAGAGGACCTGAACAATAACAATACTGAGGTACAGGACCTGAACAATGATGATAATGAGGTACAGGACCTGAACAATGATGATACTGAGGCACAGGACCTGAACAATGATGATACTGAGGTACAGGACCTGAACAATGATGATACTGAGTACATGCCCTGAACAATGACGATACTGAGGTACAGGACCTGAACAATGATGATACTGAGGTAGAGGGCCAAAACAATGACGATAATAAGGCAGAGGACCTGAAAAATGACGATACTGAGGTAGAGGACCTGAACAATGACGATAATGAGGTATAGGACCTGAACAATGACGATACTGAGGTACAGGACCAGAACAATGAGGATACTGAGGTAGAAGACCTGAAAAATAATGATACTGAGGTAGAGGACCTGAGCAATGACGATAATAAGGTAGAAGACCTGAACAATGACGATACTGACGGGGACCAGAACAATGACAATACTGAGGTAGAGGACCTGAACAATGACGATACTGTGGTAGAGGACCTGAACAATGACGATAATGAGGTAGAGGATCTGAACAATGATGATACTGTGGGGGACCTGAACAATGACGATACTGAGGTAGAGGACCTGAACAATGATGATACTGAGGTACAGGACCTGAACAATGAAGATAATGAGGTACAGGACCTGAACAATGATGATAGAGGACCTGAACAATGACTAGACTGAGGTACAGGACCTGAACAATGACCATACTGAGGTAGAGGACCTGAACAATGATGGTAATGAGGTAGAGGACCTGAACAATGATGCTACTGAGGTAGAGGATCTGAACAATGACAATACTGAGGTAGAGGATCTAAACAATTATGATACTGAGGTACAGGACCTGAAAAATGATGATCCTGAGGTACAGGACCTGAACAATGACGATAATGAGGTACAGGACCTGAACAACGACGATACTAAGATACAGGACCTGAACATTGACGATACTGATGTACAGGACCTGAAAAATGATGATACTGAGGTAAAGGACCTGAACAATGACGATATTGTGGTACAGGACCTGAACAATGACGATAATGAGGTACAGGACCTGAACAACAATGATAGAGGACCTGAACAATGACAATACTGAGGTAGAGGACCTGTACAATGATGATACTGAGGTAGAGGACCTGAACAATGACGATACTGAGGTAGAGGACCTGAACAATGACGATAATGAGGTAGAGGACCTGAACAATGACGATTCTGAGGTAGAGGACCAGAAAAATGACGATACTGAGGTATAGGACCTGATCAATGACGATACTGAGGTAGAGGACCTGAACAATGATGATTCTGAGGTACAGTACCTGAACAATGACGAAACTGAGGTACAGGACCTGAACAATTATGAGACTGAGGTAGAGGATCTGAACAATGACGATACTGAGGTACAGGACCTGAATAATGACAATTCTGAGGTAAAGGATCTGAACAATGATGATACTGAGGTACAGGACCGGAACAATGATGATATTGAGGTACAGTACCTGAACGATGACAATACTGAGGTACAGGACCTGAACAATGATGATACTGAGGCAGAGGACCTGAACAATGACGATACTGAGGTAGAGGACCTGAATAATGACGGCAATGAGGTAGAGGACCTGAACAATGACGATACTGAGGGGGACCAGAACAATGATGATACTGAGGTAGAGGACCTGAACAATGGTGATACTGAGGTAGAAGACATGAACAATGATGTTGCTGAAGTAGAAGACCTGAACAATGACGATACTGAGGTAGAGGACCTGAACAATGATGATACTGAGGGGCCCTGAACTATGACGATACTGAGGTAGAGGACCTGAACAATGATGATACTGAGGTAGAGGACCTGAACAATGACCATACTGAGGTACAGGACCTGAACAATGACGATACTGAGGTAGAGGACCTGAACAATGACGATACTGAGGTGTAGGACCTGAACAATGACAGTCCTGAGGTACAGGACTTGAACAATGATGGAACTGAGGCAGAGGACCTGAACAATGACCATACTGAGTTAGAGGACCTGAACAATGACGACAATGAGGTAGAGGACCTGAACAATGACGATACTTAGATAGAGTACCTGAACGATGGCGATACTGAGGTAGAGGACATGATCAATGGTGATCCTGAAGTAGAGGACCTGAACAATGACGATACTAAGGTAGAGGACCTGAACAATGATGAAACTGAGGCACAGGACCTGAACAATGATGATAGAGGACCTGAACAATGACTATACTGAGGTACAGGACCTGAACAATGATGCTACTGAGGTAGAGGATCTGAACAATGACGATACTGAGGTAGAGCACCTGAACAATGAAGATACTGAGGTAGAGGACCTGAACCATGACGATACTGAGGTAGAGCACCTGAACAATTATGATACTGAGGTACAGGACCATAACAATGATGATACTGAGGGGGACCTGAACAATGATGATACTGAGGTAGAGGACCTGAACAAGGCTTTCAGGCAGGGAGGAGCTTTCACCTCTATGGCCCAATTAGCCAGTGTCAGAAGTAGGCAAAAGATGCCAAAAGAAAGGAATGAATAAAGATGAGATGGGAATAATCGGGGATTGACAACCACTAAACTGTTTCTCCTCGTCAGAATACACAACTGCAGGTCATGAAAAAAACAGGAAAAACCCTAAAACTTGTCAAAAAAATGTAACTGTGATATATGAATATTTTTTGCGGAGTAAACTTGACAGCCTTCTCAAAGAAAATACAGCTATTGTTGTCCAAGAGACTGCGCAGCCCTTCCCATTAATCATTTTTGTACCATTGTAATTTAGACTCCTTGAACAGGACTTATTTCTGTGTACAGTGTGGTGACTTTGGGTACTTTCGCATTAGGGATCTGTGCCTGGATCCAAGTACGCTTGACCCCAAAGTCAAATTCATTTGTTTTGGGAATACAAGTGCACAGGATATGGGCCCTATTTGAAAAAGGAGGTCTCGAGTACGGTTCTTGCAGACTCATACCAAATGTGAAATCAACCAAGCCTAAACATGGAAGTGGACTGCTATGTGACGTCTTTTCCACTTGACTGTCCCGTTCCACCAAGCATGGCCACAAAAGGAACTCTCTGGTCCAACTAAGAAATTAAACGCTGTGTCGCACCTTATAGGTGAGCACTAGTGGCCTAAGCAAAAATAATGGAAGCTGGCATAGTATGAAGATGAACTCCATTATCTACTTTCGCATCAAGTTCTTGATGATGCAAATGTTCACTTCTTCTTCTTCTCCGTAAATATTTTCAAATCACCAACCAAGTCGGTGCATACCGCCACCTATTGTATCGGAATTTTTACATAGGCAAGTGCATTGAGGTATGTAGTCCTACCTAATGTGAAAGCACCCTAAGTCAGGTGTTGCTGCAAAAACCTTCAGAGGAGAATGAATGCTCATTAGTACAATATAATGAACTGAAAAATGTGAATATTAGGAAAATAAGTGTTCCAGGAGTAAGAGCCATAACTATGCTCTGAAGACAATAATCAGAAGAACTGGTATCAAATGCAAAGCTGTTGATATTAACACACAGTACTACAGTGGGGGTGCCCCAAAAATAACAAATGAACTCACATAAATAAAATGAGAGACATGCAGAGAGCCTTAAGAGCTTTGAATAAGACTAAAAACATGAACAGTGACAATTAACTATTCACAGCTTACAGCACAATATCAAACAAGCACTATCCAAAGGACATGTATAAATTTGTTTTGATGCAAGTGCTCCATGAGTTTCCCTTTTAATCAAGGAAACAATACGAATAAACCACAGCACATTTTAGGAGGAATGCTTGCATACAGCACTGAACAATTCATAAATCCACCCACCAATCAGATGTGACAATCTGCAGTTATACGCTCCACACCCATTTGCCGAGAAAAATCACAAATTAGCCCAGCACTATAAGCTTTGTCAGGAGCCTGTAATTATGTTTATTTCAGCAGGCCCTTTGATCACTCTGGTGTTGAGCTAATATGCAATGAGTCCTCACAAAATTTTGGCAATTACTGAGATTTTGCCAAATTGCAGGCATATTTATTGCTTACTGTGTCTTTCTTATGGGAAGGTGCTCAGCTAAAATAACCACTTTTTCAACCATCAGTGGTTGATCAATCAATCAAATAGATCAATCAATCAATCAATCAATCAATCAATCAGTCCGCCAACCAAACAACCATTCTACAAAATACAAGCTCCATCTATTAAACATAAGCCTCCAGAGTGCTGCTATTGATCAGCAATTCACTTAAGCATATCATACATGTAAGGACACTATTTCTCAGGGTAGAGCATGACAAATTGATAATCCACACTTGAGATCAATTACTCATGAGAGAGCTGCGTTTTCCTTTGTGGAGAATGCCCATACATAAATAAATACTGAAATAAACTAAAATAATAGCAAAGCCACAATTGATATATAGCCAAAACGTTATGTACACCAGCTTGATATTCTCTGTGATCTATCTGAACAGCTCTGTCAAATGATCAATGTCCAAATGACCACATCAATTCAGGGTTTCCCAATCGAACATTTCCCAGAGCATCACACTCCCTCCTCCAGTTTGTCCTTTCCCAATAGTGGACCCTGGTGCCATCTCTATGCCAGGTGAACAGCGCACATATACCCAGTCCATAAATGTACATTGTGTAAAAAAACAGGCAAATTGAACCAGTCAGTGTTCTTCCAATGCTCAAAGGTCCAGTTCCAGTGCCCACATGCCAATTGCAGAGGCTTTCGCGAGGCCCAAAGTTGTATCAAGGACGCCGTAATGAGGCAGAGAAGAGAGAAAAACTATCTATGTTGGCAGTTACAAGACTAACCTCAGGCCTATAAAATTCAGAGGTTTGGGACATCATTTAGAAGAAAGAGAGAATGCCGCTGGGCTCAGTAAGGGCTTGGTAAGATAGACCTTAACAATTGATGACCAAAGCATTGTCACAATAATGAAAAATCCCCAGATTGAAATGACATGACAGTCAGACAGCACTTTCAAAATAAATGCCAAAACCACCTAGCAGCGTCAACGAACAGAAAGGTCTTGCAAACAGAGCAGACCAGGATATATATATATATATTTTATTTTTTTTTTTTATCAGTCAGAGGTATAATTAATATTATTTTGTCGGTTTATGACAGAAGGAAGGATGGAAGGAAGGATGCCAATGCTTTATGCAATTGAAATCCGATACACGCATTCCATCACACTCTCTCTCTCTCTCCCCCCCACACACACACGCGCGCGCGTTACGTGTTCTCTTCTAGTGCAAAATATATGTGTCACTTATGTGTCATTCATTTCTAATTCTGGTGATCGGCGTGTTCTCGTATCACTGACCGTTTTCCCTCTGTTCCCGATCATGGCTGCTGTCGCTTTACTGATACTCATGTAACGGTAATTCAACTCTCACCTTATGCTCATACACGTATGCCCGTTTATCTTTCTCATAGCGGTTCACTTCTCTCTAGATCGCGCGCGCGCGCACACACACAGACAACTTAGCCTTCATATGAAGGAATGTATTCATTCCCAAAGCTCAAGGGGAATCCTCTCACAATAGACACCAAGAAAATCAAACTAAAAGCCATAGCCTTTTCTTATTAGGGCGTAGCGCTTTCGACCGTCGAGACTGAGCTTTAAAGTCGACAGGCATATCAAAATAATAAATAATAAAAGCCAACACAAATCTTGAAATCGAATCAACGCGCCATTAAGTGGAATACGAGTTAAATATATGACAACATTTAAGTGTCACAAATAAGGCAGAGCATTTGAGTCCCCCACACAGGCACGAATCCATAGATTGAATATGCATACACAGAACATTCATGCTGTTTTATAGTGTACCTCATTCATGTGAGAAAACACATTCATTCCTTTTTATTGTTGGGTTTACCTTCCGCAGTTGCAATGGCAGACACGGTCCTCTCCTCTTAAATGTGGTAAGATATAGTTGTGAAAGCGATCCAGTAGTGCGTTCATGTCCATTAAACACGCTATCGCCTGAAAAGAACCATGCCAGTCAACTGGGACAAAACAGTGAGAAAACCCGACAAGAACCGCTATGCGGTCTGACTCGCAATCCAGTTTGTGGGTGAAATATTAAATATCATAGGTCAGCCTTAACATTAAAGGGCAGTGAGTGGACACCCCAGTGAAACAGTTTTAACCTGGTTATTTTGAGTGATTTAGGTAGGCTACCAGCCAACTAATGACCCGCTGATATTTTGCTTGGGTCGAACCACAAAGCATACAAGTATCTTCCGCTTCTACCTAGTATCGTGCCCATATTATGCATTAAATATGGATTATCCCACAAAATTAGGAAAGGTAGTCTATATGTTTCACTGTTATATATTTAAAATGGGTCAGAAATTCAAAAATCCGCTTACCATTACAACAGAAGCCCCAAGAATCATAAAGATCATGGTCGTTGAGATCATATGCATCAAAACTTCCTAACTCGCCTTTCCTTCTCCTTCTCACCCTCTTGGCCTAGCCAAATAATATTGCTGGGCTCAGAGCTAAGACTCCGTCCGGAAAAAAGACACTCATTGAGGCTCATTCACTGTGCCTTATCCACGGCCCCCATGGGCTCGCCAGCTCGAGGTTCGTTTCTTGGCGGCATAAGGTTGAAATGGCCCTCTTCACCCTCAATCGCACACGCACTTACAGTCCTCCCGAGATCCCACTCCGACGCTGCGGCGATTAGACTCCAAATAGAACTGCACCGAGTCAAATCCTAGAAGAAGTGTGCAGGAGACGGTGGCCTTCTCCTCTGCAATAGCGCTGTAATGATTATTTATTCCCTCGCGCTTAAAAACCATTCAAAAAACCTCTGCAAGGGGGAAAAAGAGAAGAAAGCGCAGGATTGCCACGGCTCTGTCCCAGTCTGCCCCAATCAACCGCGGGCAAAGAGTCCGTGATACCCTCGCTTAGTTAATTGATTGATTCCTCAATCAATTAGTCGATTTATGCATGACAAAATTATCTAATTTCTTAGTCATTTCTGCGAACAGGTCCGTGGTAGAAGGATTTCGGTTAGCTGCTCGTCTCTCTTCGCGGTTCGAGTCTTGTAGAGGCAGAAATGCCTGCTGGATCGAGTCGGAACCGGATCCTCCTCCCCGCAGTCCACTCAGAAGCAGGCAACAGCAGAAGCATCAGCGCCGCTGGGCTCACAGACATCCATGGCCCATCTTCATATTCTCGCCATCGCATTCGACACGTCTTCAGCCGTACACCACTGCTTGCGTATTTGCTTTTGAGTGATGAAAGGTCACATAGTTGGGTGGACTACGCATTGCAGCTTGCTTGGTATCTTATCTATTATTCCAGGTTTCAAAAGAGCATGCACATTTAAATGAAAGGGAAACGAAAATTGATGCAACAATCCCACCTTTTCTAGATATGCGTGACCCGGTAAATCGAGTATCTCTCTCTCTCTCTCTCTCTCTCTCTCTCTCTCTCTCTCTCTCTGAGATGGAAACGGTAACTGCCTGTCTCTCTCGCTTTCTCTCTCATATAGAAATGGTTACTGCATCTCTCTCTCTCTCTCTCTCTCTCTCTCTCTCTCTCTGACATTGCAGTTCAGATTTGTATGCTGCACCACTCATGAGGGTTGGGTTTCTTGTGTACACGACAGCAGCCTATTCACTTACCTGCCGATTGCTCCATATACACGTACTAAACATGGTCTCAGGTTTCTGACTGAACCGAACCTTAAACACTTAGGCTGTTTTATAAGAGAACCGGCATAATTTCTTTCGCGAACTGATCTATTTCCAGATTCATGGGAGAGATGGGAAATACTCGATTATCCATCTTGGGACCACGACAGGACAGAGATGTGTTAAAACACAGTGTGATAGCCAAGCTCCAAGATAGCTTCGTTAATACTGGGATTGTGCCTCAAATCCGAAATATGCGCTTCGACTTTCTATTGAGTATACGTTAAATATGCCTCAACGCAACTAAACGCATCCTGACTTCTTAAGTGCCCTTATGCGCCTCTTAACGGGGCGAATTTCATTCTATTGACACTGTTTCGAGAATACTACTCAATAGAAGCTCATTCTATCGCAAGAAGTACGGCTGGTTTTTGGCTGCGTAATTAAATATTTCATCACCTTCGTTTGCGGCCACCTCGTCAGCCTGCAGCCAATAGCGGCTTCTAACGCGTTAGTTGCTGCTCAGGAATGCAATGCAATTTCCGACCATCGCGTCACTCTCGTCCTAGCGCTGTAAGGTTTAACCCATTGCAAAGAGCGAGGAATATGAGTGAAGACCGATTAGGATTGCCTTTTATAGTACGGGGTTGTCTTGTCTTGAATGTTCCTAGAAGCATTTCTGACTGGTTGCTGAAGCCAGTTCCCTGCATTGCCACTTTCGTGCAACCTTCTGAGATTGTGGACTTTTAAAATCATGTGTAATTAAATTGTATGAACCCAACCCCAATCCTTACCCAAGCCGTAATTTTAAGTGTAAATATACTGAGTACAAATGAAACGCACCACTTGAAAAAGTCAATATATAAGTTCAAATGAACTTCAATATACACTCAACAAAAATATAAGCACAACACTTTTGTTTTTGCTCCCATTTGTCATGAGATGGACTCAAAGATCTAAAATTCATTCCAGATACACTATATTACCATTTCTCTCAAACATTGTTCACAAATCTGTCTAAATGTGTGATAGTGAGCACTTTTGCTTTGCTGAGACAATCCATCCCACCTCACAGGTGTGCCACATCAAGATTCTCATCAGACACCATGATTAGTGCACAGGTGTACCTTATACTGCCCACAATAAAAGGCCACTCTGAAATGTGCAGTTTTGTCTCACAGCAAAATGCCACAGATGGCGCAAGCATTGAGGGAGCGTGCAATTGGCATGCTGACAGCAGGAATGTCAACCTGATCTGTTGCTCGGGCATTGAATGTTCATTTCTCCACTATAAGCCGTCTCCAAAGGCGTTTCAGAGAATATGGCAGTACATCCAACCGGCCGCACAACTGCAGACCACGTGTAACCACACCAGCCCAGGACCTCCACATCCAGCAGGTTCACCTCCAAGATCGTCTGAGACCAGCTACTCAGACAGCTGCTGAAACAATTGGTTTGCATAACCAAAGAATTTCTGCACAAACTGTCAGAAACCGTCTCAGGGAAGCTCAACTGCATGCTCGTCGTCCTCATCGGGGTCTTAACCTGACTCCAGATCGTCGCCGTAACAGACTTGAGTGGGCAAATGTTCACATTCGATGGCGTCTGGCACGTTGGAGAGGTGTTCTCTTCCCGGATGAATCTCGGTTTACATTGTTCAGGGCAGATGGCAGACAGCGTGTGTGGCGTCGTGTGGGTGAGCGCTTTGCTGATGTCAATGTTGTGGATCGAGTGGACCATGGTGGTGGTGGGGTTATGGTATGGGCAGGCATCTGTTATGGACGAAGAACACAGGTGCATTTTATTGATGGCATTTTGAATGCACAGAGATACCGTGATGAGATCCTGAGGCCCATTGTTGTGCCATACATCCATGAACATCACCTCATGTTTCAGCAAGATAATGCATGGCCCCATGTTGCAAGGATCTGTACACAATTCTTGGAAGCTGAAAATGTCCCAGTTCTTGCATGGCCAGCATACTCACCGGACATGTCACCCATTGAGCATGTTTGGGATGTGCTTGACCGGCGTATACGACAGCGCGTACCAGTTCCCACTAATATCCAGCAACTTCGCACAGCCATTGAAGAGGAGTGGACCAACATTCCAAAGGCCACAATTGACAATCTGATAAACTCTATGCGAAGAAGATGTGTTGCACTGCATGAGGTAAATAGTGGTCACACCAGATACTGACTGGTTCTGAGTCCCCAAACCCCCAATAAAGCAAAAACTGCACATTTCTTTTTATTGTGGACAGTCTAAGGTACACCTGTGCACTAATCATGGTGTCTGATGAGCATCTTGACGTGGCGCACCTGTGAGGTGGGATGGATTGTCTCAGCAAAGCAAAAGTGCTCACTATCACACATTTAGACAGATTTGTGAACAGTGTTTCAGAGAAATGGTAATATTGTGTATCTGGAATGAATTTTAGATCTTTGAGTCCATCTCATGACAAATGGGAGCAAAAACAAAAGTGTTGCGTTTATATTTTTTTGAGTGTAATTTTTATACAACAACAAGACTACAGTGACGTCACCCGACATGCCAGGTGCAAGAAATGCGAGAATTTCAAGTTAACTGTAACGCTAGGCAATTTTTTGCAAAAACGCAACATCTTGCACGCACACCACGGGAAAAATGAATTTCACTCTGAATTTGTGCACACATTGCCTTTAAAAGCATGTGAATCCGAATAAAATTTCCCTTCTTCACTGACACTTGTGAAACGTCGACACTATGCCGCGACTTACAGCCCCTGAACGGGAACGTGCCATAGGCATGCTTCAAATTGGCGCCAGCACCAGGGAAATTGCCAGACGACTACACTGCGCACAGGCAACGATCACAAGACTCCATCAAAGGTTTCTGCAAACGGGGAGCACTAGGGACCGTCCTCGACCGGGTCAACAACGTGTGACAACGGCACGTCAGGACCGTCAGATCGTATGGAATCATGTCCCAGACCAAACACTACCAGAGACAAGAACGGCTGCTCAAGTCCAAGGACGACGTGGATTCATTCACCCCAACGCCGTACGGAACCGTCTGCGAGCTGCAGGCCTGCGTGCACGACGTCCTTATTTCGGCCTCATATTGACAGATCGTCACCGAAACCAGCGTCCACAGTGGGCAAACAGGCACCAGAATTGGCGACTACGACAATGGCACGGTGTCATCGTTTCTGACGAGTCACGATTTCACTTAAGGAACGCAAATGGCCGTATAAGTGTTTGGCGGAGACGTGGTGAACGTTATAACGCCGATTGTGTCATTCAAACGGACCGTTGGGGTGGTGGCAGCATTATGGTGTGGGGTGGAATAAGCTACCGTCACAGAACCCCTCTCCATATCTGCAGAGGAAGGGTGAACGGCGTCTACTACCAGGACCAGGTGCTGCAGAACCATGTTGTGCCGCTCTTCAACCAACACCACGATGTCCGCACGTTCCAACAGGACAACGCTAGGGCACACACTGCAAGGGTGTCCATGCAGTACCTTGCACAGCAGAACATCCCCGTGCTTCAGTGGCCAGCTCTGTCACCCGACCTCTCCCCTATCGAGCACTTATGGGATGAAATTGGACAACGTCTTTCACGTCGACGCCAGATGGACAACATCCGAGAACCTGAGGTTGCCCTTGCTATCCCTGTGGAATGCTATCCCTCAGAACACTATCCAGAGACTGATCGACTCCATGCGACGACGATGCACCGCATGTGTCAATGCAAATGGCGGTCACACCCGTTATTGACTTTCCTGTTTGACCCCTACACCAGTAAAACCTCTCTCACGCATTAACATTATCGTGAATGAAATTGAATGATGTTTACATGACTTCTTAAATCATTCATTATCTCAAATGCATCATACGTATATACTTCACATATCAATCCATGGAGCTATTCCAGATTTCGTGAGTGGTGTGTTTTCATTTGTACTCAGTATATGACTGAAACTGTATCTGGAACTCAAACTGTAACTGTAACAGTACCTTCCTGCTGCCAGTAGGGGCGCAATTTTAGGAAACGCCTTTGGGTCGTAATCAGAGTCAATGAGAATAATCGACCTATTTGAGCGTATGGTTGGAGGACAGGTTAAAGCAACGAAACTTACACATCTCACCCAACGGTTGGGGGAATAGTCTTTGCCTTATCATTAGGCCTAAATGAAGAGTTTGCAGACTTTCTCATCAACAATCTTTGTTCGGCTGATTTATCAGGCATTTTTTCATGAATGTAAAATCAATAAGGATAAACCTCGCATGGACAAAAACAAAGCTGAAAGGAATAATTTCCTCTACTGATGAGTTAGTGAAACCATTTCACACCATTTTAATTCATCTTCTCCAAATGTATAGGCCTATTTGTATTTGTTAAGCCCCACCGACTGTCATTCATCCGGTAAGAAGTGCAGATTTCCGATCGTCCTCCTCAAGGCGCACTGCCTATCTTCTGCCCATCCACCACTGGAGTTACACAGTAATTAGACTGAGGGGGTGGTTTTGTGTGAGACGGAAACCCAGGAGTGCAAACCGTCCGCAGGTGAGGAACACGGATCCAAATAGTGAGGCACATTGCCCATCCAAAAAAAGTCACTCACTATGATAGTTTTTTGAGCTACCTTTAGCTTTGATCACGGTGCACATTCATTGTGAAGTGTTTCAACAACCTTGGGCAATCTTACAGCATTTATGTCAGACTAGATTTCCATTCATTTTTAGCCTAGATATTAAATTGACATTGGATGAGTCAAACCACTCCATTAAGCCTCCTCCAGGACATTCCGAAGATTTTCAGTTGGTTAAGGTCCAGACTATGACATGGCCATTTCATGCGAGAAAATAGTTCCTCATGTTCTATGAACCACTCTTTCACCATTGCCCGGTGAATCTTCGCACTGTCATCCTGGAATATGCCTGAGTCATCAGGGACTGATGTGTAACTGGTCATTTAGTATATACAGGGAGTCTGCTGAATTCATTTTATCACTGCAGAACCGTGTCGAGCTTAATTCTCACCCATTGAAGTTACTCCATTTCATAACACTGCATCCAGAGGCTTGTTCAGTGGGCACTTTGTATAACGGGTGCATTGCTTCACGGGCTTCCTTGACATCCCTGACATGCCCATCACTCTGGAAGAGGATAATTCTGGACTAATTAGATCAAATAATCTTTTTTCATTGCTCTTCAGTCCAAACTTTACGCTCCCTTGCAAATTTAAGTCATTTTTCTCAATAAGCCTCACTAATAAGTGGCTTTTGTGTGGCCAGAAAGCTGTTTAGTCCCAGTCCTCCTAGCTTTTGTTGTGTCATGTGTGTGGAAATGCGCTTGCCCTCATGCAGCAGTGTGCAATTGTGCAATGATGATTGCACACCACCATTTTCATCTAAAAAGGGTCCTAATATATTACTTCACTATAATTTTCTGGTGAAAATAAATTGAAAAGATTATATTGTAGGCAATGAGAACAAAAAAGAAAGAAAAATAATTCCCAAAAGTATATTGAGGTGAAAATATTGGTAATAAAAAAAAGTGAAAACATCATTTTTTTATTCATTTTTTTAATGACAATTGAAAGGTGTCACTACTTTTTTGATTTTTGCATAGCATGAATGCATGTTTGAAGGCTCATTCCATAATTATTGATACAAAAATGTTTTCTTTTAACTTGTTTGAGGCAACGTTTTTCTGCAAAATTACCTCTGATGTTCAGTTGTTCCAGTATATAAGGTAACATCAATTTTGAGCAGTGTCTCAGAGTTAAACACAATGGCATGACAGATTGATCTCTCTGGGATTATTTGTAGCTGCATTGTGGCCTAACATAATGCCGGTTGGTCTCTTAGAAAAAATCCCGAAGATGTTAAATGCTGCCGTGGCACTGTAAAAAAAAAAAAAAAAAAACACGCACCATCAAGCGTTTAAATGAAACCGGCTCGCTGACAACTAGTGGTAATAGAGGTGCAAAACGGAAGTGCCTGAGGTTTGCTCCTTATCAATGTATGACAAGTTAAAAAATAAATAAATAAATACATTTGTGGTTGACGGCACAATTCGTGATAATAAATATTCATAGCGCCAGAAGTGGAGAGATTAAAGTTTCAAGATCTACTATTTCTAGACGTGCGATAAGGGTCTGCAGCCAAAAAAAAAAATCACTTCTTGGACCTGGCAACATCAAAAAAAATAAAAAAGTCTTCAGTTTGCCATTCAGGGATTGGACACAAATGGCCTGGGTACAAGTCATTTGGACCTATGAATCATAATTCGAAATTTTCACATGGAAATGCAGAACTTGTGTGCTGTAGAGTGGAAGAATGGTTCAAAAATGACTGTTTAACCCCTTCAGTAAAACATGGAGGTGGTAATATTATGGTTTGGAGTTCAGTCTGCACAAAAAGAAGCCAGTGAACACATAAAAATCATACAACCCCAATTCCGAAATCGTTGGGACAAAGTGGAAATTGTGAATAAAATAAAAATGCAATGACTTTAAAATCACGAGCCAATTTGTTATTTTACAATAGAACATAGATAACTCTTCAGATGTTGAAACGGAGACATTTTACATTTTTATCCACACAATGAGCTCATTTCAAATTTTCTGGCTGCAACAGGTCTCAAAAAACTTGGGACACTGGCAAAAAAGGACTGAAAAAGCTATTAAAATATAATAGAATCAGCTGAAAAAACATTTAGCAAGTAATTAAGTTAACTGGCATTGGGTGTGTGTAACATGATTGGCTACAAAATGGATGTCTAAGAGAGGCTGAGTCTTTCAGAAGTGAAGATGGCCAGAGTCTCTCCAACCTGTGAAGGCTTGCGTAAAAAAATTTGTGGAATACTTTAAAAATGATGTTCATAGACATCAAATTGCAAAGGCTTTGAAGGTCTCATCATCAACAGTGAATAACATCATCAAAAGATTCAGTGAAACTGGAAAAATCTCTGTGCATAAGGGACAAGGCCGAAGACCTTAACTGGATGCCCATGATCTTCAAGCCCTCAGATCCCACTGCATCACTCACCAGCATGATTCTGCCATTGACATTACTAAATGGGCCCAGGAATACTTAAAATACCACTGTCTGTAAACACAGTCCGCTGTGCCATCCACAGATGCCCCCTGTAACTCTGTCATGCAAAAAGGAAGCCATTGTTGAGCATGATCCAGAAGCGCCGCCGTGTTCTGTGGGCCAAAGCTCATTTAAAATGTACTGTAGGAAAGTGGTAGTGTCCTGTGGTCAGACGAGTACAAATTTGACATTCTTGTTGGAAATTATGGGTGTCGTGTCCTCCTGGCTAAGAGAAAGACCACTCCTCCTGTTATCAGCCTTCAGTTCAAAAGCCACCATCTCTGATGGTATGGGGATGCATTATTGCATATGGTGTGGGACACTTGCATGTTTTAAAAAGCACCATGAATGCTGAAAGGTATATAAAGGTTTTAGAGCAACATATGCTCCCCTCCAGATGACTATTGATCTATTCCAGGGAAGGCAGTTTGTTTTTCAGGACAATGCAAAACCACATACTGCAGCTATTACAACAGCTAGGCTCCGTAGTAGAACCGACCGTGGGCTGAACTGGCCTGCCTGCAATCCTGATCTTTCACTGATTGAGAACATTTGGCGCATAATTAAACAATAAGTCCATCAAAGGAGAACTAAATCTCTCCAGCAACTGGAAGCCTGTATTAAACTAGAGTGGGATCAAATTCCAATGGCTAAACTCAAGAAACTTGTCTCAATGCCCAGATGCCTCCGCTCCGTGTTAAAAAAAGAGGGGATGCTATACCATGGTAAACAGGCCCCTGTCCCAACTTTCATGACACCTGTAGCAGCCATCAGATTTAAAATGAACTTATTTTGTGGATAAAATTGTAAAATTTCTGAGTTTCAACATTTGCTGTTATCTCTGTTCTATTGTGAATAAAATACTGGTTGGTGTGATTTGTAAGTCATTGTGTTTTGATTTTATTCACAATTCACACTTTGTCCTGACTATTTCAGAATTGGGGTTGTATATCAAAAGAAATTTTGCAGCATCCTTGCGAGGCAAGCATTAACATCTGGGAAAATACAGATTGGTCGGGAATTTTTTTTTCAACAAGACAATGACCCTAAACACACTTCTAAATTGGGCAAGAATTATCTCAGTCAGAATCAATCACCTCACCTGGTGACAAACAAAATGACTTGAACTGCTCAAAAGCCAGACCTTAATCCAATTGAGCAAATCTGGGCTTTGCTTGATACAATAAATCTGTCGCAACAAAGAAATCTCTATGGACTGAACTTCAAACCGTATGAAATGGTTTAGCAAGTGATGAAATAAAAATGTATGACCACCAAGCCTGAAAGATTAAAAGCTGTAATCAAAGTAAATGGTGGCAATACTTGATATTGACTTTTTTTGTATATGCTGAAAATTTATGGAATGCATGGAAAAAATTCATTATTAACAGTATATTATCGGTTTACTCATTTTCATCAATATGACCCAATACTTAATGAAATAAATACTTAAATAGTACTTGATTTCATCTTCATTTTATAAAATGTATAATCATCACTGCACACTACTGTAATTGACCATAGCCATGAGTTCTACTGTTGATTTTTTAAAGACGAGACTTCACCGAGCATTTCTGTGATTTTCTCTGACCCATTTCTTCCGTGAAGTTGACAGTTCACCACAGTCCCTCCAGGTTGTAATGAACTGTTAGACATTTTCTGACCCAGTTCCAGTGATTTCAGCAATCTCCTAAGCAGTTTTCTTTGCTTAATGCTGGCCAATAATTCACTCCTTTTGAAACACTCAAACACCTTTTCTTCCAACATGGTTTCTTAAGAAAGGAGAAGTTAAACACTGGATCAGTCAGGATTAAAAGAATTATTACCAGCTGAATCATATTCATTACAGCAATATTGATTCAATCTTCAGCTATTGATCATCTACACTGCTCAAAAAAATAAAAGGGAACACTAAAAAAACACATCCTAGATCTGAATGAATGAAATATTCGTATTAAATACTTTGTTCTTTACATAGTTGAATGTGCTGACAACAAACTCACACAAAAATTATCAATGGAAATCAAATTTATTAACCCATGGAAGTCTGGGTTAATAAAGTCACACTCAAAATTAAAGTGGAAAAACACACTACAAGCCGATCCAACTTTGATTTAATGTCCTTAAAACAAGTCAAAATGAGGCTCAGTAGTGCAAGTAGCCTCCACGTGCCTGTATGACCTCCCTACAACGCCTGGGTATGCACCTGATGGTCTCCTGAAGGATCTCCTCCCAGACCTGGACTAAAGCATCCACCAACACCTGGACAGTCTGTGGTGCAACGTGGCATGGGTGAATGGAGCGAGACAAGTCCCAGATTTGCTCAGTTGGATTCAGGTCTGGGGAACGGGCGGGCCAGTCCATAGCATGAATGCTTTCGTCATGCAGGAACTGCTGACACACTCCAGCCACATGAGGTCTAGCATTGTCTTGCATTAGGAGAAACCCAGGGCCAACCGCACCAGCATATGGTCTCACAAGGGGTCTGAGGATCTCATCTCGGTACCTAATGGCAGTCAGGCTACCTCTGGCGAGCACATGGAGGGCTGTGTGGCCCCCCAAAGAAATGCCACACCATTACTGACCCACTGCCAAACTAGTCATGCAGGAGGATGTTGTAGGCAGAACGTTCTCCACAGCGTCTTCAGACTCGGTCATGTCTGTCACATGTGCGTTCATCTGTGAAGAGCACAGGGTGCCAGTGGCGAATTTTCCAATCTTGGTGTTCTCTGGCAAATGCCAAACATCTTGCAGGGTGTTGGGCTGTAAGCACAACCCCCACCTGTGGACGTCGGGCCCTCATACCATCCTCATGGTTGCAGTTTCTGACCGTTTCAGCGGACAAATGCACAGTTGTGGCCTGCTGGAGGTCATTTTGCAGGGCTCTGGCAGAGCTCCTCCTGTTCCTCCTTGCACAAAGGCAGAGGTAGCGCTCCTGCTGCTGGGTTGTTGCCCTCTGACGGCCTCCTCCACATCTCCTGATGTACTGGCCTGTTTCCTGGTAGCGCCTCTATGCTCTGGACACTACGCTGACGGACACAGCAAACCTTCTTGCCACAGCTCGCATTGATATGCCATCCTGGATGAGCTGCACTACCTGAACCACTTGTGTGGGTTGTCGAGTCTGTCTCATGCTACCACTAGAGTGAAAGCACCGCCAGCATTCAAAAGTGACCAAAACATCAGCCAGAAAGCATAGGAACTGAGAAGTGGTCTGTGGTCACTACCTGCAGAACCACTCCTTTACTGGGGTGTCTTGCTAACTGCCTATAATGTCCACCTGTTGTCTATTCCATTTGCACAACAGCATGTGAAAGTGATTGTCAGTCAGTGTTGCTTCCTAAGCGGACAGTTTGATTTCACAGAAGTGTGATTGACTTGGAGTCACATTGTGTTCGTTATTCTTTTGTGCAGTGTATTTATTTATATCCAAACTGCAACATTTTTTTTTGGACAGGCAGTGTATAACAAAGCAGTTTGACGTCCATTGTGAAAAAGGCGCGCCTGAAATATAATGAAGAAATTAACCAGAAACTGGCATAATTACTACCCAAGACTAACCTGCATCTAAATTAACGTATTGTGGAAGGTGACTGATCAAGGATTTTGTTTGACTTCAGGACCATCAACAGAAGCACTTTCAACCACAAAGCACCAACTCAGAATGTGTTCCAAGAGTCTCTTTTATTCCTATTAATGTTATTTACATACAGGCACTCTGGACCTCACCTCACTGCTTGCAGTAATATCTCTACAATTTTCCATTAACAAAAAAAAAAAAAAAAAGAAACACTAATTTTCTCATAAGAGCTGAAAATTTCAAGAATTCCAAAATCATAGTAATCATACTATAATCATAAAGGTGAGATTATAACCTTGAGGTTTTTAAGGTTGTTCATTATTAAATTTTAACACATTCTCCCTTGTTCGTCACTCGCACAAATGCAAACATGCACACATTCGTCACTGCTTCAATCAAACTGTGAAAAGTCACCTTTTCTCATACATTATTTCACACTTCTGTAAACAATCAAACAGCATCAACCACCTTCCAATGTACTACTTCCAAGTGAAATGAGATGGAATTCGCTCTGCCATCAAAATGTAGGAACGATAACACCCTCCCCCATTTCAGGAGTAGAGTCGGGGTACTGACTTTGTCATGAAGATAAGTTTCCTTCAAGAGGATAGATGCATGGGTCAGTGGTTTTAATAGTTGGATGGGGCCGTGTCTACATGAGGAAAGTTGGCAGAGAGAGAGGGATGACCTGCTGACTAACCAAAGGGAGAAGGACAGAACACAATAACCTCTGTGTCTGCTCTAACCTCACTGACTAGAGTGGGTGGATAGGCATACACTGTGTGTGGCTGGGAGGGGGTGCGAGCGTGCGTGTGAGAGGGTGTGTGTGTGTAGGTAGGAGGCAGGTAAGTGAGTGCGAGTGTCTGTGCGTGCGCGCAAAGCGTGTGTGCGTGCGTGCACTCGCGCATGGGTGGGACACAGATGTGTGTGTGTGTGTGAGAGACTGAGGTACGAGTATGTGTGGGTGGGTGTGTGCGTGTGTGTGTGTGTGTGTGAGAGGGTACATATGCATGGTTGGAAGGCAGGTGTGTGTGTATCTGTCTGTGTGGGAGGGTGTGTGTGTGGGAGTGGGTGTGTGCATGACTGGAAGGGGATGTGAGTGTGTGTGTGTGGGAGGGGATGTGTGTGTGGGTGGGTGTATGCGGACTGTAGGAGGGAGTCAGTTTTGAGCAGAACTGCGGGAGGGAGAGAGAGGGTGAGCATGTGCATGAGTGACCTGACTGCGCATTGGTTTGAGAGGGTCATCCGTCGGACTGTGCACAGCCCGACAGACGGCAGGGTGAGGAGCACTATTTCACGCACTCCGCACGTCCCTGCATCGGAGCCGTCTCTCGGCCAGGTCAGCGGAGAGGTGCGGAGACGCGAGGGCGGTGCTAATGCGGGTGCGTGGGAGGCGGTGGCGGGAGCAGGCTGTGTTCTGCGCGTTGCGCGTGGGCGCGGGCTGGGGCCGGACGCAGCCGTCAGTAGAAGCAGACAGTGTGGAGGAAGGGTCTGTTGCTCTTCTCCTCAAACTCCTGCAGCAGCTCGTCCATCTCATTCTCCATGTCCTCCGTGCGCTGGATCTGATGCAGTGAGAGAGGGACACCTCATTCACCATGAACCACCTCCCCCATTTCCTTTCACTTACTGAAAAACATTCCAAGATCAGACATCCTTGTGACCAGCACAGCTGACAAAAGCGCAGCATATCAGCAACCTGGCAGCCTCCCGACTCTAAACACTATGGTAAGGTTTGCACATGGCAGCAATTTTGTTCGTTTGACGAAACATCTCGACGAGGCTCCAACTCAACAATCACACAATGTATTTAACCAATGAGAACAATGACATGTTTTTTAAAAAAAAGAATCATGGTGGGACACAAATGGACGGAGAAAATGAGGCACTCTCTCCTCCGAGAAGTTCAGCGTTTCATCCTGGCGCGTGATGAACTGCTTTGCAGCGAGCTGTACCCCTTTGTCACCTTCAATAAAGTCCACTTCTGTGTGTAATTTCTGGGCTTTTTGCTTCATGTAGCACAGAGGACAATGAGAAAAGCATTAACCACTCGTTCAGTTCCAACATGCCTGACACAGCACCATTCTGTGTTTTATTGCGAGGAGTGACAGTAATGGAAGACTACGGTTCAGTGGCTCTCATTCTACATGGATCAAGTGGTCTGTGTGCCAATTCTACTATATCTAAAATCAGCATAAAGATCACTGGCTAAAAGAACACTAATTGAGGTTACAACTGACAAATAGTCAATTAGAAAGTTGCAGTGCACAATTTCATTGTCCTTTATTATCCCTCCCCGGCATATTATGCTGGGGGATATAGCGATCAGTGTGTCCGTCCGTCCGTCCGTAATAAAATCGTTTCCGGACCAGAACTCGAAAACTATACCACTTACAAACACCAAATTTGGTAAGGAGCTTCTCCTTATGGTCTAGTTGTGCCTTTTGGGGGTTTCGGTCCGTCCGTCTGTCCACACAACCTGTAGGTTACACAACCTACAGCTGGGGGGATCCGCCATTGCCAGATGGCTCTTGTTTATATATCTTTTGCTCACCTACACTTTCAGCATTGTATTTTGTGGTTATATTGTGTCAATAGTAAGGAGAAAATGCTGAGTTTCTGCCAATGTTCACCCTGGAAAGCATTTTCCAAAAGCTCAGTTTTCAGTGACTGAAAAACGCAGCTTGCACTTGGAAAACAGGCTGAAATGCATTGAAATTTCTGCTTTTTCAAAAATACTCATGTACGTGTGGACAAGGCTTTGTCAACTGAATCACTCACTATTCGCACAGGTACACATATCAATGGGCAAATGAGAATTTGTAATGAGCCAGTTACGAATGTTGTCAGCCTGTGGGATGAGACCAGAGTGCAAGGAGTAAATCATGCAAACACAGACCATGAAGCTGCTACACAAAGACCAATAGCTGGATTCGCACCCAGAGGCTTCTGGCTCTAAGGTGACGGCGCAACTCACTGCGATCTTAATCATCCTTACATGACTAAATCAGCATAATGAGTTACAATCAGGTGACACCATGTGTCTGACTGCAGCTCACATTATAACGCAGTATGTACATGTGCAGAAATGTACGCTATATAACCACAATGATGAAGGCTATTTACCGAAACCTTGTTGACATACACAGAAAACGCATGTTTTTAAATTTGCAGGAACTGACATTTTAAACCAATTCACAGGTTGAAGACCTTCAGCTTCCATTTGAGAGTATTGCACTTCAAATCCACTAAATAAGGCTCACTCACACACTGGCAAAGCTCGCAAATGAGGAAAGCACCGAGCGTGGCCTCCTCGTGGTTGTCCTGAATGTCGACGTTGATGACATGAACGGGCTGGAAGGTCTCCTGTTCCCGGGAGTTCAGGTCTGAAGGGGCGAGGGGTATAAAGGATAACACACAACATGACCATATTAGTGCTTGTGTGGTTACAGGGCACAAGTTATGCACAGCAGCATATACACAAGTGAGTCACAAGGGGCAAAAGTTGGGCAGGGATATATACATCTCACCTACAGTGCGGACTCGCAATACGTCCCGTGCAATTGCTCCAAGGTCTGCCATTACTAAGCGAGTGGCATCTCCAGATGTACCGTTCAACGCTGTGCAATTTCTAGCCTGTGAAGTTGAACTTTTCCGTTTGAATTTTCATCAAGTTCTTTATGGAATTGGTATAGATTATTATTCAATTGTATTATTCGTAATAACTAAAATTTAGACAAATGTCAGACTTGGTGCTAATCTTTTTTTTCTTGTTATGATAAGTAGGGCTGTAACGATATGGAATCGCAATGATCGTAAAGCGAAAGGAGTCAACTTGCTGCTATGGGATGCGTACAGCGTCTTGTCCCATTTTATCTTGGCACATACAAGCGGAAATAAATGACAGTCATTTGAAATGCATCCGGGAAGATAACTCTGATTAGAACTCCACTTATTGTCAGCAAGGTCGGGCAGCTTCCACAACCTTAAGGCTCAATTGGCCAACCCCAAATCTGCTCCTGTATACAGAGCCTAAATGACAATCAAGCAATTCAGCCTGCCGCTGTTAATCATTATGAAGTGATAGAGAACAGCTGACAGACATAAATCTTGCACCATGGACTTGCCATCGAAGTGCACTTCTCCAAACTTGTTCCCATTTACATTTCCTAATTAGCAACTGGTAGCCTGGTAAAACCAGACTCTGCTACTTTGCTTCGTACACAGAGTCTGATCAAATACCTTGATACTGACATTATGGCATATTGTTAAGATAATTATAGGGCAGTATCACAAAAAATTTACACAATGCGCGTTTCGATGAAGTCATTAGAAATGTAGATATGATGAGCAAACAGGAATAGCCAACAGCTTAAGTGCAGGAAGAGCACTTCAAAAAAATAAAACAGCCTTCAAAATCATAAAATACACAAGTTATGTCACATAGCAATATTATAGTATCCAAATTCTTATCACAATAACGATATTTGAGACAATACCAATATATTGCCCAGCCCAGTACCAATTGCCCATTTAATTGGCCCTCACCATTACCCAGTTGAATTGATCGGGGCAAAGTAAATCCAGGCTTTGTTTCAGAGGCTAAAACTGAAGGATGTTCAGAGATGCTGAAAATTGATTTCAATTCCATATTTGGAAACGGTGAATAAGTCAGACAAAGTCTTTAACACCACTTGACTAAGAACTTGCACTTTTCGTTGCAGTGGACTGAATTCTGTACACAGATTAGAGAAATTTATTGATCAATTTTTTAAGCATATTCTCTACATTTTCCAATTAACAATCCAAACAAAAAATGTACAACGGGATGTGTGTGCTGGGTTCTTTTGAAATATTTGTATTCAATACTTGGTTTCTGGTTGATTGTGGATGAAAACAAATAGTTATCAAGTTTCATCTTTCTCTTACCCTCCAGCACCTGGTCGTAGACCCTCTCCTCGCAGGTGATCACGAGGTCGAACTGGTCCTTGCAGCTCTGAAAACGTTCGGGTCGGACTTTAATGCGCTTATTTCGGTCAAGCATGTGCAGAATCCCATTCTGCGTGTATCTGAACAAGACCCTGGTCAAGGAGCCCAAAAGACCAACTGAATTTTGAGACAACATGCAAAAATAGAGGTCACGCGCAAAAAAAAATCATTTCCACACAACTGAGTTCTGCAACTTCCATTTTATTAAATTAGTCAAAATCTAAGGAATTATTTGAAAATTACCTAAAATAGTTCAGTGGATCTAATCAATGTTTTAGACTGAAGTGTAACACTGACGAGAGGAAAAAAAATAATTCTCCACAAAGCCCAGGGCTTCAGCTGAACAAAAGAAAGAAGATATGGCAACATGGGGCCAAAGACTATGCCACAGATACCAATATTGGGCAGAAAATAAATAAGTAAAAAATGTTCTATCCAAAGTTCTTCAGTCCTTTTGTTTAAGTCAACCATTGAATTGAATCATTTCAGTTGCCAATTAAACACAAACATGGTTTAACATGGTAATGAAAATATTCTTGAAATAAAAACTTACAGCCTACATTATAAGCTGGGCACAATTTTTAATTGATAAAAATGTTTTGGAAGCAAAAAAATTCAATCAGAATTATTTTGCTAATATTTTTTGTTCCCCGATCCATATATCTACATTAAAGAGTAAGTGATCATGTTTGTAGATCTATTTGAAATAACCTTCAATGCATTGGTAAAAAATTAAAAAAAGTGACATGCTTGGAAAAGTGCATTTATTAGATTCATAAACTCTCCAGGATCGAAAAAAAAAGGACAGAGAGGATGTTCTGTGGTAATCATTTCCAACAGGCATCCAACACTTTACTCACCAATTAATGCTTCACTGTACCACAACATATTCTTTCCTGTGGCTTCCCACAACAGCTGGCTTCATAGTGAATTTTAGTCTAGATGGCTCCATCTTTCCTGTCGCAATAATATATTTTTCATACAGTTGAACACTATCAGCTTGATCAGTGAAATAATGCTTTATTGGTATTTCCTATAAAAAAATTTGGCCCAATGGTGATATGAAGAGGTGAAATGAAGGTCAAAACGCATTGCACAGCAAAATCTGTAACATGTTCAGCCTTGCTGCTTAGCCTCTACAAAGGAAATTTCAATATGGCTGCCGCTGATGCCATATTTGAAATGGAATCAGAACACCTCGAACAAACTTTCATGTACCAAGCCACAGGAAGGTGTATACAAAGGTTCGGCTCAATCAGTCACAGTTTCAAAAATATTTCTGAAATTGTGGTGCGTCGCCCCATGACAGAGGTCAAATGACGGTCACAATGCCATGCACCACAAAACCAGAGTTATACGTGTCGAGTGTTATTTGGCACATACACAGCAAATTTCAGCTGAATCGCTCCAGAAATGAGCGACTAATGAGCCAAAATAGCATTTTCAATATGGCTGCCGAAGCCACCAAAAATGCGATGCACAGCTAAACCCGTAATATACATGTTCAATCTTGCCATTTGGCACATACACAGCAAATTTCAGCTGAATCGCTCCAGAAATGAGCGACTAATGAGCCAAAATAGCATTTTCAATATGGCTGCCGAAGCTGAACAGAACTTAAATATTAATGCACCACTAAGTTGAGTAACAGTTGTTTGATTTTATTTCCAACCATCATTTGCACTGAAAAATTCCAGCAGGACCACACAGGACATTACCAGACATGAAAGGAGGTCAGATAATAAAAACCTCCTGAAGCACTGATATGCTGAATTGAACACAAAGGGCAACCTCCAAACAGATAAGTTCTGCATCTACTCTACATACCCTGCAATGTCCTAAAAGCACTGAAATGCTGCATTTATGAACACAATCTGCAAATTCCTGACAGCACTGAAATGCTGCATTTATGAACATGCAACCTCCTGACAGCACTGAAATGCTGAATTTATGAACACAACCTGCAACTTCCTGACAGCACTGAAATGCTGCATTGATGAACCTGCTACTCCCTGACAGCACTAAAATGCTGCATTTATGAACACATCACATCCAGCAACTTGTGACAGCACTGAAATGCTGAATTTATTAACATTCAACTTCCTGACAGCAATGAAATGCTACACTTGTGAACCTGTAACTTCCTGATGGCACTGAAATGCTGCATTTATGAACACATCACATCCTGCAACTTTCTGACAGCACTGAAATGCTATATTTATGAACACATCCAGCAACTTCTTCACAGCACTGAAATGCTGCACTTATGAACCTGCCAACATCCTGAAGGCACTGAAATACTGCATTTCAGAACCTGCTACTTCCTGACAGCACTGAAAGGCTGCACTTATAAACCTGAAACTTCCTGACAGCACTGAAATGTTGCATTTCTGAACCTGCTGCTTCCTGACAGCACTGAAAGGCTGCTCTTATAAACCTGCAACTTCCCGACAACACTGAAATGCTACACTTATGAACCTGTAACTTCATGACGACACTGAAATGCTGCAGTTATGAACCTGCCAACTTCCGGACAGCACTGAAATGCTGCATTTATGAACACAACCTGCAACTTCCTGAAAGCACTGAAATGCTACACTTATGAACCTGTAACTTCATGACGGCACTGAAATGCTGCAATTATGAACACATCACATCCTGCAACTTCCTGACAGCACTGAAATGCTGCAGTTATGAACCTGCCAACTTCCTGACAGCACTGAAATGCTGCATTTATGAACAAAACCTGCAACTTCCTGACAGCACTGAAATGCTGCATTTATGAACACGCAACCTCCGGAGAGCACTGAAATGCTACACTAATAAACCTGTAACTTCCTGAGAGCACTGAAATACTTTAATTATGAACACATCACATTTATGAACACGCAACTTCCTGACAGCACTGAAATACTGCACTTATGAACCTGCAACTTCCAGAAAGCACTGAAATGCTGCATTTATGGACTTGCTACCTCCTGACAGCACAGCAATGCTGCACTTATGAACCTGTAACTTCCTGACGGCATTGAAATGCGGCCTTTATGAACCTGTAACTTCCTGAGGGCACTGAAATGCTGCATTTATGAACACATCACATCCTGCAACTTCCTGACAGCACTGAAATGCAGCATGTATGAACCTGCAACTTCCTGACGGCACTAAAATGCTGCATTTATGAACACACCACATCCTGCAATTCCCTGACAGCATTGACATGCTGCACTTGTGAACCTGCAACTTCCTGATGGCACTGAAATGCTCCAATTATGAACACATCACATCCTGCAACTTCCTGACAGCACTGAAATTCTGCATGTATGAACCTGTTACTTCCTGAAAGCACTGAAATGCTGCATTTATGAACCTGCTACTTCCTGACGGCACTGAAATGCTGCACTTATAAACCTGTAACTTCCTGACAGCACTGAAATGCTGGATTTATGAACACATCCAGCACTTTCCTGACAGCACTGAAGTGCTGCACTTATGAACCTGCAACTTCCTGACGGCAATGAAATGCTGAGTTACCGCAAGTAAACACTGAACCATCTTACATTTTCCACAAACAGAAATAACAGAAATAAAAGCTAGCATTCCAATTTTGTGAATATTAAAGAGATCTTCATTCCTCGACCTCACGCTGAAGTATAATTCTCGCTTTGGCTTATACTTCATGACTCACCTTTACCCTGTGTAACGTAACTTAATAATCAGTCAATTAAGTGCTCAATAACAACAAACATCAACAGATCCAGTCCATCTGACCAGGACAAGGAATGAAGCTTTGATACCCTAGAACCCGCATATAAATCAAAGCACTAAATACATGAGGATATATTAGATTGAGGACCCCAAATAATACCACTAGTTCTAGTGTTAAATAAATAAATTAAAAAAAAAAAGCATGACCAAGGTTGGTCATAAGGTTGTGCGCATATATATTAATAAAAATAATTCCCCCTGTCCCCTCAGCACAAAATCACCACAACCTTCAGCCACACATCTCATCCAACAGCTCCCCCATCTGACCAAACAAAACACACTCCTCACGAGGACTGAAATCGCAAGCACCACTCAAAACACCATCATTTGGGTCTATAAGGACCTCATTGTCTAAATGCAGTACCCCAGTTTAGATTTTGGGGAATCTTGGACCACAAAATTACCACAACTGGCGTAAAAAAAATAAATAAATAAAATAAAATCACATTTTAAGAATCTGCTTTAGTTACATTTTTTTTTTGTTAATACTGATGCTAGCGCTGGATTTCACAACACAAATATCCAAACCCTTTCAATGTGAATAGCAGTGTCTATTCTTTAAGAATCAATTATTTAATATCTACCAGCTTTTTAACCTTCCAATAAATGGGGGAAAAAAATGCAACCCATCAACTACATACATGATCAGAGAGGTAAAGGAAAGACTGTGTATTAACATCAGTGAGCGTTTCGTTGCGCTAAGAGTCAAACGTGGGCAGTTTCATTTAACAAAAAAAAAATAAAAAATCTCTGCCACATCCCACACCATGTTCCCCTGAACCAACACGCTGAGAACAGATACACTTATACCTACACCTCGCAAGACCTCATACGCAGTAAATTCAGGGGGAGGGGAAAAAAAAAAAGACAGAATTCAAGATTTTCAAGAATTCTACAAATGATCAGCATTCTACGTATGAAGACAAAACAGCTCAAACATTCTGTCAAAACCACTGAATCACCTTCATCATGCTTTCCAAGAATGGAGTAGCACAAATCCGCCAACACTATTTTCTGCTTTCAGGACAGAAATACTAACTGCTCAGTAATATCAAGCTTTAAGTGTGGGGCTAGTGCACTTTGCTAACCCTATTTCAAAGCTACCACCCTCAACCCACATCTCTACATCTGCCCTTATATGGCACACAAAATTGTGGGAGAGAGGCGTGTGAACTGGTAATTTATATGCTGATCAGAGATGATATCACATATAAACTGAATCTCGAGATTCTTGTTAAATGCACTGCTCACTATACTGCATTTAGACCCACAGAATACAAATATTAGTGTCAAAAAAGTGATGCAAGTATCAATAGCTGGGATGTGTTAATTTGGAAGAAAAAAAAAATCATACTAAGCATCAAGTTGTGAATTCCAAATGGAGCACTTGATTATTCACTGACTTAGTGATCAATATTGGAATGACTGCCTCCAATGTTTGGGACAGTATATCAATTATTTACCCAATAAAGAAATATCAACTTATAAAAGGTTGAGATGAGGCAAGAGGCAAACCCATTTTACCACCTCATTGTTTTGTTAGACCATTTTACCACTAAGGTTTTGTTAGACCATAAAATAGTTTTATCCAACCAGCACACTATAATACATTTTTGTAATCAAAGCCTTGTGCTGTTGATAACAAATTAGGTTTCAGACACATTATAGCCATGCAAGATGGCAATGGTTACAAAATGTTAAAATCATTATACAGGGCAACACTACAAAATTTCACTTTGACAGTGACTAACACTAATACAATTATGTGCATTACAAGCAATATATTAAATGCCTGAATACAAATTGGGAATGTAATGCCATCTGTACAGAAATATCTATTAACACAAAAGGAGTCCATCACAGCCTAGACCAACAGCTCACCAAACAAGTACCAACCATTAAAGAATTTAAGAGAGCGAGCCAAGAGTTTGAAAAGACAAAATGATTCTCCTTCAAAATCGCGAAAGAGAAAATTTAACAATTATATTTAACATGCATCTACCAACAGTGAAAGCAAGAAATTTAAGTTATGCAAACTTAGTTAACAACACAGTCAAACAAGCTATGCCAGACTTTTGAGCTTGTAGCAGTTTCACCTCATTTAACTTCAGCTAGTTGGTGATAAATTTAATTTCCTACCGCAGCAAAAAGTTTAACGGACGCTGCAATTCTAGATTAAACAGCACTTCTGCATTCTACATTTTGACCAGAGTACGACATCAGTTCCTTTTGGTCCTGTAAGCTACAGAACTGTTGAAAAAATGTCAACCTATCAGTTGAAATTTAGGCCATTGGGAATTACTGGCCATTTTGTCAACAGCGCAGGATTCAGAGAGCTGCATGGTCTTCAAGTGCGCAAAGACTCAATTTGTGGATGAGCAATAGTGCCACCCTTACATTAGTCAGGGCAGAACCAGCCTCCTCAGATACTTGCACAACTGAGACAAAAAAAAAAGAATCTATATCCAAAGGCCCACTGTGCCATCAGCTATTTCAATCTAGGATCCAACAGAAATACCGAAAAACATGATTATGATTCCGACCTTGTCCCATAATTTCGCAAAATCGATTTTTAAATGGGGAAAAAAAAAAATGTTTGATTCAAACGGAAATTCCAGGGGATTCTGACTGTCATTTCAAGAATCTAATGGGTGAATTAAATGTGATAGCTTATTCAGGTGCTATAGTGAAATGCAACAAAAATCATTTTTGATGATTTAAGGTAAATAACTCCTACAAAGAGCCAATGCAGTTTCAGTGTAACTGAGACTTTTGTAGAGCTTTATTTGCTGATCATTTTAGCAATTGAAAGCTTTTCTCTAGGTTAGTTTTCATTATTTAGGTAATAATAAAAAAAAAAAATCAAGACACAAAATCATCACATTTGACATTTCAACGCCAATAACTCCTACAAGGAGGCACTGTACGATTTCTATCCTATTAAGAGTTTTGTGGATTTTCATCTGCTGACATTTTGAGGCAACGGTTTTTTCTCTAGCTGGTTTAGTTCCTGAGATATAGCTGAAAATAGGAGGTTTTACCCCTATGTTCTGTTTTTAGTATCAGCAGCAAGGTTATTCAGACAATGGGCATAATCAACACAATTTTTAAAGTGGACAACCAAAGGATGCTTATGGCTATAGTGGATGCTGGCTTATGGATGCTGGTTCTGTTCAGTAGTTTCAGGAGTAGATCTTCAAAAAATGTTAAAGGGCATCTGAAGTTGATTCTCAGATGTTTACAAATCCCTTGCTTTTGTTGACATCTTGCATTATCACAACCGATTTCATTCATCAACCAATGTTTTGTGTACACGCCTATATAATCCTTCTATTTAAGCTCGTTTGCGCAGGTGTGACTCGCTGATTGGCCGATAAAAACTATGGGAATTCGACTTTAGATGTCCTTCAACGACAGACCAAAGAAGGTCCAGGTGAGCTTAAAAAAAATAAATTATTAATTGTAAAGGAGAAATAAACACCACCGTACTAAAAGGCTTTTTGCCCTCAAAGGGATTTTTTTTGCTTTGCCTTTCGGTAAACAAGATCACATAGTGCCTAACTGGGCACAGGTGGCGGGACTTGGCAAGATCTCCCTTTGCCTTTGATGCTCCCATGCAAAAGGGTCTTAAAGTGCTTAACAGAGCACAGGTAGTTAGACCAAATCGTCAGATCTTTGCATGTGCCATTGATACTCGCATTCAAAAAGGCTTTATGGAGCCAAAGAGAGCAGTTGGTTAGACTCGATAGTCAGATCTGCATGTCTGGCTGATACTCCCATTCTAAAAGGTCTTGTGGCATCTTTCAGAGTGTAGTTGGTATGATACAATGGTCAGATCTCCCCCCCATCTTTAGTATTCCCCATACAAAAAAAAGTCTTGTGGTGCCTTTCAGAGCACAAGTGGTTCAACTCAATGGTCAGATCTCCATGTGCCTCCAGTATTCACATTCGAAAGGTTTAATGCCTGAGCAGGAGTGGTTAGGTTGCTGAACGAGAAGTAAACTAAAAAGTGTGTTAAAGGTGTGTTTCAGAATTTCTTGTCCACACACTCCGGTGAATTCAAAACCTCAGGCAGGCCGAGTACATAATGTCTGAGTGCAGCATAATGAGTCTGCATCCTGACCCATAGACAGACAGAAAACAACTGCCGCAGGACCCATAAGTCTAGAAAGCCCACAGCTCAAAAGCATGTTAGACATGAAGTCAGGAGAAAAACCAATTAAAAAAAATGTATAAATCAACAGTCTTAAAATCAATTCTGGAATTCACAGGTAAGCAGTGCAAAGAATTTGTGGCAGCAGTGATGTGCACTCGCCTTACAGTTTTCATTAAAAAAAAAAAAATTATGTGCAACCACTGGTTTACTTTGCTAAACCAAAGAGCGCATTACAATACTCAAGCCTGCTTGAGATACATGAGTAAGAATCTCAACACCGAAATAGCCAAAATCTTTTGCAAGTACAAAACCTTTCAGCACATCCAAAACCAGGAACATCGCTAAAAACTGGTGCAAAACAGATTGACCGGTCAATCACTCGCCATGTTATTGGTTTCGAAGGGGAAAAAAAAGATTTTAAACGAGCAAAAAAAAAACAAAAAAAAAAAAAAACCTGTCAGTGTGGCCTTCAATGTGGACCTAATAAAAAATAGCACCATTTACCGACCCAACACCACCCCCTAGTGGCGAGATACCATTAATCGCAAAAATGGAGATTGAGTTCCTCTTGCACAAGTATGGCCGAGGTCACACAACAACCGAATAAAAAATAGAAATGTATAAGGGTTTCCAAGCAGACGTTCGGTGAGGTTGTCAATAGTCAATGAGCGACATTTAGGAAGTGGCTGAATAAAATGTCTTTCCTCATAGGCTCACCACTCACTTCACAAATATGCAGCTATAGTTCACAGAAGTCCCTACCCTTCAAGAATAGCGCTAGCAGCCTACTGCTGCATTCACTGTTCCGTATATCAGAACGACCTGCGCTACTTCAGACATGCACACGACAGCCTAATTTATACCCTTACTCCCCCGACCTTGACATTTTTTCAGGCCCCTCTCCACATGCCTGAGTACATATATCCATCTTAATTGGTGTGTTGTTAACAACTTACAGTTATTCAGACTTCACCTCGGTTCATGTCTTCATGAAGTGCATGTGATAACTGGCTCAGGCCTGCCAGACTTCAACATGATCAGCTGTCCTCCATCCAAATGTTCTGCTCCAAATCTTTGCCTACACTGGACCTCTCCTCACCAGACACGAGACCCAGATATATATATATATATATATTTTTTTTTTTTGCAGTTGTGTGCATTTACAGGGATTAAGAGGGCTATTGATATCTTCTAAATATAACCTGACATTCCCCAAGTTGAGAATAAAAAACCAGAATACTGAAATTTGGACAAAAATAAACTATGGCCTCTCATTTTCCTGCAACTAGATGGGATAAACTTAACCGCAGCCAGACAGGAATAGTGGTGTGCCCCATGAATCAAAATGCCCCTTAAAATTCCAGCTTGTTACCATTAATTTGCTTCATGATTGCTCCCATGTGATAATGTTGAAAATTGTTCCTCCCCCCCCCTTTAAAGACGACAGTTTCAAAATAGTTAGAGCTGAGTAGATATTCCAGTAACTAGATCTCCCACTGTTGTACCACACAGTTAAATAGACATGATTGAAATGTCTTGAGCATACCACGTACCATTTTCTGAATGTGGCATGATCAAGATTCAAGACTACCCTCTCCTGTTTATACACCAACAAAAACGCAAACTGCTAGTAAAATGGTTAGACCAGGCGCCCAGGTGTAGTTCTCCAAGTGCCCACTTGTTCCCTGAGCATTCAAAAGCCTCACACTGAAATGGGCACATTTTCAGCATGAAATTTTGCTTTACATGGCTAATTCTGTTGCCACAGCAACCAAAATTGGTAAGTGTTGTGACCTAACCAGAACCTACACCGAAACCAAAATATCATGGAATTTGATAGAAATTTGTGGCCTGTTACTTTCCACAAGCAAATTTCTACGGACGCGGCAGAGACGACCATGAATGCATAGCAGCTGTCTGACTTTGTCCGGAGGCTACAATGAATTCCTTCAATACCTCATGTCTCCCGAGTTTGACCTCCAATGAGACAGACAAGATGGCACAGATCATGGCCATGAGGCCAGGTTGACCCTGAGGTTTAGAATGTGAAGTGTAGGGGATACAGTTCCTTGTCTTTGCGCACTAAATCTTTGTACATCTGCTCGTAAGTGGTTTTGAAGTCGTATACATTAGGCTTGTCTGGAGCTGGGCCTGGCAGCTTCACGTGGGTCCCCGTCCCAAATGAGCGCACTACAAAACCACGCTTGCTGTAGTGATGAGAGGGAAGGAATGATCATGCAGGAAAGAGGACAGGAGAGGACGGGGGGCAGAGAGAAGCAGAGATATCAATAGCAAGAACACAAAACAAGCAGATTCAAAGTCAGTTACTAATGGATCCCAGTCCCCCCTTTGTCCTTTGAACTGCACTTGCGCAAGGTATTGCTAAAAAAAAAACACTCACCATTCTTCCTAGATAACTACACGCCATAAAATTTCGCGAATACCAGTTTGTTAGATCAAAAATTAAACTCACCGCAGAACTAGTTGGTGCGGGAGTTCTAATGACATCAGCTAACTTACGCAAGTATAAACCAGGTACCACTCCCAGTCAACTAAAGCCAGCCTACTCAATTTGACTAGGCGGAGTTAGATTATGTATATAAGATAATGTATAAAGATTATTCTTGACAGTCCGATTTCTTGCTGCACAGCCAGCAGAGTAACATAATTCCAGTTGATAAAGCTGCTAAAACCGTTGGCAAGTTCGTCTCATTTTCACCAATCTTCGTTTGTCAAGCTATGAATCACCCAAAAATGTGTGAAAATGAATTATCCTTGGAGTCACGCTTTTAGCTATATGGAAAACGTGATTCCTGTAATAAAGATAACAAGCTAAGGAGCTAATATAATATTAGCGGAGTTTGGTTCTGAGTGTTGACAGGCTTTTCCTGGTAGTCTCCAACTTGAATCGTCGATTTCATGGTCGCGTTGCTTCCGGGTCGTTGGCTACACAGCACGGCAAAAAAATGTTTTGATTGTCCTACTCAGAATAAATCGTAGGCCATTTTCTTCGATTTGTAGGTACGAATTTATGGCTTTAACTTAAAAAAATGAATGTACCGAACATCAGCAGACTTCTGTCAACGTATAAACAAAGAAATTGTGAAACAGCTGACCGCAACCGCTTCCTCGTTTAGATACTCAACGGTACGCAACTAACGTTAGCTCACGAACTCGTAGCCGACCTCCCTCGCCAGCCACTCTGTCCGCAACATTCGACGATTTTCCACTTCGGCCCAGTAGGTTTTTCTAACGATAATGAACATTACCACCGTTACCTGAGAATACTGTGCGCCTCCATACTGCGGTTCTGGTTGCTCGAGCACACCACTGCCACGCGCAGCAGGTGACTCGGCATTACGTTTCTTTGGAGAGATAATGCCAGTTCAAATTTGAAACAATGCCTAGAAACTTAGTACTTTACGAAGGCGGCCTGATAGTCGACGTAAAGCTTTTCCCTACGTTCAATAAAAAGCTCCAACTATACGGAATTGATAACTGCAAAATTCTACTTCCGCGCCGTGCCCTATTCCTCTCCGAAGAAGAAATGTACTTCAAAATGGCGGAAGGTATTTAAGGACAAACGTCGTTCACAAAGGGAGGCTGGGCTTCGCAGGGAAATAAGCTCGACGGAGACCAATCCCGGCACAGGTTTCTTATTTTCCTCTGCAGCCTGGAAAATTCATTTTAAATTGACACATTTGTTCAACGTATTTGGCTGTGATTTGCTCTGTACCTCAGCACAAATCAGTGATTGGCCAAAGTAACTTCACCATAAATTCGGTGGTGTTGAGGACAAACGTGTCATAAAAAATCTCTATAATATGATATGACGAGGCGATTGGCTACATTTTCAAAAATAGACAACACACTATGCACACGGCGCAGAGGCCCTGAGGAACATTCAGTCATTTCCGGAAATTGGAAATGTTACAGTAAAGAATTTTAATGCGAAGGAAATTGATGCCGAGAAACCAATTCTTCTCAACCTCTGTAGTTTGCGCTCAAGTAGCAGCGCAAAACCTATCTGAATATAAAATAATAGCAATGACTGAATTATATATAATGTAATGTATGGTCCATTTTATCTATTAAGCCTATATATCGTTCTTTGATGGGCTGCAGTCATGCAAAAAGCCAACACTGATGCGTCCTTCAATCAGCCAGCGCCACGCACAGACAATGCCAAATTCATATAATATAAAATAGTAAAGAAGACTAGCAAGACAGGTGGATTTAGTTACATTACATTTGCATACATTTTTATTGTTTAAATAGTTAAAGAGCATTATACTGTAAGATTCGTAGCAAGAAATGTATTTGCTGATATGTTCTTTTTCTTTAGTAAGGGGCCTGGAGCAAGAAAATTTCATTCTTCATTCATGCCATGACTTTAAGCTACATACAGTGATCTTGCTTGAGTTTGGGAGTGTCAAGGGTTGAAATGAAAACCAATAGATATTGAAATTAAAAGTTTTACATTGCTAATGTCAGAGCTTGTATTGTGGCTTTGCAACACCGCAAAGCAGCAGTGTATGCTGGAAAATATCAGAATATTACTAAAAGTACATATTTTCATGAGAAAATGCATTTGTGATCGCTCAGTAGTACAGCTATGTCCAAAAGGCGCATGGGTAAAGAAAATATCGCAGGGCTTCAAGGAGTCATAGATAATTCCAGTGGAACACCTGTCAAAGAACATCAATACTGGGAGAAAAACAGCGAGATTCTGAAATAGCAGAGTGGAAAGTTGGCCTGAAAAAGGATGTCCCCGTGGGCAGTGAGGGAGACAGTGACAGAGGCAATAAAGAACCGAAGAATCATGGCCAACTTGGTGTCAAACTAACAGACAACCATAACATGCAACAAACATTTTGGAAGGGTTGCATGATGAAATATCAAGCATTTAGAGCAGGGCTGTCAAAATGGTCCGTAAAAGGGTTGAGGGGCCGCAGATTTTCAGTCTAATCGAGCAGAAGCACGTCTTATACAACTATATCAATCAACTGATCTCAGTCTGCACTCTTGAATAGTTGTATCATGTGGACTTCTGCTCAGTAGGAATGAAAACCTGGAGCCTCTCAGCCCTTTTACAAACCACTTTGACGCCCCAGATTGAAAGTTTACCAAACATCATCAGAAACTGCGACTGGACATGGACAGTGCCATAATAATGTGAGCCCAAAATTGACATTTTTTGCCATACACACTATTGACATATATGGCAATGAAAGATTGGTGTGAATAATGAGAACAAATACCTACAGTCAAGTATGGGAGTTGGTCATGGATGTTTTTGCTGCGCTGCTAGTGGTCAAGGGTCATTAGTTTAGAATTAGATCATGATCCAGATCTGGCCTGATCCAGTGGTTCCCAGGCTCTGTCCTGGAGTCTCCTGTGAATGCTGGTTTTTGTTGCATCCACACTTTTAATCCCAGGACTTCAGTAAGATGTTAATTTGTATTGATTCCGTGCTCTTCATGTTTGAGGTGATCGTTGACCTGCTTGGCTATGCTCTGACTGAAACAGCAAGACATGAGATGAAGAATTACATCCCCATGTTCATATTGTAATTGTGGTGCCAAATTGCAAAAAAAAAAAAAACACATGTAAGAAGCCATTATTTTTGATTTATTAAATGTAACATTTCATTTTAGTGAATCAGCTGGCTACTTACTGTTCAACATGAGGACTCCTGACCGCTATAACTAATCAATTTGAAAACTATGAAAAAATTCAAAAATTTTCCTGATTGTAACACACTAAGCCTGCATTTTGTTGATAAATTATATGAAAGAAATATAAAAAAGAAATTGGGCACAGATTTCCAGCGACCTAATTCTCATCCTATTGAACTACCTCATTCAGCCATTTGCTTAAAAAGCAACCGCTTTTTTGGATTTTACACAGTAAGCTGAATACTAACAAGGAGTTTTATTTTTCATTGCACGCATTGCTATTCTTCACTTGACAGGGCTGAGGAGGGTAAATATAGAATATTCCCTAAACACAAAGAGCACATGATGAAAACAAATTAAAAGCTTGTCAAAGTTTTGGAATTGGACCCCTTGAAGGAACAAAATCAGAGAAAGAGGGTCAGGCCGTCCTGGGCAGTTTGGTAACCATTGGCCAAATGAAATCTCCACAATGTGGTTCGATTTTTCATCAGAACAATGACCACAAAGATACATCAAGATCATTTGTATTATACAGTAGCCATCTCTGAATACAGATTTAAATCTCACTCAAAGCCTGTGTTCTGATCAAAAAACTTGAAAGCTTCTATATGGACAAATGGAAAAATATAGCACTAACCGAATTACAAAGTCTCAGAGCTGTTTTTCAGCTTTTTTTGTTTTTTGTTTTCCAAAAAAGTGGTAAAACTGGGTGCTGCAATAATTTTGAGGCCTATGGTTTGCATAAAAATGAGATGGCTGGACAAAAAACATTGAAACAAGTATCTGTTTTCTCTACAAGGTTTTACAGCGTTTATTTGGTTTGAAAGGTGTTCAGTATACAGAAGTATAGAACAGTATTGCACAGACTGGCAACCAACCTTGAGATACATAGAGCAGTGTACAAGTAGAACTACACTACTTACTACTTACACATTGTCCTCAAAAGTAGGGTCAGCCCACATTGCTTCCATTAAGACGGTTTTAATCTGTCTCTAAAATTATTATGAAATTCTAGTTTGGGTGCAAAGATGAGAGTATAGGATTCTTCCTTACCTACTTCTAGCATAATTACATGCCTAAGAGCCGATTATACCCACAGGTACACCCGTAAGAACAATAGGAACTAATCATGACTAATCTCAATAAAAAGCACAGGGTCTATTATGAGTGGGATCTGACTAACTTGCACATGGGCAGGACATGTATATCAGCTCATTGCTAATTAATTAACTATTATAAATTTTAAATGGACGCACACATCAATTTCAATGCCACTCCACTGTGTCCATGTAAGTTCCCATCTGTCCATCTGACACAGGATCCTATAACAGTTAACAGCGGTATACAGCCTGTTTGACTAATAGCACACAGTGAAAAAACAAACACACAAATATCCCCACTCCAAAAATAGATTTGGGCAGAACCACAATCCTGAAGGTGTCTGTGAGCATGAAAGAGTCGGGGAAATTTTGTCTGTGTCATCTGACTCTGCCTCTTTCTCTGAAGATGTATAATTTGTACGGTGTGTGCTTGCATGAGAGGTCATCTCTCAGAGATAGGAGTGTGTTCGGCCAGAGAGCCGAGAGCATGGTGCGGAGTGAGTATGCTGCGTGGCAGGGCTCATGATGTTTTCTGTGATATAAGCGACCAGGAGACAGATGATGACCAGCATCACGCAGATGGCCCCCCCGACAGTCGTCATGGCAATTACAATGTCCTGCATCCCAGAGGGCGAGACGGTAAACTCAACGCATTCCCCGGGGTCGTCGCCATGGCCACCGCTGGCAGAGAGGGGCTGACGCAGGAGGGGACGCAGGCAGATTCGGTACGGGACGTTCTCGTGCAGCTCCCTCAGTAAGTAGTCCCTGCAGCTAGCCCCCAGGAGCACGCCATTGCATTCAAACTGAGTGTAGCTGCCATTCCACCAGCAGCTCAGCCCGAACCCGCCGTGCTGCACACGTCCTCTGGACCCTGCTCCACCCTCAGGTATCAGGCTGCTCTTTCTGCCTCTGAACTCCATTTCCTCTGGGGCAGAGTTCTGTACCTGCTGGCTTGTTTTGCCTTTTCCCTGAGCAATCGGTTCACCTTCATGATCAAATGTTGGTCCCAGAACCCGTTCTACCTTCAGCTTGTCCTGCGGCCGCTCATGTTTATGACCTTTTTCATATCCCCACTGTATTAGCACACTGCCATTTGAAAGTACATTTGCCACCAGTTTCCCCCCCGGTGACTTCACTTTCTGACACTCCCCACTATAGCACTGAAAGCTGTGCTGTGTAGCCCTGAAGCACAGCTTACCCCTGCCTTCGGACTCCAAAATCCTATAGGCACAAACCAGGGTTGCTCCATTGTCAGCACTCTGGTCCTCCCCTCGAACAGTAAAACTTAGTCTTTTCACAGTTGAAGATCCAGCGCTATCGCTGGTGTTGTTGTCATTATTGTTTGTGGCTTTTGGGTAGCTAAGGTTTCCCTGGTAGTTTGGCACAGCTGAGCCAGAATGAATATCATTGCTATTATTTTCACCATAATTTGAATGGTTGCTTTGTGGGTCTTGTGAGACACTGCCAGGCTGTCCCACTCCACCTGATGAAGATAATGAGAAAGACTCCACATCGTGGGCCCCACGGGTCTTGCTCAGGAGTCCTGCACATTCGTAACACACGCCTATAAACAGAGCAATATATACGCATGTAGCCGTGCGCAGCTGGCCTGGCATTGCGCCACCTCCTAGCAACCTACTGGCCGCATGCAGCTAATAAAATTGGCTGGTAGCGCTGTCAGAGTCGTCGGAGATCGGGATGGAGGGAGGAAGACACAGAGCCACGAATGTGACAGCTGCAACACATCCTTACACGATCTAAAGCTGTTGTAGAGAAGTCCTGGCAACACATCCTCCCCTCGAAAGCGCAGCGATTCCGAGCGACAGTATCAGGCACATAGTCTACACAATCCTTTACAGGTACCGGAGCTCCCTCACCTGGGATGAAAAATAGAATAGCAGGGATTTTAAAAATGACTCGCAATTCTGTAAATATCCCGTAAGCAACCCTACTTTTAATACCATTGAGTCAAGAACAGCGTAAAATCGAGTGATGATAATGGGAATAACCTTGCACTTTTCGACGGAGGTCCTTAAACCAAAATGGATAAACAATTACAAAGAACGAATAAAACTGGCGTCATTGATACTCTTAGACAATGGCAATATCGATCATAAGGCAATTTTATCGGCTTACGTGTCTTTTGGAGGTGTTTTAGCGCTCGTCCTTCTGTCTGGCTGTATCGGATGGCGGTCGTGAGAGAATGTGCGCGCCAGCATCCGTGCATGAAGTGTCAATGTTTGAAGTCATCAACAGTCAATTACATGAGTCACTCCGCTCTTCTCTTTTTCTCGCCTTTTCCCCTCCACTCTCCCTGTTGATTCCCTTCTCTCCTGCGGTGCTACCCTTCATCTCCGCAAATGTGTACTGCCACTGTGACGTCAGTCTCATTACGTATGGCTACTGACTATAATTTCTGTGCGGTGGGACTGCAAGATGTTTATCGCGTCCCACAGACGCGAACACTGACCACTACGCTTGAGTGCCCACACAACCATTTCAAATGATAAAAGGACATAAAATTTCGACTCTCTCTCCCATTGCGAGCACCGAATGAGTCATGAGCTATTTACGGAAGACAGCGAAATAGTGACACCCCAAAGATGTAGATTTGGGTCAGAGAATGTAGGCCTTTTGGAAGACACAGTATACGAGTTAGATGATTTTGTATCTGGGTGTGTTGCTATATAGAAATATATGATACGTCTATTCACTCTGTGACAGATTGTATACATTTAGAAAAAGCTGTTCATAAGCCTACTGCATATGCCTATGGGGTCTGATTGTGATTATTGCCGCACTTCAAAGAACATACTCACTTAATACAGAACATTTAGAGCACAATATGTTAGAAAAACGTTGAACTGTCATTATAAAAGAGATAATGACAGAGATTATTTTCACAGAATAACACTGGAATGAACCATTGATATGAATCAGCCTTCCGTCTTGGCAGGGTGTGTATTTGAAGAATGCTTTTAAAGTAGGAATTGTGGGCCAAAATCTGTGCCTATAGCAGCTTTTCACCTACCATTAAAAATGTCATTGTTGTGATATGTGAGCACTGAAAATAAAAATGACATAACTGAGGACAGGCTCTTTCCTATTCGGAACTTATGCCATGAAATCTGTGTTATAAAGTTTAAAGGTCCCCTATTATGCTGATCCTTCTGTTAATACATACAAGTGATGTTATAATGTTGGATGTCCATACTCAACCTCTGCAAGTTTCTAAACATAAGATACAGGGGTTTTGCCGTAATCCGAGAACATGATTTACTGAACATGATTTCCTCTTTGAACAGCCCATCCCGAGATCTTTGCAAGATCTCGGCAAAACCTGATGTCAGGATGTTGCGTCCAAACAGGACAGACCTGGCCAGGGCCAATCACAGCACTGGACCTGCCCACCCCGGAATTTATTCTATCACACACAAACAAGCCCAAATCATTTAACGTGTAGTATGTCAGTATGTCTTCCAATGCTGTTCATACGTGTTTTTTTTTGGATGAGAAAAAAAAAGCACAACTATTTTCTCTTCCAAAAGACGATGCCACCAGAAATCAGTGGGTAGCTTTTTTGTTTGCTGGCGGCAAACAGCCACACTCGAAGGGAACGTTAGCTGTTTGTGCTCCGCATTTCACTGAAGACAGCTTTGTCAATAAAGGATAATTCGAGGCTGATTATGCATCTGAGTTCCTTCTCAAACCTGGGGCAGTTGCATCGATCAAGTGCTCGGAGCCGCAAGCTATAAGTAATGATATAACTACAAATAATGTAATTGAAGCTAACCTGTTATGGGTGGCTAGCAGGACCGCTAATGATAGTTAGCACTAACAACTGGCCTCAAACACAGGCTTTGTAGAATATGTGAGGATAACACCTGGATTGGTAGCAACTGTCCGCGACTCACGGATGCGGAAGCAGTATGTTTTATCATTTTGTGTTGCTTTACTGCATAAGCCTACCTAACATGATAGCCTGTTGAATGTGGCTGTAGCACCGCAGCTGAGATAGCTAAGTTACTGTTGCTAATGTTTGTGTCCGAAATATGCAAGAGTAAAATCAGGGGACAGTCAACAGAAGGTGTGTGAATGTAAACCTCATTCGAAGCTAATTTACATTTGTTTGTAATTTGATTGCCTGGTACAGCTGTTCACGATAACAGAACTTATTGTAAAACCTGTATTGCAGGGTAATGTTTGTCTCTGTCATTGTTATTAATCCCGGTTACTAGCTACTGCATGTTAGTTTGCGTGCCCTGCTGCTAAATAAAGGCTCCGGGTTAACTTATATGCAGTAATTCTAATCGGTATGCTTGTGTTACTTTGGTTAGCATCAATGTGGTAGTTCATCATAACATTGACTGATTTTAGCCACTACAGTTGAAGCTAACTGGAGAGGTGTGGAATGTGTTTGCAAAGTTGGGCTGAAAAGGCTGCAATTAGACCAGACGTTGGTTTTTCGGAGCTTGTGGTATGCGTTTGGGTTTGTTTACTGCTACTGTGAAATTATCATTTTACCTATCCATGACCCGGGCCAGGCGGGTACTTTGCCATTGCGTGGGCTAGCTTTCTGAGGCTACTGCAGTGAAAGCAATTGCGAAATGCACTATAATGTGTCTGGTATAACGAATGACTTCTCTGCATTGCCGTAGCTGAATTCTATCCCCTTTAAAATTGTTTTGGCAAATAAAAAGCCAAAAAAGAAGTGAAGGTTGGATATGGATTTCCGAAAGAAGTTATCGATTTTCTAACACAATTTGCGTGTTTTTGCTACAAATTAATTTAGTAGCTTGGTGTCAGAATTGTGTTTTGGTTGAAATGGTTCATTGGAGCTTTTAGCAAAGTTTCCACTGGATAGCTAAGTGGGTGTATAACATGATTATATAACAGTACAGCTACAATCACATGCACACAAAGGCGAAACAGTATAAGCAAAATTTCAACTTGCCACTCAATGACATCTTGCTGTATCATTGCTGCAATTCTTCAATTGCGTCATCCTCCTGTTCGGGGTCAGATTTGGGATCAAACAAGTACAGTCTTACTGCAGTATATGCCGCAGAGAGCTGTCCTGAAATACCTGCCATCTTGGTTTTCTGATTTTTCGGGTCTGCATCCTCCCGTAGAATCGAAGCGGCCAGGCAGCCAATCAGAGCAGGCCTCATTAGCATAGCCTCCCCACCCACTCAAAACAACTCATGTTTCAGGCCGGCACAGACGAGGTGAGAGAAGAGGTCTCACTAGGCCTGGATGTGTGTGTTTTTTTATAACTCAATTCTTAACATTATTTTAAAGACCCACTGGACATATTTTAAACAACTAAATACAGCTCAATAGGAGACCTTTAAGAAATAGGTATGCTTACTAAACATCACACCAACAATCGCTACATTTGTATCACTGGTAATTTAGTGTGTGCTAGCCAGAGCCTACACAGGGTTCAGACTCATGGGCTCTTGTAGAACTGGAAAGGACATTATTATTGTACTTTGCATTGCAGAACCCCTTGATGCTGACAATTCCACTTGTCAAGCAGACAAACAGGATGTTCTCCCTCAGCTTTGACACCTTGTGAGTTGCCTTCATGGAATGGCAGCATCTCAACAAGCGCTTTCCTGACCACTCATTAGGTTCATACAACCAGATCTGAAGACCTGAGGCATTTTGCCATTGATCTGGACTAACTGCCCTGGCACATCATTTGTACTGTATCTGCACTGATTGCGCATGTTAAAGGTTTGCATCTGTGGGAGAATATCCTCCAATTTGGACAAAATGAAAATAGAATAAATGGTTGTCATGAATACAATTTTGGGACATTTTTGGTAATTTTATTCACTTGCTACAACACCATTTTCAGATAAGTTGAGATGCCGTGAAAAATATAAATAAAAACAGAATTCAATGATTTGCAAATCATTTAAGCCCTATATTTAATTGGAAATAGAGCAAAGAAAACATATTAGATAATGAACTTCAGAAATGTGACTTTTTTTTGAAAAATATTTGGTCATTTGGAATTTGATGCCCATAACACATTTCAAAAAAGTTGGTACAGGGGAATGTTTACCACTGTGTTCCACCATCTACTCTTTTAACAACACTCTTTAGTTGCGTGGGAACTGAATTGACTGACTACTGTGGTTTTGAATGCAAAATGTTTTCTAATTCTTGCATGATGTTGGATTTCAGCTGCTCAACAGTTTGCAGCCTCCTTTGTGATATTTTTTGTTTTATTACGTGCCAAATGTTTTCATTCGGTGACAGGTCTGGCCTGGAGGCAGGGCAGTTTAGCACCTAGACCTGTTTACTACGCAGACATGTCGCAGTAATACATGCAGAATGTGGTTTGGCATAGTCTTACTGAAATAAGCAAGGCCCTCGCTGAAAAAGATATCATCTGGATGGCAGGATATATTGCTCCAGAACCTGTATATATTTTTCAGTGTTATGATCCAGATTGAGAATCAAGTCTAGAGACAGAGTACAATCCAACAGCAAGGTTTATTGATACTAGTACAGTAACACAGGGACAGAGCCCAGAAGAAGGTGGCAGAGTTCAGCTCAGATGTTGTGGGCGAAGCAGGGCAGGTCAGTGACTTTCCAGGATGACTGTCAGGTGGAGTGCTGACTTCCCCAGAGCCCAACTGTTCACAAGGATGATGGAGTAGCTTGCACGGAATTTGGTGGGAGCTTGTTCCTCTTAAACTGGGGAAAGGTACAGACTTGAACTGGGCTAACATTAATGTGGTCCTGATCCTGGACCCTAAGAAAGCTTGGGAGCTTGTTTGAATTTGAACTAAGTAAGGAGGGAGGCTTCTGCAAATAATGATCATTTACAATAACTTTTAACAGTCTAATAATGAAGAATTTCTACTGCGGAATACTAACTGGTTCTAAGCATGAATAGCAAATTATAATCCAGCAACCTGCAACTCAAAGCTGGGGGTGTAAATACACGTCACAGGTACATCTGGAAGTCACAGTGAAACAAGACACAACTGAAGATAGGGGCACACGCAGGACATAAACCAATCAAAGAAGACATTCTTCTGAGAGACGCACAACTTGCTGAATGGGAGGAGACACAGCAGGCATTCACGTGACGGTTGTGACAGTCCAGCATTACCGGTGTCTACATAGACGTGTATGTTACCCATGCAATATGCACTAGTGCACCTCTATACTATCATAGATGCTGGCTTTTGAACTATGCGCTGATAATATGCCAAATGGTCCCTCTCCTCATTAGCCCAGAGGATGCTGCATCCATAATTTCCATAAAGAATTTCACATTTTGATTCATTGGACCGCAAGACAGTTTTCCACTTCATCTCAGTCTATATGAAATGAGCTCGAGCCCAGAGAAGGCGGCAGCATTTCCAGATCCATTTTAAACATAGTTTCATCTTTACATGGTCATGTTTTAACATGCATTTTGGATTCAACTACGACCTGTGTTCACTGACAGGGGTTTTCAAAAGTGATCCTGAGCCCTTGCATTCATTTCCACTGCATAATCCAGAAGCAGAAAAATGCACGCACATCCAAACAAAAAATTCACAGATGCTCAGCCCAAAAGGACAATATAGAAAAAAAAAATGTTGTGGATTAATAAACTCACCTGGGGAGCTATTTAAACAGTGTGCAGACTTTTATTCTTTTTTTCTACACTGCATAATCCTGTCTGATTTTAATGGAGTGCTACCTAAAGGCCTGAGGATCACAACCATTTAAATATTAGTTTTTGGCCTTGTCCCTTACGTACAGATTTTTTTGGATTCTCTGAATCTCTCAATGATAGTATGTACCCTAGATGATTAAATCCATGAATTATTTGAAGTTTTTAATTAAGAAACATCCCTGTGAAATTCCAGAACTATTTGCCCATGTAGTCTTTCACAGAGTGCTGAAGCCTCAACCATCGTTACTTTTGAAAGACTCAGCCTTCCTGAAGTGCTCCACTTATACCCAATCATGTTACTTACCTGTTGCTTATTAAGTCTGGATATATGGACACCTACCAAGCAGTTTTAGTGCAACTGTCTATTCTCCATTCTAAAGTGATGCGCTGGCTACAAAATATCAGATGGTGTCTTGTATTCATAGCAACAGGGATGCAGTCAAAGCCAAAATTAAAAGCTTAATTTTTAAATAAGCCAGCTAGTTTACTGTAGAATGTAGGACTGGTTTTCCTGCCGTGTGTCTTTACTTTTTCAGGGGCAAAATGAATGTTAATTCAGTTTTTTTTTCTATTTACTGTTTTTAGGTACTACTTACTGTAATTATCTGATGTTCATTTGCGTAAGTTTGTGGAGCAGATTGGTTTTTTGCTCTTGAGACATGGAAAGAATCTATACTAGGGGTGGCCAACCCTGGTTCTGGAGAGCTGCTGTGTCTGCTGGTTTTTATTGTTACTCAGCACTTGATTGATAAATTAAAGCAGTTGATTACACACTTCACTTATTTCACCCGGTGTCTTAGATTTAAACTGGGTGGAGAAAACCAAACCCAGCACACTTTCTGGCTCTACAGGACCAGCGTTATCCACCCCTGCTCTATAAACTTTTATCTGTACTTCTACTTTGTCTGCATTACAACTACGCTAAATATCCAACCAGATTGACAAATCTTGGTTAACACGTAGATTGCTGTCAGAACCTGCAAGTCTGCTTAATAGGCTCTAGGAGTCTTGTGGGTTCTTCCTGCTAATTGTTTGATTGGCTCATTATTAACAAATTAAAGACACCAGGTGAGATCAGTTAAGTGAGTAATCAACTACTTTAATCCATCAATCGAGTACTGAGTAACACCAAAAATCAGCAGACACTGCGGCTCCCCAGGACCAGGGTTGGCCACCCCTGATCTATATGAACATATATGCCATATATGCAAACAATGTGCCGCATATAGGCCAAATTCTGGTACATATATGTGCTTATAGAGGGCATATAGGTCTCCTATATAGCTTCTTTATTTCCACATATAGGCCCCATATGTACATACAAGGTATATGTCTCCTATATAGCTCATATGCCCAGTGGCAGGTTCTGTTTGTCATGCCTATTATATAGCTCATATCTCACTTTTGCAACTGTCATACATGATGCCTAGCTCATATTTTATTCTCAAGGTAATATCTGCATATTGGTCCAAAGTCCCTTACAGAAATAACAAGAATTTCACGCAATAACGTATTAATCGCTTGTGAACACGTGAAATTGGCATCACATTTGATCCTAAATACATGTTGATATGTGACAGCGGCATGTTATGTGTAAACCAGTCATTATTAACTATGGCAAGTGAGAGGAGACAAAAAGGCTATGATACCAACACAAATATCTAATACTATTTGTTACAATTTTTTCCTGAAACATTAACAACAACAAAGTCATCAATTCTTTTTTAACCATACTTATATCCATTCTATAAAGATTGAGTTGTGTATTGTGGAAGAGAAGGAAATGTATGAAAACAAAATGATTTGATTATGTTTATGTACATCAATTAAGCATTTTTTCAAGTTTAAGTCATTGCCAGATTCACCACATTAGATAAAATTGGATTCACATCATAACAGCTCATACACATCCACTGAAAGATTATAGACTACACAGTTGCATTCACCAAATACAATGTTTTCTAACTTGTTTGTAATGCAGTTTCTAGATGAATATGGCCCAGAGGTCCTTAGTCTAAATGTAGCAAAATAAAACAAAAATAACAAAATAAAAGTACACAGAAGAAAATACATTCAAGTAAACATGCCTTTCAAAAGTCATTTTCATCCCCACATCTATTTGAGCATTTCACTGTGGTTTATGAATTTAAATACCCACTCGGAAAGAACCTATTTAAACTCATAGGTTTTAATCCCCGCCTTCTATCAACCAGCAGTGGTCGGCAGCTCTTTTCAGAAGTAGCGCGCAACTGGCCAATGCGCTACAGGGATGCAAATTGCAAAGGGCCTGCTGGGAACAGTTATGTAGATTAGAGTTCCTTTAGGCACGTCCTGTTGGCTAGACAGGCGCGCATAAATAAGATTCTGACCAGAGGAACATTCAATTCATCTCTGTCCTCTTTCTGAGCTTGCAAAGAGTAGCATATGAAATGCATCTTTAGCATATAAAATGCATCAAAGCCTTTACTAACGGCCGCAGGCTGTGCACATTCTCCTGAATTTTCATCAGAGAACCGTATATTCAAAGAAGCCTATGAACTTGTACCTAGTTTCCTAATTGGATACCCGGGATTTGAATGGGATTGGAAATGCCAAATAATTTAAAAAAATGACGGAGTTTCAATTGGCGGTTTTCATATATTATAGGTACAGTACTTACAATACATGAAAACAGCCAATTTTCTGTATGTCGCATATATGCGAAACCTATATGTGGCCCTTTATTAAAACCTATCCACCTTATTCCTGAGGGCGCTGCTGTAGATATGATGTTGGATGCAACTTCCGGCAGAAATAGTTTTTAGCGAGTGGCTAGTAAAGAACAGCAGTGTTTCTTTCTGTTAACTTAGCGATTACAGCTCGTTTTTTAAACAAATTCACTTGCTTCTCTTAAAACGTCCCTTCAGAGCTCCGACACCTATTGTGCTGTTCGAGGCTGAACTAACAACCAGAAGAAGCTAAATATATGGATTGATCAACAGTGTTTTGAACTCGCACCCAGAACATAGGGGATTGTCCTTGTGAACAGCGAGATGGTTTCCATTGCCAACCTACAGAAGAGGAAGCCAGAATTTGACTGAAAAACCTAAATTTGAAAAGACCTCCGAAAACATTAGGTGCTCATTTCATTATGTCGACAAACAACGATTCCTACTTTATGGCTAGGCTAAGACAGGCCACCGCAGAGGAGATGCTAGGTCCTCAAAAGCATTTTGACAGCAGTGCCAGGAGAGCACAAGGTATGATTTCACGTGTTGGGAGGACAGAAAATCGTTGTATTTGTCAGGTAATGCCAGTCAGTGTAACTAACGTTTTATCCTGTACAGTTTAAGATGAGGCTGTGGAAGTAGCAATAGTTTACTACAATTTGAAAATAGCCTTCTCTGTTCCAAACAATAGTCTTGCACTCCAAACCTCATTTCACTAAAATTAAAAGTATGGGAAAAATGGATTCACTGTGTTTTACATGTTATAGTATTGGATTAGCTGGCAACGTAATACCATATAATGTAGTTGGCTGGAGTAGAGCTAATTTGACTCATACCGTGGGATGGCTTAATTTACTCTGTGTAACAATCCATTACGTTTCATATGTAGAGCAATATTTACCGCTGAAATATAGTGTTTCCTTCATAAATATTCTCAGAAAGTACTTGTATATCTGTTTTAAGGTACATAAGGTCGTATACTGCCTCCTTTAACAAAACGCGACTGACCTTGTTGCTGTGGAGGTACTGCATATGCTTCGGAGCTTTGTAGATTGTTCATAGCTTCGCAGCCTGTGGCAACAGAGTTGCTAATGTAGCCAAATGTGCTAGTGTGGCCACTGCTTCAGGTCGTTCTCCTATTCTTCAATAGTAGAAGGCAGCGGTACCGTAACTTTATCTTGTCTGAGGGCTAAAAGGTGATGTTCCCTCAAATTATTTTCCAATCGCTTAAAAAAAGAGGATTCGTGTGAGCCACTACCATGGTAAACAGTTTAGGTACAGGATGCAGCGGAAGTTGCTCCCAGAATTCGCACAAGGGATCATTGGACGTGGGAATAAGGTGTATATGTTTAGATAGGTTCTTTCTGTGTGGGTGAAAACACAGTTGAAAAGTTCCTGAAAATGATGTTTACTGTATGTCTATCTTTAGCAATGTCATCGTCTAATATTCCAAGCATAATGTTTGCATTCTCATAGCTTAGCCAAAGGACAACGCGATGAACGGACTAATTCATTTCCAGTGACCAGGAAAAAGGGAGTTATGACTTGAGAAAAACTTTTGATTTTGATTGCAAAATGCCTAAAAAAAGATTTTAATTAGTGGTCTCATTTTTTTTCTTTGGCAATTGACCTTGGTATGAGCCCGATAATGTATTTAACTGCAAATGGTGAACTTTGCAAAGGCAACCATCCTCTGTTGCACGTTGGACGAACTTAGACTCGACGTCCTCCATTAATTCCTCATCATCTAATCAACACGCGCATTATCTCTTACGTAAGGGTATACAGAGTAGGTTGAGGTTTGCAAACAGGGTATTCAAAGGTCGCCACTCCTCCCGGGCTCAATGACAACAGAATCACTACGCTACAATGCATTAGGGACACCTTAGCCATTTCCTAAAGGGACAGATAGTGCTCAGTTCATCTGAGGCTATTTTGCGTGTGGATATTACCATTTTCATGGTCATATGATGAGGTTGGTGCATTTTGTCTTGTCTCTATGCAAATAACAAATAAATTCCATCTTATTTGACAATTACATTCATTATAAGTAGTGGCAAGAATGGCACTCATGACATCTGAGGTTATTTGCAAACAGAAATGGCCGAGGTGTGCTGAATGGCTACTGTGCAGTGCTATTTCTCATCCTTAACCCTCCATACTGTTACTGGTTGGGGGCCACACACCCACTGTCCAAAGGCTGATGCTCAGAAACATCCCGCACGAAGAAAAATAAGAAAATACAGGTAGAAAGCAGGGCCTTTGTAGATTCGAGAACTGTCACACACTCTTTGTGGGTCTTATTTGATGATTGAAAGGGATTAGTTTTGTATGAGTCATTACACTGTTTTTTTTTTTTTTTTGGGGGGGGGGGATCCTGCCCAGTGTGCCTTTAACATCACCATATCTTTGAATCACACTCATGAAGCAACTGTAAACACCAGTTGGTCAAGCCTAGCAAGCAGAATTTTCACTGATTCCTTCAGTACAAAGCCTTTGCTGCTGTATATTTCACTTTGAAATTAGCCATTTATTTTTAATTGGAAACAGATCAGACCTTGAAGCAGGCTGATTTAGCACCTGCATATTCTACTTAAGTAGCCATGCACTCGTAATTCAAGCAAAATGCGTTTTGGCATTGTAGCTGGAAATACTGGGATGTCCCCGCAAAAGAAGACGTCTAAATGACAGCATATATTGCTCCAAAGTTCATACATATCTTAATGCATTAATGGTGCCCTCGCAAATGTGCGCTCATTTCACCCGCATTGACACACCTCATACCATGACAGATGATACCTGATGCTAATATCTGCTTGGGTTGTCCTTTTGTCTTTGGTCTAGAGAATGCAGGAACTGGTTTTTTTTTTCTTTTCCTTCCAAAAAACCTCTTTAAATGTTAGTTGGAAATGCTTTAAATTACATTCATGCATGTAATGACAAAGGTTTACTTAAGTAAAGGGTGAAGCTTTTAATGGACTTAACAACAAACAATTGCTCAGGAAATTATCAGGAATTAAACAAACTGATGACGTATGTAACTAAATATGGGATTCTCACAACCCTTGAGTATCCGTAATTGTTTCTCCTCCTTTCCAGTATCCAATGCACATGTTGTGGTATTGTCTTCATTAATTTTTTGTCTTGTCTTCTCCCTCAACCCCAGGTGTGATCCATTGTGTGCCCTGCTTCTTTAGTGTGTGGTCTGTGAAAAAAAGTTTACCTTTGTGTAGTATGGCTGCTGGATAGTAACCCTTTGTACTACTAAGCCCAGCAGTCAGTTTGTATCTTCTACTTCCGAGCAAAGCTCTTGCCCTGTGTGTTTATTTATACTTAAATGATAGAGGAAAACACAATTACTCTTTGGAGACTTTTTAATACGAGCAACCTCCAAAGCCTTCATCGGTCTCCCGGATTGGGACTCTGTTCCTTTTTAACCCTTTGGTCCTGCTGTCCTGCTTCAGAGAGGGAAATTCACCACCTGGCTTCTGGCCTTGGGTGGCCACTGGCTGGACACAGACGTACCCTGAATCCCTCCAGTTGTTATCAACAAAGCTGGGCAGTGGGCTTTGGCCCACTCCACTACTTTTCCTGTTTTCCTATTAACAAATACTTTTGTAGTTCTCTTTGAATTATACCCTGAATCTGCTTCTGGTATCTTGTCTAGATCATAACTGGGATAGCTTTTCATTTTGATTTCTTTAAATGTTCAAGTCTTGTGGGTAAAATTGCAGGTGACTTTTCACAGAAAGGAGAGTTAAAAAAAATATCTGATTGTTCTTTAGAACAAAACTTTTCAATAGAGGGAAATAAGCCTTTTTGCAATATCCCTCTGCACTCCAAAGCATTAATTCACTTTTCTGGCATTCTCAATCTCTACTAAATCTGGAGTGTTCAATTAGCAAACTATGAACAAGCCTGCTTATGCAGCTCATTCTGCCATCTCAGAAAAACGCAGATAATTTGCATTCTCTTCCGAAACACGCACCAATTATTCACAGCTTTTTTTCACCAGCAGCTTTAAACCTCACAAGCTCAGAACACAGGTGGAGGAAAACAGAACATGTTCTTGCTTTCAAACTGATAAGTGCCCAGATGGCCAGTATGAGGTGCTTGATCAACAAACAATGCTAAACCAAACCAACTGAATCCCTCCTACATCCCTTAGCAGCATTAAGCCAATTACTTGTTGCTCTCAGGAGGCTACTGGCCACAGTGGGCACTGTCGTGGCTTGATCTGATCCAAGGCCAAGGTGGTCACTCTTGAACCACAGCTGACATCTTTACTGAGTGAGCCAAACCAGCAGTCGTTGGTTGACTTTTTACAGGTAAGCAGCTCAGCTTCAGAGTGCAGCAGTTTCCAGCTTTTTCCAAAGCAGTTCGCTGCCGTCAAAGTTAATGGGCAAACGGTAGCATAGAGTCTCTCAGGAGTGCATTGGTTTAATTCTTGATTTTCTGACCAATGAAATGCTGTTAGGCTCTTGAAATGTTAAGTCCTTTGCCATTTTGACCTGTTGTTTTTGCCCAGAAGTGTATTTCCAAGCCCATGTCCTGATATCCAATACAACTGCATGACGGTTCTTAAGACAGTGGTGTCTGAGGAATTGGTGATAACATACATTCCAAAGTTGATTTTGGCCTCACCCTTACTGCACTGAGATTTGACCAGATTCCTTATACCATTTAATTAATATTACACACTGCTAGTGGTGAAATACTCAAAATGCTACTAGGGAATGTTGTTCTCAAAGTGACGGATCATAACCCTCTGCATCTGTTGGCAAATTGGTCAGCCTGGACCGATCTTCTCTCCTGAGAGTCAAAGGGTGCATCCAGCTGATGTAATTACAATAGTTCCCAGCAGGTAAACAAACTTACAAACACGTGCATGAGTCAGATATCCTAATAATTAACGGAAAGTGCTGAGTTACTTGAAAAATTTAATAAGCCTCCCTGGAATCCTAATTAACAGGACTGCTGATGCACCCTTACTGGCCCATCTTATCCTGAATGCTTAATGAATAAATCAAGTGACAGCAGTGTTCAGGCAGGATGGCAGGAAGTTGAGAAAAAAGGAGTCATTTTACTTTCTTGATGAATAGAGGGAAAAATGAAGGACATCACAGGCACAGCATCAGTCTGATAAAATCAAAGTGCATACCACCTAATTAGGACACGTCTTCTACATATTTAAAGAAAATATAGAGATGGGACTGAGTGATGCAAGCAAATGATGAATCGATAGTTTTTTTTTTATCAGACACTACTTGATCTGAGATAAGGTGGCTGTTCCATTGAAATAATATGCTAATATTAATCACTTCTATTAATTCACCCAGAAAAATGAGATAAGAAATGCAGTAGTTCATAAATGACTTGTTCCTGTGACAACCTATTTTCAATTTATATTGCTCTTACTTGATTTTAGGCCTTGCATTCTAAGGTTCTTACAGTTGGAGCAGGCTTTTGTTTTGATTTTGCAATTAAATTTAACTCACAAGACATCTTAAATCAAATGATAATCAAGACAAATAGTATGGCCCCAGCCAGGCAGCCAAAATGTCCCTGAACAGTCACTGGTGCAGAAATTGTGTTTAGTTGGAGAAGCCACAGTGTGGTTGCTAGGAAACCAATTTTGGGGGGAAATGGACCTAAAGATAGTGCAAATCAGCAGTGGGGTGCAATGTCTGCTGGAGAAGGGGGGTGGATGATAAAATAGAGTGTAACAGGAGCGACATGGACATGGACATCAGTACACTGCCAGGCTGATAACGAATGATAAAGATCAGCCATGCAGTGCATCCACAGATCAACAAACATTTCATTCAATGACCTGCAAGCAAAAGCAAATCTGTTCCGAACCGCACCGCAACGGCGGAGGGATTGAGAGATGTCAGAGGTCCTGACTGTGGATGCCATTCTATTTGGGGTTTTGGTATTCACTGGGATTTTGGGAAATATGCTGGTCATCCATGTGGTAAGAAGTACAAATGTGGACATACTTCATTATTTGCCTAATTTCAAACTGCTGTAGGTCTGAATTCTTGTGTATATAATCAAGGCAGTAAAATATAGCAATAAATATATACATTTTTAATTCTTATATATGCAAAAAATGTGCAGGTTGTATCCACCATGAGAAAGCTGGTCAAGTGCCACATTCGCCAAATACCTGATACCTTTGATAATTACTATAAGGGAGGATATGACCAGCAGGAATATTACACTGTACAATACACTTAGACACCAGCTATAATCGGATAACATCTTGAAGTATTAATATAATAAGGATATATATATTTTTCATTTTATGAATACAGATTAAGCCAGGTCCTAGACTGAAATCAATTTTGATCTCACAACCTCCAGAGAAAACTCAATTTAGTCAAGGCCAAAAATTAATCTCCCAGTGAAATCAATCTGTAACACAATGCATCATGACATTATTGCTCTATAAATATACAAAGCATCAATAGCATCTCTCATTCATTTGCAATAAGTCAGGATAACCAGATTTGTTTCTGCTCTGATCAGACTTTGTCCTTCTTTCTTGGTACATGTTCTCCGTCTCCCTCTTGCCGCCTGCTCATAAATAGCCAATGTTGGTAGATTGTCCAGTACACAGCATAAACAATGTGCACAGCCTCCAGTCTACATTTTCTGTGATTACAGTTATTACTGTGTGTATTATTCTTACACACTATCCCTAGCAATTTTAAAAATCATGTTTGAAATCTTATTCAACTCTTGCTTTTTAATCCGCCTGTTTGTTTGTTTTTTGTCATGTCAAGTTTGTTATTGTGCTCTTTCCCTGTTTTGCTTTAATGATTTGTCTTTTAACTATTGCTTTTAATTGCGCGCCCTTCAAATTATCTTTATTTATTCCTTTATTTACTTCTGTTTGCTCGAGATGTACATTCTTTCATTGATGGTGATTTCATTTTACAGATTTATTGATTTTATAGATGTTTTAGTTTCCCCGTTTTATTCTTTGCCAATTATCATTGTACAGCACTATAGTTCAACTTTTTAAATGTGCTTTATAAATAAACTTGACTTGACTTCATGATTCAACTTTTTGGCAAGAAAAATATCATTCATGATCAAACAAGTAGATCAGAAGGATCTAATATCTGCGACCTCGCCTGGCATCCGTCACGTGGCCTAGTGTCCATGACTGGTGGTTTCTTGTACAAGTGTGATCTTGAAATTGGCAAATGACCTTGAAAATCAATAGGGGACCCTTCCTCTGTACCAAGAAGCTTGTTCTAAGATGTAATAGCCATCCATGAAGTTAAAGTGGAGTTACGGTGCGAAAACTGTGAAATCGGGGCAAAATCGACACTTTTTTGACCGGTGTGACCTTGGGATTCGACAGATGACCTAGAAAATCAATAGGGAACCCCTCCTCTATACCAAGAAGCTTGTTCTAAGATTTCATAGCCATTCATTGAATTAAACTTGAGTTACGGTGCGAAAACCGTCAAATCGGGCAAAATTGACACTTTTTTGCCTTTGTGACCTTGGGATTTGACGGATGAGCTTGAAAAACAATAGGGAACACCTCCTCTATGCCTAGAAGCTATTTCCAAAATTTCATAGCGATCCATGAATTCTAACTGGAGTTACAGCGCGAAAACCCGCAAACAAGGTCGTAACCTCTGTGAACTTGACCTTTAACCTCGACCTTGTGCTTGGACATCACTTTGGTGAAGGTCAATAACTGCAGAAAATTTCATGATGATACGACGACAGGAACATGGTCAAAAAGGTGTCACAGACGGACAGACAGACAGACAGAAGCGTTCATAGAGCTGCTTAGTCGCAGCTAAAAAATTAACACACTAAAATGCTGACATGCTTGACCACATCCAAACATATTCATTGAAGTTCCTTTCCTCTCAATGGTCAAGACTTTATGGTTCCATATAAGAAATGATCAACAACAAACAGCTTTTGGGATGGGTCGTAAATACTAAAAAAATGAAAATAGTATTTACAAAGTTCCCAGCTTCTTTGCCTTGAAACATCACTTCTGGTATTTTTGAGGTCCTCACAGAAAAAAATAATAGAAGTGTTATTTGAAATAATTCCTAATTGTTATCTTGGTGCTTCTATCCCTACCCCCAGGTATTGCAGGCAGCTCGGGAAAGTCCTTCTCGACGCTTGCCCCCATCTGATTGCATTCTGGCGCATTTGTGCCTTGCCAACCTGCTGACCTCCCTGTTCCGCACAGTGCCCATCTTCGTGTCGGACCTGGGCCTGGAGGTGACCCTGTCTCCGGGCTGGTGCCGGCTCTTCATGCTGCTGTGGGTGTGGTGGCGCGCAGTGGGCTGCTGGGTCACTCTGGCTCTCAGCGCCTTTCACTGCATCACCCTCAGGAGGCAGCACGTCATGATGGGTCCCTTGGCTCAGCAGCGAGAGCGACGCCGTGTCTGGGTGGCTCTCGGGGTGGTCTGGGTAGCTAACCTAGTATTCTCCCTCCCTGCGCTGGTCTACACCACGCACGTGCACGGGAACGCCACAGTAGAGCTCATGGTGATAAGCTGCACCACCCGCCCTTTGCTGGGCTGCGTGTGGGAGTTCCCCACCGCAGCGCAGGGCGCTGCCTTTGCCTCCACATCCCTGGCCTTCAATGAGGTGGCTCCACTGGTGCTCATGCTAGGAACCAACCTGATCACGCTCCACGCGCTGGGGAAACACATCCGAGCAGTCACGTCGAGCTCAGAGAGTGGTGGGTCACACGGAGAACTGGACAAGCACGTGGCCAGCGAGCGCAAGGCCGGTCATGTGATCATGTCCCTGGTCACTCTGTTTGTGGTTTGCTGGGTGTTGCAGGTGGCAGCAGTGACATACTACAACCACGATGGGGGGCACCACGCTGAGGGTCTGCTGACAGTTTCACACTTCTCTGCCTCCCTCTTTGTGGGCTTCAGCCCCATGTTGGTGGCATTAGGGCACGGTAAGCTAAGGAGAAAAATTCACAGCATGATCCTCAGGGTGTTCCGTGTGAAGAGGGCCCAGGAAATGGGCTCTGAGACAAATGACAAGATGTCGCACTCAGGAGGAAAAGATGGACTTAAAAAGAACACAGTGATTGAGAAGGGAAAGGAAAGAATAATAAAAGTTGAGGGAAAGACAGCAACAGGCCATAATAGTCAATAAAATGCAATTACGAGGGACAGTGTCACATCTGGATGTCAAGCAATTAATATATCGCTAAATAAATCACATTTGAATACATCTGCCTCGTCTGTGTTTTCATTATGTAAAAATATTGTATGGCATGAATCTTGAGTGTTTAAAGCGAGCTAACTTTTTTACAAGTGAATAAATCAAACACCTGGTGCGAAAAAGCTGCCGCATCCCGGAAGCGGCCGTGCCGGACTGTTGGAATAGTGAAGTCACAACAAATGAAAGAAACTGATGGCGAGGCAAACTCAGTCAAGTGATCAAAATTCGGTTGCTAAGTTTATTTATGGATTTCAACAGTATGTTCCACCGTTTTAATTCCACCCTTATCACTGACATCAAGAGAAAGGTAACTTACTGTTCCTCCTTTACCCAGTCTGATTTGCAAAATAGATGACAGCTAGGTTGCTGCCATGATATCGAATCATCAGACTACTTCTTTTACTGGCTAATTTACGACAGCGTAGTCTGCAGTGACTGTGAAGTAGACAGCAGCATCGCGCTGCTTGTGTGTCTAATTCCTTAAAGTTACAGCCAGCTAACTCGTCTGTTCAATTTATGGTATGGAAGTAACGGTAGTTCGATATTGATAGGCAACAATTATCGTTGGCAGTTAAAGTATAAAGTAGGTATTGGTATCTACCGTTACATTTTGAATTCGCAATATAGCAAGCTAATATGGTAGCCTTGCTAGCGTTTGCTGGGTTGCTTTAAACAACATCATGACATTAGCTTTCAGTTGCTATAAGTTAACTGTTAGGACTTGGTTGCCGTGGGAACAAACTGAGCTTGCGAATTAACGTAGGCTAACTTCAGCTAGCTTGATAATGCAGCGGGGGATTCACCAGATCCAGTTACTCATGCAGCGTTATCTCAATGGCCCTGCTATGCGTTATTTACACTGCTGCTACGGTCTTCCTGAGATCACTAGCTGCTCATGCGTCTACATTGTAATTTCATAGTATAGCTTAGTAGCTTCCGATTGCGTTTTAGATATAGTTGCCGTCCATTAATAAACGAATCCATACGCGTTATTTACGAAATTTACGGAACTGAGAGGGGATTTAAAACTGAGATGTAGCTAGCTAGTTACATAAATTCTCAGGATGCATAATGAAGCTAAACTCAAGCGTAACTAGGAAGGCGGTCCCACTTCTATAACGTAATTAAATTGCGTTATACTGACGACCGATATTGGTTCTGTTATTTCACTGGGTGAATTTGAAGATGGTGGTGGGTATTTGATGCTGGTGTTAGTGTTAATCTGTGGGGCAAAACTCAAGGCGACTACTTTCAACACTTGCTGTAACCGCCAGTGTCAACACCAGGTGTCAGTATTTATGCGAAGGTCCCCTCCACCGAGTCTTGTGAAACACTACACACGGTATTTACACCAGGTGTAAAGTCATCACTTCCCGTCATAATTCCCTAAGCAACATGCTGGAGTGAAAGATACGAGTTCAGGCAATTTCTCCAGTTGTTGAAAACAGATGTCTGATACAATAGGTATGTAAATCATCAAACTACTGCTTTATAAATTTATACATTGGTGTCATTCACTTTAGACTGCAATTTTGAATAGTCAGCCTACTGCATATAGGCATGGCTATTGTGAACTACAGGGGTTGCTATGAACACTAGCTTTGAGCTCCCATCTGTGTTAATAATTTGGAGTTTAGTCAACAACGATTTCAGTTTAGAATAATACTGGGCATTTCTATTGGCGTAAAGAAACACCTAACTCTGACTTTGAACTCTGTTTGGACCACGTGTTAGTGTGAACTTGGTATTAATGACTCAAATTAAAAGTTGGTCTTCTGGAAACTCTTGGTGTTGGTGTGTGTGTGTTTACACCAAACAGGACACCATCTTTGAACTTGGCTTCGACATAGTTTATGTGTTAACTAAGCATTAGAGGCTTGAGTTCAGTTAGTGTAAGCAGTTACAGATGTTAGTGTCAGTGCTAACAATTATAACATCTGGGTAACAATTTGGTAACTTTGAAATTGGTGTGAAAATTAAATATTAAAACTGATATTAAATTTTTGAACTACCATGACACCAACTTAGAACTCAAGCCACAAACACTTGGTTTACAGACAGACTATGTCTCAACCAAGTTCAAAGATGGTGTTATGTTTGGTGTCCATAACAACTTTGAATTTGAGTCACTGACACAAAGTTCACACTTACACCTGGTCTAAGCAGTACTCAAAGTCAAGAGTTTGGTGTTCCTTTTCACAAAATGAAACACCAAGCGTTATTCTAAACTGAAATTGGTGTTTATAATTGGCAGTTTTAAAGTCATTGTTCATTTGTTTTGACACTAAACCCCTGATGATAAACACCAGTGGGAGTTCAAAGCTGGTGTTTAATGCATCCCATGTAGTTCACTGTAGCCATGCCATAGTAGACTGACCATTGAGAATTGCAGTCAAAAGTGAATGACACACTAATACATACAGTATATCTATAAAGAAGTAGTTTGATACTTTATATACCTATTGTATCATAGATCGTTTGCAACAACTGGAAAAACTACTTGAATGTGTGTGTCTCGCTCTCCAGCATGTGTTACTTTGAGAAATAGGACAGGAATTGATTATTTGACAGCTGGTCTTAACATTCTGTGTGGTGTTTACCAAGACTTTGTATTGGGGACCTCAAATTAACTATTCACATAAACACTGACACCTGGTGTTTTCATTGGTTGTTGCACCAAGTGTTGATAGTGGTGTTTTCTCCTTAACCGTGTGCTTTACCCTACAGATTAAGACTAAAAGCATCATTGAACTCTGGGACCAACTTTAAAGTCAGTCATTGTGGTCTCTGTAACGGGCATTCCCTTCTCTCTCTCTCTCTCTTTCTCCCTGGACCCTTCATTACTATTAGATCTTTTTGTAACAAGAAGAGTGCGCAAGTGAGCGAGTCTGAGCTGGGTTGCGTTCCTTGTAAATGGTCGGCCAGTGAATCAGCCAGTCAGTGCATGTCCATGTCCAGGAAGCTTACGCACAAAACGAGCAATGTGGAGAAAGAGCAGGACAAGCTGACAGCTTGTCGGTCTTCAGCCAGCGATGGGAGGAACAGGCTTGAGGAAGGGGGTGAAGAATTTGTCAGCCTCACCAATCAGCTACAAGCTCTGGGACTCAAACTACGGGAAGTTCCCGGAGACGGGTGAGAGGTTAAGTAACAGTGCCATTGTTTTTCTCTCCTGCGATTGAGTCAGGTTTCATTGTTGTACACACCTCCCTCCCCTTTCTATCCACCGTCAGGAACTGCCTGTTCAGAGCCCTGGGGGATCAGCTGGAAGGTCACTCCAGAGGACACCTGAGGCTGCGTCAGGAGACTGTACAGTACATGCAGGCTCACCGGCAGGATTTTGAGCCCTTTGTAGAGGATGAGATTCCCTTCACAGAGTACTGTAAGGGAAAGGAGCAGGTTGGGGGGGTTGATGAAAGATATGAACATAAGAGTGGAGGGAGGAATGACCGTCAGCACTTAAGGGGGAGCAGATGGTCTTTTTCCAAGAATGATATACTCTGCCCTCCATAATTATTGGCAGCCCTGTTTAAGATGTGTTCTTTGGCTTCTAATAAATTCAGTTTTTTTTCTAAATAATATAGGACCACAATAAAAAAAGAGGAAAATCCAACCTTGAATTCAAGTGCATTTATTCAGTGGGAAAAAAATCCCACATTAAGAAATAATTCTTTTACATCAAATCATGTGTGCCACAGTTATTAGCACCCCTGATGTTAATACTTTGTACAACCCCCTTTTGCAAACAAAACAGCACTTAATCTTCTCCTATAATGTTTCACAAGATGGGAAAATACAGAAAGAGGGATCTTCGACCATTCCTCTTTGCACAATCTCTCTAAATCATCCAGCGACCTGGGTCCTCTTCTCTGCACTCTCCTCTTCAGCTCAATCCACAGATTTTCAATGGGGTTGAGGTCTGGAGACTGAGATGGCCATGGGAGGAGCTTGATTCTGTGTCTGGTGAACCATTTCTGTATAGATTTGGCCACATGTTTAAGGTCATTATCTTGCTGAAAGACCCACTGATGACCCATCTTCAGCTTTCGGGCAGAGGCCACCAGATTTTGATTTAAAATGTCCAGGTATTTCAAAGCGTTCATGATGCCATGCACCCTAACAAGGTTCCCAGGGCCGCTGGAAGAGAAACAGGCCCACAGCATCACCGATCCTCGCCCATATTTCACAGTGGGCATGAGGTGCTTTTCTGCAAACTCATCTTTTGTGTTCCACCAGACCCACTTAGAGTGTTTGTTGCCAAAAAGCTCCATCTTGGTCTCATCTGACCAATGCACATGGTTCCAGTAGAAGTCCCAATACCGCTTCGCGAACTCCAGACGTTGCATTTCTGAGTGTGAGTGAGAAAAAGTTTTTTCCGTGCGTGCCTCCCAAACAGCTTGTTGGCATGTAGATAGCGCCCGATGGTTGTTTTGGATACTTTTTGACCGCAAGATGCTACCATTTGTTGCAATTCTTTAACAGTGAGCATTTGAGGACTTTTTATTTCTCTTACTATCCTCCTCACTGTGCATGGTGGCAAAATAACCTTGCATCCTCGTCCAGGCTTGTTTACCACTGTTCCAGTTGTTTTAAACTTCTTAATGATTCCTCTGACAGCTGATATGAGCAGGTGCAGGCAACTGGCTATTTTCTTGTAGCCATTGCCTGACTTGTGAAGGTCGACACACATCTGCCTTACTTGAATGGTGTGTTCCTTTGTCTTTCCCATGTTGAAGAGTGGATAAGAGAAATGGCCTCTGTGTCACGTTATATTTATACCCCAGGGAAACAGGAACTGATGAATTACTAATTAAGTGTTCCTAGATACTCTGATCAACTTTGTAAACTACTGTAGAAATGACAGAAATACTTCAATTACATTCATTTCCTAGGAATTGTTAGGGGTGCTAACAAGTGTGGAACAGGTGATTTTATGAAAAATAATTATTTCTTAGTCAGGGATTTTTTCCCCCTTAAAATTCACTTGAGTTGATGGTTACATTTTTCTACAATTTTCAGTGTGAGAGTATGCTTCTGCAATAAAAAATTGAATTTATTTTAAGGCTTTTAACGCATCTTAACCAGGGGTGCCAATAATTATGGAGGGCGCTGTAAGATGGATTCATCTTGGGCCAGAGGTGCCTGTTTAAGGATAGAGTAGTGAGAGATAATGGGATGGGTTTGGGGCTGCAAAAAAAAAAAAAAAAAAAAAAAAAAAGAGAGAGAGACAGGGTCTTTTTTATTCTAACCATTTCCCTCCCTGCAGTGTCGAACCTGTCACAGCAAGGCACCTTCGCAGGAAATGATGCCATAGTGGCATTTGCTCGCAGTCACCAGCTGCGCATCATCATCCACCAGCTGAACACTCCTATGTGGGAGGTGATTATGCCCTGTCATTTATATCTGCCTCAGCTCTGGTTATGTAGCACATTTAGCCTGCGTCTCAGCCGTAGATGCCAGAATTTCTCTCTAACCACCTGAATTGGCCAACTGGAACAATTCGTCAGCCAGGAGGTAGAACTAATTAATGAAATCACGGAGTCTGGAGATGGCAGAAACATTAGGCAGGACTTTTCACCTCTGGGGTGCGTTTCTCTAAAGCGAAGTTGCAAACCAAGTTAGCAACTTACAAAATTGTGCCATTCACAGTCAATGGGTCCAACTATGCAAGATAGCATCTGTGATTTCCAGAAATATACCCCTGGTTGGTTAATTTGTTTCCTTGTCACATTTCATATTTGTCTTGACTTTACACCATTTTGTATCTGTTCTTGAGCTCATGTTAAACTAGCAGACAATGCTGTGTAGAGGAACTTTTGCGATGTAAGAGAAAACATAGTGCATTCACCCAAGTGAACATTATTGTCAGATGCATCATACAGAATTCCAAGATTAGCAACTACATTCCCCAATCAGAATTTGCATTTTTGTTCATCTCAAACTCTACTTTCATCCATTTTAAGCAGGAATGGAATGTCAGGAGTCAGAAATGCAGGGTTGACATTAAAGGAAATAAGATGTTGAATTTTCCTTGTATTTTATTTTTTGGTCAATCTCTCAATCTCTAACCCTTAGATAAATGCCTCTGATAAATCAGCCGCTCTCGAGCTTCACATTGCCTTTCGCTATGGGGACCATTACGACAGTGTGCGGCTAATTGGTGACAACTCTGAGAGCCCAGCCCGTCTGCGCATTGAGGTTTGGATGCTGCCTTTGAATTCCTCCCGCTTTGAGAACTTTAACATTCTGGTCGCATGTCATGAGGTGGGCACTCAAAAAGGGTGGATCTGTCACACTCCGCCAAGAAATTGCTTATTAGGGGTTCAAGCCTGTAGGGCTGAAATATTGTTTTTGTACTGGTTTATTTTTATTATTATTTCTTTTCTTCTTCAGAAATGTTGTCGCAAATTCCCGTGAGATGGTAAATTGCTGAGACCTGAAATTTTGCACATTGGTTGGAAGTTGTGTATGAATTTTTATCTCACTCGGCCTGATGGGGGGGCTATAATTCAAGAAAAACAGGTTTTCACTTTAAAGGTCGTAACTCCAACGGTGTAAGTCCAATTTACACTAAACCTGGTACGGACATTCCTAGGTCCATTCTCTACAACTTTCCCATAAGGACCTCTAAGGTCCGCCAGATTTGATATTCCGGAATTTAGAATTTTTTGAAAAACACATTTTTGACATGTCCTAGGCTGTACGTCCGATTCCATCGAAATTTGCTGTGGATCATCAGTGAACCAAGCTTATCAAAGATTGCTTAGAGCTTGTTAAAATCTCATTTCGTTTCCAAGATATTGACCAATGAACTTCAGCAGGGGCGTGGCTTAGCACATAAATGGACAAAATTCAACAACCAGTGGGCCAATCATCACAGAACTTGCAGAATATGTCCATATAAGTACCAGGAACCTACCTTGACAGTCTCATGCAAATTGGCCCATAGGGAGCGCTGTACCACAAATCAGACTATAAATCAGCAACTGTTTGTCCTGTAGCCATAAAACTCACCGGATATATTCATATAAGTACCTGAAACAAACCCAGAAAATATAATTCAAATTGACTGATACAGGGTGCTATAACTGGAAAACAAAGCAGCATGGTATAACAAAATCAGACTATAAATCAGCAATTGTTTGTCCTATGGCCATAAAACTCACAGAATATATTCATATAAGTACTTGAAACATACTCTGAAAATTTCATTCAAATTGTCTGATAGAGGGTGCTATAAATGCAAAACAAAGCAACGTGGTATAACACAAATCAGACTGTAAATCATAAATAGTTTTTCCAATGATTACAAAACTCACAGGATATGTCCACATAAGAACCTGAAACATAGCCTGAAAGTTTCAATCAAATCGACCTGTAGGGGTGCCATAAATGCGCAAAATGGCCTAACATAACACAAATCAGACTATACATCATGTTGGTCCAATCATTACACTGGCAAAATAGATTTCCGTGACCTTGGCATTATTTTCAAGGTTATTACGATCATTTGACTACTTACAAATTCCTTGTCAACATGATATCTCAAGAACTGTTCGACCGATTCCATTCATCTTTGCGTTACTCTCAATAACATTAGAACGGAATGAGATAATAAATTTCTGCTTGCTGTTTTTGATTAAGCTGAAGGTATGTAATATGCAGTAGGAGTATTGAAAAATGGACCATTTTGACCCTGTCACACTTTTGTGGCCCACCTCATGACATGTGCCTTTCTATCTGTTTATAGACCTAGTTGTAAACTCCCAGATTGTCCCAACTAATTTTGTATGTGAATGGCGTTTGGCTGCAACCAACCTTTATGGTTTGCTTTGCTCCTCTTCATTTCAAATTGCACAGAACCTGGACCGGTCTATGGATCAGTGCGCAGTTTGGCAACTGAGGCACAGGCAGAGCGCTTCCCCTCCCACCCATTCCAGAGATGAGGACATGATCCTGCGCCGACTCTCAACCCACAGTCCATCTGGTCAGGGAACTTGACCTCAACCCCGGATCTGCGCGTGCCAGCCATTGGCTGAGCCCCCTTTACTGATTCCGCGGTGCTTCCCTCAGGTCTAGCAGAGAGCAGGCGGCAGCACAGGGCGGGACCCGAGGCGCTGACTGTGCCACAGGCGGCCCTGTGGGAGGTCTCAGGAACGGGAGCACGCATCTTTGGCCCGGTCGCAACCGCAGAGGACAGTGATGGAAAGCTGAGAGCATGCCGCTCCAAACTTGCAGATAAAGTATGTCTGCACTTAAAAGGAGCTGTGTCACGATAACTGCGCATTCTGGCAACTTTCATCTAAGTAAATCCATTCAACTGCATGTCAAAATCTAGAGGGTATTTCTTCTTCTATGATGATGCGCAATGGCAAATCAGATTACTTTCATTGTATCCCTTGGCTACAACTTAAAATGGCACTTTGGATCCTCAAATTTCCATAGAAAGCGCCTTAATGCCAGAATAACAAAAAAAAATAATTGCTGTATACCGTGCAAAAGAAAGACTGATTGGCAAGGATGGACTCAGATCATGACTTGCAGTCAAGCAGATTCACTTTCTTAGGATGTATGTTCTGAGCATGCACAGTAAGCGTGAGACAGCTATTTTAAGATGAGCTCATTTGTGATTGGCATTTCTGTGCCCACAGTAGAGTACTGAGTTGATTACATCTGAGCTACTTGCTTTTGGTGTCAAGAGTAAAATCCCTATGGAAATTTATAATGGGGTTTGGACACTTTCTGGCATAATTCGAACTCAAATTAATTTTATACGCTGGTTTACTCTGAGATTAACCTATGGGGCATTATGGATGCAAGTGATCACATCAAATTTGTGGGTCATTGTAGGAAATGTTGTGTTTTTGTAGTCTAGTTTGTATTCCACTTTCATGAACTACATAGCTGCTACACAAACTTGCTGGCTCAGTTAGCTAGATTTAGTGCATATAAATCAATAAAATTAGTGGATAGCAATTATTTTGGAGCTTGTGTTAGGTAAGCAAATAGTAATTAATTTGCTACATAGCTAGGTCAATTACGCATTGACGAGGCTGATTAGTTCATTCGCTAGCTATTGAGTTTTTACGCCTTAGAGTAGCTAACTAATTACCTAAGTCTCACCAGGCTAAGCTAGCAAATATAGCAAGGTGCAGGACAATTTCTAATGCATATGCTGCTTTCCATTTGTACTTGGAAGTCGGAATTTCTGAGTTTTGAGTCAGAAGTTTCAACTGGAACGCCCCCCAAGGTCGGATTTCCGACTCGGAAAGTCAGAGAATCTTCACAAACCCCGAGTTAACATTTAAAGATGGCTGCCCCAGGTGTAAACAGTAATTAGAAGCTCCTGTAATATTCCGTTTATAACTTCTGACTTGTGTTTGTCGCACTAAATCAGCCGTATACATTGTTCTACGTGTATATATACGTATATATATATATATATATATATATATATATATATATATATATATGGAAATCCACGGTGTTTGAAGGTTGCAGAAGGACTGCATATTTGTCCTGAAGTTTCTTAGATCCAGACAATGCAAACACGACAATAGCTTTCATAGATGTTACAATCTTGTTTTACTACTCTTCTTCCTGGTTTATGGCGGTTGGCAGCTTTTTTCCGACTGAGTTACTGGAATGCTGATAACTCTGCTGTGACGTCATTCCCAGCTCCGACCTCCGACTTCCGAGTTAAATGGAACGCTGCAATAGCTGTGAACTTGTTTTGGAATCAGGAGGATCATGGGATGTGTAGTTTTTTGAATACAAAGAAGATTTGCATGTTGGCAAAAAATTAGTGATTTAAATTATAGCTGACTACAGTTAAAACAACAATTGTATTTACTCAGAAGTATGACACAAATCGTAAAATTGATGGAGTCTTGAAAACAACAGGAAGTACTTCAAAAGTGAGTATTAAAAAATGTCTATGGGTAAAATAAATGTGAACTTTTACTTCCAGGACCAGCGTGACGTGGTCACCTCAGCACTCAATAGAGATTCCACCAATGCCTTGGATTGGTTTATCTGTGTAGCGAATAAACAAATTAAGCTTGGGTCATTGTTGGAGACAAAGCTCTAGGTATATTCCTGCCATCCATGAAACAAGATGCCCATCCCTGGTTTAAACCAACCAAAAATAGGTATGCTTTAAACCATTGGGTAGGGAACCTTCTCCAGATAGAGCCACTGTGGATGCAGGCTTTCATACCAACTAAGCTGCTACACACCTGTTTCTACTAATCAAGGCCCTTAACATTCCAGAGGTTGATTAGTAGAATCAGGTGTGTAGCAGCTTGGTTGGTATAAAAGCCTGCAGCCACAGTGACTCTTTCTGGAGAAGGTTCCCTTCTCCTGGTTTAAACCATGTCGGATGCTGTCAAAATTATAGTAGACCGAACAGTGTACGATCACGAAGCAGACGGTTTTTTTTGGGGCCAAGGACGTCGGACATCGTCCTCACTCTCTGTGTGCGTTTCGGTTACCCTTTAAAATGTGCAAAATCTAAATAGCGAAATAAAAAAAATTTGTAAGAAATAATAATAATTATCATAATAGGCCGTCCTACTACATTGCTACCGGTGAAAGAATTTCTTGAAACTTTGTGCAAACGAACCTGGCATACTGTGTACTTTTTTACCAAATACTTAGGGTGGATCACTTTCGGAACTATATTAATGTTAAACTTTCAATTTGTGATGAAAAAATGTAGCCAAATTATGCTTTGTATAGATTCAATTCCTCCTGGGTCTCATATTTTCAAAGCAATTAAGCCATGTTTGGTGTCAAATTGTTCCTTGGGATGGCAACAACAATAACAGTTATAAATTTTAGAACTACACCGTGTCCCAAAGGTTCATGCACCACAGAAAAAGTCAACTCAGATTGTGAAAATTCAACAGAATGCATTTATTCAAAAGCCAGTCTATCCCCTTTGCATCTTACTCACTGCCGTCAGCCTGTGGGGCATAGAATGCTCTAAGTTGTTTAGAACGGAAGGCTCAAAGTTGCTCCACACTCGCACAGCCCTCGCACTGAGCTGCTTCATGGCGGCAGCGGGTGGGCTGTGGAAGACCCGACTGTTCAGTATACTCCAGGAGTTCTCAATCGAGTAGAGGTCTGGGGTGTCGGGTGGCCATTCCTCATTGCGCAGAAAGCCAGGAAGCTGCTCAGAACACCACTGCTGAGTTGAACGAGCAGTATGCGCAGGGGCACCATCTTGCACGAAGACCATTTCCGCACGCCTGTTGAACATCTTCCTAGCAGTATCGAGGCCCGATTTCTTTTTTTCTGGTGAGTATGGGAAGTAGCACTGGCTGGAGAATATTCTTGACATAATACTCAACAATGATGGTGGTGCCCTGGGGTACAACATGCAACTCCAACAGCTCTGAAGATGACATCGCCCCCCAGACCATGCCGTGGGCGCTGAACTTGATTTGTTCAGAACGTGGCACTTTCTTTCGATTGTCGGTGTAGATTCAGTGGTTTTGGCTGTTGGGAGTTGGAAATAAGTAGAGTGGGCATTCATCAGAGAAAACCCACTTTTCCCAGTGTCTTGGGGTCATTGTGACATACTTCTTTGTAAAAGCCAGCCGCTTCTCCTTTTGCAGTTTGGTAAGGCAAGGAATCCACTGTCTTCTGTATGCTCTCAGACCCAGTTTATTGGTCAGAAAACGATGAATGGTAATGTTGGAGACTGCTTCCCTAAGACTCTTCAGTCTTCGACTCAGTCAGCGGTAGGATTTGTCTCTCTTTCCCTTGGCCTTTCGGATGAGGTCCTTGGCCCTGGAACTCAGGACTGAGGGGCTCCTGCACGGGGCTCATCTTCAAGGGAGTCACAACTCTGGTTTCTCTGCCACCACTTCTTCACCCATCATATGCTTCCGTCAGGGTCCTGAGCTCCTCACCGCAAGTTTTCCCTGCCCTGCGCACAGAAATGGCTTGAGCACTGACCTGAGGCTCTGAAAGAGCAGTCTTTCCAGGTTTTTGTTTGGCCATCATGGCAGCACTACTATAAAGGTTCTCTCAGTGACAGTTCTCCCTTGGTTCCTCGGTCAACCAAGAAATGTATAGGCCTCTCGCAAGCAGATGAATTAATCAACCAATCTCACAGCACCTGGCTGACCAGGTGCAACCCATTTTGGAGACAGACATTGGGGTGCATGAACTTTTGGGACATGGTGTAGCACTGTGATAATTGGTAGTTATTCGTTGATTTATCCCCATATGTTGGTTTTAGGGGGGTGCTCATCTAAATTTGGCCTTAATTTTTCAATGAATGATTCCGTTTATGTACAGGGGAGGGTTTGATGAAAAGTTGTCCCTTGGGGAAAAGGAGACTTGTACATACATTTATGATAACTGCATTTATACATTTTTCAAACATTCTTGTGAACATCATTATCTACTTTTCAGTTCCCAAAGTGCTTTCTGATAATGTTTCTTAAATAAATGCAGCAACAACAGATAGTCTGTTCAGGTATTTTTATTTGGGCTTGTAAATATTCAGAAAAGTATCATGGTACTTTGCGTGACCACAGTTTTGGCCTGCGCACCCAACTTTTTCAGGTTGGGAGTGCATGTGCTCTTAGGTCCAAAAGTTAGTCAGGAGTGTTGCTGCGAGAGTAAACAGTACCGTGCGAGTATTTTGGGCACCCAAAAAAAATTTTTTTAGAACTTAAATTTGGTCTTCAATGTTTATTTTTTATTTTCCTCATGAATATTTCTGGAGATAATGACCATACTTGGGACACTAAATGTTATTTATTAATAAAAGGAAATAATTAAAAAAATATTAGCATTTTATTAAAAACTGCTGATTCAGATAATATAGCCATGACAGGGCTCTGATCTCAACATCATCAAGGCTGTCTTGAGACTGGGAGTCTGCAGAACTGTGGCTAGTTCTGCAATATGCTTGGATCTACCCCACAGCTAATCATCTTACAAAGCAAAAACCATTTTGTGTTTTTTTTATTTTTTTATTATTGGAAACCTTTCTTTTCAGGATTCCTGGACTGATCTTTACCACACTTAATTTTTTTTAATGTGCCTAAAACTTATGCACAGTACTGTGCATTTACAAATATTGATTTAATTATCTTATTTTACGTGATTTTTTTTTCTCCATTCTTAGGTAGCAAGTAAAGAGAGGAAAGAATCGCAGTGGCCAGAGAGGAAAAAGAGACAAGAGGACAGGCAAAGCCTGAAAGAGCCACTGAGCCGGGCTCCGCAGGACCAGAACCAGTCAGACAGAGTCACTGTGATACCAGCCTTCAATAAGCTCAGCATCTAGAACGGTACTCAGCATGCACTATTCCAGAGTGTTAACCGCTAACCGATTAGGTTAGGAATCTGCTTTGCTGCTCCCTGAGTTTTTGGAAAAGCTGCGTGTGCAGGACTGGGGGCATCGTTTTTGTGATATACTGAGTGCACTGCAGCGCATGTGCAGGAATCCATGGCTCTTTCGTTAGAGAGTATGAAATATTTCCTGTACAGAGACAACTCGTTTGACAGAAATGCAGAACAATGCAGAGAAATGTCTGAAGGTACGCACATTGTAGGGATTGCGCCTTGAGATTGAATTATTGGAAGGCATGTGTTGTATGTGTGCAGGATGCATATCCAAGGAATGAGATGTTGACGCTTTCAATTTTATTCAATGACAACGGTGTTTTGCTGTCCTCCATTGATTTCGCAAGGTATGCCCGGAAATTATTCCCATTTTCATGGTAAACTGCATGTTACCTCGGAGCATAAACTCCTGGACAATTTTTGTTTGCACAGAAAGAATGTATATTTTTAAAATGGAATGTCAATAAATTATATTCCATAATGATCAAATGATCACTTCCATAAAATATTTTCAAAGATTATGTTCAAATTAATTTGCCTACTGTACACCTGCTCATTAATGTATACATATAATCTGACAATTTTTATGTTTCTTGGGGCTTTCCCTTACGTACTCGCCCAGTATGCACATGCCTAATACACACTCAGAGGACACTTTACTAGGTATGCCTGTACACTTGCTCATTAATGCTAATAGCAAATCAGCCAAGCAGCAGGAAACTACAAATGCATAAAATCTTGCAGGCATGGTAATGAGGTTGAACAGATCTTCACACTAAACACCAGATTGAAGAGGAAACATGATCTAAGTGACTTTGAACCTGGATTGAGTGATAGTGCTAGACAGGATGGTTTCAGTATCTCAGACACTGCTGATCTCCTTGGATTTTCAAGCGCAACCTCAACTGACGTGGTGTCTGGTGTCATCTTCATCACCCGTTAGCAATTTCCTAAAACATTTTCTCCAATACTACCAGCTGAATTCACTTATAATTTGGTATGGGGCTCTCTTGGGACAATTTCAGCCAAGATTGTTTGCTGTATTAAAAAATTTTTATTGTTTTTAAATGAATTTTCTATTATTTTTTTCAATTGAAAAATATTCCTTGAAACTACTGGCCTTATTCACTTCAAAATTGGTATTGAGCTTCCTTCGGACAGTGTCTACCAAAGCTGTTCGCAGTTTTGAAAATTTTTTACTTTAGTATTTTTAATTAATTTTCTTTGATTTTTTTTTTTTCTTCCCCCATCTGAAAACTTTAAAAATCTTCACCAAAACTACAGCCCAGATTCATTTTACATTTAGTATGGAGCTTCCTTAGGACAATGTCTACGAGCATTGTTCAGATTTGGGGGGAAAAAAAAAAAAAAAGTATTCTCTGTGTTTCACTTCTTTTTATCGGATAACTCTGAATTTTTAAAAAAATCTCGCTTAATATTGAATTTACAGAAAGGTCAGTCTCAAAGTCAAGAGATAATACTGCATTTACACGGTTAAAAGGGTTTGGGATTAAAAATTAATGTAAGGGGTTTTCTTCTGTCCATGACCTACATCGATCTTGAGGAAGCCCCTGCCTCCTTTCTTTGCCAGGGAGATACAAGGCCCTTGTTCCCATTTTTAAAGATTACAGGAACAGGAAAACCATCCAGAGAGCAGCAGTTCCAATGGTGAAAAGGCCTTAATGAGACGGGTCAGAGAAGAGAGGCCATTTTGGTAAATGCTGACTGGAAAGTGTCAGTAACTTAAATAACCATGTTACAGCGGTGCAATGGAAGAGAGCAATCCTAAACCCACAAGAGCTCAAACCTTGTAGTAGATGAGCCACCGCAGCATAAAACAGACAGGAAACTATGGCTACAGTGGGCAAAGCTCACAAAAACTGGACATCAGAATATTGTTAAAATATCACCTGATCAGATGGATCTCAATTTCTGCAGTGATATGCAGGCAGTAGTTTCAGAGTTTGACATAAATAACATATATCTATGGATCCATCCCAGATGCCAATGTCTCAGGCTGATTGTGGTGGTGTAAAGGAGTGGGGAATATGTTTTTTGTACACATTAAGCCTCTTACCAACTGAGCATCACTGAAATGCCAGAGACAACCTGCTTATTATTGCTGACCATGGGGAACCATTCATGATCACAGACTACCTTCTTATATTGGCTTCTTCCAGCAGATTATGAGCCAAGTCTGAAGCACACCATCTCGAGCTGGTTTCACAAGCATAAGCATTTCACATGCAACCCAGCGGGCTCCACAGCAAGATCTCAATCCAACTGAGCGCTTTTAGGAAGTGGTGGAAAGGGATATATTCAGCACGAATGAGCAGGAAAAAAAAAACTGCAGCAACTGTGTGATTTCATCTTGTCAGCTTGAATTGCCAAGGAATTTTTCCAGCTCTTTGCTGAATTCAGGCTGTTCTGGGGGCCCTACTCAGTACTAGAAAGCTGTACCCAATAAAGTATTCACTGAAAGTACATCCAATTTCATGGTTCCCCTGTCTACGTCCATTTCACAAACTTGCATTAGAAACCGGTAGACCTAAGCAGTAGGATGAAGCCTCACAATTTACAGATGTCTGGGAAGTTCTGTCTTGGCCTCTTACTGCTAAACATTTGCATCCTGAGAATGTGCCAACATTGTGACCCCTCTTAAAGGTCATTGCACAGCGCCTTCCACCAGGGGCGGATTGGGGCAAAAAAGTGGCCCGGGAATTCATACCCGACTGGCCCACTCTCCAGCCGGCGGGGATGGGGAGGTAGTGGCTGGCCGAAATAATTTCACGTTATTTGACAAAAAAAAGTATGCATTTTAACACCATGCTGGACTATATTTCTCAGAAAACATTGATATTATTAGTTCTTGAGTTTATATAACACCAATTAGCCTACAACAAAATAATTGTTGCATTTATCTAACATACAAACCCAGTGGCTATATGCATGTGTGATCTTGGCAGATGTTAACAGATCACCTAGTCCACCCCCCACCCACCCTCATGAACATGTACTTATATACATTGTACATGTGAGTGAACTTATTATTCTGTAGGCAGGGGTTGGGTAGGTAATATGCAAAAAAAAAAACAATCCTATTTATATTAAAGATCCTATATACCTGAAATAAACTGAATATAATGATGCTGTCCTATAGGAAATACACACCATAGTCAACATAAAACTAATGTTTTTGACATTAATATTATTATTTTTACATGAATGGATGTGAAACAGAAATGTGACTTTGGGGGCATTGAATTTTTCAATGAGACCACTGCATTATTTGGATTGATTCATACACAACCTTTTAAAAAATAAAGTTAGATATTTTACTTACAAACTCTAATGGGCGTAGAATAGCTCACTAGCTTCAGAAGCGCAGAAACTTGGATGCAAGTTTAATGGCGGGTGATTCTGAACGACAGGGTTTTGGAATTGAAAATTTGGAAAGTCTTCCTATATTCTAGGAGAATTTTTTTATTTGGCACCATAAAACAACCAATCAATATGCATCAAATAGTATGCTCATAACTTGTCCATTGGGGTCCTTACGTAAGCTCAAGCAACTTTTAACCGAACTCATACTTGCGATAGCCCATTAATTTAACGTCAGTCTTACCGCTTCCATGTCCCCCTCCACTTCTTTCTGACATTTTCGTGATCATGTAGTCGTTGAAACGCGTTTTTGACTGTTGCCGTAGCAGGGGACAAGCAAGGCCATTAGTCAAAAAATTTCCCAGCAAGTCCGCCTTCTTAAATTTTAGGACGAAAACAACAAAATTAAATTAACTGGGAATAGCCAAAGCCCGTAAATCGTTTTTATTTGCAAGAAAACAGTTTTTCGGTCATTCCTGTAGCATAAAGCAAATATATTGGCCTAAATAAATACAAAATAAGGCCCTAATTCAAAACAACCAGAATAGTGAAGTAGAACCAATAAAAGTGTTATATGCAACTATGGCACTTGTGAGGTATGAAAATTGATAGACCGCCATGGGTAAACTGGTAATACCATTTACAGTAATGTACTAAGAGACACTATTGATGGGTATCCATTAACATTAAAGCAAAATATTGAATGGCTGATTCTTAGCGCTTATACGCATCTCATTACGGGCTTCTTGTCACTATGTTGTGGGCCGTCTGGGTAATTATGAGTCTATGGCGTGTTTTTTTCGCTGACCGGAGTGGTTCAACGGGAAAAGTTTTGGTATTCCCGATGGCTAGTCCGACCCTGGACTAGAGCAGTGGTTCTCAAACTCGGTCCTGGGGGACCCCCGTCTATGCTGGTTTTTGTTCCAACCACACTGGCAATCTCAGTATTTTAACAAGATGTTAATTATCCAAACTAGGAGCTTATACTGTTGGATTACTTATTCTTAAATCACATCATGCCAGAATTGTCAATGTATGCAATGAAAAATTTATCTTTGATGGGCATGTAGTACTCACTGGATTAAATTACAAACACTTGATTTCAATATGCATGAAGAAATGTAATCTATAACCAATGCAATTAAAGACTGCGGTCAATCAGCAGGCTCTTAATTGGTATGTACACCTGGCCATCATTCTTAACCATCAAGAAGATAATGAAGAATGTAATAACACCACCAATGATAATGAGGCCCACCAGTTTTGTGGTGAAGTATCAGGTGAAAATTGCCAATTATTACGCATACAGCAATTAACCAAGTTAAGTGTTAAGTCATTAAGTTGGCAAATGAATCTTATTGGATTGTTACCTCTTTAATTTTTTTGCCAATAGTGCAATGAGTACAATGTTAAATTAGTTATCTTTGGGGCATTGCAAAGCCATGTTTGGCATTCTGTAGATTAAGATGGTAGATCTCTGCCTTCCACTAACATTGGTGCCCTTGTTAAATATGAGCTAAAAAGGCTAGAAATATTGTGGTTGCTATTAATCCTTCCAGTCAGTGTGAGTTTACTGCATGACCTGGCTGAAAGGCCGTTGAAGTAAAACAGCATAAACTTGAATCAATCAGCTGCTCTTGAGTGTTATGGAAAAACCTAGCAAGTCTAATTTTGGTCAAAACTAAGGTAGGACCATTTTTGTAGGCTTTGCCTCATCAGATCTAGTAAAATACATGAAAAATTATCATTGATTTCCTATGTTTTCCCGCGGCAAAACCAAGCAAGTCATCGGTATTTAATCAGTTGTGAAGTAAAAATGAAGCAAGTTGATCTTCCTTGGTTCTTACACATTAAATTTTTATTTTTTAATGATAAAACCTGGTCAGTGAATTAGCCAGTTATGAAGCAGCCGACCTATATTATCTGATCTGTGACGCAAGTCCCCATGCAGAGCATTGGATGTGCAGGACATTCATGGTCAGAATTCATAATTTACGCAATTCACGTGCTAATATTGACTGAAAAATGGCTTGAAGAGGGAAGCAGATGGGAGAGTCACCACTGAAAAATTGTCAAATGCTACTGCAGATGCATAATCGTTAGGTTTTTGTCCATCATTCTGAGATCTGAAATTTTATATTTTCAAATGGAAAAAATTCTTAAGTCGTATTGCCAGGGATACTAATAAAAAAAAAAAATTCCTCCATAAACATTTATTATTAAATGGACAAGTAACTACCTTGTCAGTTTCATTGTCGGACAAGAGCTTAACCCCAGAGGGATACAGTTTTCTGTCTTTTTGTCAGAATCAACTTTTTGTTACTTGGTTTTTCCATAACTCAAGTGCTGTGAATATGACCACTCCTTAAAAACTACATCCTTATTCTGACATCTTCCAAATGCAATAAAATTCTCCAGCATACATTTGTCTGCAGTTAAAGCTACTCCAATTCAAGAGGTGACTGTAAGCCGTACAGACCCTATGGGCACCTTTTCCCCCAGACTCCTGCATTTGCTTTTCAAACACTCCTCTGTCCCCGCAGGCACCATCTGGAGATAGTTCTGATTGCTCGGGAAAGTTCTGATAAAATACTGCAAATGGTACCGTTTTATCAAGAACTCATCTTTGTTGACCCCATTTAAGTGAAAGGAAAACTTAAAAAAAGTCAAATATGCAGGAAAAACATTCTCCTTGAAAGAAGAGAATGGAGAATCGCAACCAGAATCTTACACCACAGCCTTCAATGTACTGAATGATGCCTTGATGGTGTTTGTTTAATTGACTGGAAAATAAAGCATGTGAATGAAAAAAGGGCAAAAAAGCCAATCATAATGGTTTTGTCACCTCTGTGTAAAGACTCCATAAATTGATTCCTGACACTTTCACAGCAGCATTTCTGAAGCTTGATCATTTAGCCTGATAGTGTTTTAAGCACCAACAACTTCTGCTCTCACCCCAGGGTGCAAAATAGACAAAAACAGAAAAAACTAAATACTTCCAAAAATCGCTTGTAAATCAACTATCCGAATCATCCAAATCATGCGTTCAGTTTTGGCAGGTGTGGAAAGAAAAAAAAAGACCCTTCCAGAAATTTGAAATTAGTTTGATTTATTTGAATCTTACCAAAGCTAATCACAATGACCCTCTTGATCCCCTTCTATGGTCACACATTCTCACCGCAGCTGTAGCGATTGAATGAGGGACTTCATCAGAGCCCGGAGGCGGCGGTGTCCGATTGCCAGTACCATGGGAGACAAAGCGATGAAGGCGGTGTTGGCAAAGCGCGCCACAACAAGGAGAAATTCTGCAGAGTCGCCTCGGTTATAATTGAAGTAGTTTACGGAGATGATGCTGGTTCCCCAGGACACAATGAACAACATGATGAGAGCCAGAATCACCTGCAATGAGAGTCAATATACCAAACGTGCTCAGTGCTTGAAAACAAATAGTTAAGTCTTACAACAAGAAATAGTGTGCAACTGGCTCAAAAGCAAAGTAGTTCAGCTTGTAGTTCAAGCTCTGCCATCTTAAAGGTCCCCTATTGTGCAATATTTAGTTGTGTAAAATATGTCCTATGGGTCTCCAAAATAATGTTAAGAATTCAGTTACAAAAAAAAAAAAAACACATCCAGGCCTAGTGAGACTTCCTCTCTCATGCCGTTTGTGCCAGCCTGAAAGGCAAGGTGTTTTGAGTGGGCGGGGAGGCTGTGCTAATGAGGCACTGCTCTGATTGGCTGCCTGGCCGCTTCGATTCTGGGGGAGGGTGCAGGCCCAAAAAACCAGGAAACCAAGATGGCAGGTATTTCTGGACTGCTCTCCATGGCTGTTATTGCTGTAAGACTGTACTTGGTGGATTCCGACCCCGAACAGGAGGAGGAAGCAATTGAAGTATTGCAGCAACATTTACTGCAAGATGTAAATGAGTGGCAAGTTGAAATTTTAGTGTTTTGCTCATACTGTCTCGCCTTGGATGCATGTGATTGTAGCTGTTCTGTTATACAGTTATGTTATATACCCACTTAGCTATCCAGAGGAAACTTTGCTTAAAGCTTCTGTTAACCATTTCTACCAAAATGAAACCATTCTGACACCAATCTACTAAATGGGTTCGTAGCAAAAACTCACAAACTGTGTAAGTGTTGCTTATGTGGAGCTAGCGAATCGATAACTTCTACCAGAAATCCGTATCCGATCTCCACTTCTTTTTCGGCTTTTTATTAGCCAGAACAATTTTCAAAGGTGAATGAAATTCCGCCACGGCAATACAGAGAAATCATCGGTTATACCAGATGCATTATAGTGACTGAACAAACCCAAACACGTACCCTAAGCTCCACAAAGCCAAACCGCAGCCTTATCAGCCCAACTTTGCAGACACGCAAAACACCTCTCTGGTTAGCTTCAACTGTAGCGGCTTCATAGATAACGTTATGATGAAACTACCACCTTGATGCTAACCAATGTAACACAAGCATACCAATCTCAATGACAGCATATAAATTAACCAGGAGCACGGAACGCAAACTAACATACGGTAGTAACCAAGTGGTCATCATAACAACAGAGACAAACGTAACCCTGAAATGCAGGTTTTACAGACAGTAAGTTCCGTTACTTTGAACAGTTGTATCAAGCATCCAAATTACAAACAAGTATAAAAAGTCAATTTCAAATGAGGTTTATGTTCACATACCTTCTGTTGAATGTCTCCCGACATTACTCTTGCATCTTTAGGACAAACATTAGCAACAGTAACTTAGCTATGTTAACTGCAGTGCTACAGCCACATTCCACATTCAACAGGCTATCATGTTAGGTTGGCTTATGCAGGAGAGCAGCACAAAATGGTAAAACTTATTGCTTCCGCGTCTGAGAGTCATGGACAGTTGCTACCAATCCAGGCTTTATCTTCAGATATTTTACAAAGCCCGTGTTTGAGGCGAGTTGTAAGTGCCAAATATTGTTAGCGGTCCTGCTAGCCACCTGTAACACGATGGCTCCAAGAGCTTGATCAATGCAACTGCTCCAGGTTTGAGAAGCAGCTGAGACGCATATCGAACGTCAAATTATCCTTTATTGACAAACCTGTCTTTGGTGAAATGCGGAGCACAAACAGCTAACTTTCCCCCTGAGTGTGGCTGTTTGCCGGCAGCAAAAAAAAAAAAAAAAAAAAATAGGCGTGCAATGCACGGAATACCCCTCAGCCCGATGTCGAAGTTCCTGGAGACGCCCGCCCGCCCACCCGCCCGCCCAACCAACCACACGAAAACACGTACAAACAGCTTTGGGAGACATACTGATAAATCTTCATGTTAAATGAGTAGGGCTCGTTTGTGTCTGATACAATAAATTCCGGGTGGGCAGGTCCAGCGCCATGATTGGCTCTGGCCAGGTCTGTCCTGATTGGACGCTCAGGTTTTGCCCAGATTTCGTGAGGATCTCGGGACGAGCTGTTCAGACAGGAAATCGCGCTCATGAAATCACGTTCTCGGATTACGGCAAAACCCCCATATCTTAGGTTTAGAAACTTTGCGGAGGTTGAGTATGGACATCCAACATTATAACATCAATTGTATGTATTAAAAGAAGGATCAGCATAATAGGGGACCTTTAATAACACTTCTATTGATTAAAAATACTTCCAATTTTTTTTTTTCAGAATTTTAACCTTTCCCTCAAGAGACCCACTTCAAGTGGGTCCAAAAAATAACCAAACTTGAAGTGGTCTTGGTAAAAAAAATAAAGCCCTACAGGTTAGTATATAATGAAAAAATGTCGTTTGAGAGCTTGAGTTCTCTCTTATTGTGCAGAGTTTTCAATATTTTTTACTCACGTTTTGAAATTGCTAAGCAACTGTGTTGAATTTGTTACTGAAAAAAAACATGATATACTCATAATTTGTTTATACTTTTAAAACTAATGTTATTAACTCATTACACCCAGTCAAATGTAACTCGTTATACTGCTAGATACACTACTAGTAACTTCTCCAATAACCCCCAGAAAATTATGTGCTCCTTCTTCTCAAATTGTACACCAGAATAAATGCCAGGAAGCCCATTAAGATTTCAAACTAGTGGGTTTTTCTGCAGTATATAAGTCCATAAATGTTTCAGATTATAAATGAAAAACAAGTCTACAGTGAAGGGAGGAAGCGTTTTATCCACCACACATCCAGCCACAAGTTTCAATAGTTCTCTGTATCTTGTTGCGGCCTACTGTTGCCGACTGAAATCCAGTTTTGGTTGTTCAGCCACTGAAGGGCCACAACCATCCTGCACGCTGAGCACACCTTTGCTGCGGTGTATTTCCATGAGCTACACGTTATTGTGCCATCTTAGTAAGTGTTTCAGGAAGTTTGATGTCGTGCTTTTCATGGTAGAAGGCGTCATACCACCTCCAGCACATAATTTACATTTTACACACTAGTTACCATGTTCTTATCACCTTTTCCCCTGATTTTCGCAATTCAAATCAGTTCAGTCCTCTCAACAGCTAAAGTAACATTATAAAAAAAATTGTTTGTGATTTACTGTTATATTATTACTGAAAGCCATTTGTAACTTTTTACGCAACATGTTACTGGTAAAAGGAGTAAGATTACTGTAATGCGTTGCTAGTAACCACTGCAAAGCAATCACAATAAAAAGGCCCATCTTTTCAAGCCCTTTTTTAAGTCCTGGGATTAATTTGAAAAACATATTGAATTTGGGGGCACAGACAAAATTTTTGAAAAGGTTTTGTGTAAAATGGTGAAAATATTACGTTATTACAATTAAATATTACATTACTTTGGTTCCAAAAAGGTTGGGCAAGTGACCTGTATTTGACTATCCAGGCTCTCAAATATATTCTTACAACCATTTTAAACCAGAAATGTTGTGCTCACTTGTTTGCAACTAGGAAGAGATTAATTTTCTCATAAAAACTTGAGGGTTAAAGAAATGAATTGATTTGACTCAGCCAGTAGAGTCATTCCGGTGCTGAAATTGAAACCTGATGCACTGGTCTCTCATTATAACACCCGATATAATTGGCTTGGACTGATCATCATATGACCTGGTTCCTTCCCTTGGCAGCTCACCTTAGCAGCCCGTCTCTCCGCTGGGACCCTGCGAATCACAGGGGCGCTTTGCTTCATGTGATCGGCGTTGCGCGTTCGGCTGTGAGCGTAGAGCGTGTAAAGGGAGGCCAGGTTCGTGATGGACATCAGGATGATTGGCACAGTTTCATGGATGACCATGGAAATGGTGGCATACGCCAAGCCTCCATACGGCGATGGGAAGTCCCACATGCAGCCCAGCAGGGGGCGTGTTGTACTGCTTATAAGCATCAACGTCTCATGTGCAATTGGGGTGAAACCAATCAAGAGCAATATTAAGAAACAGCGTAAAAATACTCATTTATTTATTTACAAGGAAAATACATAACAAACAACATTTCTATGTGAGGTAATGTTAGTCAGCTGGCCAATTCTCAATTGCAGTCCTTTGGCAAGAGGTTTTGAAACCAGTTAAATCATAGAAAATGCTGAATGAAGACAATAAAATGCCCTACAGACAATAACAACAACAAAACAAGAATAGTGACAAACACTATGCAGAGCAACAGGAACACAAACTCAATAATATGGCAACAGCGAGCAGCATTGTGGCACATACAGCCATGCAAGCGGCAGAACAACAACACTTCTGGTCACCAGCATTTATTCATTACTGCAGATCTGCACAGCAGCATGGAGCAGGAGACAGAGATTATATAATATTCATTATGTTGATTCAGAGAAAATATCATCCATATGTCCATATATATATATAATTTATTAGAGTCACCACCTGGATTTAACTGCGCACAAACGCAAGAGCCTTCCAATGGATTATTAACGCAGCCATTAATATTTTTCTAGAGGCAAAAATTTACAAAACCCAGAAGCAGTGAGTAGCTTCTCATTTCTGAAACAATCATGTCGGAAAACAATGTGGTCGTGGAAAAGATTTTACTTTGTTTTAGAAGGGTCAAATTATTGGCCTACATCAAGCGAAGAAAACAGCCAAAGAGACCGCTAAAACTACTAAAATTGGGTTAAGAACCTTCCAATGCATTATTAAAACCTGGAAGGATAGTCGTGAGCCACGATCTTCATAAAGAAATGTGGTCGGAAGGAAAAAAAAAAAAAAATCTTGAATGATCGTGATTGAAAATCACTTTAATGTTCAGTGAAATAAAAAAAATAATAATAATAATAAATCAAACATAGGACACGGTTATGTCGAACAGTGAAAATAAGAGCATTTCCACACGCACAATGTGAAGAGAACTCAAGGGATTGGGACTAAACTGCGGTGCAGCCTGAGGAAAACCACTCATCAGTGGGAGTGTAACAGTACACAGAAGTCACCGTTCGGCACGCATCTCAGTTTAGGGGTCATGGTTCGGTACGAGTTGGAACTTTAACAGAATTCTAACAGAATTAATTTTGGAATTTGTTGAGTGAAGACTCTTCAGAGAGTCATGAGGGATGTGATTCTCGACTCAACAGGACTGCTCAACAGTGATGAATGGTTTAATGGGGTGATTAATCGTGACTGCAGTCAATCAGGGATACTGTTGGAGACAATCCATTAAATTTTCTAAGAATTTAAGTTGTGTTTTAATATATATCTAATTTGAATGTATTAAGTTTCATAAATGCTATGAATAGAAACTGACTGACTTGACAAAATTAAAAGGTGGTCTTAGTGATTTTTAGATTTTTTTTTTTTTTTTTTTAAACTGATGTAAAAAATTTTATTCTAATTATCAAAGTGAGCAACTGAGAAAAACTTAGCTTGCAAGGCATAAACAAGTGCACGCAGCTGTTCACATGTATACATACTCGTAGACCAGCTGCATGCATTTTTTTTTTTTCACGCCTGCAGTTAGGAAAGGGCCCATGTACATTGTCGGAAGTTCTGCAATGCACATGTACAGTGCAAGCCCCAGCTCCATGCTTCCATCATTGATTGTTTGTTCTGATCCCCTATAGCCAATGAGCCTCACCCATTTGGATGCTCAAAGCGCTCGTTCACACAGGAGACAACTACTGAGCCCGGAAGAGCAATGATGTGAAAGAAGTACTCTTATATCTGGCTTTGAGATACAAGTCATTCTCGGGATTTGCTTTACTTGTGGCCACGTGATACAAGTTGTTCCCTTAATTTGGGTTCACAAACGGAAAGGACTTAAATTGATGGAACGACAAACATTTAGTCACCAGAGTTAACGAAATTGTGGGAATACAAAACTCGTGGGCACGGATCAACTAAATCGTAGGAAAGAGTTCATTAAATTAAGGGTGCGAATTCTATCTCGTAGCCACAAAATTATGGGTTTGGATAGCATTTTTCCCTGAAATCATAATTTGAAAACTGCATTTTGTATTTACTCAGGTTATCTTTGTCCAATATTAAAATTTGTTTGATTGGAATCATTTAAGAGCAACAACTTTGCAAAAAAAAAAAAGAAAAAAGAAATCAGGAAGGGGGCAAATACTTTTTCACAGCACTGTAGATTTATTTTGGGACGAAGAAGAACCTTTGTTGATGTATCGGAGCTGTATTCTAGATATGAGGATAAGTATTTGGACGGTGACTTTTATAGTATTTTGTAGACCAGAGCTCCCAATAATAGCAATTTGCAAGCCAGAACCGGTGTCCAATTACGCAGTAGTGACTGCAATTTTTGAGGTCTGAAATCCCCACAGCATTTAGACCTAGTGGCTACAAATCCAAAATTACAAAGCAGATGGCTTGCATTGGTTTAAAGAATCCTTAATGAATGGGTCCTTTAAAATTCTGTCAGTGTCCAAATGCATGCAGTGTCTTTAAAAATTATTGGCATGCTTACTGAACATGAGCGAAACAGGCTGTGAAAAAAAGTCTTGGCCGTTTATCCTCTTGGTCTTCAATTCAGAGTATTCACAAAAAATCTTACCTTTGAAGTAAAATCATTAAAAAAAAATACTTTACGGATTAGATTTTTCTCCAAAACGTTCCACAATTATTAGAACTGTTAAAAAACCCCAGGATTAAAACTTACCTAGAGTATATTTCTAGTCATATTTTACATTTGGGTTCACCTGTTTGATAAGGCACTCTTAATTGGTGAACAATGACTTCCTGTTTCACTGGGGCAGGGGTGTCAAACTGACCCATAAAAGGGCCAAGAGGCTGCAGGTTTTCACTCCAACAATGCAGAAGCGCACCTGATACAACTAATCAGTTGTGCAGGCCTAGATCAGTCAATTAAATCAGTGGTTTCAGGTGTGCTTCTACTTGGTAGGATTGAAAACATGCAGCCTCTAGGGTATGAGTATGAAGTGAAATGGGCCAAATTACCTTAGTCATCCATCACTATGGAAAAGACCGGGAGCAAGATGATAAGCGACAATTTTGTTCAGCTTTGTAAATCAGGAAATTGATATGAATAAATGTCTAAACAATTGAAAATACCCATTTCCCCCCATCACAGCAATAATTAAGAACCTTAAAGTGAAAGATGTTAAGAGGAGAGTCCACAAGCGTTATCCTCTGAATCTGAAGATCAGGAAAGATTCTGCAAGCAGGAATGGTCTCATGTCCTGTGCCATGTGTTCACCAACCACAACACAGATTATGCAAGAAGACTCAGAGCTGCCATGTTGGCAAAGGGAGGCTGCACGAAACATCAATTGAAGGGGAGCAAATAACTGCGGCAACCATTTTTCAAAAAAATGTAAAAAAAGTTTCAGGATTTATTTCAATTATCCAACTTCAATTAGATTTTTGTGAATATTTTGAATAAACGATCACGAGGATAAACAAAGATGTTTTTCGCATCTTGTTCTGTTTATTTTTTATAAAGGGTGTCAATAATTTTGAAGGCATTATATGGACCTCACTCTCTGTGCACCGAGGTCGCCTGTAGAAGCAGGTACGTTACACATCATTCCTCTACAGTACGTAAACTCTTCCTGCACACTCACCTCGGTGCTGTTCCTGTCACCGCTGGTGGAGTAAATGAAAGCAGGGGCTGAATACAGGAGGTTAATGGCCCAGATGGAGCCTAATCCAAGCAACAGCGGCTTTGGGGGCCCCCGGGCGCCGTGCGTTCGGCCGCCAGTCGGAGTGACGCGGCGCAGCGTCTGCAGGTGGAAAGCACTGAGGAAGAAAGTCGACCATACGTTGACCGAGCGAAGCCACACCCATACGCACATCAGAAACTGGCACCACCCCTTGGAGGAGTATAACTGTAGACAGAGATGGAGGAAATGAGAAGAGTTGTATGTATAGTTGGAGAGACAGGAGCTGCTGGTGCTTCTGACGATGGCATAATCATATGGCAAAATTGGGGAAGAGGAGGAGAATCTAGAAATTTATGACAGTCACAACTTCTTTCAGGGCATGATGGGGGGGGGGGGGGGGGGCAACTTTTATGAGAATTTATCCAAACCCTCAAGATGTTCACAAATTTTTTTGTTACAATTCCACAATGAAGTACAGTCCATTTCAAATGATAAATAAGCTTCACAAATTAGGCATGGATTAATAATGCATTTCCTTTCTGCAGACGTTCAACAACCAGTGCCTAATGCATCTCTGTTTTTCAAGTAATCTTCTCCACTGGACCAAATACAGTGCTGTGAACTTACTTCTTCCCCTTCCTGATTTCATCTAAATTTGCATATTTGTTACACTTACATGTTTCAGATCAAACTAATCATAATATAGACATGTTAACACAAAATACAGTAATTAAAAATAATTTAAATTATTAAAGGGAAAAAAAGCAATCCAATCCTACCTGGCCCTACGTGAAAGTCTTATCACCAAAAATTTGGATTTCTCCCCCACCCTGAACATAGCGCAACTGTTTAGCCAACCAAAAAGCAACCTGCTGAATATGAGTAAATCAAAATATGCATATTTAATTAGCCGTTTCCCGCTGAAATTAATTAAGGGGGGTTAAAATCAATACTAGAACATAGAAATCTGGAAAAAAGCTCTGTAGGGACATTAGGAATGTTTTTTTCCTTCATATTACAGCTCAAATTATAACCAAACATTGTTTAGTTATCTCAATAACAGTGTTTCTCTAAGTATGTATATTTTCATTAAAACAGCCGTAGCCATGGCAACCACTGATGTGATGCTACAGAAACCCTGTACTTTAAGTTGCAATTTTTAATAGAATAATTTTGATAATAATTCTTAGTTTAAAAAGTGAATTACCTGGAAATGTGTTTGCTTAACTCCAAGTCTCCTTAACATTCTGGTTTCAGTTGTAGTAAAGCACAAAGTTATGGAATCACAATGTTGTGGAAAAAAATACAGAAACACCTTGTAATTTATTGGCATTTCTAAAAGAAGTAACAGCGCAAATCTGAGTATGCTAATTAGTATACAGTAAAAACTGAGTGCGTGCAGAATTTAACGAGGTGTCGGATTCGGTAACGGAGAGGAACAGTGGCACCAAGTAGAAAGCTGACAATTGAAACCAAGGAAAGGATTATAATATTGCTCCAGAAAGGAAATTCAACATGAAGAGTGGAAAACAATGCTGGCTGTTCCCAGTCAGCCGTTTCTACATTGTTTTCTGCATTCATGGAATGTGGATGATTGTATAAATGTGATATTCAGGGATGAATCATGAATCGGCACTGGCAAAGGCGGTGATGGTGGAGCTTTTGTCTAGTTTAGTTCAAATGAAACATATAAAGATGACTGCCTGAACAAAACAAGCAAATGGCCCAATTCATTTATATTATGGAGTTGCATTTCAGCTAAAGGACCAGGGGAGATGGCAGTCATTACCTCAGCAGTCAACACATAGGTGAACACTGAAATTCTGGACCATTAACTCATTCCATCAGTTGAAAATAGTTTTGGTGAAGTAGTCCTTTTTCAGGATGACAATGCATCTTGCCAAAGAGCATAATGTTATAAGATTTTCTTCATGAAACTCATCAACTGAATGACATGATCAGAGAGTCCGGATCTCAATCCATTTGAAAATTTATTGTGGAAAATTAAAAACAGGAGCCATCTGGCAATGGCGTATCCCCCTAGCCCCCCACATTCATGGATTAACTGCTCAAGAAATTCATAAATACCAAAAGGCACATCTACATATGACACCTGACCTACATGTCAAATTTCGTGAAGAAATACTGAACTGTTTTCAAGTTATGCTGCGGACAAAAGAATGTTTACAGACGGACGGATGGACAGACAGACGGACGGACAGAGCGATTATATGCCGGGGGATAAATAATGGTCCATGACAAAGCTCTATCCTGCAAAGCTGATCTGTCAACCACTATTTGATGAAGTAGTAACCAGCTTGTTGGAGAACCGTGTTTTTCATTAGTAACATCTATGCCTAAGAGAATTCAAGCCACCATTAAAGCCACAGGAGGAGCAATCAGCTACCGATTCAGATTTTTTTTTATCATGATTCCATGATACAACACTTTTTCTACAACACTTTTTCCCTTCACTTGATCTGAAAAAATGCATTAAAATAATCAAACTTGTTTGAGCATTTGACGAAGCCAGACTGTTCAGCTATTGCACTTAAACAGTTTTGTGTCAAATCAGGAATTTGTTTATTTGCTAGGAAGTAAAAAGTTGGCTGAACGCCCACAAAGAGTTGTGATTCAATCATTTTTGCAAAGGCTTCTAAAGAAATTCAAGAACAGAGGAGTTATCGACATCCACTAGTCTTCTAAGGGTTACAAGGCCATCCCGTAGGCTCTAAGACAGACCATTATTTACAAATGGAGAAAACTTGGTATGAGTGAACCTTCCCAGGAGTGACTAGGCTACCAAACTTCCGCCAAGAGCTCACTGATGACAGATCGAGGACGTCATGCAAGAACCCAGACAAACATCTGAGGAACTAAATGCCCATCTTGCTTCAGCTAAGGTCAGTGTTCACAAATCCACAATAAGAAAGAGACTGGACAAAAATTGCATCCAAGGGGGAGCTGCAAAGAGAAAACCACTGCTGACCCCAAATAAAAAAAAAAAAAAAAAAAAAAAAAGCGTCTCACATTTCTCAAAAACATCTTCATCACGTCCAAGAGTTTTTGAATAATATTTCATGGACAGACGAGACAAAAGTGGAACTCTGGAAGACATGGGTCCAGTTTCATTGGCCGTAAAGCTAATGCAGCATTGCACAGTAAGAACATCATGCCAACAGTCAAATACGGTAGTGTGATGGTCCGAGGCTGCTTTGCTGCTTTAATGTTTAGGCAAATTGTCATAATTGATGAACCATGAATTCTGTTCTCTACCATAAAATTCTAAAGATGAATATCAAACGATCAGTTTGTGACCTTAAGTTTAAATGCAGTAGTTATGCAGCAGGACAATAATCCAAAGCACATAAACAAGTCCACCAATGAGTTGCTCCAAAAAAAAAAAAAAAAAAAAAAAAAAGGGAAGTTTTGGAGCGGCCCAGTCCAAGTCCTAACTTGAATCTGATAAAGGTCATGCCACAGCATCTTCAACAGGCAGCTCATGCTCGAAACCCTCTACTCTGGCTGAATTAAAATAATTCTGCAGAGAAGAGTGGGCCAAAATTCCTCCACAGCGATGTAAAAGACTCATTGCCCTTTATTGCAGATGTTTGATTGCAATGGTTACCGTCAAAGGGCGGCAAGATCAGCAATTAGATTTAGGGGGGCAATTACTTTTTCATGAGGGTGATCTTGGTTTTCAATAACCCCACCTTCAAAAAATAAAAATATCATTTCAAAGCTGTATGCGTGTTTATTCACTCTAATTTTAATGAAGACAAAGACAGTTTGGCGACCTGAAACATTTAAATATGAAAAATAAGCAAAAATAAAAGAAATTGGGAAGGGTCATACATTTTCACGGCTCTGTATGCAACCGGTCACATCTGCCAATGAACATCAGCTGTGACATCACCAATGTGTGAATCGGATGAGCTCAAAGGAACATTTGAATACCAATGTAATGATCATGCCAGGCAAAAGAGAGCACTTAAAAAAATATACAAATATAAAAATATACATACCTGGCTCAACATCAGTCAACAGTACAGAACAGAAAACGCAGTTCTCTGCTACCTGAAAACCCAGATCTCCCCAGAACTGATACGAAGAACCACCCTACCTCCAGTCCCAAGTCGGACAGAACCAGGAGGGAGTTCCTCAGCAATGACACCAACAAGTTTGACAATGCCATGTTGACCAGAATGACATCGGAGCCTTTTCCGTTGCTGCTGTCACGGAGGACACTTTCTCCAACCACCGCAACCACCATGCCGTTTCCCAGGATCCCGAGAACGACCAGAATGATGTAGAATGTCGTCTGCGTCGGGGAGATGTCCACTCGCAGCCCCATTCCAATCTCTTCTATAGCATCAAAATCTTCCTCCATCTTTTTGGTATCTGATAGCATTGGATGAATGAGTAAAGCAAAGTTTCACTGTGAAGCTCACACCGGAGTCTATTTGCCCTTAGATGTCTCTTCCTGCAGCACCCTCATTTTTTTATGTGTGCGCCATTCATATTTCCCTCTTCTGCTTACTCTACTGATCTACAGCCTCAAGTCATCCAGGTTCTCCTTCAAACCTGGCAACCCTTAAGAGTGTCAATGCAGTCAGTGCGTTATCCCTTTATATCCACTCCTTTTTGGTGTTTGAGTGACGAGAGTGCACTAGTAACACAACCAATGAAGAGCCCCAAGACGACAACATGGACCACTCGCTCTCCCTCCTGGTCCACATCCAACCAGTGGCTGTAATAAGGAACACAGTCATAGTCACCTGATCAACAGCAGCCGCTGCTTACGCAAATTTAACAAAGTCATGAGGACGGCACGACGCAGCCATCAGGCAGCAGGCACGGGAAGAGTTAAGATGTTGAGTTTAGCCTAGGCACTTAGGGCATGCCCTCTGAGAGCTGATCATGCGTATTATTGGAGCACAGGAGATTCATTAATCCCCCTAATTGGGACACACCTTGTTAGCAGCATCATTAACCACCACACAAAATTTCTTTGTTTCTTCACCCTCTGAGTCCAGGGGACCAACAAGACACCTGCAGGATTAGAGATAACAGGTTTTAAGGGGATGAAAGGAAGTGGTCATTCCACACAGGCTGTTGACACGGTTGCTGTGAGGTGGAGGAAACGCAGTATATCCTGTGTCACCCGTCGATGCCAGTCAAAGCGATGAATACAGGCAATAGCATGTCCAGCGCGCTCCTTAATAGCAGGGACTTCCAAGATGTGACTCATATACTGGAGTAAGTGAAATCAATGGTACAGGGGCTAGACCCTGATGAAGTGCATTTCAGCTTTCAGATTTATGCAGATGACAACTTTGTGATTAAATGTTCTTACGTCGTCTCCATTGTGCTTATGGTCAAATAACCACATCTCTCATATAACACATTTATCATAAACAATCATGAAAAATAAAGATAAAGCAAACAATTCGAAAAAGCATGTTTATTTAAAAATTCTGACCTCAACATTTCCCCTCCCAAAAAAAAAAAAGAAAGAAAATTGGAAAAACCAAAATCCAAAGCTCAACTGTGGCCCTACCTGCCAACCAAACCCATCTAGAATGAACACCCATGGCTTCAATGTCCAGCAAGCCTGAAGTCCAATGTTGTACATATTTCATAAACAAAATCAGAGCATTTGTAAAGCTCACAGTTGTATCAGTGACCAATATTATGGGAATGTAGAAGACAGCAAGATATGGCTCACTTGAAGAAATCTGCTCCATAATATTTTCCATCTGTAGCTGCAGCTTTGTTTCTCCCCATTCATCCATGTTGCTGTCACCATTTTTCATTTTTACCGTCATCACATTGCTGCAGTTGTCATCTCCTATGTGCCGAATATTTCTCTTTCCTCCCTCTTTCCAAATCCCGTTCCCTCTCCCTCTCCCTCCGTCGTTCCCGCTCCCTCTCTTTTTCCCGGTCTCTGCCCCGGCTCGTGGGCGGCTGTTTCCGGCGATGGGGGGGAGAGAGAGAGCGAGTCGGGGAGGATACACTCCGACTGCGCCTGAGGAAGAGCAGAGAGAGCGGTCAGTCACTCTGAGGAAGAGCAGAGAGAGCGGTCAGTCACTGACACGGACAGGACAGGCGTACAGAAGGGGACAGCTCAATGCGGCCCCAAGTGCGCTGTGCATACACAGGATTTTTTGGTACAATTCAGCAGTTAAAGATATCCTATGAATATCCCCACTACTAGCCCAATCACTGCAGATTAATGGGATTCATTCCTTCAGAGAAGGACTCTGAAATTGCATGAATTCACGCTAAAGTTAGCCAATAATACTCTGCTAAACGTGGTTAATTTTTCTGGCACCGTGCCCAAAGACCAGCAAGACCAACACCATGGACTGGTGCTGGCCCACAGTCAGTAATTAGAGGAAAAGCTGCTCAAGTGGGCACAAGAAGTTACTGGCCTGAGCCACTTAACAGCTGCGTGTCAGTTGGTCAACATGTCCTTCCCCAGTTAGCATGGCTCCGCTTGTCCTCCCTCCAGCCCACACTGCCCTGCTGTCACTCACTGTGTGTTTTGTTTGTTCGTTTTCGTTTTGTGGATCTCTTTTAGCCCGATTGGGCCATTTTTCTTAGAGTCCATCTATCCATCTACTTAGCAAGAAGCGTCTGTCTGCGTGTCTGTGGATCGCCTATCTCTCTGTTTGTCAGATCAGCCTAAGCTTTCAGACATGGCTTGTGGATGGTATGATGGTGTGCATCCTTAATTTTGAAGCTTTTTCGGTTAATTTTCAAAATGTTACAATCCCATATGCCTGTGTAACCTATCTAGCCTGTCGCACTCTCGCTCTCAGCTACAGCCACGACTCGGGGAAAAAAGTTAAAAGAATCCCATATGCTACAGCTATACCGGTCTTGGTCACCGGAAAGTTTGCATAGGCTTATGGGATTCTCATCTGTAAGTAGGCCATTTCTTAAGTTTCACCACGCTGTTCTCATCTGCTCATCGTGTTTGCTGACATGGCTAGAACATGGTCTGATTGACAAAAACATTCCCTAAAGTACCCAAACCAAAGCATGTTTTCAATATTTTATTTTCACGTCCAAATCTTCTTCAGAATTCAAAGTACTGCGTATGAGTCTTGATTGATACTCCCAGAGTTTTTTATAGCATGCGCTTGTGGATAGGCTACTCTTTGCTTTATCGCATTAATTTTGAGACCACTGTCCATTCTCTTCCCCGCGATTTCACTTATTAGCGTTTCTAAGCTATTGCTATATACAATTCAAAATGCAGCATTAGCAGTTTATTTTGTCCCCATTTTCCTCTGACAAATAAATGCTGGTCTCAGAAGCTAATAGCCTCATTTGTCCATCCATTTAAAAGCTACTTAAGCCCCAACCTTTCTATAGGAATACATACTTCCTATGGGCACTGCACTAGTTGCATAAAAAGAATAAAATAATTTAATATAGTGTAATACAGATTACAAGTGGAGTGAAAACAAACATAGCTCATACACACACACACACACACACACACACACACACACACACACACACACACACACACACACACACACACACACACACACACACACACACACACACACATTATTATACCTGCGCTTGGGGCTGTGAGGGGGGTCAGTTTCTCTTCTCTCGTCACTGCGAGTCAGCCTGCTTTTCCTGAGGGAAAAACACAGCACGGGTCACACAGAAAGCCGCAGACTGAAAACCTCTTTATGCAAATCACCCCTGAATGAAGCATTACTTAATTGACCTCTTCAACTCATCTCTTCAATCCCACATGCGGGTTCCTCAAATGCTTTATTCAAAGTTGTTCAACTTTAGGCCCATTTTTTTAAGATTATTTTTTGGGGATTTTTTCCCTTTATATGACAGTGCGACAGTGTAGATAGACGGGAAAGTTGGGGCGAAGAATGGGGAAGACATGCGGCAAATGACCCGACCCGGAATCGAACCCGAGTCGCCAAGAGAAGGACACAGCCTTTATGGTGCGCGCACTTAGAACGATGAGCCACAGGGGCACCCCTTTAGGCCCATTTCAAGTTCTAATGAAGATCTCAAGGTTTCTAAAGAGCCAGCTGAATCACTGGGAAAAAGTGCATAAAATGATGCACAAGACCTAGATATTTTCCATTTGATTTAATTCTGCGACCGTAAAAATATGGCGTCCCGAGTATGATAATCTCACTCAGTACAAGTGTGATGCAGCTTCAATGAGACGCTGCAACCAGCAGATAGAAAACATGAACGCAAAACTGTCCTGCAAGTGGAGAAAGTGCTTTTTCTGACTTTGAGTCAAACAAAGGGGAAATTCAAAAATCCAAAAATACTGCAACATCACAGTAGCTCTGGACACCTTGATTAATCAATGCACAGGATATCACGGAGATTAAATCAAAGCAAATTAAAATTATATGGCAAATATGGCACAACTTACAATAGTAAGCATTGAAAATCTTTTTTGGACCTACCAGTCATCTCATCCAATTTGAAGCAATAATAAGTGACATGTAAACGAAAGTCCCTTTAGCAATATGGCGCCATAGCAGCCATGTTTCAAATTAGTTTGCCATCATGGCAACGACCGAAGTGACATCTTCATTCTTCACATGTATTTTGAGCATGTACTGAATTAGATTGGAATGGCGCAAACATCTGTTGACAACCATATTGGTATTTCAATTTGGACCTTTTGAACAAATCCAGGTGTCCAGATTGGCAAGATGAAATTGGCAAGATGTAAATTTTTAGCGTCATTGACCAAGAAGTTTAAGAAAATTTTCAAATGTTCATAAAATTCAGCGGCATACCCTAAGCACAGAGGTCAAATGAAGGTCAAAATACACGGCACAGCAAAACCGAAAACAAATGTCTCGAGTCTTGCTGTGTCGTGTCTACATGCTGAACTTCAGCTCAATTGCTGCAGCAATTGTTGACAAATAGATCATGATGGAATTTTTAACATGGCAACCGTGGCATCCATATTTAAAATCTGATCAGAATGCCTAAACCAACTTTGATCTACTCCTCAGTAGGAACATTCATATCAAGTTTCAATTGAGGAAAGTATTTTTAAGCAATTGTCATATTTCAGCAATATTATTTAGTTTTGCCCCAACTTAACAGATGCAGTTCATCAAGGTTTAAGGAGGCCATGGGGGTGTGATCGTGAGGAAAGTGACTAATCAGAGCAGTCAAAATTTCTCCCATAGCTATATGGTTTGGAAGTTGCAAGTTCACGCCCCGCTCAGAGAGGGGAATCTGGCAACGGCGTGATGCGCTCAGATTGAATATAATAATTTATGATGGAAGCACTCCTGGAAAACCTTTGCCACTGTGGCGAAGAGCCATACGAAATTTTTCACCAGAGAGAGATTTCTCTCGCCGATGGCGATGTGGTGAATGGCTAGCATGCACCCAGATTTTGGTTGGTTCCAATGGAATATTAATATCCTATAGTATTTTGCACATGTTGGAATTTAGACTTTCTCAATAAATATGTCTTTTTAGAATTTTTTTAAGTATTGTTTGTGCATTGCCATCAGTGATGCCAGTAATTTTGGAGCCCACTACATGCATTTAATATATTTCTGAACTATGCAGCCAATGAGTGACTGATATAAAAACTAGAGTGCCAAGGGCCCTGAAGGTTGCCGGCAGTTACAGCCCCAACAACAGAAAAGTAACTAGCATAAGCCCGCGGATTGAACAGGAAGCCAACACAAATTCTTGTGAAAGCAACACGTCGTCTACACGATAATGGCTTTAAAAAGCTCCAGCCTGGACATCCACGAACAAATTAAACCAGTTTAATTTTTTCGCGAATTCCTGTGGCGATGGCGAATGGTCCCATACCACTGCGAATCAATTCATGGATCTTTGAATCAATTCTTCTCTGCGAAAGAAAAGAACTGTTTCATCCGCACACTTCCGCGGGCCAATGCAGCTCAGTGAGAAAGTTACCATTATCGTTTAGAAACTTACCATTACCATTAGTTAGTTACCATTATCGGGCAACTCGACTGAGCGGTCAAACTTTGTCATGACAGCAACATTTTTATGTCAGTTTTCTGCCATTTAGTAAAAATATAATCTTTAAGAAATCTACATCATGAAATCCAATTAGATTTTTTTTCTAACTTGGACTTAAACTGTCTGCTATCAATTTGTGAAGTGCACCATGTTCTCAATTCACTTCTGGTTCCTGTTCTGCTTTCAGATATACATTTTTATTTTATTTATTTATTTTTTTACACAACACTGCCACTGATCAGTATTATTCTTTCCATTTCATGATGCTAATAGGAACAAACATCAAAAAATGGATTTTGATCAGTTTTTATTGCCGCAATTGATCGCATCAAAAGGTCAACTATACGGTTACAATGCCCTTTAAAATTTTAATTATATATGGGTTATATACTAAAGACATTAAATGAGTAAATAAATTGATTGGTCAAAATTAAAGTCAAATCCAATATGGTGTATTTCATCAGCATACATGATTTGTCATTAGTATCCAATACATACCGAAGATCTAAAGCCAAAATTAAAGGTCTTTTACGCTGTTTTTATCATTACCTGGACCTTGTTGCCCAAGGTCAAATCCAATGTCAAAAACAACCAGCATACCAATACATACCTAAGCTCTAAAAACCATAATAAACAAATATGGGCCATTTTTGTCATTTAACCTAGAGGCGCAACATCAAATTTGACTGACTGCCTGAGAATGTTCAGCAGACATGGTTTCCTATAAGTGCCCCAAACATACCTGAGAGTTATAGCACATTTTTTCCATTTGATCTTGACGCCCAATGTCATATTCAACTTGCCAAGAATGTTTGGCTTACATGATTGCCTATAGGTGCCTTATATATATCGAAGCTCTAAATGTCTAAATTAAGCAAGTTATAGCACATTTTTGCCATTTGGCCTTGACCTTGAGGCCCAAGGTCAAATGCGACTGATTTACTATGTTTGGCACACCTGATTCCCAAAAGATGCCTCCAACATACCTAAGCTCTAAATGCTATATTAAGAGAGTTATAGCACATCTTTTCTATTTAATCTTGAGGCCTAAGGTCAAATGTGACTGACTCACAATGTTCGGCATAAGCGATTCCCTATAGAAGTCTCATACATATCTAAGCTCTAAATGTTATATTAAGAGAGTCATAAAACATTTTTTCCATTTGATCTTGAAATTTCGGCTCAAGGTCAAATTCGACCAACTGAAAACGCTCGGCAAGCATGATATGCTGTACATGCTCAATTCGTACCTATACTATAAATGCAATGATAAGCAAGTTACGGCACATTTTGTGGCAAAACACCCCACAAAATGATGAAGTCCAGACATGTTGCTTAGGTGGCGCTATTCAATCAAAACACCGCTTACACCATTGAGGCAGCTCATGATACTGATTCCATTGCCGCAAAAAAAAAAAAAAAAACATTATCACAGTTTTTGAGAAATTACACCTGTGAGCCAAAAATGGCCATTTTCAGCATATAAATGGCCACCAAGTCTAAACGAACGGGATAAAAAAAAAATTCACAGACCGTTTTTGAGATACGGCTTTAAACGGACAACGCCGACGCCGGACACAAAGTGACAATAGGTTACTAGCCTACGGCCGGCAACCTAATTATATAAAATATCTGATTTATTAGAACACTTCCAAACATAAAAATCCCTTTTTCTCAAAACCTCTAAAATGGACATAAAACTATGGTGATTCTCTATAACTTCGAGTTATAGAGCAGGCAGTTCTCATTTTTACACTGTTTTTAATGGCGTTGGCATCTTTATCAAGTAAGCCCAGTAGGTATCACAGCCAATTAAAACTGCGTCACCATTCAAATACTAAAGAACTTCACCAAATTTCCTGTTGGGCACACAGGCAAATGCAGCACAGGGGGCCTCTCTTACCCTTCCCCATTGTTGAGCTTCCTGCAGGCTTTTTTCAAAGCCACCTGGGACAGAGGGGAATCCCTGGTCATCTGGGCACCAGCGGGAGATGCTGCAAGACAAAGCGAGGGCAATAGAGGAATGGATGACACAATCAAGGAGCCGAAAGAAGTACCATGTCAGCACTGAGCAGACCACTGGGATTCTGCCAAAAGGGGATGAGGGACCCTCACCAGGTTTGGATGCGGGGGAGAAGCTGGTGGGGGCGTCTATGTTGGGGGTGCCGTTGACAGATATTGGAGGCCCTCCCTGACTGAGCTTCCCACCGGAGGAGTCCAGCACCTGCCGACACTCTGACACCCGGCGTTGCAGATCGGACAGGGGCACGTGGGGCAGGGTGTACTGCCTCAGGATGCGCCAGCAGATCTCCCGCAGGTCCGCCTCCGACGCCCCAAAGAGCCAGAACCAGGGTGGCTGATCAGGCAGAGGGATCTGCAGGGGGGCCCCAAGGAGACCAAGGTTCGAGTCTGCCTCCAAATTTGGCCATCTGTCTCGTACTCTGGCTGATCAGAACTGAGCAGCACTTTCAACTAGCCCTGGCCAGAACCAGAGCACTTCCAAGATAGAGAATATTAGCCACCGTTTGTCACTATATCCATACCTTTTTCAAAATCCCAACGCCGGGAAAGCTAGCTAACAAGGTAGTATGCAAAAAATACAGCTGCTGACAGCCAGGACTCTGACAGCCACGTGCCCCCGACCGTTATAATTCCCAGCACTTAAGAGCACCGAGCACACAGAATATTCCAGAGGTCTGGAGGAGGACTGCCAATAAAGCACTTTAACCAAGGAAATTAAAGAGGCAATTAGCCTCTAAAGCTGCTTCAATTCTCATCAAAAAGCTTGAAAGTTACAAACTAAATCACAGTCCATTTCAAAACTGTTCAAGAGCAACCGTTTGCAAATGTTGGCCTTGTTGAAAACACACCCAAAATTTGAGGAGTTCCTCCTTATAGCCGTCACAACTAATAAATTCCTTCATGTCTTTTCTCATGTGTACTCAAGGGGGAAATCTACATATACCCATTTCAAGCAACAGACACTAAAAAAAAAAAAGGTTTGGGGAACACTGATGTGGAGTACCGCTGCGCAAGTGAAACTGATGCATTACCTGCAGAAATCGAGCAGACAGGTAGATACAGGCACAGGCTACCGTCTCCGCACTGAACCTCAGGAACACATCCGTTCGGAGGCTGTCATTCATGTAATTCCTATTGAAGAGGTAGAGGGTTGCAAAAAAAGAATGCATTATTTTTCATTTTATGCCCCTACAACCTTTTATGAGTCACATAAAAAGTGCTGAATAAAATTACACAATATCTGAATTTATAACCCCGGCAATTAATTCAAATCTCACAGCAGTGCAGCAAACCTGACTACGTACCCACCATTCTCCATTAAAATGCAAATTATACCTAGCGTGAAACAGCTTTTTGTTCAGTTGCCTAAAATGGCACCAGAGCATTAGCGCGAGTATCTGATCGTTTATGGCAAGTGCGGCACAGTAACATCGTCTCATTATGCAACATTTAAAAACCCTGCTACGTACACACTGACAATATGGACATTTTGGTAGAGAACATGACAAACACAGTCACTGAGAACAACATAACTTTAGTCAGATGGTCACCACTGTTTTTCAGTTAACATCTGTCAGCAGTTATCACACCCATCTACGATATAATTTGAGGGGGTCAGCAAGAGGAATTCCACAGGTATTTGTAGCTTTCACTCATGAGTTTATGGAGAGGGGAAGGCTAGAGGTTGCTGAATAAAGGCATCAGAAGGTGGAGAGGGACAGACAGAAAGCTCACCACGCCATCTGCACCAGCTTTGTGTTCTTCTCACACTCCAGCACTTGCAGGTACATCACAATAATCTGAAATGGTGAACGGGGTTACAAAATTAGGCCAACGCCGTGCTGAGGAAGGCGCTGAAGAGGCAACGTTCTGGCATAAATGCTTCAGCCATTTCTCCTGCATCACTCTCCAGGCTCAGTGAAACCGAGTGAGATGCAATAACTGCACCGCTACATTTCATTTTGACGCCTACATGAAATTAATCTTTATTTCTTTAACTGCTGCACGTGACCAAGAAAGAGACATTTAGAACACACAGGTGCAAACAGACTATAGCAATGGATGCGGTCTACCACTGCCACAAAACTTGCAAGGAGGTAAAATTCAAACAGCCTGATGTTATCAATGTGGCAATAATCTTGCAACACCTATAAATTATAGCGACACAGCTGACAAGCAAACAGGAAAAAAAAAAACCCATTATAGGTCAACCAAATGTAGGCCAGAAATATTTCATACAGGCAACTCCTTCCTTTATTTCCCTTCACAACAAGATGCAGCACCTTCCTGTACCACACATACTAGTGTTGAAAACACTAGCAAGTTAAGCATGATGCTGAGGTCTGAACATCAAACCTTTGGTCATTTCACAGGTCTGTGAAACACTGCGCACTGCATGCCATGGGCAAAACGGTGCGCACTGTGGAGATGGAACTTCATGTGAACGGTTTCATTCTCCCAGTCCTAACTGAACAGCAAAGACAGTTTTATACTTATCAGGCATGTGTCAACAGGCTTGTTCAGAAACATGTTGGATGACACAGGTGCCTTTATGCTTAAAGTGCCATACTTTGCCTGGCAGAAGCGATCATCTTCATGGTTGTTACAGATCATAGGTTTCATATAACAATCCAATCTTTTTGCAAACACAAATTTATCCACATTCTATATCCATGACAACCACCAAACTCTGTCTATGCAGCAAATAAAAATGGGCCATTCCATATTAAATCAACAAATTCGGAGGAAAGTTCCCGCATGACCTCTTTCAAATCAGCTGAAATTTATAGTATAGTAGCTACAACATATTTAATGAACCCATGCCAAATTTTTCTTGGATCATGCAAAAAATTTGAGTTACCGACTTTTGAAGTACAAGGGTGCAAGTCGAAATTTGGGAGTCATTTTTTACCGCCGTTTTTGAGTCCTCATAATTTTGTTTGTGATGTAGGTAGATGAACGAAAATTTCAGAGTTGAAAGCCACATATCAGCTCTGTTGAAAACTTTAATTGAATACTGCCATGTGTATTTGTGGTCTCGCAACATGAAGTCAAACTTTGAAAATCTGTGATTGCAAATTTCTAGGCAGTAAACTTCAGACCTTTATATCTTTTGAAATATGCAAGTCTGATAACTGAGCTGTGATCAGATTTATGGCTAGGATACAGAACAATAAAAATAAGCATGATTTGCGAGCATTAGGATTTATTTTAGAATTACAGGAAGATCTGAAAACCTGAAAAACCTAATTTTGGTCAATCTTTAACCACACATAGTGCCATGTGGAATAGCTCATTGGTCATTGAAAGCTAGGTCATTTGAAAGAACTCATTTTCATAATAAAGTGAACTTCTAGCCATGAATCCTTCGGTCACAAAAACTTTCCAAAATTGCAATAACTGCAAAGTGTAAATGCATTCGATCGGGTATGAACATGGCAAATACGATTAGGGTTTTTCCTCCAAGCTCATACTGACATCAGAATCATGCCCAAAGTGAATTGAAAGTTGGGTTTCCCCAATTTGTCATCGTTAAGACATACCATATTGTACACGTACAAGAAAGCACAGCAAGTCTACATAACCACTGTCATGGTAAGCACCCCATCGGATGCCAAAAGCAAACTGGCGGGCGCTAGTACCATGGGCCTAGAAAACAGAGACACAGAAGCACAGGCTGACTATAAAGAATAGATTTAATAAAACTCAAAGATATGCACAAAACAGCAGTCACAAAGAAAAAAGGAGAGACTGCAAGCATTCCCACTGACCTGCAGTGGGATGGGAATGCAAAGGCAACTTTGGCTGGCACCTGCCAGCCCTAAATACTCTGCAATCACCTCCACCTTAACAGGCTGCACCTGTGGCATATATGGCATATTTTTCATATTTCCAAAAATATAGATGCTTGAAGTTGGCTGCTAAGAAAATTGCAATCACAAATTTTCAAATTTTGACTTCATGCTGTGGAGCCACAAATGCACATGGTAGTATTATAATTGATGATTGCAGCAGAGCTGATGTGTGGGTTTCAACACTGAAATTTTCATTCATCTACCTACGCCACATGCAAAGTTATGAGGACTCAAAAATGGCAGAAAAAATGAAGCCCCCAAATTTCAAAAGTCAGAAACTCAAAATTTTTTTGCAGAATCCACTAAAAATTTGGTATGGGTTCATAAAATACGTCGTAGTTACCATGCTGAAACTTTCATCTGAAGGAGTAGTGTGGGAGCCACTTGTTGAAATTATAGGGAATGACCCAAATATAAGTCAAACAACGACAGTGTTTTCAATATTACAAATATTTGACAGCTACAAGGCACTGCCTGACAACTTCTCTTCTGTCTCTCCAGTATCATTTTGGTCATTAGATACTGTCAACAGACAGCTCTTACAAGTATATAAAGGCTTTAACACTCATTATGAAGAAAAATGTTCTTATCCCCAGGAATTCTCAACATTGAGGCTGGACAGCATATGATAATCTCAAGCACACAAAGAGTGATCTGACATATTAAGTAAAGCCCTGGGAAGCCTATGGACATGGCTTTGCTGATGAAGCACAAAAGGACGCACAGAAGGCACATTGACAGGTACATGAGCATAATTCACCTTGTGAGGGTGTTTAACGTGCACACAGAAGCCCAGCTCCTTCAAAACCCTCCTTTCAGCTTTGATCACCTGGCTCTTCATACTGATGTAGTTAGCATCCAGTGGAAATGGTGGTACCGTTCTGGCAGACAAAGGAAGAAGGTTAATTGGAGTAAGTAATGATAATAAAAGGCTAAGACAATGATGCTGATCGTTCGCCCGGTATCGTTCACAGCAAAACTCTACGCAGCCATGAGATTCTGACGCGCGCTGATTGGCTGGCGCTCGAGTGCCAGGTCTCAAGCGCCAGCCAATCAGCGTGCGTGTCACAATTTTGTAGCAGTGCCGTGAACAATTCCGGGCAGGAAGTTAAATTTCAGCGGTGAGGTTTTGCCTTTTCCAGACTTATTCTTCAGAACGAGAGGGAGTTACGATGAATGGTTGGTGCCGAACGAAACTTTAATCAGCCGCTGTTACGCCGATACCAGACACAAGGTATGACAAAAGAAAGTTTTGACGCTAGCAGCGGTAGAAGACAAGTGGTGTCTGGCGATCTCCTCTTTTGCAGGATTGGTCAATGGCACGGCATGTGACTTCGCTGGGCCAGTAAATGTCAATGTGCCCTCGGAGGCACGAATGGGGCTACCTTCCATAATATTCTCCTCACCTGCCACCCTTGCTGTGTTTCAGACGGTGGAAGACATTAAGGACATCTCGAACCCTACGCGGCTCCTCCTCGATCTTGGAGGCCAGGTGTACGCACGCCATTGCCACGGTCTAAATGATGAAAGGAGGATTGGGTAAATGGGGAGTGTGTGTGATTGACAAGAACAGCAGATCAGCTGGAGTCAAGCAGCAATGCGTTGACTTTTGTAATAGTGCAAGCACGCATCTCCTCACCTCCACACAATGTCTGATGAAAGACTTGCAGTAAAAGAATCTCTGGAACAGAATCTGGCCAGTCGCCATGGCCACCTAAAAAACAATAAAAAACTGGTGTATCATAGCGACTAATTTCCCTCTCCAATTACGCAATTCTTAATCACCGATAGTGAAAGTAATTCTCGTAAAACTGCTCCACGTTGACTGAAATGTTAACATTATGGAATATAAATACACTAACCTGTGGCAATCGCAACAGTATCCCCGCGGCCTGTATCAACTCGCAGCCCTGAGTCCTGAGCTGCTCCTCCGTATCAAGCGGAAGTCCCTGTTCTGCCGAAGGACTTTGTTTCAGCCGTTCAGGGGAGAGAAGACAATTATCCAGTGTCAAAGCCACACCGGAATAACGTTTATCCCCGATCAGAATACCTTCCTCAGCTTCGCCGGGGATCCGAAGTTCTCCAGGTGCCATTATAATAACTTCTGCTGTCGGCAACATATGGCCAGGAAACGGCAAGCGTCGTAACTGCGGTAACTTCCTGTCTGCTACTTTTCCATTGGATTGTCACAATTTTAAGAACCAAATTGTGATTGGCTGTTTAGTAAAAAGTTCATTCTCAGCCAATCCAGACCATCTGCCTTCACACAGAATCGCCATTTCTCACCATAGAAATTACCGTGAATTTGTCCATGTCGGTGATGTAACTGTGCCAGCGCAATGTTTCCCCATCGGCCACTATGAGTATTCTTTTGTTTAGAAAACCTTTGCGATCGTCACATTATAATCCACGAAAGTTGCGGGTCCGCAGAAACTGTTTAAATTTGTGAGCTCCGTGACGTCGCGGCTCCAGAGGTGGTTGAAATTCAAGAAGTGATTATTTATTATTGCATTTTGCAATTAAATTTGCTGTTGGTACATTGAACTTAAGTCTGAATTATTATTAGAGTTATGTGTACAAAAATTGTTTTGACAACACGCTGTCAGTATTTGTAAGATATTACAAATGAAACTTGACTGACAACTAAACTCAATAAACTATTTTGGTCACTTCAAATGACTGACTGAGCTCGCAAAACGAAAGTTGACCAGATTGCAACTTGCAAAAACAGCGTCATCTGTGGGTACCGTTTACTTTAGGTCTTGGTCTAGCCCACATACTAACCAGCATTAAACACGCATCACGCTGATTTCATGGCCATATTACAAATAATGCATGTTTGTGATGTGTAATTGTTATCAACATGTACGAAGCCTCGTGACAGCATGGCAAATTACAAAATTGGGTTTTTAGTGCGTTTTGATGCCATTTCAGGCTGAGAAGGCTAAATTCAAGATTTTGGTCACCAAGGCTTTCTGGGTCTGTTTAGGAAATCTGGTCTTTCAAAAGGTGGCAAGGCAAAAGTTACCCAAAGTCAAATGACAAACATCACCATTAGGTGGCTAATGAGGTCGATAACTTCATGAAAATGAGTAGAAACACACCCTTAAAGGAGCACTATGCAAGTTTGTTTATTTTCTGCGCGATTATATTTTTTCCTGGGGTCTGGAGACCGCACAGGCTTCGCAAACTGCAGATAAACACAAGGGGCACAGGCTGTGCCCCATAACAAACCGTTCCGGCCAATCACCGACAAGAGTTGACAGTTACGGAAGCATGAGAGGAAAGGAACTATGGGAGGGAAGGGCAAGCTACCTCTGTTTTGTTTGAATTCGAATGTCAGCAGAAGTGATGTCAACAAACTTGCATAGTGCACCTTTAAGCCCAACGCCCACTGGCTTTGAAGTGTCGCGTCAAACTCCAAATGTTTTTAACGCCCTCGAGAAGCATCAGTTGCATCAATATTATCGGATGACAACAGGCCCAAGAAGCAAGCCGTGGGTGTCGCTCTCAAAATATTAAACAAGACAACATTTAATTTTGAAAAAACCTACCGATAAAGCTTATTTTAATTGACGATAAAGTGCCACGGTCAGGTTACTATATGCACTATACGTTATATACAGGCAAAATTTTCCTCCTAAATTTAGCCGTCCAGTAAATGAAGATTATGATTCAGTTTACTTTACCCAGCACCGAATTAGCTAGCTAGCTAACTTAGACAGTACCTAACTCAAGGTAAGAACTGCTAACTGTAGAACACTCGATAACTTAAATGCCCGCTAAATAACGGATTTCCTTTCAGAACTGCGACTCGGTTAAAAAGCAGGTTGACAACTGCATGTGAGGTTGCCGCTAAATGTGTGACTGACCATGACAAGAAAAAAATAGTTTAGTAATCTAAAAGACAAAAGCGTTTTTATTGTGTTGATGCTTCAGAAATTGAGCAGTGGTGAAAAGTCAAAATCCGACGCGCCTCCATTGAAATGAATGTAACCAATTTTTTGACGCGCGTCTCACGCCTCCATCGGGCTTTGGGCTTTAGAATGTTACAAGCATGCAGTTTGGGGCTATCTGTCGAGCGCCTGACTGTCCACAGTTTGCCAGCCACAGTGTGAATTAAAGAATCAAGATCATTCAAATTGAGTCCACCCAGGAAACGCGTGCATAGCAACAGCCGATCAGTGACTCGAACTGTTCAAGAAGGTGATGTCAAAGGGATCGAGTGTCCGAATCCACAGTCCCAAGTCACCTAACAGCTGCAAAAGTGGCATGTTGAAGCCTTAGTGGAGCCCATTTTCACCAAAGACACCACTGTAGTTTTTTTTTTTTTTGAACCCTGGATTATTCCAAACTAGAGGCAAGAAATCTAAACCTAAATCATCTGGTCTGTGTCCAGTTTGATCATTGAAACATCATTCTGATTTTGTTTTCCTCACTGCTGAGGACATTGACAGTGATGTAGGGTGAAAATGTATTCAAATGGGGTTGCTACATCCCACCTCTGCAGCTTTCAGGTGACCTCTGACTGTGGATTCGATCACCTAGTGCTCTGTAACATCACCTTTGTGAGCTGTTTGAGTAATTGGTCACTTGTGATCATACAATTGTGTGACCTGGATGGACTAATTTGGACTGACCTCATTCCTCGATTTATCTCATAGCTTTTAAACTGCGGACAATCAGACATGGATCAGACACCCCCAAAACTTTTGGGCAATCTTCCCAGTGTTGGAATGATGAAAATGCTGCCACCTAGAGACAGCAGGGACGTGCATTCACGGACGCAACTTTCTGGGGGTATGTTTCAACTCTTTCTCATCAAATTCACGCCTTGTTAACCATTCAATGGTAATGTTTAAGGACTGACTTTGAGTGGTTTTTCACTTGCCACATTTTGAAAGACCAGATTGCATGAAGAGAACCAGAATGATGTCATTGGATTTTGCTCTGCTGACAAAAATCTTGATTTTAGATTTCTCAGCCGGCTAAGGCACAATGCCTGTCAGAGACCTAATTTTGCATTTGACGCTCTTGTCAGGAGGCATCAGACACTTTTATAACACTTATACATCATAAACAGATATCATTTGAATCTTGGCCATGAAATTAAGGTCTTATTTTTTTAAATACTGGCCAGTATGTAATGTCTTGAGGGGAACCTATGTCAAACTTCAAGAAGATTTGCCCGATGAGAGCACACTTTGAGCATCCATCTGCCTCAAAATTTCTTCAAAGTGATATCAACGTCAGAGAAAATCTGCAAAAAAATTGAATTAATTTCTATAAATAAATAAATAACTGAGCAAAATGCAGTCACCAGACTCTACTTCATGGAACTGCACCCCGCCCTCGAATCACTGTTGCAGCAGTTTGATGAAATTCTTGCAGACTGCATGTCAGTAAGTTGATTTTCATTTGCCACTTTGATATTTGCTACCCATTACTAGAGAGCCCAGGACGTCTGGACATGCAATGACATGAATTAATTTATATTTATATACAGTGCAGGCCAAAAGTTTGGACACTCCTTCTCATTCAATGTGTATCCTTTATCTTTATGACTATTTACATTGTAGATTCTCACTGAAGGCATCAAAACTATGAATGAACACACGTGGAATTATGTATGTATCTAACAGTTATCCAATAGGGCTGTCGGCTGTATATCAACCTGACGTCTGCACAAGACAACTGATGGTCCCAACCCCATTGATAAGGCTAGAAATTTCACTAATTAATCCTGACAAGGCACACCTGTGAAGTGAAAACCATTTCAGATGACGACCTCTTGAAGCTCATCAACAGAATGCCAAGAGTGTGCAAAGCAGTAATCAGAGCAAAGGGTGGCTACATCGAAGAAACTAGAATATGAGACATGTTTTCATTTACAGGAATTTCACACTTTTTTGTTAAGTACATAATTCCACGTGTGTTCATTCATAGTTTTGATGCCTTCAGTGAGAATCTACATGTAAATAGTCATGAAAATAAAGGAAACACATTGAATGAGAAGGTGAGTTCAAACTTTTGGCCTGTACTGTATATAAACTCATTTCCAGAAAATTTGGGATAAAATGTAAATAAAAACAGAATGGAGCAATTCGCACATCATTTAAACCCTATGTTTAATCGAAAATTATTCAAAATGTTGAAACTGAGAAATTAATTTTATTTCAGAAAAATATTTGCTCATTTTGAATTTGATGCCAGCAACTCGTTTCAAAAAAAGTTGTGACAGTGACATGAATGGGTATGAGAAGAGCATCTCAGAGAGACTTTCAGAAGGGCTTCACCACTCTGTGACAGACTGTGTGGGAAAATAGTTTAGCAATTTAAGAATGAAATTGCAAAGAAACTGGGTATTTGATGGTATTTGATCAAATATGGAATGTAATATCATAAAATTACTCAGAGAGTCCAGAGAAGTCTCTGTATTCAAGGGACAAAGCCAAAAACCAATACTGAATGGTCGTGATCTCCAGGCCCTCAGGTGGCACTGCTTTAAAAACAAACAGGATTCAGGATTCTGTCATGGAAATCAATGCATGGGCTCAGGAACGGTTCTGAAAACCAATCTCAGAGAGCACAATTTGTTACTGCATCCATATGCAAGTTAAAACTTAACAATGCAATGAAAAACTGATTCAGATTCAGAAACGCTGCCACCTTCTATGGGCTTAAGCTCATTTATTTTGGCCTGAGACAAAGTGGAGAACTATCCTACGGTCTGACCAATCAAAATCTGAATTTTTTTCTGAAATCAAGGATGCCACATCCTCAAGGCTAAGGGAACATCTGGCTTTTTATCTGTGCACTGTTCGAAAGCCGGCATCCATGATAGCATGGCGGTGCATTAGTGCACGTGGCATGGGTAACTTGCAGATCTGTGAAGACGGCATTAATGCTGAACAATATATAAAGGATTTGGAGCAACATATACAGCCATCCATACATCTTTTTCTGGTGAAGGTTTGCTTACTTCAGCGAGGGAATGCCAAACCACATTGTGCGCTGTTATGGCCCCAATTTGTTATTACATTTACAACACAACAGCAACAGCAACAGCTAGGGTTGACAGACACAGTTTTAAACACTTAAACACATTTAATTAACAGACAAAGACTAACACTAACCTACAACTAATGACCAAGATTGATTAGTAAAGAAAACCAGAAATATTTACAGTCCCCTTTGGTTGGGTTCCTTGGTGATATCCTGGGTGAGGAAAATGCTCTAACACAGGCAAAAATCCACTATAAGCTTCACAGGTCTTGAACAGAATGACAGGTCTGGTCACATGTATCCTTCTTCTTGCAATTTCTCCTACTACTTTACTGTCTCAGTTCTTTTCTTTATATACTCTTTTGCAGACCCCACCCACATTTAGACCTCTTTTTTTTAATTTTCGGGGACTTGCCCCAGACATGCCCAGGACATGTCTAAACCTAGCTCCAGTCTGGGCCTAATAAAAGAAAGGTAAATACTGCCATCTAGTGGCCTCTATTCACATCACAGCGCGTGTTACAACGTCATGGATCCGTAATAAGAGAGTCTGGGTGCTAAATTGGCCTGTCTGCAGTCCAGACAGGTCATCCATCAGAAAATTTGGTGCACAAATGTGACAAAAGAGTATGCAAAAGTGGCGAGAAGCTGAAATCTAAAATCAAGCAAGGATGAGAAAACATTTTGATTGATCTCCTCAGTTCCAAAACACTTAGGGCCTGATTTACTAAGACCTTTAGCACATGCAAAATCTTTTTGCCAGTGCAAAACCAATAATATTGCCCATGACTGACCAGGGTACTTACCTTACACCAATCAGAGGCAATGTTATTGGTTTTGCGTGGGCAAAAAGATTTTGCATGTGCAAAAGGTCTTAGTAAATCAGGCCCTTACAGGGTGTAGTTAAAAGAAGAGCTGATTTAACACAGTGGTAAAAAATGGCCCAGTCCCAACTTTTTTGAAACATGTTGCTGGCCTCAAATTAAAAATGAGCCGACATTTGTTAAAAACGATAACATTTCTCAGTGTCAACATTTGATGTGTGGTCTTTTTACTAGAGTTTAAATGACATACCAATGATTGCTGTCTATTTTTATTTACATTTTACACAACGTCCCAACTTTTCTGACAGTGAGCTTGTAGATTTTCCCTATTCCTGAGTGATGGGCACGTCAGGTTAAGAAAGGAATCCCATGAAGCGATGCACTTGTCATGCATAGTACCCACTGTACAGGCCTGGAGGCTGTGTTATGATCTGGGGTTGCCTCAATCGGTAAGGTCTAGGCACAGCACTGATCTGCAGCAATAAAGTAAATTCTGCAGAAAGCCTGAATATACTGACTTTTTAAATCTCTGATAGCACAGGCATACTGCAGGATAACAATGCCAAGATTTATGAGGCTCAAATTGTGAAAGAGTGGTTTATCGAGCATGACGACTCACTTTCATACATGAATTGGCCACCTCTGAGCATAGACCCTAACCAGCTGAAAGTCTTTGGGATGTACTGCAGAAAGCTTGATGGAGTGGTTTGACTCACCCATTGTCAATACAATATCTTGGCCAAAAATGAAAGGAAATCTAGTCGGAAATAAATGTAACAATATATCTGATTGTCGAAACAACACAACAACTGTGTGCCATGAACAAAGCTAAAGGTGGCCAAGCAAGATGTAATAGTGTGCAACTTTTTTTGGACAGACAGTGTATCTCTTGGCCACCATATAAAGACATTATGGGAACAACTTCTATCTCGTGGCCACGAAATATATTTTTCTCATGTTTTTCTCATGTGCACTTCCTGGGCTCCGTATTGGTTTGAAAGTGCTTAGGATTTTTATTTATTCCCAGGGGACTTCCCACCCTGGTTCGAGTAGCTGGGAGCCCAGCAACACGCCATTTTCCTGAGTGCTGTATGTAGTGAATAGTATAGGAGTCTGGTGACAGGGACAAATTACCCACAGAAATGTGACAATTATGCGGGGGTTCGGTGCTCGAAGGGGCAACATTCCTACCCCCATCCAGAACAGCGCACAAGTTTTACATCATTCATGGGTTCTACTTCCTCAAATCGGGGAGGATTTGATAGGTGACCAATAAATCAAATTAAAGTTCAAAGTGTGCTTTGTGCAGGCAAATCTACTTAAAGTTTAATTTGAATTCCCCTTTAAGCAACTTGTAGCATTCAAAGTTAATGAGTAAAATGTACAAAAAAGAAAGATCCGTAGACTAAAGGGTGTTTTGAATGAACTTATCAAGAATGATTCCAAAGTCGCCACAAAAATTGTTTATATAAATCTTTCTCACCTTTACACAAACACCAAGATAGCAAATATATATTAAAAAAACCACACACAATATTTCTTAGAAATGCAATTAAAAAAGAAATAGTAAGTGTCCTTTTATAAATATCTTTTAATATTTATTTCCATATAGTACCGAAATATTAGCATATTTATTTTGACGCATTAGACAAAGCCCACCATTTTAAAAAAAAAAAAATTCCACTTGATGCTGCCAAATGAAAAGTTTACACAAGACAAAATGTATGGCCAAAATGCAGAGGTAAAAGGCTTCATTTGATAGAAAACATTCCAATTTTTATTAAAATTTGCTCACGTATTATGCGGCTAAAACGCAAGCTACACGACATCAGCTCAAACGTGCAGGATATTTTTCTACTGCCGGGTGCGTTGGTGATCAGGTGGGTTTTAATCTGCAGAAAACTGCCGGGTAGAACTGCGGTGTACACTTGAAGCCATAGGAGGGCAGCAGACACTAGGTAATTCCTAATTATTACGGTCAGTACTTTTAAACAGCGCCAGTTTCGAGGCTCAAGCTTGGAAAACAATGGAGTGCATCATACTTAAATAATTGCGGAGGAAAACTAAGAGTACTACTGCAATGATTGCTTATGAGAGAGAAGGTTCCGCTAAGACTGGGATGTTACTCTCCAGGAGCAACAGTGCAGCATTCAGTCCCATCTCAATCACGAGCATCGTCCCCCATTCAGGACAATAAGTTTAAGTGCTTTGGGAACACTCGAAAAAATGAAATGTTATGAAATGTTAGATTTACATCATAATGTTATGTCAACTGGTTCCACGCAATTGCTTTACGTAACCTTTATTTGACTGACATTTTTTCCAGTTTAATTAGCTGCAGTGCGTGGAATGTACTTCGCTCAGTTTTGTGGAACCAGTTGGCATAATATTATGAGGTAAATCTAACATTTCATAATGTTTCATTTTTTTGAGTGAATGCTTCAAGTCTTTAAGAGTTGAACATCTAAACTTCCTAACCACTTTCCTTGCTTACAAAGAACATGGATAGGTGTGCAGTGTGCACTTGTTTCAAGGCTATTTTGATGCCTATTTTTAATAGTGATGGAAGTTAAGGAGAAAAGGAGCTTGGAAGAAAGGCAGTGGTGGGTGGGGGGGATGCTGCAGTGAGGGGAAACATCCCACTGTCCTTCTCCATTCCAGCCTCTCCATCACTCCTTTGACATGTCCAGTTACTCAGCCACTACACCACTGCAGTCCGGCTCCACTGTGCTCAGGCAGAACTGTGTGACCCATGTTCCCAGGGTATTGCATCTGACAGAGATGATCAGGGAGAGAGAGAGAGAGAGAGAGAAGTGCATGAGTAACATTAATTGGTTAAAAGGCTGTACCGTAAGGATAGTATAAGCAACTACAGTTGATTTCACTGGATATACATGGCTGGTGCTTGGGGCAGTGGTGCTCAGCTGTGGTGTCTGGGCTGAGTTAACAGTTATGCCACCTTCGGACTCAAATATTTCAGAACAGTTAATACCATTGTTCTCCGAAGTTATGAAGTGCTTATGTAACTCTACTGTTTCCTCCGAACAACCTAGCCATTTTATTCTGCTTTCTGCTGACATGACGTCATTTTGCAGTCAAGGATGAGATTTCTCACTTGCAACACTTTAATAAATCACTCGACTTGGTGTCCATCTTCTTTCCAACTTGGTGCATTATTATAGTATATAGTATCTTTCTAGTTTCAGTTTCTTTCATTTGTATCACTATCACTAAATGTTTTTTCCATAATTTTATGAGTGCAGTTCTTACTGCTGATGGAGTTAAAAAGAGCCGAGATTGAGAACCTGCTTTATAGCCATATGTTGATTATAAGATGCTCACAACAGCGTTATATTCTCTCGTACAGTACAGTGTGACCTCACATGCTGCTTGGGAAAAGAAAGTAAATGCAATTTAGACATTCTACAAATAAGCTCCATAAGTCTTGTTTATAATGTGTGTAAATGTATAAATCCGTAAAATAAGTACAGAGCTGAATGAAAAATAAGTAACTGAAAAGAGCCCTCCCATAACAATAAAAAGAGTTGCATATGTCAGTGTTACCTGTTAGTATCTCACCTGATTAAGTGTGTGCAGTGCAGCACAGTCCCTGACCGCGGGCTGTCCTGTACACTGGTGAGACACAGATGCGACTGGCAGGGGGCAGGTGGGTTACCAGGGTGGACAGGGAGCTTGGAGGCAAGTAGCGATTGCCGCCTTCCCAGCTGACCCAGTACCCCTGCACACTACCTTCCACACTTCCTGCCCAACTGACTTGCACCGAGTCACTCCCAACCGTCGTCAGCTCCAAATCTTTTAAAGGTGGGACCTCTGTGAGAGAGAGAGAGAGAGAGAGAGAGACTGACTGACTGAAGGCTTCCATCTTGCACTCTGCTACATGTTCCTTCAAGCAGCAACAGTGCTGTGAAAAAGTACTAAAGTATTTGTTTTACCTATTTGTAATTTTTAAAAATGTTTTGGGTCATCAAACTAATTTTTACGAGTCAACATAAAATGCAGGTTTTAAATTATCATTTCATTTATTAAAGGTAAAGAGTTTTCCAAATCCTACATCACCCATGTGAGAAAGTAACTGCCTCCATAAACCTAATAACTGGTTGTGCCGCCCTTGGCGGGAACAATTGCAAACAACCTGCAATGGGGCCTTCATATCACTGTGGAGGAATTTTGGCCCACTCTTCTTTGCAGAATTGTTTTAATTCAGCCATACAGGAGAGTTTTAAAGCAAGAACTGCCCATTTAAAATTTAAAGGAGACCTTCTTCTGAAGTGAACTGCGAATAAAGAACTACACCTTCTGTGTAACCAAATATATTTTTGGTAATTTTAAGACTTTGACGAGGCCAGAGGTGCCCAATCAAAGGGCCGGTGTAGGTCCTGTTTGTTGTTACAGCTCAACACAAACACAAGTGATTCTACTCATCAAGGTCTTGATTGAATCCCCTAATCAGGTAATTAGTGGAATCAGATGTTGCAGCACTGGGCTAAAACAAAAACTTGCACCCACACAGGCCCTTTATGGATACGACCGGACACCCCTGAACTAGGCCATTTCAAAACCTTAACTTTGTTTCTTTAGAGCCATTTAAATGTGGACTTGCTTGTGTGCTTTGGATAATGGTCTCGCACCGTAACAAAACTGCACTTGAGGTTTCAGTTACAAACTGAAGGCCAGACATTCTCTTTCAGGATTTTCCGGTAAAAAGCAGAATTTGTGGTCCTTTCTATTATGAAAGTTGCCCAGGTCCTGAAGCAGCAAAGCAGCCCCAGACAATCAAACCACCACAACTGTGTTTGACTACTGGTATGATGTTCTCATTGTGGAATGCTGTTTTGGCTTTACATTAGATGAAACAGGACCAGTGCTCTTTGAAAAAGTTCAGCTTGACTCATCAGTCCACAGAATATTATCCCAAAAGTTTCTTTTGGGCAAATTCAAGATGAGCCTTTGTTTTGTCCAACAGTGGTTCTTGCCTTGCAGCTCTCCCACGCCTATGGGTGACATTTTCCCCCAGTTTCTTTCTCATTGTGAGATTATGAACACTGACCTTAACTGAGGGAAGTGAGGCCTACAGCTCTTCAGCTGTTCCTCTGGCTTCTTTTGTGACCTCATCGTTGAGTCATCAATCTGCTCTTGGGGGAATTTCGGTTGGCTGGCCACTCCTGAGAAGCTTTACCACTGTTCAAGGTTTTCTTAATTTGTAAATAATGGCCCTCACCGTGGTTTACTGGAGTCCCAGAGTTTTCAAAATGGTTTGAAACTGATAAATGTCATCAACTTTGTATCTCATTCGTTCTTGAATTTTTTAAATCACGGCATCATGTGCTGCTTTTGGTCTACTTAACATTGCTGGACAGGATCTATATAAGTGATGTTTAGATTCAACAGGGCTGGAACTAATCATGCCTGGAATGATTAATGAAATTGAACCCATTTATCGAGTAAAATTGTTTAATTGGTTAATTTACTAACTAAGGGGCCAATTATTTTTTCACATAAGGTTAGGTTTGGAAAGCATTTTTCCTTCAGTAAATGAAATCATCAATTAAAAGCCGCACTTTGAGTTCAATCTGACTATTTTTGTCAAATACTAAAATTAGTTTGATCTGAGACATTTTAGTGAGACAAATATGCAAGAATAGAAGATATTGGGAGGGGGGGAAATACTTCTTCACAGTACAGAAGGAGTTTGCCTAAAATACACAGTGAAAAGGATTCAGAGGGCATTCTCATTGCAAGCATTTATTCAGAATGCATGAAGTGCAGATTGCAAGGAGATTCCAGCCCCTACACACAGCCATACAGTGACGGAAAGGACAAACATGCAGATAGCCGTGTGGCTAATGGCTTTATCACCATGCTAACTATGGAATGTTGACTCCTGGAGCAGTTCGAGCAGTGACCCTCAATGCCCTCTGCCTGGGAAAACCATGCGATATCCTCTGTGAAGTAACAGATGTTACAGTCCAAAACTTTGTGCACCGATAATGCATGAGGATTTACAAACAATTGAGACACAGTAGTGTGCAGGGATATTTATACACTTAAAAAAATAAAGATGAATCAGAAACCAAGTACTTTTACAAGAATTCATTTCATGTAATATTGAATCATGTAGATAAAAATAAGTAAACAGATAACACTGTATGGTGAAAATAAAAACAATGTCCTTTTAGGAGGAAAAAGTCAATATCTAGTGTGGCCACCCTTTGCTTTGATTACAGCACTTAATCTTTTAGGCATAGTTTTCTCTTATTTTTTATTTCCTCACTTGCTTAACTGCTGCATATGGTTGGCAGTTTATTCCAAAGAGATTCTTTTGATTTTACAACAGAATTGCTCAATTGGATTAAGGTCTGGACTTTGACCGGACCAAGTCAAAACTTTTATGTGACCAGATGTTTCTATCTGACTGAAATAATTTTTGCACAACTTAGAAGTGTGTCTGGGGTCAAAATCTTGTTGAAAATAAAATCCCTGACCAATCAGTCTCTCTCCAGATGGCAATGCATGCTACACAGGGATACTGTGATACCTCCTTTGATCCATGATTCTGTCGACTTTTATTCGATCACTGGCTCCTTTAGAGCAGACTGAACCCCAAACCATAATATTACCACCTCTATGTTTTACTGAAGGGGTTAGTCATTTTTGAAAAGTTCTCCAATTCTACAATGCACATACCGCAAGTTCTGCGTTTGTGTGAGTAAATTTCGAATTTTAATTCATCGGTCCAATGGGCTTGTTCTCAGTCCATTGGTGTCCAGTCCATGAATTTCTTGGCAAACTCTAGTCTTTTTTGATGTTGCCAGCTCTAGGAAGCAATATGACCTATCAGACCATTTTCACACCGGCGTCTGGAAACGGTAGATCTTGATACTTTCATCTCTCTTTTTTTGGCGCAATTAATATCATCACAGAGTTATTGTGCTGTCAACCATAGATTTTTATTTACATGTCATACATAGATAATGAACATCAGAGGCACATCACTTCTGTTTTGCACCTCTATTGCCCCTAGTTTTCAGCGAACCTGTCTTTTTGAAATGCTTGATCGTGTTTCTTAGTGCCATCGCAGCACTTAACGCCTCAGCATCATATAAGGCCTCAATGCAGCTCCAAATAATCTCAAAGAGCTCCTTCAGCCGTACCATTGTGTTTACACCACTGTGACACCGCTCAAAGTTCATGTCACCTTATATAATGGGACAACTGACTTTTTATTTATTTTTATTTTTTAGCATCAGTAATCATGGAATGGGCCTTCAAACATGCATTCAGGCTATGCAAGAGTCAAAAAAGAAAAATTTGCGACACCTTTCAGTTGTTTTAAGTGTTTTTAGTTTTTATGTTTTTATCTATTACCCATATTTTTACCTCACTACACTTGTGGGAATCATTTTTTTGCTTTCATCGCCTACAATAGTATTTTTCAATGCATTTTCACTAAAAAATTACAAAGAGGCATTATATTAGAACCCCTTTTAGACAAAAGTGGTGGTGCTTAATCATCACTGCACACTACTGTTGTAAAGCCAGCATGCATGGTCGGAGTTTTGCCATTTCAATGCTTGTGTTCAAGTATATGTAGTGGATTGGGATGTGTTACAGATAAGCATTTTGGCATCATGTTCTACAGCTCATGTATCATGATTCCTTCAGGGGAATCAACTGTAAATAAGAGCCACCAGGAGATGGCATATTCCCCCGACCCCCAGCAAAATCGTAGAACAGTAATTTGTGAAGAATATGTCTCAAAAAACATGATATTTTATGAACTATGAATATGTAGTCCAGACATGATCACTATATGCATCATCTTTCCATGGAAAACCTCAGAAAAAGAGCATAAACAAGAGTCATCTGGAGATGACATATCCCGACCCCCACAAATCGTAACTCAGCTTTTATGATGAAGATATTAGAATGCAGAGTTTGCATGTGTGAGAAGAGATGTCTTGATCACTAGTGGTCACGTAAACGGATTCTGTATTCATGAAAACATCTTGACAAAGTGGATAATGTGTCTGTGAATTAAGTTAAATGAACCTAGAACATATGGTTTGGGAGATATGCCCCAAGCAAGACAGCCTACCTCAAAGCCGATCTAAGTTCCCTGTCTCCATAGAAACTTCGAAAGAAAAATGAATCAATAAACTCCAAAATAGGAAAAGGCAGATCTACTCGTAGTGGGTAATATATACTCAGCAACAAAAGTTTCTGTGACACCATTTATGTGTATGTTATAAATGACACGCAAAGATCTCAATGCAATCAATATGTTTATTTAACAGGAGAAACACTGACTTTTCAGTGCCAACGTCACTCAAAACGAAAAATGTCATTTTCATGCGTCATGAAGCACTTGTCTGACGTCTAACCAATTGTGACCTTCACACTTCAATACCGGGTGTGACTTCCTCGTGCCATGATGCAAGCAACGCATCTCCGGCGCATGGACCGAATCAGATGTGCCAGAAATTGCTGTGGGATGTCATTCCAAATCTGACGTAGACGTTGTCGCAATTCCTGGAGTGTAGCTGGCGGGTTATCCAACCGCCGCAAACGTCGATCCATCTCGTCCCAAAGATGCTCGATTGGGGACATGTCTGGGGATCTGGCTGGCCATGGCAGGACATTGACATGTTGTTGCATCAGATACTGCTGGACAATCCTTGCAACGTGTGGTCTGGCGTTATCATGTTGCAGCGTTATTCCGGGACCATGTTGCATCAACAACGGTACCACCAATGGCCGTAGCACTTCATCGCGATATCTTTGACCTGTCAGATTTCCATCAATAACAAGCAAATCTGTTCTGTTTCTAGCCGTGATCCCTCCCCAAATCATGACACTACCACCTCCAAAACGATCAAACTCCTGAACACAGTTGTTGGCATAACGTTCTCCACGTCGACGGTATACACGTAAACGACCATCACATCGGTTAAGCATGAATCTTGATTCATCAGTGAAGAGTACAAGATCCCACTGACGTTGGATCCACCGTCGATGTTGTTGTGCCCACTGTAGACGCAGTCGTCGGTGTTGTACTGTGAGTATTGGACGTCTTGCTGGCCGACGTGGGACAATGCCAAAATGACGGAGACGGCGACGGATTGTCTGTGCAGACAGTCGCCTCAAACCAGGTATCGTTCTTGCAGTTATGGTTGCAGGTTGGAATCGATTTCGGAGATGGGTTGTTCGAATCCAGTTGTCCTGTCTGGGAGTGGTTACTCGTGGACGGCCGCTGCGAGGACGGTCTCTGACATGTCTTGTCTGCTGATGACGCTGCCATAAGTTCCAAATGGTGTTTCGGTGGACATTCAGGCGATGAGCAACTTCCCTCTGCGAGGTTCCGGATTCAATCATCCCAATGGCCCTCCACCGATCATTTTCAGACAGTCTTGGCATTTAGAGGGTAGAGTTCCTGATCCGAAATGGCTGTGTTTTCGATAAGTGATGCTTCCGTCGTTCATCAGGCACAATGTGAACATTCCAAAAATTCTCCTCTTTTATTGCCATCCACAAGCATGATTTACGCACATTTTCACGTGCAAAGTCATTTTCTCGCATTTTCATGATTTCCATTTCAATGTTGTGTTTACGTGTACTGTTTCAGTCTGATATCACCATGTATGACAATTTCATAATTGCGTTATGAAAAATAATTAACAATATTGGTGTCACAGAAACTTTTGTTGCTGAGTATCTGTAAAGTTAGGTGAACCTAGGACACACAGTTTAGGAGATATGCTCCGGACAAGGTAGCCACCTCCAAAGTCAATCTAAGTTCACTGTTTCCATGGAAACCTCAAATATTAGATGATGTAGAAGCTTCAAAATAGCAAAAAGCACATCTACTCATAGTGGTCAATATATCTGTGACGTTTGGTGAACCTAGGCCATACGGTTTAGGAGATATGCTCCGGACAAGACAGCCACCCTCAAAGTCAATCTAAGTTCACTGTATCCATGGAAACCTCAAATACTGGATAATGTAGAAGCTTCAAAATAGCAAAAGGCACATCTGTTCATACTGGTTAATATATCTGTGAAGTTTGGTGAACGTAAGATGCATAGTTATGAAGATATGTTCCGGACAAGAAAATGATTACAGATGGACAGACGGACGGACAGACAGACGGATGACTTGTAATCAGTTGTGACTTGTGATCATAGTTTTGTATGTCGGGTGAAGAAATGACTCAAGAAAAGAATACATCTGTCATACAAAATCTCTTCTTTGCTGTTTGCTGTTGTCAGAGTTTCCAGATGCAGCACCGGCCTGGGTGGGGAGGTGGCAGTGGGGCTAGACCACTGGCCAAATGAACATTTGGGCAAACAGCATTACTCCAACTCATTCTGATTGGTTCTTTATCCAACTGTTTTTTTTCCTGTATATCTTGAGCAGCAGTGTTTATTTGTCTGGTTTTGTAAATGAATGTTTACTTTGGCATCATACTCTCTATCCCTGGTTATAACTAACTGTTATGTTTGTCTATAGCACAGTTTTTCCTTTTACAGTAAATCTAAAATATGCAGTTTGCACATATGCAGACTGGAGTCCGAATACCAATTAGAGTATTATTCAGACATTTGTTTTACGGAAAACACCGCAAACGAGTTACTCACTGGGCATTTTAGTTTCACTGGCCTGATGAGCAGCTGCACTGAATGGATGTTAGAGTGTGTCTCCATGTGGATCCTTGTATTGTTTTATGTAAATAATACTTGGGTCATAGTCCATGTATTTAGACATATTCATCAAGACCAAAGTACACTAATTCAGCTATTGGCTTCTGTGCCCAGACAAAGATAATTATCATTTTAAAGTAACCAACATGGTGCAGAAACACTACTTACAAGATCACCAAATGAGAAGCTATTCATTTAAGCCTAGCGAGCAGTAGGTCACACTTTCTGGAGTTATACCGCCCATTATATCAGTGCGCTCCAGCCAGTGCATCAGCACATTAATCTGTAACCTCACAAATCACCACATGACAGGACATTGAGTTAATGGAGGCCGATAAAATTTCCTCCTTGCCAACAAATCCAATTCTTTACCAGATGCTCAACCTGCCATCAACCTGTGAATGGTTCTCTCGACTGCTCTGCACTTCAGCCCTTCGCTGTTTTCCTTTCCGAGCCTCTCCCAGGTGGTGGAGGAGGGAAAACAGAAACGGGGAAGTGAGGAGGGGAAAAATAAATCGATTGGAATGAGCCCGAGGACCCATTAAAGAACAGCAGCACCTGTTTGGCGGCTCACCCTCTTGAGTACATGCTCTGACGGACATTGCCCTCTCCTTGCCGGTGGAGTGCAGTGCACTGACTGTCACCAAGTACTCCGTGTTGGGCTGCAGCTGGGTCAGGACCGTTGAGCTCTGGTCCGGCCTCGTGGTGACAGTGTGAACCTCCCCTTTAGGGAGGGCGCTGTACTCCACCTGGTACCTCTGCACTGAGTTTAGCTGCAAGGGCCCCCAGCTCACTCTCACGCTGCTTGTGTTCGACTCAGAGACCGTGACCAGGGTGGGACTCAGCACCTCTGGAGGGGAGGAGAGATTAAACAAGAGATAAATAAGATGGCAAGAAGCCACAGAACAGGGGAAATGACAGATTATAGTTCTCAGAATAGTCACCAAGGGGAAGACAAAAACCTGCTCATATTCCTGTGGTGGCTGCTTCAGGTCCCGAACAATAGCCCAGAATTTTTTTTTCCTTTTCTTTACTACCAGTGACCTGAAAGCTTATAATTTGCAGAGCCACTTATTCAGGATGACGACTACATATCTTGGGTATATTCTGTAAATATGAATATCACAATTGAACCGATAAGAAAATCATCGGTCTAACCACTCCCAAACTATTTGATCTCATCTGTACAGCTAGCAGAGTGAAGGTGCATATATATCACCCCTTGAGACCTAAAACATCCACAGTATGATGACGTTAACACAGACAGCCCGTGTTAAGGACCTTTTACTAAAGCAGGCGTTTTTACTGTCAGATAAACATAAACTTCACAACACTCCGACTAACCACTGCACGTTTCAGTTTGGCCACAATTCAACACCCCTGCTCAATAGCCAGCTATAGTGCTGCACCATTATGCTAGTGACCTCATTTTTGACAAACACCATACCGGCTCTGTTCTGGTTCAGGCACCTAAAGGTGAACTGTTTTGACCAAAAATAAATTAGTTTGGTGAATAAAAAGATGGTTCCCATTCCAAACCAAAAAAACTGTAGGATCTGAAGTGGAAACGGTGATGAAAATACGAGCAGGCAACGGTTCTTGTACAAATTGCTATAAATTGGTGGAAATTTGCTGGGTGTTGACCCTGGCTGTTAGAGTATGATTAGCACATGATACCACAAACTGTGTTTATCTTTTTGCCCCTGGTTTTGAAACAGAATTTCCCACTGAGGACAATCATTCTTCGTTTTACCCGTTAGCAAATCCAGCTGTGACAGTGGTCACCAACCCTATTCCTTTAGATCTACCATCCTGTAGCTTTTCACCCGACTCCAGTTTCTCTACTCCCCTGATCACGTGCAAACTTGCAGCTCGATGAGTCGTTCTCTAGCTGCTGAATAAGATGTGCTTTTTTAGGGTTGGAGTGAAAATAAGCAGGCGGGTAGATCTTCAGGAACAGGTTTGGTGACCAATGATCAATACATTTGCCTTCTTCCTCCTCTATTCCTCCTTCCCTCACCAGGCAGGGTGGAGAAGGTCACAGACAAGGGCTTCAGGAAGTCCAGATTGGACTCTGGCACCAGCATGGCCGTGTACATGGTGTCTGCCTGCAGACCCGTCAGCTCTACCCAGGTGGCGTCGCCCGGGCGGATCAGCCTCTGAAACTGACTGCCACTGATGGAGGTGCTGGTGCCCAGACTCCCCTCTCCGGTGCCCAGTGTCCCAAACACGGCATACCGAATCTCGTAGAAGCCCGTTTCCACACTCAGTATAGGCCTCCACTGCAGCACTGCACTGCTGGAGGTGATGTCACGAACCTGCAGCCGCTCTACTAGGATTAGCTCTGTTGGAGAAAATGAGCAGAGAAAGAGACAGCTGTTTACAGTGGAAAGTGAGAATCGCAAAGGGGAAGGCGAAGACGTTCCACAAGATAGGGCAGAAAATGGAGGGCAGAGTAGTGAATGGTTAACGGGCAGTGAACACCAGGAGACTGCTACGCGTGAACAGCTCCTGCTGTGAAATCCCTTAAAATAGAAATTGCAGTCACAGGATGACGCTGTGGCAATTAGCAAAATGCAAGGGGCCTTGCTCAAGTGCACACGTATATATCAGCAACAGCACGGTTAGTCCCCAAGGAAAAAAGACATGTTATGCAGTGCTTTGCAAAGGCTGTTTGCTTGATTTCATTCTTGCTATACTTGCACTTTCATTATCAATGTCTGTAATATACCTTCTGTTTCTACATGCAACATGGTGATATAGAAGTATTTTTCCATGCATGACCGGAACTCTATTCTGTATTGTGCGCATTTTCCATTTTGGATGATTTACGTGCGTACGGACTGCTCGTCCAAAGAGTGTGGTCTAGACCACGCCTTGTATTATTGCACAACATTATTTTTGCTTTAATTTCGCTAATTCATTGGGTCCAATTTTGTGGTGTACTCCGCTCACAGTGCCAAAAGGTTTTAGGAAATTCTTTTTATTGCTGTAGGTCATTTGCCACACCCATTATGTCTGCCAAGTAATTTTTCCTATACAGAAACTTTTGCCATGAATTTCCCCATTCATCTCAAGTTTTCCACACTGCAAGGAACAGGCTTCTGGATCTGCTCAATGAACTGCACAAAGCTTTGTGCTGTGCAAACAACTGGTACTCTTGTCTAAAGCCATATACAAATATAATTTCCAAGACAAAGATTCAAATTCGTACTCTTTGCCATTCTGTATGAAGTCTGCAGCTATTGCTTTGCCCATTCTTCAAAGTCAAAATCCATTAAGTTAGAAGTCAACAACCAATCATAAAATTAGTTGTTCCATAATATTGACCTTCTCATGCATGCTAAAGGCAGGGAAAAAAAGATGAATACAGGACTTTCTAAAAATGCCTTCTTTATGATTCCACGGTGAGAACGCTACGCCCTATCTGAAGCTTAAATTTGAAAACCAAAGTTCAGGATCCAAAAACATTGGTATAGCCATTGATGTAATGGCTTTTAGTTCAAATATGATACCTCTGACCTATTGGGTGACTCTGATTTTTGATTATTTTTATTTATTGTTTGTCAATTATTCTGTTCACCATTACACATTCACCCGGCTCATATGACTGATATTAAAAAAAGTTATGCTCAAACAAGGAATACACACAAGGAAGACTTATTTTCATATGGGAATTTCTTGCTGAAAAGGCATGTCTGCATGGCTAATGTAGCATGCTGAAATAACCTGAATTGATATGATGATTCATAAGCTATTTTATAACCTGCTGTAATCATGTAATCATTGTTTTCACCGAGTGAGTTGGTGTGAGTGCGTGGTATCATGGCAGAACGTGATCCTGGAGATACCAATTGTAGACAGAATTACTACAGAAGTGGTTTTGAGTACTTATCCTGGTGTTTATATGTCTGTCTGTAGACAAATTGCTTCACCATGGGAGCGTCACAATCGCGAAACATGCCTTCACGGAACTTTACGGGTGTGTAGATCGAAATGAAGGTCGAACTCAAAGGTGAGTGTGATCTGTGCAGGAGCACCAATGGTAGTGAGGGAGGCAGACCAGCTGGTGTGATCCCGTCGCATGATGGTATCTAGTTTAGATAGTCATCTGCTCACACTTAATTTATCATGTTTTGTATATCCAATTCCAATATCAGATATGCGTATCCTCAGATATAAACCTTATGTTCTAACTGGCCTGACATTGAGTTCTGGAATAGGGCACCAGATGAACTTATGTTATTGGCCAGTAGAGTGTTGGTGAGAAAAGAATCACGCAAGAAAGTTCAAATCAGACAACTAAAAAATACTTACATGGAACACAGAATAAGTGAAATGGTGTTCCTTCCATATCTGTGAGTGGATGTGAATAGATAATCGTCACATGATCACAGCCATGGAACTAGGTGCTCTACCTATGGTCAAGCCACGACCCCCCCCCCATCGAGATGTTCCTCTTTTGCTCCACACACAGCCATGTTAAGACTGTCTGAACGCAATATCAAGCCCTCTCCACACAACTCTCCCACACTAGCCCCACGCACTCACCGATTATAGCCCTCCTCAGGTCCTTAGTGATGATGCTCATATCGTCGATGTCCACGAAGTACAGGTGAACGTCGGACGGTGAGGTCACCACCTGCTGGAGCACCTGATAGTTCCCGTGTCCCGTGGAGACCGCCAGAACAGCCACGCCCTCCTGCCGCAGCTGGGCCATGGGCCCCTCCACATTGCCAGGCTGCACGCCGTCAGTCAACCACACCAGCACCCTGGGGATCCCCACCCTGGCCCCGCCCACCCTGCCGGGCGCCAGCACCCAGTCCCTGGCCAGCTTCAGGGCCGCTTCCGTGTTGGTGTCTCCCTGAAGCGGTGTGATGCCCATTAGCGCCTCCTCCAGGCTGTGCTGAGTGCTGTGGGCATCGAACCCAAATTCCAGGCGCGGCTGAGTCCCCACCTGCATCAGCGCCACTCTCACCTGGTCGGGCCCGAGAGAAAATGGCTGGAGCAGCCCCAACAGGAACCTGATCATGTGGTAGTGCTCATAAGACGAGACACTGCCCGAAGAGTCCAACAGGAAGAGTACATCCCCCTCGCAGCAGTTCCACACTGCGGGAGAGAAGCGGAGAATTACTGTTTTAATAAAAGCTCTATCGACACCATCTTACTTTACTGACAAATTATCCCACCTAAACGAATAGAGCAGTGGTTCCCAACCCAGTCCTCAAGGACCCTCTGTCTGGAAGGTTTTTGTTGCAGCTTTACATTTGCACACCTTATCCATTTAAGGCCCAATGCACCTTCATGCACACCCTGTTCAGTTAGATCTTTTTCAACCAATCAGCATGAAGCCCTTAAATTGATCAGGTGTGAAAGAGTAGCAAAAACCTGCAGGGCAGGGAGTCCTTGAGGACTTGGTTGGGAACCAGAGGAACAGAGGAATAAAGCAAGGACGAATCTTTTTTCACAGACTGTAGTAATAATTAACTATGATGATAACTGTAATTTAAAAAACTAATTCCAAGTCTAATGAATGAAGATTATGGAATAATAAAGGTAGATATGAAAGGTAGCAGCGATACAAGGCTTTGTCAGACCACATCTGAAATGATGTCTAGTTCTGGGCACCACATAACAATAAAGATATCAAACTTTCTGGGGAAGTTCAGTGAAAGTCAACTAAGATGGTGCAAAATTCTGAAGAAAAAGGAAAGACTTCGGTTTCTTAATCTCTTCAGGTCAAGTAATACTAGACTCCAGGGAATTTGACCGCTCGATCTTTAAATGAAAACGAATTAACAAAGTGGACTACGGATTTCTGTCAGTGTTATGAGGGCAAAGGTGAAATTGAGCATTTGAGTGTGGGAGAAAGGTTTTGTCAAAACTACTGTTAATCAAGTCCATTTGAATTACTGCGAGGAAGCAAAAAGGTCAAAAAGAGATGAGCTGGTTGCCAGGGGCCTTGTTTGGTTTCAGCCCCATGCAGGATTTGAGACCATAGATGGGCCACATGGTCTCAAATTGGATCATGGCGGTGTGTGTGGCCAATATCTGCAAACAGTAATGCATAATTCTTGATCGAATCACTTCTGGTTGAATTGAGAGGGTTCAGCTCGATAGAAAACCACACTTCATTGTTGTCTTGAGGCTCTGTTGGTGGGGTGGGCACCCATGAACTGTACACTAAAGCCTCACATGAGGGGCCTTACTCCCGCGCTTAGCTTAGCTTAGTAGTGTGAAAACAAGCAGACTTGGGGACACCTGCAATATGTTTTGAAGGAGAATTTGCAGTGGTCTTCATTTTCCGATTAGCACATAGTCATAGACATTTTCCACCCCACACTAGAAATTTCACATTCTGGATGCCAGATTTATTTTAAAAAGTAAAAAGGGCAAAAGTTACAGGGGTAGTTACATGAACAGTTCTCTGAGAATAAACAGATTGATGAGTAAATTACTTGAGCACCAAAATGAGAGCGCATAACTATTTGAAAACCCAAAAATGAAAGCCCCCATCATTAATCTAAAGGGTCTCAAAACCCTTTATCCAAAGCATTTCAAAATAAGAGTAAAAAAATAAAAACCAAAAAGCTTTTGAATTTAAGTGAGATTTGGAGTCTAGAAACACCAATAAAGTGTTGCTGTCTGAGTAGAATATACGGCGAAATGTACCTTATTCATATTCATGCATAATGATGATTCCACTTTCAGTGCTTCACTGCAGCAGCATCATGTAACTAAAGTTGCATTTTACTGAGCATTTCACTCTTTTATGAATTTATGAAGGATTTCTGTTCCTCAAGGCATAACATTTGAACACCTCCTCAGAACACAGACACCTAATTTATTTTTGTCGGGTGCACTATCACCTCATAAGCAACCAGGTCTGGATTCTGAGCTGGATCACAGAACAAGCATTAAAGTGAAATTCATGACACAAACTGCTCTATTAATGATAACTCACACAGCACATCTGTAGAGCAGGGTCATACTAAATGTAAAAATGTATGTAGGATATGTCACAGCTCCCTGCCTTCGGTTCCACACCAGACGGGCAGGGATCTCTCAGAACAGAGCCATGTCGCCAAACCCAATGTATCCTTGTATGCTGATATGCCTGTATGTTTTCAATAAATCTTTTCTTTTTGACGAAGTGGTCCTATCAGAATATCATGAGCCCACATCTTAATTTCAATAGAAAAACTTAAAAAACCAATTAAATTTTTGTGGCATGTAGTAATAGAAGCAAGTATTAGTACCCTGGATGAGTAATCTGTTTTCTTATAATTTGCCAGAGAAAAATGTTAAGAAGTGCATTTTGGGTACATTTTAAAGGGTCATATCACTATGTAGGACAGGAGGCCAGTTAAAACAAGTTATGGCGTATGAAAGGTCCCATTTTTGCCCACATTTTATATCAGGCTCATCTCCTAGCCATGATTCTTTTCGTGACAAAACAAGTTTCTAGTACAGTCATATTTTAAGACTTGCAAATGTAACTTAAGGCTGTAAAATTGAGAGAAAAAAAAACACTGGTGCTTGAATGTTTTACATAATAGCACAAATCACATTGATAAAACAAGTTTCTGTCATCCAAATGCTCAAACTACTTTCTACTGGCTTAGCACAAATGGAAAAGGGATCAGGACAGTACCTCAGTAAAAACTGGTATTTTTTTCAGATTAAATTTCTTATAATGCAAGCAAGTTGTCACAGCAATGTCATCCACTGACAAATCTATCCCAACACAAAGAGAAAGGATTTTGTGGCATAAATCCTTCGTGAAAACAACAATTTGAATGATCGCCAATACATTAAAAAAATAAATAAATAAATACTCAGGCGTTGCGAGCAAGCCCCATTTCTGATGATTTATGGGATAGTAACTTCCAGTTACGTGCAGCTGCAGGGGAAAAGTCGCATGCATGGTTACAGATACTCAGCCATACGATGCCAAGCATAAAAGCCGGATTAATTCTTCATGCATCCGGTACTTTTTCTTGGCTTGATTTTAGCATTTATATCATAAATAAAGTATAAAGTATAGCTGAATTGTGGTTGTCATACCGCTACCCAACCAGTACACTAGAAGTGTGCAGTCCCGGAAGTGTAAGAAATTTTGGTGAAAAAGCCACCTCCAGGTATTTTCTTGTATTGGTGATCGTTCAAATTGTGCATGTGTTGAAATCCATGATCTTTTTGCCATGATGTTTTTTGGGTGTTGACGCTCATAAATTATATTCCTAGACTGACTGTATGGCACCAGCTGAGCTTCACATGCTCAAGAAAGGCCCTCTATTTTTATGACATCATGATTATTGAGACTGGGCATGGAGCTCATCACTTCAGCATCAGATGGAAGATAAACCTACAAAGGTGTGGTCTGCGTAAGTTGTTGACATATAAAGTGCTCACTCACTCATGATTTTCATTCTTTGAGTAATTAACATTTAAATTTTGCATGTGTCAAAATACACCTATATTAGGAAATTACTTTGACACAGAAGTAATCATGGCAAGAAGATGAGCCTGGCATCAAACTGTCAGAAAAAATGAGACCTTTCACATCCTATAACTTGTTTTGACCAATCACCTAGCCCAGCTGGTGATATGACCAGTGAAAATGTGCCAAAACTGCACCTTTTTAAGTTTTCTCCTGTGAATTTCCAGAGAATAGACAGTACATCCATGGTGACAATGCTTGTTTCAATCATTCTATGTCATAGATAGTAAATCAGCGCAGTTTTGCTTTTGAAACTATGATATATGAGATACTAACATATATCACATGACATCACTGTGATTATCATATGCTCAAAGTTTGCTGAGGAAAAAATAATACAGAAGAAAGACATGATTTCGGCTTCAGATTGCGACACCTGGAAAGGATGTAAAGTTGATTTGGTTTGAGTTTTTAACAAAGCAAAGCTCAATTTTGAGTTTTTTATCCCTGAAAATTTAATGTGGCCATTTACTGTATTTATGAAGGTATAAGGGCTCAAAAATGCTGAAAAAAATTATGTTAATTACAAAAAGCCTGAAATTTTGGGCTAATTACATCGGGAGAATCACACGAGGGAAGCCCTAACCACGAAAATTGGCGAAAGACAAAACACAAATAGGAATCACACAAACAGCCTATGACATTTAAACAGCTCTGGTCCAGGAGTTCTACGTGCACAGATAAAGAGTGCAGAAGAGTGATTAAGCACGTGCTAGAGATTCTTGCTGAAGCTCAGGAGAGGACAGAGACAGACAAGGGGTGGAGAATAGAACAGGGCGATTGCGGAGAGGGAATTAGTCTAAATTAGTAGCGGTGCAACCTTACATATTAAACTAGAGTGCTCGTTAGCAAGTTAGTAATCTTATGTACATGGATTAGTTGTGTTAGTAGACGATGATACAAAATACAAATGTTAGACTTGTTAGTAATCAGAACAAAAAGACGAAGGAAGAAAACGAGAATCGAAGGAATATTTTTTTTTCAGTGAGCACGCAGACAGGGAAGACGGACTGAATCAACTAGATCATAAGACAGGGGAGACAAGTGCAATGAAACCGAGAAATGGAATGAACTAAAACCTGAGCATTACAATAACCAAAAAGAATAAATAAAAGACAATAATCATGAACACAGAACTAGAACATAAACGTGACCAAAAACCATAACCATGACAGTTAACTATCGGACGATAGGCTGTTTGATAGCTCATTTCTGACAGACGGGCAGTACTGCAAATCAACCTCATCCACATTGGCCATGTGTGACCACACCAGCACAAGATCGCTACATCCGACTCGTCCACCTGCGGGATCGGCTCAGATCAGCGACACGCACAGCGGATGAGACCGCTGGTCTGCACAACAGACGCATCACACCACAGACAGTCCGTAACCGCCTGCAAGAAGCCAACCTGCACGTTCGGCGTCCTCACCATTGTCTGGATCTCACCGCTGTCCGTTGTCGGAACCGGTTCGCATGGGCAAATGCACACGTTCGATGGCCCTTGGCACGCTGAAGTAGAGTGCTATTCACAGACGAGTCCTGGCTCCAGTTTTTTGTTAATAAAAACTCAAAAATTTGGCATGGCATTTATATTTTTGTTCAGTGTACATATGTCGCAGCATGGATGGTATGAATGCCTGTATCGACAATATCCACACTGGCTGTCACTGGATAACACTGAAAGCTCTGATTTAGATCCAGATGAATCCTTATTAGTTAAAAATTGGTTTTGAACACTAAAGTTAACATTTCAGTAACCTTTATTTTAGTGAGGCAAGCATAACATCAGCACTTAATGGTTTAGGGAAGTATTGTGATGTTTCAGTGGATTTTGATGACACAGAAACACACATTGCTGGAGGGTATCAATGAGTATGCGGCTCATTAATGCCAGAGGTATGGTGTTACAATGGTATTATCCATGTCATCATAGCAGTATTAGTACAACAGAAAAAGTGTAATGTTTTACTACAAAAGCTGGTAGGAAGACTATAATTGAGAGCAGTACAGTGCTTTGGCCTACAGATAGCTCACAGTGATTATAAGCACTTTAGTAAATATGATAATGATGCCCTAGCATTTTTTAGGTCTTAGCGTATAAGTTCCAGCTTTGAACTGAAAAAGACCACTTTATTCAATTCATGATTTTGTCATGATTCTGCCTTGTCCTTGCCATGTTTGTATATTGGTTTTATTGTTTATTTTATTCTCTGCCATGCCTGACCATTCTTTGCATTACGTATTGTGATTTGGTAGCTTTGATTTGTTAATATATTGTCTTAGTTTACTTTTCCATGTTTTGCATTTTGCCATCTTCAGTTTCCGATTCACGTTCTCCTGTTTGCATTGCACTTTGTCTCCCCTGTCTGGTCTCTCGTCTTGCCGGCACTTACAGCCCCAATCTTGTGTTTCACTCTTCGGGTGATTTATTAGATTCTGGTTTTCAAACTTCCTTCCGATCTCGTTTGCTGGCTTCACTCTACTAACAATATCTACTAACAATACTAACAGTTTATTATTTTCTCTAGAAGATTACTAACAACAACTAACCTTGTATATAATACTAACTTACTAACGAGCACCAAGGATTTGTATAGTTGCACTTACTAACTGATTAACAAGCTCTCAGCCCTCGCCCTGTTCTAGTCTCCGCCTCTTTTCTCTCCCTAATCTCCTGTGCTGCAGTTTCTGTGGAAGCTCCACATCTGATCGCGCTGTCCTGTTTCTTATTATCTATGCACTTTAGAACTCCGTGACTGGAGCCGTGTGTTTGTCTATAGGAATGTCTCGTGTTCCCTGTCCGCGTTTTGGCTTTGGCCAAATTTCATGTGATTAGGCTCTTCCTCATGTGCCTTCCCCTTGTAATCAGTCTAACTTCCAGCACCAGTGATTCTCCCCATGTGATCTTCCCTGAAGTGTATATTAGGTGTCTTCTCACAGCCAATCTCAGTCAGATCGTTTCCTGTGCTGCTGTATTTCTCGCCTTGTATTCATTGAGTTTCTGATTCTGACTGGATTGCCTGACTGCCGATTTTTGGTTTGCCCTTTTTGATTTCTGGCTGCATCTGTGTGTTTTGACCCATTTCTGCCCGACCTCGATTTTGTGGATTGCTGCCCTGTTAATGATTTGGACTGTCCCCTGGCTTATGAGTTTGCTTCTCTCACAAACCTCTGCCTGTGTACCGGATCTGTTTTTGCTGACTACGATTTCTGTGATTGCTGCCCTGGTTACAAACTCGTTTCTGTCCCACTGGAATTTGATTTTTGGATTGCGGATTCTGTACTGTTGGTTACTGTCCTGCGGGGGTTACCCCCCCTCGCTCAATAAAGCTCTTTATTTTTGCAATCCCGTGTCCTCGCATTTGGTTCCAGATCGCTACCTCACAGATTTATGCTAAAGGCTTAATCCTACCTTGCGAAAATCCACCACAAAAGCACAAGAACTTAGCACTCTTAAAACACTGATGCATGAGCCACAATGGCCACATTTTTGCCTAATTTTCATAAATTAGATAGCAGGTACATGAAATAAATCTAAGAGGATAACAATTACACAAGGTCTCTCACCAATTCTCGAAAATTCATCACATGTCAAGTGACAGTGATAAAATATTTGACTAGTCTTGACAAAAAGTTGATCAGTGACTGATCTAGTTGCTAGATAGGAACATAATCACACAAGTGCACAACTGCATGCATACACACACGGACACACAAGAACACGCAAATGCCAACACTCACAAACAGCATGTTTGGGCAGTTCGCAGCCCGGAGCGCAGTGGTACTTTTAGCAGTGGGGTATGGGCTTCCTGCCCTGGGCCTGATTTTGGACGGGTGTGGCTGCAATGTGAGTATCGTTAATTACTCTTGTGTTTTATCGTTGTTTTTGTAGTAATTGCTGTTATTGTTGTTGTTGTTTTTGTCCCTCTGAAACATGTTTATCTTTGGACAGTATTCAAAATGTTAGTCATTTTTTTCTGTTATGAATCATTACCATTTTTTTAATCTGTTGTCATTCCTGTTTTTGTAGATGCTTGTCTTGTTTTTCCCTCTTCCTTTCTCAGTTCCCATTTCTTTTAATAAAAAGGGTGACAGTCAAGGTTGGGGAGAATAAATAAAAAAACTCATAAAACACAGCCCCTTATGGTTCAGGTGATCATAACTACCTTGTTATCAACAATCTCAAACTGGAAGGCACAAGGGGAAAAACAAAAAAGCACAAGCCACAAGCACATATATACACACACCTAGACACACACACACACACACACACACAAACACACCTCCATTTCACTGCTGTCTTCTTGGAACGCCACCACCCCATAAATGTTTTATAGAAAATGCAGCAAATCTGTCAGCAATAGATGTAAAATATTGAATGAAAAGAGGTGGGGAGAAGGCCTGAAAAAGAAAAATAGAGAGAAAAAGGTGACAGAGTGAGATAAGTTGTCCTGGGGAAAAAACTTAGGCGAAACCAAAAGAATAATAATAATACCATAAAACAGAAGAGGAGCAAAAAGGCAGAGGGGGCCAAAGACTAACAGCCTTCAGAATACAAGCACAGAACCAGAGATGCACCCTCTGATACGGCAGAGAAGCTGGAAATGCACTGCAGAACCTCCCGTCACAGCAGCACATCTAACTGCTCGGGGCGTGAAGATAAACAGAGAGGGGCAGAGCGGGCTATTGGCTGGTGCCAACTGATGAAGATAGGTATGAAAAGAGACAGACAGATAGACAAAGCAAAGGAGGGGAAGTCAGGGGAGGTCTGTACTGCTAGTTTTGTCTGAGTGATGGAGGGGAATTGAAGAGTTTCATTGTAAAATGCAATAAAAGCCACTATCAAAATTTTTGTACCTCCACTGCAATAAGATCATCATTGGTGGGCTGGTAGTCATGCTATGTCCAATCCTTAGCAATAGCAATATATCCCAGTGTTTAGCATGCTTGGACATCAGCTTTCATTCCAAAGAACATTAAATGCCAAGCCAGTTTTTCCGCAAACTGCAATATATCCTCTAAGCCAATCAGTGATGGAGAATCCCACACAGCCCACAAGCTCCGAGTGTTTAGTGACTCTTGTTTTGGGTAAAAGAAAATCTGAGTGCCATTTCCTTGCCTCCAGCTCTGCATAAAAAAAGATTTCCTAATTTATCCGCCAAGAATGCATTTCCCATCAGTGGACATATTTATCTTCTCGCTAACCGAGTTTTTGGATGCATTGAGCAGCAGATTTGCAAAAAAGGACAGTATATTACTTGCAGAAAAGTATTATGAATTATTAGAGAAACTAGAAATGTTTACGTCTAAGATACTGACTGGCAAGCATTTGTTTCGAATTGCACCTCTGTGGATATATTCTATTTTGCCAAATAATCACAACTAAGTTCACTCTTTCACAAAAATTCATAATTCTAATTTTTAATTGCATCACAGTGTGGTGTGTTAAGTTGTTTAGCAAGACATTAACATATAAGAAAGCTCTTCTATGGTTACTTTTTCCATGAAAAAAATTAGCATTTTTCTAAAAATGCTTCAAATGGATATATTGCGTTTTGCAAATAAACTCTAAATGTGCTTACAGCCTCTGCATTCCACTTGAAAATGGTGAAAATTGTGTGTGTGTTTTTGTGGTATACGTGTGTGAGTGTGCGCTTGTGTGGGTGCGTGTATGTGTATGTGTGCGCGTATGCGTGCGTCTGTGCATGCACTTGTGTGTGTGCAGATGTGTGCATGTCTGTGAGTCTGTTTGCATATCTGTGAGTGCATATATGTGTGAGTGTATGCGTGAGCGTGCATGTGTTTGTGTGAGTGTGGGTTTGCGTGGGTCTTCATGAACAGTGCGTATCAAAAAAAAGTTAATTCAACTTCACTGGGTTAATATACAACGTTTATATCGTTTCACCATTTCCATGCAATTTGCCATGGAACAGGATGTCCTTAGCTCCTCATGGATACCACTGACTGCAACATTACTGTTGCGCATGACTGATTAAATGACCTTTGAAAGTGGCAGATTTGAATTTCATTTTTCTAAGTTTAGTTTATCGATGGAAGTCGATGGAAAAAAGAGTCCATAAAAGTCATTTGAATAGCATGGGGACATTTGAAAAACAAAACATTTATGACTCCTCCCAGAAATCTTGAAGAACTGTAAGAGCACATTCGAAATGAAGTTTAGGCTTTGCAACATAATCCGGCTATGGTGAGATATGCAGTCAAGGACATGCTCCGTCGCTGTCAGCTATGCATCAGAAGGGGAGGTGGACATGTTGAAGGTTTCAGTGCATTGGCAGTGTGTTGACTTTCACTGACTTTCCTTGACTTGTTTTTCCTGACTTCCATCAATAAACAAAACATGGTAAATGAAATTCAAATCAAATATTCAAAGGTCATTTAATCAGTCATGCTGAAGATTAATGCTGCAGTCAGTGGTATCCATGAAGAGCCAACAACATACTCTTCCTTGGCAAATTGCATAGATATGGTGAAACAATATAAATATGGTATATTAACCCGCTGAAGTTGGATTACCTTTTTTTGATATGTCCTGTATAAGCACATATGGTCACATGTTTGTGCATGCAGTGTAGGTTTGAGAGAGGCAAAATATGTTTTGTGTAAACAAATGTTGATTGCACTCAAGTTGTGTGTTTTTGAATGTGTACAGTAAGTGTGTGAGTGTGTGTGAAGGAATGAGAGGGGGTGTAGCATAAGCTGTGGGTGAATGTATATTTGGGTTGGTGTCGTGACACACCAATGCCTTTGAGCATGCATAAACATGTGTATCAACAGGCGCACAATCATTGCAATCTCACCACAGGTCCTGGTATTTAGCATAACCGCTATCCTTTGTGTGTATGGCGGGGAGATGGGTTACTGCTATCAGTCTAGCATGGATCCGGGGTGTTATGTCGACAAGCCAACTTTGAAGATAACATTTTTTAGAACTAGAGCATGCATGCCTTTAAAGAGAGTAGGGACAAAATCCTTTGCTTCTTAAATCCAGGTCAAAACAAAAATAATGCTGGAGGCAAATAAAAGCATTAATCTTACATTTAACAAAACAAAAAATGGCAATGGTACATGGCAGTCTTACTCAAGTACCAAACATTGACATCCCAACAGTGGCGGACCCGAGGGGAGGCACGCAGGACCGTGTAGGCCCGCAGAGTTTAGGTTAATCTGTAGGTTAATTTCCTATTTAATTTCTGCCTTTTTCGGCTTTTTATTAGCCACAACTTCTAAAGAGGGATGACATTATGTCACGGTTACGCAGAGAAATCATTTGTTTTACCAGACACGGTAGAGCTTCTGCGTTTCGCATTGCTTTCACGGTAGTACCAGAGAGCTTGCCCAGACATTTGTGAAGTATCCAGCTGATCCCGGTCATAGATAAGTGAAGCGATCACAAGCCGCCGTAAACAAACCCAATCCCAATGTATTTAGCTCGCTGGCAAGTTGGCTATGTAGCTAAATACATTGGCGCGCTAGCTATAACACTATACAGTATGACATCACTTTAGTTGGCTAGCTAGATAGCCAACCAGCTCGCTAGTGAGTAAGTACGCAAACTGCAGCCTTATTTTGTCGGCATAATCAAGACGCAAATTGACGCGATTATGGGACGAAAGTGAAATGGGGGACCAGAATACCAGAGTAGCGATGCATTAATGGTATGGAGAAAAAATACTGCTGCCTGTACCTAAGGAAACTGCCATCTGTATGCGTGCCATCACGCTTAAGTGATGTATATATATAAAATAAAATTTAGATTTATATTTATCAATTTGATTTATATTTAACATTTAGATTTTGTATTTAATGTCCTCTTTTTCCTTCGACAAAACGTTACACTACAAAAAAACGATATCACCTTTTCAACAACAATTTACACATATTTGTGTGTAAATGTGTGAAAAAGGGACGGTTTAAAATGGCAATAATCTTTTTTCCCGGTTTTTGACGCTAAATGTGCGAAAACTGTACGGTATAAAACAGCACACCCTATTTTACAAATGGCGCCCCATACGTGGGAGGCAGTTTTCATTTGCAGGGGGACATGGAAGCGGAAAGACTGGCGTTAAATTAATAGGCTATCGCAAGAATAAAGTAAAATTTGCTTGAGCTTACAGAAGGACCCCACTGATGGACCAGTTGTTCATAGCCCACTATTTGATGCATATTGATTCGTTGTTTTACGGTGCCAAATAAAATTTGTCCTTGAATACCGGAAGACTTTCCAAATTTTCCATTCCAAAACCCTGTCTTGACGTTCAGAATCATCCGAAATTAAAACTGTAACCAGCGAGTACTACGGTTCTGAAGCTTGTGAGCTATTCTATGCCCTTTAGAGTCTGTAAGTAAGATCTGTAACATTATTTTAAAAAGGTTATGTATGAGTCAATCCAAATAGTTCAATGGTCTGTTTGAAAAATTCTACATGGCCCTAAAGTCACATTTCTTTTTCTCATTCCTTCATGTAAATATAATAATAATAATAATAATAATAATATTTCTGTTAAAAAGTTGTTTATATGATGACAATGTTATGTTTTAATATCGGACAGCATCAGCGTATTAAATTTATATCAGCACATCTGAGGATAAATAGGATCTTTAATATAAATAAAATACTCTGAACAAAAATATAAATACCCCATGTCAAATTTTATTAACAAAGTTTTTATCAACAAAAAACTAGAACCGGGATTTGTCTGTGAATAGCACTCTTCTCCAGCGTGCCAAGGGCAATAGAACGAGTGCGTTTGCCCATGCGAGTCGATTCGGACACCGTACAGCGGTGAGATCCAGACCGCGGTGAGGATGCCAAGCGCGCAAGTTGGCTTCTCGCAGGCGGTTACGGACTGTCTGTGGTGTGATGCGTCTGTTACGCATACCAGCGGTCTCATCTGCTGTGCGTGTCGCTGATCTGAGCCAATCCCGCAGGTGGACGAGCCGGATGTAGCGATCTTGCGCTAGTGTGGTCACACGTGGCCGACGTGGATGAAGTTGATTTGCAGTACTGCCCGTCTGTCGGAAACGAACTCTCAAACGGACTATCGTCCGATAGTTATCATTCAGCTGCACAGAGACTGCTCTGGTGGACATCCCTGCATCCAGCATGCCTATGGCACGTTCCTGTGTGACCTGAGACATCTGAGGCATGATGACTTTTTGCAAAATTTGACATTTTGGGGTGGCCTTTTATTGTCCCCAGTATAAGGAGTGTCTGGGTACTGCTCATCCAGTCTGATCACCGTCTGGACATGCCACACCCATGCATAGACTGAAGTCACTGCATCACTGAGCAAATGCTCACTGACAGAGATGGATTAAAAAATGGGACACAAATCAAGAGAAATATCCCTTTTGTACAAGTAAAAGTCAGCATATGCTCACTTAGAGTTGTTAACTCATTGTGGCATCAATATTTGACATGGGGCGTTTATATCTTTGTTCAGTGAAGTTTGTTTTTGGACATTACCCACCCAACCACTGCCCCCAGATTAGTAAATTCACTCACGTGTGGAAATTCAACTAAATGGTGACTCGGATTATGTGTATGACAACATTTCCTACTCTCAACACACTTGGGAGTGTTTTGGAAGCCTCATCTTTTAGAACCATTTTTTAAAAAAGGCAATCACAGCATTGAAGTAACTTTTTACAAGCTGTTGAATGTGATACCTTTGTGGTATCTTTCACTAAACCTAGTGTAGGTACTGGGGGGGGGGGGGATTTTCGGTGATCTGTCAACATCTGCTAAAATTGCAGATGCATGGGTTTGCATGTTAGATATACACTACAATTATTTTGGTGGAGGTTATTTGGTGTTATATAAACTCAAAAACTAATATCAATGTTTTGTGGGAAATATGGTCAAACCCTTTCACTTTTAGTGGTAATTTTGTGAACATTTCTGAAACATCAAAACCTTTGAAAATCACTCAAACCATAGCACATTGGTATTTACTGGAAAGCTCTCATCAAGCACTTTCCAATGAATCCCAACACTGTAGGGTTTGGACGATTTCGAAAAATTTTCTCCACTTTGAAATTTTGACTAAGTCACCAACAGCCTTGAAAAGGTTAAAATCACGAACTTTGACAGTAAAGTGAAAGTCTTAGGTAAAGGTTCAAGATGTCAGTTAATGTAAAACTGCGTTATAACGGCGCTTTTGAAGTTTTTCTCCCAAGATACCAGGAAAACATGTTTTCAGCACATAAATTTTTCAAATTTTTCTGTTGGAGGTTCCCCAGACCCCCTCCTAGCTGTGCGCCTCCCCCCTTACCAATTCCTGGATCCGACCCTGCTATTTTGTGAACGTTAAAAATACTAAAGCTCAAACTTGTTCTCTATTACGACAGAGTACACTCGCACTAATAACTAAAAAGTCAACTTGTGTGCATTGCCTACTAAAATATCATCAGCTGTCCAGGAGTGGCTTATGTGAAATAAAAGCAAAATGAGCCACTGAAATAATATTTTTATCAGGGTACCTTCCTTGTAGCTTCGAGGCATTAGAGCGAGGGGTGCTTACAAGCTTCTTTTTCCTTCTCTCTGAATGTAATTTATTAATTTTATCAAACCCCAAGCAGAAACTCATCTCCCCTTTGCACTTATCATAGGGGAATGCGCAGACATAAAAGGTAGGCCATTCCTCAATTCCCATACCTGTGGCTTACATGCGTATTAATACACGTGCAAATACACAGGATGCAAAACAGGGATGTCAAACACCAGTGCGGAAGGACCATGGAGTCTCCTGGGTTCTAGAGAGTTCCCGCACAAGTAATTCATTTTCGTCAGTGACTGGCAAAAGAGTCTACTCAACGCTCCTCGTTTTCAAGGCATTTGGGGCTGGGTGTTTGAAAAGAGACCAAAACGCCTGGCAAAAGCTCTAGGGCTGGTGTTAGACAACCTGAATGTATAGTTTTCAACTGGGAAGCTTGATAAGAGCTGTTCTAGTAAAGCTCTAACAAAGTGCGTCCTTCAGGTAAGAGCCAGTAACGGCACACAGACGGGAGCAGACTGGAAACTGAATTGACGGGCTGTTTGGAGCTGGGCGTTTCAGTGAGTGCTCTCCTGTGTGATGGCCCAGTGGATGAGGCCTGACAGGATTGGTTCAGTGACACAAATTTATAATAACAAAGGAAGGCAAAGGAAAGCGTCTTCCGCAGAAATGCGTGTCCAAATAATAAAACAAGAGACACGCACAAATACAGGCACTATCTGAAACCCAATTTATGCTGGAACACCCGTAAATACGTACGTACGCACGTTCCAGCAATTACCATCATCATTATCATTATCAGTATCATCATCAGCCGCGCATGCCCTCCATTACAGCAGCAGTCAGCTGCCCTTATCGCAGCTGCGGGTCTTCAAATTATCATGAGCTTCCATATCTCTCTGCCCATTCTTTGCCTGAAACCTCCCACAGTCGCCCAGTCTGAAGGTGCATTAGTCATACAGAAGCGAGGAAAATGAGCAGCTCTCAGAGATGAAACACACGGACGGCTGGATGGCAAGAGGCCAGGGCGAGGCCTGCAAACTCTCTCTGGATAATAGGAGAGCCCAGGGGCTAAAGCCTGGGTGGAGCTCCATGGCAAAGGCCAGTAAGGGTGGAGGGCAGGGGTGGGGTTTGGCAGTAAGTGTTGCTCATGGCAGGCTGCTGTCTGTATGGGAATGAAAAAGCCAAGGGAGCGGCAAATGGGTAATAAAGAGAAACTGGCGGCTGCCAATGAACACAGAGTGAATACTGATCGGCATGAGCGGTCTCACACACACACACACACACACACACACAGACTACGATGAGGTAAACAGAAGCCAGTCACGTACACTTTGATGTATTAACATTCTCACACACACACACACACACACACACACACACTATGCTATGGTAAACAGAAACCAGCTACATACATTGATGAAATATTAACATTCACACACACACAAACGCACACTCACACAAACAATGCGCAGGTGGTGAGCCAAGCTGAATGTCAGAAAGGATTTGGCTCACAGCAGACCCCAGCAGACCAGAATGTGTGACCAATCTTCCCAGATGGGCTTCATGGCCTCCCGGAAACAAAGTGTCATCTTGAAAATGACCTTGCGGGATACATGCAGAAAAACAAGCATGCTATTCAAGCAATCAACACCCAGGAACATGTTCCATGTTAAATGGAGAGAACAAGAGCAGTGGTGGTTTCCTACAGCTCCATTCCCCCAATGCAAGTGATTTTCCACTGGCAGGCGGCTCAGGTGTTGCCTGCAGAGAGCTGGATAGAGGAACGTTCACTGCTAACTGTTCCAGCTTCACTGAAATCACCACCAAAATATAATTGTGCTGGAGTCCCACGTAAAGATTTAGTTCACAAAAAAGATTGATCGATAGATAATAACAATAATAATAATAATAGCTTTATTTATATAGCACAATTCATGCATAAAATGCAACACAAAGTGCTGTACATAAAAGAGAAAAAAGAATTGAGACATTTAAAACAATAAAAGCAAGAGATAAAATAATACCATAAAAAGAAAGTTAAAATTGCAAGGAAAAAAAAAGATAAAACCAGCCATCAGTAAAAAACACCTCAGGGGAAAGCAATGGTAAAAAGATGTGTCTTGAGATTTTGTTTGAAAGTTTCAACAGATTTAGAGCCCCTTAGACTCTCTGGCAGACTGTTACAGAGTTTAGAGGCATAATAAGCAAAGACAGCCTCTCCCAGCCTTTTACTTCTAACCTTTGGAACGGTCAGGAGGTCTGAGTCAGAGGATCTGAGGGACCCAGCAGGCACATGTGCCTTCACCATGTCAAACAGATAAAACGGGGCAAGACCATGTAGTGACTTAAAACCAATAGAAGAATTTTAAAATTAATCCAGATAGCTAGATAGATAGATAGATAGATAGATAGATAAAGCTCTGTTTACACTAAGCCACAATGTTAGCTGTCCATCGAAGAGATGGCTGATTACAGCTTGGAGCTGTTTTCATACCTCTGCCAGGAGGTAAAATGTTTTCACTGCTGTTTGTTTGTTCGTATATTTGCTTGTTTGTTTGTCCCTTCGTCAGGAAATGGGATATCGCAAAAAGGTATGGATGGATGTCAACTAAATTTTGTGTGTAGATAGATACTGCACTAAAGAGGAAGTGATTTAACTTTGGTAAAGATCAGACTCATATTTTTGATCCAGGATCTGAAAGAATTTCTGAGCATTTAAAGACAGCACTGTTGCGCTCCGGTGTTGAAAATTATCCCACCCATTAATGTGACAGAAACACTTGCATCAAGCATCAGATTATTTCTTTCTACAAATGGCTTTTTGCTAGGATAAGTCTGAATCAGAATTCCTCCGCAGACAAATTTCAAAACGGCAGAGATAGTGCGCTCTACAAGTGAGATTAGAAATATCTAAATATAATGACCCAGTTACTCACAAATATCCCTAGACCTCGTTGGGCGCAGATATGGCACTCGAGACTACTGCCGTTCCTTGCTTGAGACCTCTGAGTGGACATAGAGTGCTGTGAAAAAGTATTTGTCCCCTTTTCACTTGTTTCTATTTTTGCATATTTGTCACACATAAATATTTCAGATCATCAAACTAATTTTATTATTGAACAAGGTTCACCAAAGTAAAAACAAAACACAGTTTTTCAATGATGATTTTATTTCCTGAAGGAAAAAAGCTATCAAATCCTACCAGGCCCCATGTGAAAACATCATTGCCCACCTTTGTGGACACTTAATCAACCAATTACAAAAATTTTATTTACAACTGCGTTTCAATTTCACTAGGATCACACCAAAACTGCCAGCCCTGTTGCATGGAAACATCACTTAAATGGAACCAGTCTGGGAATGTAAAGTAGGCAAAAAGCAAAATCTGATATTGTGATCTAAAGAAGTTCATGAACAGATGAGAAACAATTTTGTTGAGGATTATCAGTCTGGAAAGGGTTTAAAAGCCATTTCTAAGGCACTGGGACTCCAGTGGACCACAATGAGAGAAATTATTTTTCAAATGTAGAAAATTTGGCACAGTGGTGAACCTTCACAAGAGTGGCCAGCCTACCAAAATCACTACAAAAGCGCATTGACGACTCATCTAGAAGGTCACAAAAGAACCTTGACTAACATCTAAAAAACTCCAGGCCTCACTTGCCTTAGTTAAGGTCAGTGTTCATGATTCCACATTAAGAAAGAAACCCTGCAAAAATGGCATCCAGGGAAGGGCTGCAAGGCAAACCCACCATGGACCAAAAAGAACCCAAAGACTTGTCTAAAATTTGCCAAAAAAATTGCAGGACCTCCATGAGTTTTGCGATAATATTCCATGAACAGATGAGTCAATATGAAATGATAGAACCATGTTATTCTGTTCTCAACCAGGAAATTCTGGAAAAAAGTGTCTGGCCATCAGTTTGTGACCTAAAGTTCAAGCGCACTTAGGTTCTGCAGCAGGATGACGGTCCAAAGCACACAAGGTCCACCTCTGAATGGCTCAAAAACACAAAATGAAGGTTTTGATGTGGCCAATTCAAATTTTTGACTAGAATGAAATTGAAATGCAGCTGCATGACAAACAGGCAGTTCATCCTCAAAAACCCTACAATTTGGGTTAATTAAATCAATTTTGCAAAGAAGACTGGGCCTAAATTCCGCCACAGTGATGTAAAAGACCCATTGCCAGTCACTGTAAACATTTTATAGCAGATGTTGCTGCCAAACCACTTAGGTTTAGGGGGGTAATTACATTGTATTTTTTCTCATGGGTCATACACATAGATTTTTAATAACACTTAATAAATGAAACAATCATTTAAAAGCTGTATTAGGTGATTACTCACATTGTCTATGTCATATATTAAAATTGGCTGGATGACCTGAAACATTAAAATATAACTCATAAACAAAAATAGAAAATATTGGGAGGGTGGGGTATATTTCACAGCATTGTACAGTTTGTGGAAAGCACTTTTACTATCCATCAATCCATTATCTAAACCACTTCTACCTCACAAGGGTCCTGGGAACTGGAATCTATCCCAGAGGACTACCGGCTAAAAACAGGGCCTCATCCCATACAGCTTGCCAATCCATAGCCGGCACACGCATCATTCATTCACATACTCATGCCTATCAGCAAATTAGAGTCTCTGATTAGCCTGACCAGCATGTGGGAGGAAACTGAAGTACAAGAAAGAAACACAGGCAGATACGGGAAGAACATGAAGAAAGAAAGAAAGGCCCCAGGCCAGATTCAAACTCACAATCTCCTTGCGGTGCGGTGGCGGTGCTACCCACAGCATGACCATGGCCCCTTTTACATCACTGAATGGAACCCCAGACAAAACCAAAATAGTAGGTTTATAGTTCAACCCGACAAATTAATTTTAAGAACACGTGGTCATAAAATAATGTGTTTACAGGTTAAAACCACAAGTGGGACACCACACAACAGTTACGGGTTGTCCACAATAGTTATTACAATTATTATAATAAAAAGCTCAAGTGGGTGGTGCAGTATATGCAAAAACTATAACAGCATCCAGGACGATATCATTTTCCATCTCTGAGCAATTTTTTGAGTGATATATCTGGCAGCCATTAAAAACGAATCTGTTAGGTTCGGAAAGGCACTGATGATGTGGATTTTCTGAATATTTTCAGACAAACAAACAAAAATGCATCACTGGCTTTAATGCACAAGACATTATTATAATTTGTAACCAAAAAATATCGACTAAAGATACAACTGGAAGAGGTGTTGGTGGGCCAGTAGGTGGCGATCTTCCCTCTGGCGGGATAATCCCCAATGTCCTGGTGCAGTGACGGGGACACTGTACTGAAGGAGACGCCGTCTTTCGGATGAGACGTTAAACCGAGGTCCTGACTCACAGTGGTCATTAAAGATCCTATGACACTCTTCGATAAGAGTAGGGGGTTCCCCGGTGTCATGGCTAAAGTCCCAACCTGGCTCTTTCAATCTGCCACCTAATCATCCCCTGATCTAATTGGCTGTCCAATTCCTCTGTCCCTCCCCACCTCTTCCCCCAGGGCTCCCTTGAAAAAGAGATTTCAATCTCAATGGGACTTCCCTGGTTAAATAAGGGTTAAATAAAAATAAAATAAAAAAAACTGTGTTCTGCTGTGACCGAAGTTAAATATTACAATGAAGATCGCTGGTCCTACACTTTCTAAATGTTAATTGAAATCTTTTCATCAATTGTTCCACTAAAGCAACTAGCCTCTTGCAAGAATTGTTGACAGACCTGGTGCCCTCCTAATGTAATATAAATCTAACATTCTTGGCTTAAATCCAGAGAAAGGGATTCTCTGATCTTCCAAGCTATGGATCCAACTCCACAATGGATCAAAACAAACGTATAGCCAATATTTAAAGGGAGTTCCCGATGACGTGGGTTAATGAACAGGGCCACTCCCAATGCACCTTCCTATTCATACTTACGCCTACTTATACCTCCTATATTCCCACAATCCCCGCTCACCTAATTTCTATGTCCCTCTCACCCTTCCCCTCTCCAAGAGGGAAGAAAGAAACAGCCAACACCTGGGACCCCGGGGAGCTTAGGAGCCACACGGACTCCAACGAGAGACGTGAGCCCCACCCTGAGTCTAGCCACCTGGGGACGCCCAACGTACGCACAATCACAGACTAAGTCCAACATCACATTCGCCCTGTTCTCCTATCCGCAGTTCCACCCAATACTCTCCTCCACTTTGGGAGTGGTCCAGAATTCATTCATTCCAGCTTAATCTAAATGAAGAACCAATTAGAAGGATTAATTTTTAATTTATTTTTTTTTTTGGGAATTATCATGCCTGAAGCGCAACGTTTAATGCTGTCTTTTTTCCTGGCCATTTGCTGCCTGCACTTCTTTCCATTCTGAAGAGCAGGCTGTTTTTAGTGGGCGCCCTTTATATGGGAATGAGCTCTACTCTGATTGGCTGGCAAGCAGAGCTACAGGCTCTTACACCATGAGTTAATGCATTTAACAAATAATACATCGAAATCTTTGGCTAAAGTAGCCTGTCTCTAAATACACAGGAACTTACTGAGTAGTAAACCGCACAAAGAGTAAGGGATGGTAATGTGTGCAGGCTAAGCCACTTTGAAGATGGTACCTACATATACAGCCAAGCGTTACATGCAATCACCAAAACGTTTGCAGAGCTCATGGACCATTGGAAAAAAAAAAACATTCCTTCAGTAACTTTTTTCAAAACTGGTGCTACACCGCCCCTTGTTCAGATAGCAGTTTAATGTAAAAAGCACACATAAGCAGATGTGGATCAACCTCAGTTGAAATGTTGTTGTTGTTGACAAATAAACAAAAAAGAGAAAAGTGAGAGCAGCGGAGGAAAAGTCAGGGACGTTAAACAAGGCAGTCTGAGAGGAGGGAGCAGGGGAAACTGACGGAGCCGGAGGGCGTTAACTATGCAGAGCAGGTTTGTTTGTGAAATAGAAAACAGCAGGAATTTCACGTTCTTCTTCAAATGCTGAATAGGAGGAGGAGGACTGAATAATTACCCTCCAAGGTCTTCAGTCAACCTTCTCAAAGCTGTTAGATACAGTGGAGACCATTATGCACTGGGAAAAAGCATTTTCCATAATATGGATCCATTAAAGGCACAACCAGTGTGGGAAGAACTGTAAATGGTCATACCTTAGCTTAACCAAAGTTTACATAGGACCACACTGAATGAAAGGGCAGCATTAATCTGCTGGTCATAGATGTCTGCTTACTTTCTCTAGTGCTCAGCACCTGATCATGCTGAGCACGAATATGACGTGACACAAAGGCCATTTCTCTTATCCACTCTTCAACATGGGAAAGACAAAGGAACACGCCTTTCAAGTAAGGCAGATGTGTGTCGACCTTCACAAGTCAGGCAATGGCTACAAGAAAATAGCCACTCGCCTGCACCTGCCCATATCTACTGTCAGAGGATCATTAAGAAGTTTAAAACAACTGGAACAGTGGTAAACAAGCCGGGACGAGGACGCAAGGTTATTTTGCCTCCACGCACAGCGAGGAGGATGGTAAGAGAAATAAAAAGCTCCCCAAAGCTCACTGTTAAAGAATCCCAAACAAATGGTAGCATCTTGGGGTCACAAAGTCTCCAAAACAACCATCAGGTGCTATCTACATGCCAACAAGCTTTTTGGGAGGCATGCACGGAAAAAACCTTTTCTCACTCACAATCATAAACGCAAACGTCTGCAGTTCGCTAAGCGGTACTGGGACTTCAACTGGTACCGTGTGCTTTGGCCAGATGAGACCAAGATAGAGCTTTTTGGCAACAAACACACTAAGTGGGTCTGGCGGAACACAATGCAGAAAAGCACCTCATGCCCACAGTGAAGTATGGGGGAGGATCGGTGATGCTGTGGGCCTGTTTCTCTTCCAGTAGCCCTGGGAACCTCGTTAGGGTGCATGGCATCATGAACGCTTTGATATACCAGGACATTTTAAATCAAAATCTGGTGGCCTCTGCCCAAAAGCTGAAGATGGGTCGTCACTGGGTCTCAGCAAGATAATGACCTTAAACATGTGGCCAAATCTACACAGAAATGGTTCACCAGACACAGAATCAAGCTCCTCCCATGGCCATCTCAACCCCATTTAAAACCTGTGGAGTGAGCTGAAGAGGAGAGTGCAGAGGAGAGGACCCAGGTTGCTGGTTGATTTAGAGAGATTGTGCAAAGAGGAATGGTCGAAGATCCCTCTTTCTGAATTCTCCCATCTTGACAAACATTATAGGAGAAGATTAGGTGCTGTTTTTTGGCAAAAGGGGGTTGTACAAAATATTAACATCAGGGGTGCTAATAATTGTGGCAGACACAATTTGATGAAAAAGAATTCTTGTTTAATGTGGGATTTTGTTCCCACTGAATAAATGCACTTGAATTAAAGGTTGGATTTTCCTCTTTTTTTCTATTGTGGTCCCATATTATTTAGAAAAAAACTGAATTTAATAGAAGCTAAAGAACACATCTTAACCAAGGGTGCCAATCATTATGGAGGGCAGTGTGTATATATATATATATATATATATATATATATATATATATACATACTGTAATGTGAATATAGGCCACTAGATGGCAGTATTTACCTTTTTTTGTTAAGCTCAGACTGGAGTCATGTTTAGACATGTCCTGGACATGTCTGGGGCAAGTCTCAGAAAATAAAAAAAAGAGGTCTAAATGTGGGTGGGGTCTACAAAAGAGTATATAAGGAAAAGAATTGAGACAGTAAAGTAGTAGGAGAAATTGCAAGGAGAAGGATACATGTGACCAGACCTGCCATTCTGTTCAAGACCTGTGACTTTTCTTTTGTGGATTTCTTTGCCTGTGTTTGAGCATTTTCTTCATCCAGGACATCACCAAGCCACCCCACCAAAAAGGGACTGTAAATATTTCTTTTTTTTTTACTTATCAATCTTGGTCTTAGTTGTTAGTTGCTTAGTCGTTATTGTCTTTGTTTTAAAAATTAAATGTGTTTTAGTTGTTAAAACTGTGTCTGTCATCCCTTGCTGTTGCTATTGCGTTGTAAATCTAATTACAAATTGGGGGCATAACAAATTGGGGGCTCAAGGTCCGGGATAGACCATTGTGTGAGTAATGTATTGAAAATCTAACATTCCAAATTGTGAAATTGTTTTTGTGAATTTTCCTAGATATATATTGACAACAGCAATGGATGATTTCTTGGCATCACCAACCGTAGGGGTTTTGAAGTCTTTTAAAAAGACAGAACTGCTAGAAATTTGCAGACAGTTGGAGCTGACAGAGGTAAAACCAGCCATGCGAAAAGCAAGACTGGCTAGAGAGATAGTTGAATATTACATTGATGAAAATGTGTTTGCACCAGGAGATCTGGAACAGTTTCCAGTGGAAAATCCAAATATAGAAATGGAACTTAAATTAAAAATGCTAGAGATTGAAAGGGAGGAAAGAGAAAAAGAAAGGGAGGAAAAAGAAAAACAAAGAGAATTTGAGAGGGAAGAAAAAGAAAAACAAACGCAGTTTGAGTTAGAAAAATTAGCAAGAGAAGAAAAACAAAGAGAATTTGAGAGAGAGAAAGAGGAAAGAGCAGAAAGAGAGAGACAGAGACAGAGAGATTTTGAATTAGAGAAATTCGATAGAGAAGAAAGACTCCAAATGGAGCAACTAAAAATTAAAATTGAAACTAAAAATAAATTTTGTGCCAGTCAGGAGGTAAAACTGGTGCCTCCATTTTCAGAAAAGGATGTTGACAACTATTTCCAGTGTTTTGAAAAGGTAGCAAAGAGTTGCCAGTGGCCAAAGGAACACTGGCCTCTGATGTTGCAAACTGTCCTCAAGGGTAAAGCTCAACAAGCCTATTCGGCTTTGTCTGCAGATGATTCCTCTGATTATGAGGTTGTCAAAAAGGTTATTTTGAGAGCTTATGAGTTGGTTCCAGAGGCTTACCGACAGAAATTCAGAGGTCTGAAGAAATCTGAAAATCAGACTTATGTTGAATTTGCTAATGAGAAGAAAGTTTGCTTTGAGCGCTGGTGTACTTCTATGGAGGTCAAGGATGATTTCAACTCACTAAAAGAGATGGTGTTAGTTGAAGAATTCAAGAACTGTGTTAAGGATGATGTTAAGACCTACCTTAATGAGAAGCAAGCACTGAACTTGCAATCAGCTGCCAAATTTGCAGATGAATATGTTCTCACTCATAAGTCCAAATTTCAGTCTAGCAGTAACAATAAATGGTCCCAATTTCAGAAAAAGGGTTACGGTGATACTCAAGATTCCTCACCCAAAGACAAAGACAAATCTGGTGATGGTGCTCAGAAATCCAGTAACAGGTCTGATCAAAGTGTGAAAGCTGACAGTGACAAAAGTGGTCTAGTTTGCAGTTATTGCAAGAAATCTGGTCATGTTACAACTAACTGTTGGTTCCTTAAAGCTAAGAAAGAAAAAGAAAAGGATACCAAACCAAATGCCTTTGTGAAAACAAGGTTAGAAACCCCTGTAGTAGATAACCAATCTGCTAAATTGCCTGCTTCTTGTGGGGCTAAAAAGCCTAATACAGCTGACTTTGTGAGGGAGGAATTTCTTCCATTTGTGTCAGAGGGATTTGTGGCTCTGAATGAGCATACTACTCCTGTCCCCATATATATCCTAAGGGATACCGGAGCTTCTCAGTCACTTTTGTTGATGGACTCCTTGGAGTTACGTGATGAGACCGCTTCATGGGATTTCATACTTGTACAAGGTATTGAAGGGAGGACTGTATCTGTACCCCTGCGCTCTATATTCTTGAAGTCAGATTTAGTTACAGGACAGGTAAAGGTGGGACTTATGTCAAGTCTACCTATAAAGGGTGTTTCTCTGTTGCTAGGCAATGACCTGGCTGGGGGCAAAGTAGTTCCCCCTGTACATCTTACTTCACAGCCGAGCACTGAAGATGGGGATGAGGACCCATCTCTGTATCCTTCTTGCGCAGTGACTCGTGCTATGGCCAAGAAGGCTAAAGAAGAAGATGATGTGGTGCCGTCCAGTACATTGAATAGTCAGGACTCAGGTGGTTCGCCTCATGACTCTGATTGGCCTACTATGGTTTCTCCGTTTGAGGACTTATCAGATACTTTTATCAGTTCTCTATTCAGCCAGCCGGATGGGTCTGGCGATTCTGATGTGTCTGGAGACTTGTCTCTGTCCAGAAAGCGGTTGATTGAGGAGCAAACTAATGATCCTGAAATTGGTGTACTAAAGAGGAGAGCCCTTCCTGAAAAAGAAATAGATGCAGTTCCAGTTGGGTATTATCTCAAGGATGGTGTGTTGATGCGGAAGTGGCGCCCTCCTGATATCCCTGCCAATGCAGATTGGGCAGTGGTCAGGCAAATTGTTGTTCCGAAGGTCTATAGGAATGAGATCTTAACAATGGCTCATAGTTTACCTTTAGGAGGTCATCTTGGTGTTAACAAGACTGTTGATAAGATCATGAAACACTTCTTTTGGCCTGGGCTTCGGAAAGACGTTTCCAACTTTTGCAAAACCTGTCACACTTGTCAGGTAGTTGGAAAACACCAGTTAGACCCACCTGTAGCTCCATTGCAGCCTATCCCAGCATTTGGGGAGCCATTCTCTAGGGTCATTGTTGATTGCGTTGGTCCATTACCCAAGACTAGATCTGGAAATCAGTACTTGTTGACAATCATGTGTGCATCTACCAGATTCCCCGAAGCCATACCTCTACGTAACATCAAGGCAACTGCAATCTCGAAGGCTTTGATAAAGTTCTTCACGTTGTTTGGTCTTCCCAGGGAAATTCAGTCAGACCAAGGTAGCAATTTCACTTCAGGAGTGTTTCAGCAGGTTGTGTATGAACTAGGTGCAAATGGGTTTGCATGTTAGATATACACTACAATTATTTTGGTGGAGGTTATTTGGTGTTATATAAACTCAAAAACTAATATCAATGTTTTGTGGGAAATATGGTCAAACCCTTTCACTTTTAGTGGTAATTTTGTGAACATTTCTGAAACATCAAAACCTTTGAAAATCACTCAAACCATAGCACATTGGTATTTACTGGAAAGCTCTCATCAAGCACTTTCCAATGAATCCCAACACTGTAGGGTTTGGACGATTTCGAAAGATTTTCTCCACTTTGAAATTTTGACAAAGTCACCAACAGCCTTGAAAAGGTTAAAGTCACGAACTTTGACAGTAAAGTGAAAGTCTTAGGTAAAGGTTCAAGATGTCAGTTAATGTAAAACTGCGTTATAACGGTGCTTTTGAAGTTTTTCTCCCAAGATACCAGGAAAACATGTTTTCAGCACATAAATTTTTCAAATTTTTCTGTTGGAGGTTCCCCAGACCCCCTCCTAGCTGTGCCCCCCCCCCCTTTACCAATTCCTGGATCCGCCCCTGCTATTTTGTGAACATTTAAAATACTAAAGCTCAAACTTGTTCTCTATTACGACAGAGTACACTCACACTAATAACTAAAAAGTCAACTTGTGTGCATTGCCTACTAAAATATCATCAGCTGTCCAGGAGTGGCTTATGTGAAATAACTGCAAAATGAGCCACTGAAATAATATTTTTATCAGGGTAACCTCCTTGAAGCTTCAAGGCATGAAAGCGAGGGGTACCTACAAGCTTCTTTTTCCTTCTCTCTGAATGTAATTTATTAATTTTATCAAACCCCAAGCAGAAACTCATCTCCCCTTTGCACTTATCATAGGGGAATACGCAGACATAAAAGGTAGGCCATTCCTCAATTCCCATACCTGTGGCTTACATGCGTATTAATATACGTGCAAATACACAGGATGCAAAACAGGGATGTCAAACACCAGTGCGGAAGGACCATGGAGTCTCCTGGGTTCTAGAGAGTTCCCGCACAAGTAATTCATTTTCGTCAGTGACTGGCAAAAGAGTCTACTCAACGCTCTTCGTTTTCAAGGCATTTGGGGCTGGGTGTTTGAAAAGAGACCAAAACGCCTGGCAAAAGCTCTAGGGCTGGTGTTAGACAACCTGAATGTATAGTTTTCAACTGGGAGGCTTGATAAGAGCTGTTCTAGCAAAGCTCTAACAAAGTGCGTCCTTCAGGTAAGAACCAGTAACGGCACACAGATGGGAGCAGACAGGAAACTGAATTGACGGGCTGTTTGGAGCTGGGCATTTCAGTGAGTGCTCTCCTGTGTGATGGCCCAGTGGATGAGGCCTGACAGGATTGGTTCAGTGACACAAATTTATAATAACAAAGGAAGGCAAAGGAAAGCGTCTTCTGCAGAAATGCGTGTCCAAATAATAAAACAAGAGTCAGGCAGACACACAAATACAGGCACTATCTGAAACACAATTTATGCTGGAACACCCGTAAATACGTACGTACGCACGTTCCTGCAATTACCATCATCATTATCATTATCAGTATCATCATCAGCCGCGCATGCCCTCCATTACAGCAGCAGTCAGCTGCCCTTATCGCAGCTGCGGGTCTTCAAATTATCATGAGCTTCCATATCTCTCTGCCCATTCTTTGCCTGAAACCTCCCACAGTCGCCCAGTCTGAAGGTGCATTAGTCATACAGAAGCGAGGAAAATGAGCAGCTCTCAGAGATGAAACACACGGACGGCTGGATGGCAAGAGGCCAGTGCGAGGCCTGCAAACTCTCTCTGGATAATAGGAGAGCCCAGGGGCTAAAGCCTGGGTGGAGCTCCATGGCAAAGGCCAGTAAGGGTGGAGGGCAGGGGTGGGGTTTGGCAGTAAGTGTTGCTCATGGCAGGCTGCTGTCTGTATGGGAATGAAAAAGCCAAGGGAGCGGCAAATGGGTAATAAAGAGAAACTGGCGGCTGCCAATGAACACAGAGTGAATACTGATCGGCATGAGCGGTCTCACACACACACACACACACACACACACAGACTACGATGAGGTAAACAGAAGCCAGTCACGTACACTTTGATGTATTAACATTCTCACACACACACACACACACACACACACACACTATGCTATGGTAAACAGAAACCAGCTACATACATTGATGAAATATTAACATTCACACACACACAAACGCACACTCACACAAACAATGCGCAGGTGGTGAGCCAAGCTGAATGTCAGAAAGGATTTGGCTCACAGCAGACCCCAGCAGACCAGAATGTGTGACCAATCTTCCCAGATGGGCTTCATGGCCTCCCGGAAACAAAGTGTCATCTTGAAAATGACCTTGCGGGATACATGCAGAAAAACAAGCATGCTATTCAAGCAATCAACACCCAGGAACATGTTCCATGTTAAATGGAGAGAACAAGAGCAGTGGTGGTTTCCTACAGCTCCATTCCCCCAATGCAAGTGATTTTCCACTGGCAGGCGGCTCAGGTGTTGCCTGCAGAGAGCTGGATAGAGGAACGTTCACTGCTAACTGTTCCAGCTTCACTGAAATCACCACCAAAATATAATTGTGCTGGAGTCCCACGTAAAGATTTAGTTCACAAAAAAGATTGATCGATAGATAATAACAATAATAATAATAATAGCTTTATTTATATAGCACAATTCATGCATAAAATGCAACACAAAGTGCTGTACATAAAAGAGAAAAAAGAATTGAGACATTTAAAACAATAAAAGCAAGAGATAAAATAATACCATAAAAAGAAAGTTAAAATTGCAAGGAAAAAAAAAGATAAAACCAGCCATCAGTAAAAAACACCTCAGGGGAAAGCAATGGTAAAAAGATGTGTCTTGAGATTTTGTTTGAAAGTTTCAACAGATTTAGAGCCCCTTAGACTCTCTGGCAGACTGTTACAGAGTTTAGAGGCATAATAAGCAAAGACAGCCTCTCCCAGCCTTTTACTTCTAACCTTTGGAACGGTCAGGAGGTCTGAGTCAGAGGATCTGAGGGACCTAGCAGGCACATGTGCCTTCACCATGTCAAACAGATAAAACGGGGCAAGACCATGCAGTGACTTAAAACCAATAGAAGAATTTTAAAATTAATCCAGATAGCTAGATAGATAGATAGATAGATAGATAGATAAAGCTCTGTTTACACTAAGCCACAATGTTAGCTGTCCATCGAAGAGATGGCTGATTTCAGCTTGGAGCTGTTTTCATACCTCTGCCAGGAGGTAAAATGTTTTCACTGCTGTTTGTTTGTTCGTATATTTGCTTGTTTGTTTGTCCCTTCGTCAGGAAATGGGATATCGCAAAAAGGTATGGATGGATGTCAACTAAATTTTGTGTGTAGATAGATACTGCACTAAAGAGGAAGTGATTTAACTTTGGTAAAGATCAGACTCACATTTTTGATCCAGGATCTGAAAGAATTTCTGAGCATTTAAAGACAGCACTGTTGCGCTCGGGTGTTGAAAATTATCCCCCCCATTAATGTGACAGAAACACTCGCATCAAGCATCAGATTATTTCTTTCTACAAATGGCTTTTTGCTAGGATAAGTCTGAATCAGAATTCCTCCGCAGACAAATTTCAAAACGGCAGAGATAGTGCGCTCTACAAGTGAGATTAGAAATATCTAAATATAATGACCCAGTTACTCACAAATATCCCTAGACCTCGTTGGGCGCAGATATGGCACTCGAGACTACTGCCGTTCCTTGCTTGAGACCTCTGAGTGGACATAGAGTGCTGTGAAAAAGTATTCGTCCCCTTTTCACTTGTTTCTATTTTTGCATATTTGTCTCACACAAATATTTCAGATCATCAAACTAATTTTATTATTGAACAAGGTTCACCAAAGTAAAAACAAAACACAGTTTTTCAATGATGATTTTATTTCCTGAAGGAAAAAAGCTATCAAATCCTACCAGGCCCTATGTGAATACATCATTGCCCACCTTTGTGGACACTAAATCAACCAATTACAAAAATTTAATTTACAACTGCGTTTCAATTTCACTAGGATCACACCAAAACTGCCAGCCCTGTTGCATGGAAACATCACTTAAATGGAACCAGTCTGGGAATGTAAAGTAGGCAAAAAGCAAAATCTGATATTGTGATCTAAAGAAGTTCATGAACAGATGAGAAACAATTTTGTTGAGGATTATCAGTCTGGAAAGGGTTTAAAAGCCATTTCTAAGGCACTGGGACTCCAGTGGACCACAATGAGAGAAATTATTTTTCAAATGTAGAAAATTTGGCACAGTGGTGAACCTTCACAAGAGTGGCCAGCCTACCAAAATCACTACAAAAGCGCATCAACGACTCATCTAGAAGGTCACAAAAGAACCCTGACTAACATCTAAAAAACTCCAGGCCTCACTTGCCTTAGTTAAGGTCAGTGTTCATGATTCCACATTAAGAAAGAAACCCTGCAAAAATGGCATCCAGGGAAGGGCTGCAAGGCAAAACCACCATGGACCAAAAAGAACCCAAAGACTTGTCTAAAATTTGCCAAAAAAATTGCAGGACCTCCACGAGTTTTGCGATTATATTCCATGAACAGATGAGTCAATATGAAATGATAGAACCATGTTATTTTGTTCTCAACCAGGAAATTCTGGAAAAAAGTGTCTGGCCATCAGTTTGTGACCTAAAGTTCAAGCGCACTTAGGTTCTGCAGCAGGATGACGGTCCAAAGCACACAAGGTCCACCTCTGAATGGCTCAAAAACACAAAATGAAGGTTTTGATGTGGCCAATTCAAATTTTTGACTAGAATGAAATTGAAATGCAGCTGCATGACAAACAGGCAGTTCATCCTCAAAAACCCTACAATTTGGGTTAATTAAATCAATTTTGCAAAGAAGACTGGGCCTAAATTCCGCCACAGTGATGTAAAAGACCCATTGCCAGTCACTGTAAACATTTTATAGCAGATGTTGCTGCCAAACCACTTAGGTTTAGGGGGGTAATTACATTGTATTTTTTCTCATGGGTCATACACATAGATTTTTAATAACACTTAATAAATGAAACAATCATTTAAAAGCTGTATTAGGTGATTACTCACATTGTCTATGTCATACATTAAAATTGGCTGGATGACCTGAAACATTAGAATATAACTCATAAACAAAAATAGAAAATATTGGGAGGGTGGGGTATATTTCACAGCATTGTACAGTTTGTGGAAAGCACTTTTACTATCCATCAATCCATTATCTAAACCACTTCTACCTCACAAGGGTCCTGGGAACTGGAATCTATCCCAGAGGACTACCGGCTAAAAACAGGGCCTCATCCCATACAGCTTGCCAATCCATAGCCGGCACACGCATCATTCATTCACATACTCATGCCTATGAGCAAATTAGAGTCTCTGATTAGCCCGACCAGCATGTGGGAGGAAACTGAAGTACAAGAAAGAAACACAGGCAGATACGTGAAGAACATGAAGAAAGAAAGAAAGGCCCCAGGCCAGATTCAAACTCACAATCTCCTTGCGGTGCGGTGGCGGTGCTACCCACAGCGTGACCATGGCCCCTTTTACATCACTGAATGGAACCCCAGACAAAGCCAAAACAGTAGGTTTATAGTTCAACCCGACAAATTAATTTTAAGAACACATGGTCATAAAATAATGTGTTTACAGGTTAAAACCGCAAGTGGGACACCACACAACAGTTACGGGTTGTCCACAATAGTTATTACAATTATTATGATAAAAAGCTCAAGTGGGTGGTGCAGTATATGCAAAAACTATAACAGCATCCAGGACGATATCATTTTCCATCTCTGAGCAATTTTTTGAGTGATATATCTGGCAGCCATTAAAAACGAATCTGTTAGGTTCGGAAAGGCACTGATGATGTGGATTTTCTGAATATTTTCAGACAAACAAACAAAAATGCATCACTGGCTTTAATGCACAAGACATTATTATAATTTGTAACCAAAAAATATCGACTAAAGATACAACTGGAAGAGGTGTTGGTGGGCCAGTAGGTGGCGATCTTCCCTCTGGCGGGATAATCCCCAATGTCCTGGTGCAGTGACGGGGACACTGTACTGAAGGAGACGCCGTCTTTCGGATGAGACGTTAAACCGAGGTCCTGACTCACAGTGGTCATTAAAGATCCTATGACACTCTTCGATAAGAGTAGGGGGTTCCCCGGTGTCATGGCTAAAGTCCCAACCTGGCTCTTTCAATCTGCCACCTAATCATCCCCTGATCTAATTGGCTGTCCAATTCCTCTGTCCCTCCCCACCTCTTCCCCCAGGGCTCCCTTGAAAAAGAGATTTCAATCTCAATGGGACTTCCCTGGTTAAATAAGGGTTAAATAAAAATAAAATAAAAAAAACTGTGTTCTGCTGTGACCGAAGTTAAATATTACAATGAAGATCGCTGGTCCTACACTTTCTAAATGTTAATTGAAATCTTTTCATCAATTGTTCCACTAAAGCAACTAGCCTCTTGCAAGAATTGTTGACAGACCTGGTGCCCTCCTAATGTAATATAAATCTAACATTCTTGGCTTAAATCCAGAGAAAGGGATTCTCTGATCTTCCAAGCTATGGATCCAACTCCACAATGGATCAAAACAAACGTATAGCCAATATTTAAAGGGAGTTCCCGATGACGTGGGTTAATGAACAGGGCCACTCCCAATGCACCTTCCTATTCATACTTACGCCTACTTATACCTCCTATATTCCCACAATCCCCGCTCACCTAATTTCTATGTCCCTCTCACCCTTCCCCTCTCCAAGAGGGAAGAAAGAAACAGCCAACACCTGGGACCCCGGGGAGCTTAGGAGCCACACGGACTCCAACGAGAGACGTGAGCCCCACCCTGAGTCTAGCCACCTAGGGACGCCCAACGTACGCACAATCACAGACTAAGTCCAACATCACATTCGCCCTGTTCTCCTATCCGCAGTTCCACCCAATACTCTCCTCCACTTTGGGAGTGGTCCAGAATTCATTCATTCCAGCTTAATCTAAATGAAGAACCAATTGGAAGGATTAATTTTTTTATTTTTTATTTTTTTGGGAATTATCATGCCTGAAGCGCAACGTTTAATGCTGTCTTTTTTCCTGGCCATTTGCTGCCTGTACTTCTTTCCATTCTGAAGAGCAGGCTGTTTTTAGTGGGCGCCCTTTATATGGGAATGAGCTCTACTCTGATTGGCTGGCAAGCAGAGCTACAGGCCCTTACACCATGAGTTAATGCATTTAACAAATAATACATCGAAATCTTTGGCTAAAGTAGCCTGTCTCTAAATACACAGGAACTTACTGAGTAGTAAACCACACAAAGAGTAAGGGATGGTAATGTGTGCAGGCTAAGCCACTTTGAAGATGGTACCTACATATACAGCCAAGCGTTACATGCAATCACCAAAACGTTTGCAGAGCTCATGGACCATTGGAAAAAAAAAAAACATTCCTTCAGTAACTTTTTTCAAAACTGGTGCTACACCGCCCCTTGTTCAGATAGCAGTTTAATGTAAAAAGCACACACAAGCAGATGTGGATCGACCTCAGTTGAAATGTTGTTGTTGTTGACAAATAAACAAAAAAGAGAAAAGTGAGAGCAGCGGAGGAAAAGTCAGGGACGTAAAACAAGGCAGTCTGAGAGGAGGGAGCAGGGGAAACTGACGGAGCCGGAGGGCGTTAACTATGCAGAGCAGGTTTGTTTGTGAAATAGAAAACAGCAGGAATTTCACATTCTTCTTCAAATGCTGAATAGGAGGAGGAGGACTGAATAATTACCCTCCAAGGTCTTCAGTCAACCTTCTCAAAGCTGTTAGATACAGTGGAGACCATTATGCACTGGGAAAAAGCATTTTCCATAATATGGATCCATTAAAGGCACAACCAGTGTGGGAAGAACTGTAAATGGTCATACCTTAGCTTAACAAAAGTTTACATAGGACCACACTGAATGAAAGGGCAGCATTAATCTGCTGGTCATAGATGTCTGCTTACTTTCTCTAGTGCTCAGCACCTGATCATGCTGAGCAAGAATATGACGTGACACAGAGGCCATTTCTCTTATCCACTCTTCAACATGGGAAAGACAAAGGAACACGCCTTTCAAGTAAGGCAGATGTGTGTCGACCTTCACAAGTCAGGCAATGGCTACAAGAAAATAGCCACTCGCCTGCACCTGCCCATATCTACTGTCAGAGGATCATTAAGAAGTTTAAAACAACTGGAACAGTGGTAAACAAGCCGGGACGAGGACGCAAGGTTATTTTGCCTCCACGCACAGCGAGGAGGATGGTAAGAGAAATAAAAAGCTCCCCAAAGCTCACTGTTAAAGAATCCCAAACAAATGGTAGCATCTTGGGGTCACAAAGTCTCCAAAACAACCATCAGGTGCTATCTACATGCCAACAAGCTTTTTGGGAGGCATGCACGGAAAAAACCTTTTCTCACTCACAATCATAAACGCAAACGTCTGCAGTTCGCTAAGCGGTACTGGGACTTCAACTGGTACCGTGTGCTTTGGCCAGATGAGACCAAGATAGAGCTTTTTGGCAACAAACACACTAAGTGGGTCTGGCGGAACACAATGCAGAAAAGCACCTCATGCCCACAGTGAAGTATGGGGGAGGATCGGTGATGCTGTGGGCCTGTTTCTCTTCCAGTAGCCCTGGGAACCTCGTTAGGGTGCATGGCATCATGAACGCTTTGATATACCAGGACATTTTAAATCAAAATCTGGTGGCCTCTGCCCAAAAGCTGAAGATGGGTCGTCACTGGGTCTCAGCAAGATAATGACCTTAAACATGTGGCCAAATCTACACAGAAATGGTTCACCAGACACAAAATCAAGCTCCTCCCATGGCCATCTCAACCCCATTTAAAACCTGTGGAGTGAGCTGAAGAGGAGAGTGCAGAGGAGAGGACCCAGGTTGCTGGTTGATTTAGAGAGATTGTGCAAAGAGGAATGGTCGAAGATCCCTCTTTCTGAATTCTCCCATCTTGACAAACATTATAGGAGAAGATTAGGTGCTGTTTTTTGGCAAAAGGGGGTTGTACAAAATATCAACATCAGGGGTGCTAATAATTGTGGCAGACACAATTTGATGAAAAAGAATTCTTGTTTAATGTGGGATTTTGTTCCCACTGAATAAAAGCACTTGAATTAAAGGTTGGATTTTCCTCTTTTTTTCTATTGTGGTCCCATATTATTTAGAAAAAAACTGAATTTATTAGAAGCTAAAGAACACATCTTAACCAAGGGTGCCAATAATTATGGAGGGCAGTGTGTATATATATATATATATATATATATATATATATATATATATACATACTGTAATGTGAATATAGGCCACTAGATGGCAGTATTTACCTTTTTTTGTTAAGCTCAGACTGGAGTCATGTTTAGACATGTCCTGGACATGTCTGGGGCAAGTCTCAGAAAATAAAAAAAAGAGGTCTAAATGTGGGTGGGGTCTACAAAAGAGTATATAAGGAAAAGAATTGAGACAGTAAAGTAGTAGGAGAAATTGCAAGGAGAAGGATACATGTGACCAGACCTGCCATTCTGTTCAAGACCTGTGACTTTTCTTTTGTGGATTTCTTTGCCTGTGTTTGAGCATTTTCTTCATCCAGGACATCACCAAGCCACCCCACCAAAAAGGGACTGTAAATATTTCTTTTTTTTTTACTTATCAATCTTGGTCTTAGTTGTTAGTTGCTTAGTCGTTATTGTCTTTGTTTTAAAAATTAAATGTGTTTTAGTTGTTAAAACTGTGTCTGTCATCCCTTGCTGTTGCTATTGCGTTGTAAATCTAATTACAAATTGGGGGCATAACAAATTGGGGGCTCAAGGTCCGGGATAGACCATTGTGTGAGTAATGTATTGAAAATCTAACATTCCAAATTGTGAAATTGTTTTTGTGAATTTTCCTAGATATATATTGACAACAGCAATGGATGATTTCTTGGCATCACCAACCGTAGGGGTTTTGAAGTCTTTTAAAAAGACAGAACTGCTAGAAATTTGCAGACAGTTGGAGCTGACAGAGGTAAAACCAGCCATGCGAAAAGCAAGACTGGCTAGAGAGATAGTTGAATATTACATTGATGAAAATGTGTTTGCACCAGGAGATCTGGAACAGTTTCCAGTGGAAAATCCAAATATAGAAATGGAACTTAAATTAAAAATGCTAGAGATTGAAAGGGAGGAAAGAGAAAAAGAAAGGGAGGAAAAAGAAAAACAAAGAGAATTTGAGAGGGAAGAAAAAGAAAAACAAAGGCAGTTTGAGTTAGAAAAATTAGCAAGAGAAGAAAAACAAAGAGAATTTGAGAGAGAGAAAGAGGAAAGAGCAGAAAGAGAGAGACAGAGACAGAGAGATTTTGAATTAGAGAAATTCGATAGAGAAGAAAGACTCCAAATGGAGCAACTAAAAATTAAAATTGAAACTAAAAATAAATTTTGTGCCAGTCAGGAGGTAAAACTGGTGCCTCCATTTTCAGAAAAGGATGTTGACAACTATTTCCAGTGTTTTGAAAAGGTAGCAAAGAGTTGCCAGTGGCCAAAGGAACACTGGCCTCTGATGTTGCAAACTGTCCTCAAGGGTAAAGCTCAACAAGCCTATTCGGCTTTGTCTGCAGATGATTCCTCTGATTATGAGGTTGTCAAAAAGGTTATTTTGAGAGCTTATGAGTTGGTTCCAGAGGCTTACCGACAGAAATTCAGAGGTCTGAAGAAATCTGAAAATCAGACTTATGTTGAATTTGCTAATGAGAAGAAAGTTTGCTTTGAGCGCTGGTGTACTTCTATGGAGGTCAAGGATGATTTCAACTCACTAAAAGAGATGGTGTTAGTTGAAGAATTCAAGAACTGTGTTAAGGATGATGTTAAGACCTACCTTAATGAGAAGCAAGCACTGAACTTGCAATCAGCTGCCAAATTTGCAGATGAATATGTTCTCACTCATAAGTCCAAATTTCAGTCTAGCAGTAACAATAAATGGTCCCAATTTCAGAAAAAGGGTTACGGTGATACTCAAGATTCCTCACCCAAAGACAAAGACAAATCTGGTGATGGTGCTCAGAAATCCAGTAACAGGTCTGATCAAAGTGTGAAAGCTGACAGTGACAAAAGTGGTCTAGTTTGCAGTTATTGCAAGAAATCTGGTCATGTTACAACTAACTGTTGGTTCCTTAAAGCTAAGAAAGAAAAAGAAAAGGATACCAAACCAAATGCCTTTGTGAAAACAAGGTTAGAAACCCCTGTAGTAGATAACCAATCTGCTAAATTGCCTGCTTCTTGTGGGGCTAAAAAGCCTAATACAGCTGACTTTGTGAGGGAGGAATTTCTTCCATTTGTGTCAGAGGGATTTGTGGCTCTGAATGAGCATACTACTCCTGTCCCCATATATATCCTAAGGGATACCGGAGCTTCTCAGTCACTTTTGTTGATGGACTCCTTGGAGTTACGTGATGAGACCGCTTCATGGGATTTCATACTTGTACAAGGTATTGAAGGGAGGACTGTATCTGTACCCCTGCGCTCTATATTCTTGAAGTCAGATTTAGTTACAGGACAGGTAAAGGTGGGACTTATGTCAAGTCTACCTATAAAGGGTGTTTCTCTGTTGCTAGGCAATGACCTGGCTGGGGGCAAAGTAGTTCCCCCTGTACATCTTACTTCACAGCCGAGCACTGAAGATGGGGATGAGGACCCATCTCTGTATCCTTCTTGCGCAGTGACTCGTGCTATGGCCAAGAAGGCTAAAGAAGAAGATGATGTGGTGCCGTCCAGTACATTGAATAGTCAGGACTCAGGTGGTTCGCCTCATGACTCTGATTGGCCTACTATGGTTTCTCCGTTTGAGGACTTATCAGATACTTTTATCAGTTCTCTATTCAGCCAGCCGGATGGGTCTGGCGATTCTGATGTGTCTGGAGACTTGTCTCTGTCCAGAAAGCGGTTGATTGAGGAGCAAACTAATGATCCTGAAATTGGTGTACTAAAGAGGAGAGCCCTTCCTGAAAAAGAAATAGATGCAGTTCCAGTTGGGTATTATCTCAAGGATGGTGTGTTGATGCGGAAGTGGCGCCCTCCTGATATCCCTGCCAATGCAGATTGGGCAGTGGTCAGGCAAATTGTTGTTCCGAAGGTCTATAGGAATGAGATCTTAACAATGGCTCATAGTTTACCTTTAGGAGGTCATCTTGGTGTTAACAAGACTGTTGATAAGATCATGAAACACTTCTTTTGGCCTGGGCTTCGGAAAGACGTTTCCAACTTTTGCAAAACCTGTCACACTTGTCAGGTAGTTGGAAAACACCAGTTAGACCCACCTGTAGCTCCATTGCAGCCTATCCCAGCATTTGGGGAGCCATTCTCTAGGGTCATTGTTGATTGCGTTGGTCCATTACCCAAGACTAGATCTGGAAATCAGTACTTGTTGACAATCATGTGTGCATCTACCAGATTCCCCGAAGCCATACCTCTACGTAACATCAAGGCAACTGCAATCTCGAAGGCTTTGATAAAGTTCTTCACGTTGTTTGGTCTTCCCAGGGAAATTCAGTCAGACCAAGGTAGCAATTTCACTTCAGGAGTGTTTCAGCAGGTTGTGTATGAACTAGGTGCAAAACAGATTCTTTCTAGTGCCTATCATCCAGAAAGTCAGGGTGCCTTAGAGCGGTTTCATTCCACTCTCAAGACAATGATGAGGACTTATTGTTATGACCATGAGAAAGACTGGGATGAAGGGGTTCATTTGCTGTTGTTTGCAGCTAGAGAAGCAGTGCAGGAGTCTACTGGATTCAGTCCATTTGAGCTAGTGTTTGGTCATGAAGTGAGAGGACCTTTGCTATTATTGAGTGAACAATGGCTAGAGGAAGAGCCGCAAATCAGTCTGTTAGACTATGTTAGCAAGTTCAAGGAAAGATTGCGTGCAGCTTGTGACCTTGCCAAAGAGAACTTGAAATCAAGTCAGGGAAAAATGAAAACTTGGTATGATCATAAGGCTAGAAGCCATGAGTTTAAACCAGGAGACAAGGTCCTTGTGTTGTTTCCCTTGCAGTCCAATCCATTGCAGGCTAGATTTCATGGTCCTTATGAAATTCTGACAAAACTCAATGATCTCAATTACATTGTGAAGACTCCAGATAGGAGAAAACCAAAACAATTGTGTCATATTAACATGCTAAAGCCTTATCATGACAGAAATGCTAGGGTTGCAGCTGTCACTTCAGATTCTCCAATGGTCGAAACGTGTGAAGATGAGGGGGAGTTTCAAGATGATGAACCAAGAATTAAAGCTGAAGTTCTTTCATGTAAATTGTCAAACACTGAAGTGTTGCAAAATCTTGATGTAAAACTCCAGCACTTAGAACCCTCACAGAGAGATCAGTTTGAAAGGTTGATCAAGAAATATGAGGATTTGTTTCCTGATGTTCCAAAGAGAGTTACTATAGCCTCTCATGATGTAGATGTTGGTGATGCCAAACCAATAAAACAGCATCCATACCGGATGAATCCTGAAAAGAGAAAGATTGCTGAGAAAGAGGTTGAGTACATGTTAAAACATGATATTATCAGACCCTCCAACTCCGATTGGAGTTCACCCTGTGTGCTAGTTCCAAAACCTGATGGAAGTACTAGATTCTGTACAGATTATCGCAAAGTCAATGCTGTAACTAGAACTGATGTGTTTCCAATACCTAGGATTGATGATTGTATTGATAGTGTAGGGCAAGCAAAGTTTCTGACTAAGATTGATTTATTGAAGGGTTATTGGTGTGTGCCTTTAACTGAGAGGGCCAAGAGCATCTCTGCTTTTGCCACACCATCTGGATTGTACCAGTATGAAGTCCTACCCTTTGGCATGAAAAATGCCCCAGCCACGTTCCAAAGGATGATACAGTCTACAATCGCCGGATTGCCACACACGGGTGCATACATCGATGACCTGATCACATGGAGTGACTCCTGGGAAGAACATCTAAAAGATGTAGAGACGTTGTTCCAGCGCCTGACCCAGGCTAACCTGACTGTTAACCTGAACAAGAGTGACTTTGGTTGTGCTACTGTCACCTATCTTGGCTACGTCATAGGCCAGGGTAAGGTGGCACCCATAAATGCTAAAGTCCAAGCCATCATGGACTTTCCAGTTCCTGACAACAAAAAAGCTTTGCGCCGCTTCCTTGGAATGATCGGGTACTACCGCAAGTTCTGCAAGAACTTTGCTGAGATTGCTCTCAGTCTAACTAACCAACTGAAGAAAGGCGTAAAGTTCACCTGGGATGATGCATGCCAGAGAGCCTTCGATCGCCTGAAGTCTCTGCTGTGTCACTTCCCCGTGCTCAAATCTCCTGACTTCAACAAACCGTTCTCCATCGCGGTCGATGCTAGCGACCAAGCTTGTGGATCTGTGCTCCTACAGAGAAGTGACTCTGATGACATTGAGCATCCCGTGGCATACTTCTCCAGGAAGTTAAATCGCCACCAAAGGAACTATTCCACAATAGAGAAGGAACTGTTGGCTCTGGTCCTTTCTTTACAACACTTTGAGGTTTATGTTTGTACAGGACAAAAGCCAATGATTGTGTACACTGACCACAATCCGTTAATGTTTTTGAGTAAGATGAAAAACAAGAATCGGAGATTGCTGAATTGGAGTTTGATTTTACAGGAGTTTGACTTGGAAATTAAGCATGTGAAGGGTACAGACAATGTAATTGCTGATTGCTTATCCCGTGTTTGAATGTGTATATCATGTGTTTGAATATTGTATGATATGTGTATATAGACAAGTGTTCACTTAACCATTTTGTATTGAAAAGAAAAATTTTGCCTTTATGAGTCAAAAATTTTCCCTTTTGGAATGGAGGTGTAATGTGAATATAGGCCACTAGATGGCAGTATTTACCTTTTTTTTTGTTAAGCTCAGACTGGAGTCATGTTTAGACATGTCCTGGACATGTCTGGGGCAAGTCTCAGAAAATTAAAAAAAAGAGGTCTAAATGTGGGTGGGGTCTGCAAAAGAGTATATAAGGAAAAGAATTGAGACAGTAAAGTAGTAGGAGAAATTGCAAGGAGAAGGATACATGTGACCAGACCTGCCATTCTGTTCAAGACCTGTGACGTTTCTTTTGTGGATTTCTTTGCCTGTGTTTGAGCATTTTCTTCATCCAGGACATCACCAAGCCACCCCACCAAAAAGGGACTGTAAATATTTCTTTTTTTTTTACTTATCAATCTTGGTCTTAGTTGTTAGTTGCTTAGTCGTTATTGTCTTTGTTTTAAAAATTAAATGTGTTTTAGTTGTTAAAACTGTGTCTGTCATCCCTTGCTGTTGCTGTTGCGTTGTAAATCTAATTACAAATTGGGGCCATAACAATACACACACACTTAATTTTTATGATAAACTGGAAATATGTTGAAATTAAACAGATTTTATTGAATAAAATGATGCTTACTATGAATCATTTAAAATTATTTGACACCAAAGTAGTGCGCTCGGACAGAAAAATCAGCACGTCATGTCATTGACCCATATACTTTTTTTTTCTTTAATCTAATTATCTCTCTTCAGCTGTTTTTCTTGGCTTGACCCTGACGAAGATTTTGTCCATCTTGAAACATAGTAACATCTTTTCAATTACCATGAGATACTTATATATTTATACAGTGCGGAGAAAAAGTTTTTGCCCTGATTATTCCTGATTTTTTTTTTTTGCATATTTGTCACACTTAAATGTTTCAGATCAAAAAATTTTAGTATTAGACAAAGAAAACCTGAGTACAGAAAAAATGCAGGTTTTAAACGATCATCTCATTTATTGAGGGGAAAAAGCTATCCAGACCTATCTGACCCTATGTGAAAAAGTAATAGCCCCCTAAACCTAAGAACTGGTTGTGCCACCCTTGGCGACAACAACTGCAATCAAACATTTGCGATAACTGGCAATGTATCTTTCACATCGCTGTGGAGGAATTTTAGCCAACTGTTCTTTGCAGAATTGTTTTAATTCAGCCACATTGGAGGGTTTTCGAGCACGAACGGTCTGTTTATGGTCATGCCACAGCATCTCAATCGGACTTAAGTCCGGACTTCGACCACTCCAAAACCTTCATTTTTTTTTTAAAGCCATTCAGAGGTGGACTTGCTGGTGTGTTTTGGGTCATTGTCCTGCTGTATAACCGAAGTGCGCTTGAGCTTGGGGTCAAAAACTGATGGCCGGACATTCTCCTTCAGAATTTTATGGTAGAGAGCAGAATTCATGGTTCCATCAATTACGGCAAGTCGTCCAGGTCCAGTGCAGCAAAGCAGCCCCAGACCATCACACTACCACCACCATGTTTGACTTTTGGAATGATGATCTCTTTATAAAATACTGTGTTTTACACCAGATGTAACAAACACCTTCCAAAAAGCTCAACTTTTGTCTCCTCAGTCCGCAGACTATTTCCCCAAAAGTCCTGGGGATCATCAAAATGTTTTTTGGCAAATGTGAGACAAGCCTTTGTGTTCTTTTTGGTCAGCAGTGGTTTCCGCCTTGGGACTCTCCCAAGGATGCCATTTTTGCCCAGTCTCTTTCTTATTATTGAATCATGAACACTGACTTTAACTGAGGCGAGTGAGGCCTTTTGTGACCTCCTGGATGCGTCACTAATGCGCTCTTGGAGTAATTTTTGTAGGCCGGCCACTCCTGGGAAGGTTCACCACTGTTCAAAGTTCTCTCTATCTGTGGAAAATGGCTCTCACCGTGAATTGCTGGAGTCCCAAAGCCTTAGAAATGGCTTTGTAACCCTTTCCAGACTGATAGATGTCAATGACTTTGTTTCTCATCTGTTCTTGAATTTCTTGAGATTGCAGCATGATGTGTTGCTTTATAAGATCTTTTAGCCTGCTTCACTTGGTCAGACAGGTTCTATTTAAGTGATTTCTTGATTCAACAGGTCTGGCAGTAATCAGGCCTAGGTGTGGCTAGTGAAATTTAATTTAAAAAAATGTGGTTAATCACAGTTAATTCATGATTTAACAAGTGGGGGGCGGAAATTACTTTTTCACTTGGGCCAGGTAGGTTTGGATAGCTTTTTTCCCTTAATAAATGAAGGCATCATTTAAAAACTGCGAAAAAAGAAAGAAAACAGGAAGGGGCAAATACTTTTTCACAGCACTGAATGTATCTATATATTGTTACGTCCGAGGACATAGTGTGCCTAATTGTCTTCTCACAGGTGATCCTTTTCAGGAAGCTGCATACGATTGGACCTCACTGGAACCTCGAGGTCATAAGAGATTGCAGAAGCCGTGTGACCGGCAGTCTTCCCTTCTTCGCCCACAGAACCGCATCTGTTGCCTCCATTGTTGCGCGCAGTGTTGATTCTTGAAAGTTAAAACCTATATTTGTAGAACTTGTTACGAAAAAATAATCTGTATCTGACTGGTTGCAGTGGTTGTGTGTAGTCTATATGTCTTTCAGCCCTGTGTGCTGTAAAGGGCTGTAAGGAGTGGGAGCAATTTTGTTTATTCCTTTCTCTCCTGGTTATGTTAGGAAGTTAGGTAAGTTGATTTGTCCTTTTTGTTTTCGGTTAAGAAAATTTGTTCATTTTGTTTTCACATTCTTTTGTTTATTATTTCGTCATTACCCACTCTGGACCTTGGAGCTCTCTGGAGCCAACATGTGTAAGCAGTTCCCCACTTTGGAGCCTGCAGCTATCCGGGGCCAACATGTGTAAGCATTACAATAAATTCTGTTATCTTTTTCGCACTTATAGTGTGTTTGTGTGTTCTGGGAACGGGAAAGGGGACGCTCACTTGAAGCTGTTACAGCTTCCCCCTCGACAGGGGCCATCACAGTATACATGTGTGTGCGTGTGTGTGAGTGTGTGTGCGTGTGGGTGTGATTCAATCATAGTCTCTTGAGTATTTGCCTATTTAAATTCAAACAGTGATTTGTTTTTCTTTTGATGGGCGGGGGATGTAATAAATCAAGTTTAAAAGTACACTGAGTCCTGGCAGGTGAAACCGTGGTCCATGGACACACGGCAGTGACAAATATTTATAAGGCATGAAAATGATAAAAAGGCAAACTGCTCCAGTGTTGCATTTATGTTATTAAGTTCAAGCAAAGTGTTTTGAAAGAATTTAAAACACTTCAGTAACCTGATTTGGAGATTATTGATTTTTCTCAGTGATTAATTTGTACCAATATCATTATCTGACATTTCTTGTAATCTAAGACTAAATTAAAATTTTAATAGAAATTCTCCATGCAAAAGTCAATTTAGTCCAGAATAAGTCTTAATCAATAATTGTGAAATGGGCCCAACATGTACCAGGGTCTTTTATTTTTCATGGCATTCATGAATATTTCATTGCAATTCCGCTTTAGGAGGATAAATGGCCGGTCTAAACATGAAATGTTCTTAATGATCACGAAGGAACAGCATGATGAAATCCAACTGCTAATATCGCAATTTTTAGGGAACAAAGAGGATATACAGAGGGGCCAAGTACCGACTCTGAGAACTACTGATTAACCGTAACGTCCAATTCCATTACTAAGTTGTACAAAGGCCTGCAGAACTGCACAGGGCAGTTGAACATAAGGTCTGCCTCATGTATTGTCCTTCATATCTGAGTCATTCCAGGCCATGAAGAGTCACCTCCGCTCACATATTACTTCATGGCATCAGTTTCACAACACACACACAGAGAGAGAGAGAGAGATTTATATTTTAAAAAAAAATCTATCTCTCAAGGGTCTAATGACTAGCGCCGCTGGGGATTATGAATTTCTTAATTTTCGGCATGTCTAACAATAGCCTAAGGCTTTACATACCGTTGGATACCGCAAAACAAAACCCTCCACGATTAATAATAAAGGTAGAAATAAATGTAAAGTATGATGATGATGATGATAATTATTATTTTTATTATTATTATTATTATTATTATTATTATTATTATTACTAAGACAACTACTACGGACAACATAATTGTTCGAACGCCATACGCACGGCGCATTATGATCAAACAAAAAGCTTAGTAAATGATTAGCTCGGACAGTCGACGCACAGCCTATCCGAATCACGATTCCCCGGAACTCATAGACAGGATTAGAATACCATATTCAACTTTCACTTCACCTATAAATCCATGAACTGTATCCCCCACATCCCCTCTGGACTCACCTGTCTCAGGTATGTTGTTTTGAGTGCCGGTTGGCCTCAGTGCCACCCCAACTAAAGCAAAGATGAATGTAATCCTCCTCTCCATTAAAAGCACTTGTGAAATGGCCCCGGAAATATTCTCTACGTTTTAAAAAAGACTCAATATAGGGTGCAGATAATGCTAGTTAGTGACGATTTCATTGCCCATATCCTCTCTCCGGCACAGTACGCTACCCCAACATTTCCTTGCGATTCTCTTCTCCGCGCAGACTGCACCAACAGATTTAGAGCTTTCTTTCCTTTACACCTGGTTGTAGCCTGACGTCGTCGCAACAGAGTCCGTTTATCCTCTAGTTTTGCCTTTTTGATCCGACAAATTTGACTCAAGTTTTCACTTTCTTCTGCAGTTGGCTTTGGTTATTGATCCCGGTTACATGCGAACAAGTTCATAAACACCTGTACCCTCTACAGGACAACTTGCGAACTCCTCTCTTTAGTAGTAGTCGCCTACTCCATGCAAAGAAGGGTAACAACGAAACTAATGTGCTTTTCTCGACTCCCGTGCTACCGAACCGCCCCCCACCCCGTTCCCTCCCTCTTCTTTTCTCACCCCCTGCTAAACTTTTCATCCACATATCTCAGTAGTTGGCCTCCCTATTTCTGGTTTTACGCCCGGTGAGCTTCTTATTGTAGGCTACATTTCCCTCGCATGGTCGGCTACTGTAACTCTTTCCGAGCATTAGTACTCCTGATCAATTGGAGTACTTAATTTAGTTTTATAGAATTTGGATTCATGTTAATCGCCTCGCCCTTGCTTAAATCATCTAGTTATTTGCGCTATTTATGATTAAGGTGTGACCGAATGGCCCTGTGCCTGAGTACGACTCATCATTGCGACACTGAGATCAGCGACCCTGCTATTCCCTTCAGGAATTCCCTCTTATTACCTGATTTTCCGTATTCATGCATTCCAACGGCTGTTCGCGATAGAGTGTTTCGCTGAAGTTCTATTCTAATATGAGCCAAAGTCCTTTTGACAGCGTGGGCTCTTCAAGGGACGCAGAGAACAGTAAAATGACAATATTGGTAGGCTACTGTGCCGGAACATTATAGGCTGCATTAGTTCGTGCGTTTACTACACATAGTTAGTTGAAGGGCTACTTCGTCATTGTTTTCTCTCCTTACTGTCTTGGCACGATGATTGGGGAAACAGAATGGAACTCACTTCATGGAAGGGGCTCCCCAAATTAATTTTAATTACCTTCTTCATTATTATTATTACCTCCGCCAAAGAAGTTGGGGCAGAGGTTATGTTTTTGCCCTGTTTGTTTGATTGTCTGTCTGTCTGTCTGTCTGTCTGTCTGTCTGTGACCAACATAACTCATAACTTTCACTGCGAACCGTGAAACAATATGACCGCCACGGCTGCCATCTTGAAATCGAATGACACGCAATTACTGAACTTTGCTCCCACTCACGAAGATTTGGATTGTGCTGCCTTTGCCGGGGTTTGCACTCTACGAGTGCCTCTAGTTACCTATTACAGAGCACCTAATACCTTTGACCTGTGGCGGTTCTAGAACCGGGAATTGGGGGGCGCAGACACGTCCCTTTATTACAATTAGTCCTGGCTAGGTCTGAATCATTTTCCTTTACTGACGCGCAGGCCCGGCGCTAGAACAGGGAATTGGGGGGGGCACAGACATGTCCCTTTATGACAATTAGGATAGTCCTGGCTAGTTCTCAATCATTTCCCTTTATTGAAGCATTTTCAAATTATTGTAATTGGCAACTGAAGACACGGTTTCTCTCCATATGCAATCTAACAGCGATGAAATCACGGCGTAAATTCAGTATAACTGAGAATTGGAATGGAAAAAACATCCGTTTTAAACAATTAGGCCTATCAGTCCTGACCTGTTCTCAGTCATTTTCATGATTAACAAAAGGTTCACTCCAAGAGCACTCCGCACTTAACAGGTGTTGCTTGTTCTGTCCGATTAGGTAAGATGACAATCATTCATCTGGACGTGTATTTGCTTAATTTAAATTAACGTTATTCAAAATTACTCTCGGTATTGAATGAAAAAAGTGGCACTCGCCAGTGAAATAGGCTATAAAAAGCATGCGGCTCAAACTGTTTGCGCAGGTATGCAATTTTCATTTTGTAGTACTTTGTATAGGCTTTCATTTGAGGCCAACTTTTTGAAAATCAAAACAGGCCCACATGGTCAAAATGAAGGTCTAAAAGTGCACTGTTTCTGTAATTAGCTGAAAAGGGGTTAATGTTTCTCTGAATTGAATGAAGATTGATGTTTTTACCTTCATTTGAAACTCCATCAGGTATACTATCAACAATATAAATGGCAAAGGGGACATTCTTGCTTAATATTTCATTTGAAATCGACATGTTCGGCACACGCCTAAACCAAATTTCAATGTTAAGGGGTTAATCGCAAAGTACTCAAAGGGTTAACCACTATATTAAAAGGTTTGTTGCAGACTATTAGACAGAATAAACATATCCGGAAAGAATGAAATGTGTATCCTTATTAGTTCATTGGGCATAACCCTTTGAAAATGGTCACAAACTGTGACCAGAGGGTTAACGTGGGCCACGCCCCCTTTTTCGGGGGCCCATAAAATGAGAACGGAACGAGATATCAACTTGAAACCACCTGCGATTTGATTTGCTCATCACAGGCAACGAAATATCACCAAATGAAGCAATTCTGAGACCATCAAGCTGGGAGCTTGGGTGATTTCATATGGAATGACCCATTTGTAGTTGCTTAGTACTGCAGGTCTGGAACATTGCCCGATCCGGCTGAGTCAATACTTGTGAAAAGCACACCTGAGGCATTATAAGGGCCAATAATGTTGAACCTATTAAGTTTTGAATTATATAGCTCAATTTCTTTGCTCGTAAAGCGGCCAATGAACTCTGATGGCTTGAAATCAGCACTAGCATCATTCTTCTTAGCTTTGGTTTTTCCTGCCAAAATGGTGGCATAAACAAAATGAGTCACGTGACGTCAGGAGCTCTATAGTGATAGAGAGCCATGGTTAGTGCCACAGAAATGGTGATTAAATTTATCAAAGAGAGAGGGAGGGCAGACCATGCTCTCGTCTTAAACTGAATTAAGCTGCTGAGGCAGAAGAGGTGTGCCCTGCTCTTATGGTTTTCAAGGCCTTTCACACATTTATGTTTTGAAAGGGCAATGAACAGGCTTCAAATATCTTTCCTTTCTCTCATAGTGACGGGCAGGTCCTACCTGCTTTGCTGTCTCGCGACTCCTGTCAAGACTTGTACCTGACCCAACCCCCCTTCCCCCAGCATACACTAAGATTACATAATATCATAGAAATCTGCAGAATTTTCCCACTCGGTCTCTGTATTTCTGTTGGTATGCACAAACCTCGGCAGCCAATGTGTAATACGTCAGTCTTCCAGAAGGAAAAAGGGCATGAATGTATACTTGTATCACTGATGATTGCTTTACAAACATTGCGTGCATTACTCAGCTGTAGACCAATACTTTAGAGTGAGGGAGATGGTGCTTCTTGTTGGGCTTGTATATTTTGCTCGTATTTGAGTTGGCACGTGAGATCATTGCGTGCATTCTAGCTCCACTAATAGAAACCTGCCATTCTTGGGTTATCTTTTGTTATTATACGTAATCCAAGAATGCTTAATATAACAATGCAGAAGCTGTATTGACTGTAGGTAAAATTAGTTTCTGGCTTCTGTACACATGAGCTGTATAATAGTTTTTATGCTTATACCGTATGTATTTTTCTTCATAATTCTGGGGTCATATGTCTGTATGTGTGTTTGCTTAATCACACAGACATTCACATTTACGTAACTGTTCTAAATTCTCTCATTGATCAGATCAAATAAACTTTAAATTAGTGAAATCAGTCACCTGACCTCATTATGCTGTTGTGGGATCCCCACAATCATGAAATATGTGATATGTGCTGTGCCCATCTTTAAAAACACTCCAATGTGAGTATTGTAGTCCGTATGAAAACCTTTGAAATTGATACATTACTAAAAGTTAACATGCTAACATTTGCAAAGCAGTGATTAGATCTCATGGTGGGTACTATTATGGGAAATTACTAAAATATTATCATTAAAACAAGTTAAGAACTGCTGAATCTTTTCACAATTATTTTCTCTTGTTCTGAGCTTAGCAAGACACTGTCAAGCTGCGGTGAGAACACATGGTTTTCGCAAAAGATTTTGAAATGACTTTTCAATTTGATTTAATAGTCAGAACTTGGTGTGATTCTCATCTCTCTCCTCCCCCGCCCCGTATACCATTTTGAGGATAATGAAGTCATCCGATCAAATGTTTTGATGCAATTTTTGTCTTGGATTATACCAGTGAAATAAAAAACACCTGGGATTTGCATTCAGTTTGTACATTTCACATTCTCGGGTTAAAATACAGTGTTTCTTAACTTTTTTGTTGAGTATATATAACTATAATTTATTGTTTATCAAGACCTTTACCGTGCAAATACTGAAAATACTGCATTACATCTTAAAATATGTTTTGATGTTTGTTTCCTACGATTTACTTTGATTATTACCTCTGCCAAGAAGGTCATGTTTTCACCCGTGTTTGTCTGTTTGTCCATCTGTTAACAGGATGACTCAAAAAGCTATGAACAAATTGTCACAGAATTTGGTAGGACAATAAATGGTAGTCCAAGGATGAGTTGTTTCAATTTTGGAAGTGATCCAGAAGGTATTCTGGATTCTTGATCCAGAAGAAATTGAAATACCCCTGAATAGAATGATTTTCCCTTATGTAATGAACAAATTTTCATTGAATTTCAGCATTAAGTAGAATCTACTCTGATATAGAACTGATTATAGTTGTTGGCGATCTAGATAATATTTTTGTGGATCCTGAACAATAATACTGACATATGGCATGGTGGGGGTATGCTCTCCACTGAGTGCCATTCTAGTTGATTAAGCGACAGTAAATACTTGAGTGACAAGTGATTCTGAACTTTTGAGTGGTAGTGTATGAATCATATCTTACACATGTACATTAATATACTGTTATGATCCAGACAAGGAATCAAGAACAAAGGCGAGTGCAATTCAATGGTAGGTTTTATTGATAGTAATGGTAACAGTGGGATGGAACCCAGAGCAGAATAGAACCGTTTAGTTCAGATATGATGAATGAAGCTTCGTAGGCATAGCCAAATCTCCGGCCAGTGGAGTGCAACCAGAGCCGAACTGTCTGAAGGCAGGATGGAGTGGCCTAGGAGGAGCGGAGTTCCAATCTTGATGACCGTAGAAGGATTCGGAACTTGTTCCTAATAAATTGGACAGAAGAACAGACTGGCAAAGGATTAAGAAGAATGCAGCCCCAATCCTGGAGACCGTGAGAAAGACTTAATCAGACTTGCAAGGAAACCTCCGTAAATTACTACCATTAAAGATTGCATTTTATTTTCAAAAGATGAGGAGTTTTACGTGTATATGCTGACCGTTTCTCAGGGCTTGTATCAAATTACAATCCTGCAACTTGCTAATCAAAAGAGGGGATATAAATTCTTCACACTCACGAGAGGTGGAGTAGCTATGAAACAAGACACAGCCAGGGATTATGGAGGCATGCAAGATCCAAACCCATCAAGGGAGACATTACTTCCACTTGGCATGCAATTTGCTGAATGGGAGGAGACCCAGAGAGCATTCACACAAGGGTTGTCACAATATACCTTATTAGAAATTTTTAAATATGTAAAAAAATCTTCGAATTATTTTATGAATTGGAAAATCTGCATTTCTTATTTGACCTTTTTCTCTCTCCTGTGATCACCGTTCCGTGCCATATGGGGAAGCAACGAGACAATGAGCAAGAGAGAATGAGCCGTTGTTGAGGTCGCCGAAACACTTATGTCATTTCTGGAGATTTGGCAGTTCCATTCTCCTTTCTGCCAATACAGTGCATTTTTGTATTGGAATTGGGAAACTTGGAAGAAAAAAACAGTAAGAGAGGAACAGAGCGAGCCTTTTCAGCCCTTACAGTCCGTCCTTTCATTCTATATTGACCACAAATTCAACAAAATGTAAATGACAATCAAGCACAATTACCCCTCAAACAAGGTTTTCATGCAATGCGGCGAGCATCACTACACTGAACACAAACACGTCATTCTCAGGGCTCAATCAACAGGCTTCATCATGTTAACTCTTTTAGTCAAACCTTTTACTTGTGGAAATGATGGGCTTGTATTGGTACTTTGGATACCAACTCATGGTCTGAATGCACTGTTCGTTTGCAGCCATGAGTGTCTTCCCAGGAACTCATGTTTCGCTTTAATAGCCTCCAGTGTCGACTTTATTAATTGACATCAGCTCACTAGGCCATATGAAATGACTTCAGTGACAGGTTTGGGAGTCCATGATGAGAAAGAACGGGAATAGAGTAGAAGATATGATCTTGCACATCACATTACTTTTAATTCATGTCACCCTTGGCTCTGTTCTCTGGGATTAATTTGCACTCGCCTATGCGACAACTGAATTATGTTGCCTCATTTGTCATTGAATTTCATTATATATTTGCATTTTAAAATGAGATGAGGGCGGGTGCTTATGACTTCTGTAAATGACAGGGCAGTGAAATGGTGATGAGGGAAGGAAATGAATTCGAGAGAGAAACAGAGAGAGTGGGCACGGAAGAGAGAGAGAGAGTGGGGGAGGCAAAGAGGGCATGAGAGAGCAAAAGAAAAAGGGGAAGGGAAAGAAAAAAGAAAGAGATGGATAGATAGATAAATAGAGTGAGGGAGACAGAGAGATGCCAGAGTGCTAAAAGCGGTTCTCTGCCAGCCTGGCCCACTATGCTTGGTGTGACAGTATGGAAATTTGAAAGGGCAAAGGAACAAGGGCAGCATAAAACCAGAATGAAAGCTTTCAAACGACTTTGCTCAGGCACACAATGTGTGTATTTTGTTTACATTATTATTGTCTCGTGCTGATGCAGTGACGCACTGGGGTATGAAATTGAGATCTTTATGGAACATCGTTCTTCATTGTGTTATGAAGCTACGCAGCGGTTGTTTTGATGATTTCATTTTATGATGCTGCTGTTACCCTGATCCATACTAATACATTGCTTTTTTTGGCTGCTGAGTAACATTGCCATTTTCTGGTGAATGATGGAACATCATGTTTTTGATAGACACTCAGTTATAGATTCCAAACACGCTCCCCTTGTCTCCTGTCTAATAGTAAATGGTCACCCTGTAGTGTTACTTTATTGTTTTGGTGCACGTTATTGATTTAGTGAAGTCTTCAATTTACTGCAATGAGGGATTGCCATTTTATCCATTCCATGGAACTGTGTGTTTTTTCTGTTTATATTCTTACTTTGTATCTGGCTTACTGTGCTGTGCATTTTTCTGTTTGACTGTTGATGATGTTTTGTGGGGGTCCAAGTTCGCCTCTCCTGCTTTTTTCAACTCTGTGTCTCATGCAGGGCTCAGTTCCCCTCACTGTAGAGATTATTGGTTTAGCATTTTAGTTCTGTGTTACGTTGCATCAAGTGTGCTGTGCAGTACCCCCAGTGTTTTTGTTTCCCGAGAAAAGTTGAACTTCTCAGGATATATAGGACAGAGCGGAGGGGAGTTTTCCACTTCTTTCTCACAGCATCACAGTATCTTTCCACTGCCCACTGCTAAACACAGGGGCACTTGACAAAGACAATGGGATTCTAGCTATATGACAAGAGCAATACCTTTAATTATTCATTTATGTGGGCTTAATACAATTTATACAGCCCAGACAACATCAACTGACGATCGCCCCCCCCCCCCCCCCAAAAAAAAAAAAACAATATGGCCCGTAACTCCAGGCCAATAATGATTGAGACGAGACATTTAGAGGAGAACTGATCTGAACAAAAGGCTACATCCATAACAAAGCCATTACGCATTCAGCAGTGATGCACACTGTGGCTAATTGCCGGAGGCTAAGTGGCAAAGTTTATATGAATGACAAGTTTTTCATTACAAAATGGCTAGGTTAAATGTCATGGCAGCTTGGCAGGGGAGGATGTTGCTAAGGAGGCAGGAGAGACAGACAAGGAGAGAGAGAGAAAGAGAGAGAGAGAGAGAGAGATAGAGGGAGAGAGAGAGAGAGAGACAGAGGGTTCAAAGATTAGTAATAAAAACAAAAAGGGAGGGATTTACAGATTCTGGTAGATTCTGGGCAAGGGAGGCCCGAGATACACGAAAGACTGAGGGTAAGAACTGCCGAAATTAAATACACTTGTACATTTGCAGTTTATCACATTATATGGCCTGGTGCTTATGCTTTACTTGATCAGCCATGAAATTCATTTAGGAAAAAATGGTCTGAATAGACTGCAGAGGATTGCAGCAGGTGGCAGAGGGGTGAGGGTTGGTATCTGTTAATTACCACCATGTCCCACTGTTTTTCTTCCCCCACCACTACCCCATCATGCTGCATCAGGCTCGTTAGACATGCTAGCAGCCTTGTGTCTTTCTTCAATTTAGATGTACGTCATCGCAGCTGTTTTCCCTAACCAATACACTGCAAAGCAAATGGAGTAAGACCAGGGAAGAAAGTAATGAATGTTGCATTAAACCAAATGAAAACAATATTTTATGGTAACAATTATTCTCTGACTTGTGCTACTGTTCTGAACGAGATAGTGAGAAATGTGTTTGCCATTGCAATTGCCAGTTGTTTTCTTGCATGAATCTGTCTGTGCAGGTCTCCACGGAGATAGAATGCCTAAAAGGATTTGGCAGCTAATAAAAGGAAAGGAGGCTGAGGCAGGAAAACCTTCCTGCAAGGCCTGTGTGCCTAATGTGTGAACACAAAAAACAGACGAGACACACATACACTTGTATTCATGAGGGGTTTCCTACTCCATAATAAAACTGAACAATGGACGCTACATTATTGGTCCCTAATCCTGTTCCTGGAGCTCTACCATCTGGTTGGTTATTACTCAAACCCTAATTTTGCACACTTAATAGCTTCATTCAAATCTACTACTATTAAATGAAGAGGTTAGACTGACAAACCTACATGACGATAGTGCTCCAGGTATAGGGTTTGGTGGCCACTGAGTTTTTCTGTGATCCAGTATGGACTGGGACCAAACTTTTGCCCAAGCATGTGGCTATTTTTTACTGTAAATATATTATTATAATTACAATGATTATTATTATTATTTTATGTCTTATTTATTTTTAATTCTATTTTTTTATGAGACACTGGAATTTACGTTCACGTATTTAGCCCTTGCACTTTTGTGTGTGTTTGCTGCATCCAGAAAGTTATTATGCCCACTCAATACATTTTTGGGCTGGCCCCTATAAATGCAAATGTTGCTAAGTATCTGAGTGACTGACTGACTGACTGGCTGACTGTCTGAGCGATCAAGTTCAACGATTGGCTGGTCGGCAGGGGGAAGAAGTTCAGCGATTGGTCAGCCGGCGGGGAAGAACTTCAATGATTGGTTGGCCGACGATTAGCCGGCTGGTTGGTCGGGCGTTTGTCACTCGTATCTCCTGTGGGGTAGCCTATTCTGCGAAGCAAGTTTAACATAGACAGGCTATATTTGAGTGATCCGGCTCAACAAACCCTGAATTCGCAATCAGAGATAATTGGTACCACAACGGTGGTTGTAATCTTTCTTTGTTAATCTCTTCGTGCTGTCAACACTGAACGCGCTCTTTACAAAAAAGCGTTTCATACGTCAATTGACACTAGGGGAGACTGGGGAGAAGTGGGCAGCGGGGAGAAGTGGGCCACCTATGCTAAGTTCTAAAATTACTGCGAGGAGAATACATTACTGTGGTCACGTGATGCAGCGCGGGTATTCACAAACAGCTATCCTGAGTATGAGCAGGAAGTAGGCACAGTGCAAGGTACGTCACAAATTGTCATTTTATGACTTCAAAAGTAAATTTTTGAATCCGAATTCTTTTTGCCTCTCGTCCTAACATGATATAGATCACAACAGAATAAATGTTTCATGTAAGTTCTCTAGGAGTTTTATTTATTATAGCATACACCCAGCCTGGAGGTTTGACACTGAAAACACTGGTGGCCAAAAGTATTGAACCATGAGCATCAGGGAGAAGTGGGTCATACGTGTCATGGGAGAAGTGAGCCACGTGAGAAATGTTGGACCTGTTTTACCTTTCTGTTTTATACACCCCCCCCAAACAGTATACTGGAATCGATCATGTTGTCCGTCCATACGTCCACCTGTCTCCACCGCACAGGTAGGCCTACCGCACCCCTTTGTGTGCCGCCAACAGGGAAAGTCATCCAGTGTATCATGACAATACTGACTGGGATTGAAAGGGGGTACATGTATATCCGTGATGTGCAAGATACCATTACTTTGACCTTGACCCTTTACATGTTCCAATTCAAGGTCACTGAACTTATGAAATTTTTGGCTCTCCAGTCACCATCGGGTGCTACTTTATGTGCTGTCCACAGGGAAAGTAATTCCGTGTATCACAATAATGACACTCCTGGACGGATGGATCTTGACATTTCACATTTCCCTATATTATGGGTGCTACGTTGTGTGCCAGCTACAGGGAAAGTCTAACAGTAGAGCTTTACTGTTGTGCAAGGGATGGGGGGTATTTAAGGGATACGTTAGTCTTGTTCAATTAGCTGTCACCTACCCCCACATATAATATTATTTCTTTCAGGAGGGGTGGCCCACTTCTCCCAGAGCATTCGGCAAGGCCGGCCCACTTCTCCCAGACAGCTGGCTCACTTCTATCAACATCAGGGAGAAAAGGATTTGAAAATCATTGTATTCTGTTTTTATTTACGATTTACACAACGTGCCAACTTCACTGGTTTTGGGTTTTGTACTATCCATATCTGTTGCTGCTGTTTCTCTCAAATTCACATTCACAAAATCAATAACTGCTACCCTTACTCTAGCTCTTTGTCTATTCAAATGTATAGCTTACTTTTGTTACGTTTTTCTTAGTCAAGACCCCCCCCCCCACCCTCCCACTCCGTCACACACTCTCGCTCTCTCCCTCACTCACACTCTCATTCTCACACTCACCCCACCCACTTTGTAAATAATTTATCAGCTCCAGCTTGTTAGTAAACTTGCACTTCATACAATTGCATGAGCTTTTCCCCATTTAGCACCCTTTTCTTGGGCCCACATTCTCATACAGCACTTGGTTGCCCAGCCTTATACTAGGTTGCACCTAGTCTAATTGAGAGAGGATTTATGTATTTGGTTGATGTATTACAAGTTTATTGTTTGTGAAGTACCATAGTAGGTATGTTTTATTTCACACACATGCACGAAATATGCATTTAAAAACCTACAGGGCCGGCCTATGAGACCTTTCATCCCTTTCTGACTGATACTCCTAATTGAAACGTGCATGCACATGCATTACCTATTCTAATAATAGCACTAATTTTTTGTTCTGCCATACTGCATAAGCAGATAGAGAGACCTGCCAAGTGTACATGACTGTAAACATGTACATTTTTTTCTCATGGAGCCCAACTGCGATGGAAAATTTGCACAAATAAGTAAAAATTACATAAAAGAAAGAAGGTGCCTCACGAAGGTCACTCATTTTAAATACTGTGGCACATCACTGAGAATAAAAAAGCAACAGTAGTATCTTCATTCATTTCATTTTTTAGCTTGGCACATTTCGACTGAATCTGGTACTGCTCTTTTAAAGAAAAGATTAGACAAATGCAGCTTGTATCTCTTTAAAATTGGCGTGATTTAGGGAGGATGTTAGTTGCAGAGCTTGGTAGCTTGTTAAAATGATATTTAAACTGTCTTACTGATGGAATAGGATTAGGTAGCATTACATTAATAAGATCATGAAGTGAGTGTAAAATGGTGGCTGACATTATGGAGCTGTCAGAAAATGCTGCTTTCTCATACTGAGGCTGGCAAGTTAATTTGTGTGCCTATAAAGGGAATGGCTTTTTGGCTGATAAATTGTAATCTCCTTGAATGTCCATTCTGCTTTAACATCAAGGTAATGGTTTCAGCCGGGTATTCTGCAGATGTAGATCCAGTATCCTAAGAAAAGGTGGGCACCCGTAAGCGTAGATGGCATGCGGGTATTTTGGGGGTCTGGGGAGCCTCCACAGAAATTTCTTTAAATTTAGACGGCCAAAAAACGCCATTCTTTCGCATCGTGAAATGAAAATTGTGATGAAAATAAAAAGATGGCCAGAAATTTTGGATTATTTAAAAAAATTTGAAGAGTTTGGTTCCAAAACGCAATAAGTGCCAAAATTACAAAAATTGAGATAATACCATAGTGCGATAATCCTGCACTTCTTACACATGGTGCAAAAAACAGTAATTAGAAATGCATACTATATGGTATATTTTTCATGGTCAAAGTTTGTGTTTTTCTATAAAATGCAATAGGCGCCAGCACAGAAAAAGCTGGTTTACTCAAAATGACTAAAATGGATATATTGCATTTTGGAACCAAACTCTTCATTTAATTGCTGCATGCTTAAGTTGTTCATACATGATTTCCTGGAGCCTGAGAGCAAGGTTGGGCATCGTTATTTTGGCAAAAATGAACATTTTAAGTCATTTTAAGAGGAGTTTTGGAGAAGATGAAGCCAAGACAGATCAATGATGGAACCTATGATTGTGCTGCGTTCAGATTCATCATCCCACAGACACTTCACCAGTGGCTGCAGCTGAGGTGAAAATAGAGGAGATTGAAAAAATTCCATTTGAACCCATAATTGAGCCATATATGGGTCTGTCAGTTGCTGTTTTCAAACCAGTGGAACTTAAGGCCCATTTTAAATTCTTGTAAAGATCCCAAGGTTTCCAACAATCCCAAATATATCCTGCTGAAGGAAACTGTGAGTAAAATAATGTAAAAAAAAAAAAAATCAAGATATTTTCTGTTTGACGTTATGCTCTGGCCATAAAAACATGGCATCCTGGGTTTGAATATTTCTATCAATATTAGTCTGATGCAGTTTCAGTTAAGTGTGCAATCAGCAGATACTGAATGTGTACGTGAAAGTGACCTGAAATATGAAGAAGAGGCATTTTTTCTTTGTTATGAACTTGCTAATTTTCCACTGATTAGAATAATCAATTAGCAGTTAAATGCACAGCCACGTCTGAATGCACTCAAAGAACACACACAAAAAAAAGTGCTAGTCGCACTTAAACCCCTCGGCTACCAGCATATAGTAACCCAGGAAACTTTTGCGGGCTGTTTAATTTTGCGGATGGTTGTGATCCGCAAAAATAACCAGCCCGCAAAAATTTCTGATCCAAGCCACCATTAAAACTCCTTTCTTTTGTATTCGAGGGCAGTCCCATTGTAATGAGAGGTCAGAGTAACACCAGTTGCAGGGTCCAGAAGTGTTTATTGAACACAACACACCAAGGGAAAATTGGTAGACACGCCAGAAACAAAACACCGTGCACAAGCACTGAACAAAAGGGAAAATTAAAATACTCTGCCAAAGGCAGGGGGAAACAGAAATACTCACTCCAAGAGTGGTAAAACAAAGAAAAAAAACTTAACCTAACTAACTGACGGATAACACTGGGAGTCTTTAACACGGGGCAGACAAGTCTAGGGCGCAGCAAACAGAAAGACTCGGGAATCATACAAGGAGAAACTCGGAAGGCACGAGGAGCTGAGAAATCACCAAGTAGACTGAGTCAATACGAGGATCCGTCTGATTTTCCCCTCCCAGCTCTGCCACATAAATAGTTACTAGAGGAGGCAGGACTCGAAATGCAATCTCGGAAGGAAACAGAAGCACATGGGATCAATAAACAATTACACGAGAACCGGGTTAACAATAATGACTCGAGACAAGACGCTGAGACCATCAATCAAGCTAGACAGTTTAGATTGAGGTAATCTAAACGTGACAAGTAAAAAGCACCACAAGAAAAGCGAAGGAAAGCACAGGTTTGTAAATGCAGTTAATCAGAGATAGTTCAGGCTGTATATACTGAAAGCCAGAATCGCACGCACTCGCAAATGAGTCAATAACGTTCACACTTTGTGACGAAATATTTACAATCACCCTCAAATAAGTGCTGGTTAGTACGGGTTAGTAATATCCTATCAGAGAATGCATTCACTCAGAGTTTTGCGAGACCCAGAATTAAGCACAGGTGGAAGCAATGAATGAAATACCAAAGCTGAGACCGAAAGAGGAAACGTGATTGGACGATGAGACGCAGGCATGCTGAAGGCAGTCACGCGACATCACTGAAGGCAGAGTGGAAGTGGATTGTCAGATGGCCGAACAGAAAGCTGAAAAATAAAACGAAAGTAAGGCAGAAGCACAAATAAGCACGAGACAACACACGAAAGGCAGAATCATAACACCCATACTATTCAAGTCGTGGAGCTTTTTCTTAGACTGGTTCCCTGTCTCATATTGCTGCGGGCCGGTGTATTACTACGCAATAGTATTAATAAAAGAGCTATAACCCATTTTCTGTAATCGGCTATCGCCCTCTAATGGCCAAATCGAGAATCGAAATAAGCAGATTTTCAATAGGAAACTGCTTCACCTGATGGTCAATTCACGAATGCATTTTGAAAAGGCTAGGTGAATAATTGCACGCTGCAGAGCGTGAACGTCGTCTAAGCCCACGTAAGTGAACTTATATCTGTGACCTTGATAAGTAAGTCAAATCAAAAACGAGTATGATAAATATGTGATGTTTCCTCACCGGGGGTACCTACCATAAAAATTTCAGCAATCTGCTACCATTATTGAGGGAGCAATCGCATTTTTTTTGTGTTTTTACATATCGCCCCCTGGTGGCCAAACGGAAAATCGAAACCTGCCGATTTTCAATAGGAAACTGCTTCACATGAAGGTCAATTGATGCATGCATATTGAAAAGGCTAGGTGAAAAATTGCATGCTGCAGTGCGTTAACGTCGTCTAAGTCCACATAAATGAACTTTGACCTCTGTGACCTTGATAAGTGGGTCCAATTAAAAACGTGCATGATATATAATGTTTCCTCATCAGGAGTACCTACCATAAAAATTTCAGTGATCTGCAACCATTATTGAGGGAGCAATCACATTTTTTTGTCTTTTCACATATCGCCCACTAATGGCCAAATGGAGAATTGAAACGTGGTGATTTTCAATAGCAAAATTCTCACGGTGATGCCCAATCTGTACATCAAATTTGAGAAGTTTCGCCCAATAATAAAGGAGCTAGAGCATTAACGTTGGACGGAAAGATGGACGGACGGACAGACAGATGCCACAGGGGACAGCAATACCCCGATGGCCGTTGTCGGCCTCGGGGTAAAAATGATTAATTACATACATCCACATCGCGCCAAATTTTGTGTTCAAGTAAAAAGTTTCTCATCTTGCTATAAGGAGGAAAATGGATTATGCCTAATAATGATAATGTTTTCAGGGTTACTACATTGTTTATCAATAAAAATGATTGAAAAGACTAGTATGCTGGTAAATGGGATTCTCCCACCCCCATCCCCGCCTCCTGTTCAGCTCAGCAGCTGCCTCTGCACTTCACAATACAAAAACAACTTCCCATTTAGGTGCCACAGTAGAGATAAAAAATAAATTTAAACCAAAGCACTGAAATTATTATTAATGGCAAAAACTGTTCCTATTGGCTAAACAATAGTTAATAATTTAGCACCATTAACAGTACATTTATTTGGGTGAACATGAGCAAGCAGTTATGGGCTATACAGGAGAGCATGTCAAAAGTTTCTCAGAATGCAGGTGCACCAAAAATTATTGTACAATGTATAATAAGTAATAATAATGTTATTATTATTGATTATTTACGGCAAAAGGGGTGGGAAATGACTTAAGATTTGTGACTTTACTATAACCCACGATGCAATACGTTCAAAGATAGGTGGTCATGTGACTGAGAAGTACTAAAAGAGGTTATTCGTAGCTTTTACGAGTCATCTTGGAAGGTAGGGTTGAAAAATGGGTCAGCCTAAATACTTCCCGCCGTTTGGCTCATGAAGTCAAAATAATAGAGCCAGTATTTTCTGAATGACAAGCTAGCAGTTGGTGAACTAGACAGAATGTTATTAATGAGATGGGTTGCCACACTTCATTATTGACAAGATAGCTTCCATCACAACTCTCATTTCCCTGAATTTATGCTTTTCTGGTTTCTGCGTAATTGAATGGGCCTTCTTCATCATCAATAATGATAATGTTGTTATGATTTTGTATCTGTCTGTTTCTGTATTTATTATTTTTCATGTTTATTACATCCATTTCATTACTGCACTGCACATTGTCTCCCCTGTAATGACTGATGTGATTTGTGTTATCTTACCAGTGCACTCCCCTGTCTGCGTGCAGACACTCTTCGGGTGATTTCAGAAGTTTTCTGGTATTTCACAAACTTCCTGCAAATCTCGTTTTACCTTCCTTCCCCCTTCCTGAAATTACCATATTAATTAACTGCTTGGCTGTTTAGTTAGTATTGGTAATTTTACTGTAAGCTAATCCCTTTATCTGCACCTAAACAAACCAACTAATATTCACTTATTTTGATTAGGTGTGTAGATATCACTGTATACTGATATAACAAACTCTGCCCTGCTCTCTTCTGTAACTCCGCCCCGTTTGCTTTCCCTGTACTCTGCTTTGATTACAGCTCACGCACCTCAGGTGCGCTTCTTTCTCTGTCCTGGAATCTTTACTGCGCACTTAAAACTCTGTGACCGGAGCTGTTTATCTGTCATAGGCTGTCTGCGTGGATCCTGTCCGCCTTTTGGTTTTTGCCCATTGTTTGTGGTTTAGGACTTCCCCCTGTGTGCTGACCACTGTAATTAGTCTTATCCAATTCACCTGTTCCCTGCAGAGCATGTGACTTCCCTTTTGTCTTTTTAAAGTCTGCACTGTAGTTCATTCCTTGTGTTGATCAATTCTCATCTGTGCAGAGCTCGTATGCCTTTTGGTAGTTGCTTCTTCATGACTGTTTTTGCCTGACCTCGAGTTTGCCATTGCCTTTCTGTTCCTGTTTTGCCTTTTTTGGATTTTGACCTATTTCTGTCTGACCACGTTTTTTGTTTTTGGAAGCCCTGTGTATGACCTCCTGCTCTGTGTTACGACTACGATTTTGGCCTGCTGTCTATGTACCGTCGCACTTCTGATTTACTGGTTTTGATCCCGGCCTGTCTAATCGACTTTACTTTTTGGATTTCGTTTTTGGCTTGGCGATCCTTGTGTCTTCTGGTCCTGACCCACTTTGTAATAAAGCCTAACGATTTTTGGATTATCCCTGAGTTGCGACTGGTTCTTCTGAGCATATCATCACAAATATAATGTAACTGAAAGGGTCTGCCAGTGGGCTGAGACAATGTGTCTCAATCTTAAACTTACATCAGTTATAAACAGATGATTGGATAGGGATGTGTCATGTTAGGCAGGAGAAAATGCACATGAAATGTTGCCGCAAAGTAACCTGACAGGTTTTAAAGAAAAAATGTTTTTGGCAATTATCCTTGAACATAATCTGTGTATTCACCATGTATCATGAGAGTTTACCTTGCTGTATTGATCACAACAGCTTATCACTGCTTATTTCACTGTTACTGCCACCAGTCAAGTCATTTGTTAGCATTAGCAATCATTTTTAAGCTAAGGTAGCAAATGTTGCAGACTATTTACCAAAGGGGAGCTGAAGAGATGCAGGCAAGGCACTTGGAAGCACCTAGAAACGTAACTTCTATTGGATTTTTCCAGAAAATTCAACCCGATACCTCCACAAATAAATCAGTCTACGGGCTGTTACAGTCGACTGAGAATGTCAGGAAAGGTCTCATTTTTGCTGCGCCTGGCACGGGGTCTGAAGGGTGAGGTATTGTTTTTGGTGGGGTTTCTTTCTTTCTTTGATTGCATAATTACGGCAAAAGGGTTGACCAATCTTCAAGAAACTGTCCGGATAGTTGGGCATTCATCCAGAATGGACCACTATACATTTTGGAGGTCATCTGGTCAAGGTCACTGGTAAGGTGAAAATATTTTTCCTGTAATAACTTTGGTAAATACGATCATATCAACTTCAAACTAAATCCAAAATGTGCATATTTCAATTCTGCTGCCACTCATAACTGTCTGTATGTGTTTCTCAATCAGGAAGCTTCCCATCGAAGACTCTTTCAAAGTAAAAGTCAAATATAATGAATTAGAGAAGGTTCAGGATTTCACATATTTTTAAATTGTTCTGGACTTGCAGCTTTGGTTTGACAAACATATTAAAAAAGCTGAGTAGAACTTGTAGGGCTAATCTCAAAACTTTCAGACAAATCAGACACTGTTTATCATTTAACACAGCTCTCATATTGCATGTAATGATCTTTTCTCATCTATCATACAGTATCACTTACTGGTCTCAGGCATTAGCCTCTGCCATCAGAATGCTTACATCCATTTACAATCAAACAAAGTCCTAGATAGAAAACCCATTAAGATTTAATCACTGCATTATTCTAAAAAATACAAAATAAATATACTTTGTCGTAGAGGGAAACTGCAGAATCAGAGGCTGTAAGACCTCCTTTGCGCAAACCGCTTTCTCAATTAATGGTACAACTCTGTGGAATTCCTTACCTGCGAGTCTAAAACAAATTCAGGATATTAAAACATTTCTTCTGCAGTCAAATCCTGGTTTAAACTCGGTCAGAACTGTAATCACGACATCAATAAACTGAACAAGTGAAGTTTGAATGTGGCAGTATTTTTAACTTGTTTGTTTGTTGTCATGGTGGTTTACTACTTGTATTGCTGTTATTCTTTTTACCTGCATTGCCGAAGGCAGCTGGTTTAGGAATGGCTTTTTCACTTCCGGGCCCAAAACTCCGAAAAGTGCTCGGAGGACAAAAATCTCTTGGAGAGTGCCAAAGTCATCAAATAGAGCAGGTGAACTTTTGTCGTCCATTGTCCGTCTGTCATTCTGTCCTGCCGTCCATCCATCCTTTCGTCTGTTCGAAGTAACGACGTTATCGAGATAACTCAAAAAATAATTGGCCTAGGAAGTTGTAATTTTCTGTATCTTGACCCAAGGCAGATTGCTATTGAAAATGGGGACTGTTAAGGATTTGCGGGAAGACACCAGGGCTGCGTTCCAATCCGAAAAAATACTTGCTTCGTCGTGTTCACTCGCCCTCCAATCGAGGGGGGAATCGTCAAAAAATCCCGGATGTAAGATGGCAGCCACTTGTAGGGTCGTTCCAATCCAATTTTGCGGAGGGAAGGGCGCATTTTCATTTGCTCAAGCCCTCGATTATCCTCCCTCAAACGAAGCCAACAACGAACATCCCTCCAAGCTTTGATATTGCCCAGAATGCTTTGCTCATTCTCCCTCGGTAAAAATTTCACGTCCGCCATTCTTTTTTCTGCTGGCAAAAGGAGAAATTGTGGTAGGGAAATTACCATACAAATTTAAGAATTGTGTTCGAGTAGTGTGCAATCTATGACATAGTTATATGCAAATAGCGAAGTTTGAGGGTGAGGGGCATCGGTTTCACATTATTTTTAAGCATTTGAGATTTACGTTCATTTTTGCTGTAGCTAGCCTATAGCATCCGTGAGGACTGTTGCGGAGCTAAAAGCCGCTTTCACACAGGACGCGAAACGAATTTTTCGCGCAACAGATTACATTCAAATGCAAACACGCGAATGCACGCAAAATGCATCCATCGCACTGATCAAGCAATCTGTCGAGCGAAAAATTAATTTCGCCTCCGGGGTGAAAGCAGCTTTATTTTCCCATTAAACAGTCACAAATGCCGCAGCAGTCAAACGAGCACGCTGTTTTCTACTTGCCGCGAACACGCGATATGCTTCTGCGTGAACTGTAAAAGGTAGAACGAATAGATATATCTCTGGAACATACAGGCAACTAACTCAGTCGGTTCCATGGCAACGCAAACTTCCGGCTGGCTTGTTGACAAATGTATAAGTGCGCAAAAAAACGCGACGAGGGTCGTTCCAATCCGATTTCCCACGACCCTCCCCCTAAGTCCCCTCTATTGCCCTCCCTCGCTCGGGAAGGGCTTACTCGCCTGCTACGTCATTCTGTGGGCTCACTCGAGTGGAGGGAAGAAGTGAAGGGAGTATCTTATTTCGAATTGGAACGCAGCCCAGGTACAGGAACTCAGGATATAATTTATTAAACAAAAACATAGCAAGGTCAGGGAAAAACCACAAGGGGGCACTCTGGCCAAACAAAACACCATGCCTAGCACTGAAGGGGGAAAACTAAGGTTTCGGGACTGGAAAAAACTAACTAAGAAAAAGGCACTCCGGCCGAAACAGAACCACCGTGCCACTAGCACTGAACAGGAAACTAAGAACTCAGAACTCGGGAAGAACCTGGGGCACTGGGTATCACAGAATGAAGCAAACTAGGGAACTGGGAACACAGACCGCGGCAGACTGGGGCACTGGGAACGCAGTACAGAGACAAGGCACAGGGGAACACAGGACTGGATGAAGTTGCTCGGAAGATGGCTAGGAGGGTCAGGAGACTTGGACGAAGACATCGCAACGAGCAAACAGCTCGGGATGGAACAGGGAACTCGGAAGAAGACATCACAATGAGCATTCAGCTCGGGAGGGTCAGGCAGCTTGGACGGGAACATCACGGAGGGCGGCACACCACTCGGTAAGGGTCAGGTTACTCAGACGTGAACATCACGGAGGACAGCACACCACTCGGCAAGGGTCAGGTGACTCAGACGGGAACATCACGGAGGACAGCACACCACTCGGCAAGGGTCAGGTGACTCAGACGGGAACATCACGGAGGACAGCACACCACTCGGAAAGGGTCAGGTGACTCGGACGGGAAACATAACGGAGGACTGCACACCACTCGGAAAGGGTCAGGTGACTCAGACGGGAACATCACGGAGGGCGGCACACCACTCGGAATGGGTCAGGTGACTCGGACGGGAAACATCATGGAGGACAGCACACCATTCGGAAAGGGTCAGGTGACTCGAACGGGAACATCACAGAGGACAGCAGGCACAAGGGACTTGGAGATCCGGCTGGCGCAGAGTAGACCATTGCACCCCAGCACGGGGAACACCGGGGATCCGACTGGCACAGATGGTACAGCGAGCACAGGGATCCCGGAAGATCCCTCCAGCGCAGAAGGTGCAGCACGCAGCGAACACGGAAAATCCAGCTGACCAAAATGGTTCAGGAAGCGCAGCGGATACTGGAAGCTGGGAGGAATCCCCATTACGACAAAGGCGCTGCCCGTACAGCGTCCTGGCCCCGGAACACACGCATCTCGCAGTAAGAGCGTGGAAACTCAGAATGAAGACATCAGCAACGTAAGGCTGAGTGCAGTGTAAAGTCCCCACCGGTCTCTGTGCCTGCTGCAAGGGAATATAAAGGGGAGGGGGGAGAGACACATAGCTCGACCACAGGTGCTGAAAATAACATAATTAACAAGGGGTACTCACATGAGGGAAACTCAATTACAAGCAACGAAAAGAACACACTGCCACAGAGACACGGATCACGAGACTTTCCCTAAATGGGACAAATAAACTGAATAAAAGACTCCTAAGTGTACAGAGTAAGAGCCAGAATAGATTATAAGAATGCAGAGGTTCTGCAGAACGCAAGCTAAGCCAGTTAAGGAAACGAGATACGGAAACTAGAACAGAGCGAACGCGGAGAGGTAATTAGTCGATTAGTAAGTGCAGCTGTACAATCCCGGGTGCTCGTTAGTAGGTTAGTATTATATTCAATATTAGTATTGGTTAGTAATTTTGGAAAAACAACAAACTGTTAGTACTTGTTAGTAAATATAGGAAAGCAAGGGGAAACTAGCAAATGAGAACAGAAGGAAGGATGAAACCCAGAATCCATTAAATTACCCGAAAATAGTGTCACGATCATTTAAGACAAAAACTGACGGACAATGACGCAACCGGGGAGAAAGCAACGACAACACCTGGGTAAGACAAGGACTGGAATAATACCGGGGAAATCTAAAATGTGCAACACTAGACATCGGACTCACATCACAGATTTAATAAACCTAAAATTAACTAACCAAAAACACACAGATCCACGAACACAACAGGGACGCTGCATCAAAATCCAAGATAGCCACTGCCAGTTTTGTAAAAACAACTTTATCAAGATAACGCAAATAGAAGTGTCGTAGGAAGTTCTAATTTAGTATTCTGATATATTTTTACCTAAGGCAGTTCGCTATTGAAAATGGGCTCACTGCGTCAAAATCAAAACCGCGATTGCCGCCACCATTTTTGTAAAAAAGACGTTATCGAGATAACGCAAAAAATTTGTGTCATAGGAAGTTCTGATTTGCTATGCTGATGTATCTTGACCTAAGGCAGTACGCTATCGAAAGAGGACATGCTGCGTCAAAATACAAGATGGCCGCCACCAATTTAGTAAAAAACGACGTTATCGAGATAACGCAAAAATATGCGTCATAGGAAGTTCTGATTTGGTATGCTCATGTATCTTGACCTAAGGCAGTACGCTATTGAAAGAGGACATGCTGCGTCAAAATCCAAGATTGCCGCCACCATTTTTGTAAAAATGACGTTATTGAGATAACCCAAAAAATTAGTGTCGTAGGAAATTTTAATTTGGTATGCTGATGTATCTTGACCTAAGGCAGGTCGCTATTGAAAATGGCCAAGCTGCATCAAAATCCAAGATAGCCGCCGCTGATTTTGTAAAAACGACGGTATCGAGATACGTTAACGCGAAAAATAAGAGGCATGGAATTTTAATTTGGTATGGTGGTGCAGCTTGACCTATTGCATGTTCTTACTGAAAATAATATCACAACATCAAAATCTAAGATAGCCACCAAACAAAGTTATCGAGATAACTCGCAAAATAAGTGGCTGACCTGAGGCAGGTCATAATTGAAGATGAGTGTGCTATGCCAAAATCCTTTCTAGTTTATCTTTTCCATATGGCTGCATCTATCTATCATCATCATCTTCATCATCATCATAACAATTCACCGTCAATCAATCCCTTAGTTCTATTAGCGGTTGGGGTTTTAATGTCAGGGGGGTCAAGGCCACTGCTCAAACATGGTTAGAGATGGAGAGGCGTTTATTATTATTAACATATTGGAAGTCACATATGGGTTTTCAAGTGGCAGTATAACCTTTGACCTTGAGTGACCTTGAAAGGTCAAACTGAAGGTCACAAATTTTCTGAGGATTATTATTCAAAAACAGTCGCGGATAGATATTTACTTCATCGACATATAGGACGTCACATTCCATGAATTCATTTGGTACCATGACTTTAGAGCATGAGTGACCTTAAAAGGTCAAACTAAAGGTTGCGGACATTCAGAGGGATATCAAATTGGAAGCTAAAGCACTAAATAAGTTTGTTTTGTCTTCCTTTCACCCATTGGCAATATAAGGCAATTAAAAAAAATTGCTCATAGCACTTTTAAAACTCTGCTATTAAAGAATATTTCAAGAGCACCACTGAATAAAATGACATGCACATCACATCGCATAATTCCGGGCCCCTAAAAGATTTCCAATGTGTTCAGTCGTAGGTTTCAATATGTAAAATAAAATAAAATGAAAATAGCTAAATGGTTTCCCTGATGACTTGACTTTCATTCGTCCTAATACAATAGCACAAAGATAAAATTATTCTGCCATGATTCATTGTTCCTTGTGAAATCATAGCCTTGGCCAAGAAAGTAATCTGACTGAAGTATTTGTCTCTTAGTCCGTCTGTGAATAAGATATCTCAAGAAGTTAAAAAGAAATTACATGAAATTTTGTAGGACGTTTGGTCAACCTGATTAAAATTTCAACCAGAAGATATTTAGAGGACAAAAAGAAATATTATGAAATTGTTGTAAGGATTGATTGAAATAATATGCAGATCACACTTTTATTCACACTTTCATTTATTCTTATGGCAAAACTGTTTCAGGTCCATTACATAACATAACAATGGGAAGAAAAATAGTTCAACTGTAGGAAATGTCATTTAGCAGCTACAGACATCATTTCCACCTGTCACTGTGAGTAATCCTATTTTTGAAATGGTATTTCTATTGTGCAGTTTAAACATTGGCATCCTTCGGGTGTCCGTGTCTAGTCCCCCTTATGACATCAATTAATCCAATAAGTCAGCGAGATGATTGCTTTCAACATCTTGTGCGTGTTTTAGTGGCACTACAGAGTATATTTTTTAGTTTTCAATGCATTCTCACCTTTTTTTGGAAGCAAGCAGTCATTAGCGAGAAATCACACGTCAGGTTTCCCTAACACTTGTCCGGGCCTAACCCCAACATTTTGTATGGCTGAAATGTTTTGCACAAAAATCCAGGGACCATTTATGTCCTTTAATAAAATTTTGTGTGCTAGAGTTGGTTCTTGAGTCTCATCTTTCATATACTGTGAAGTTCCCATGATGATGATCAACTAGGTCCTTTTCCAATCCCACTCTCACAGCACCCCAACTAATGGCTCTTTTCTACTTTCTCCTCTGTTTCCTGCTCTGTTTACCCATCAATTCCCTTCTCTTGTTTTACTCTAACTCCTCCCTCTGTTTCAGCTCCATTTTACTCTCAGAATGACTGGTTCACAGTTTCTCAGGCAGAGCTCTGCACTTCTTCATCCTGCTTTGTGACCCTGTTCCTATCTGGAGACAGTCTGCCAGTCCCAACCCCCTTTCTTCTGCACGTATAACACACTCCCCAGTACCTCTCCCTATCTGGCTGGTGATAAATGGGGGAGTTGGAGTCTGTGGGCAGTTTTAGGTGGGGTCGGTGGAGTCTCTGGTTTGCATTGTATCTTCTCTGAGTCATGAATATGGGCGGCAGGAATATTAAATGACTGCTGTCTTCATATCTACCTGAGCTGCTCAAACCTGCAAAAACCTCTTTCCAAGTGTCTGGTAGGCAGAGGTGTGAGCCAGACCGATAATAACAGTGCAACGAAACCTCAACAGTGTGTGTGATTGTGCAGTGTGTGTTTGTGTGGGGGCCGTGGTGATTGTGTGTATGTGTGTCTATGTTTGGGGGCATATTCATCGACACTGCATGTGATTGTTGGCTATTTTTATGTTGTTGGGAGGCCTTTGTTGCGCTCAGAACTCTCGCCTTCTTTTTGATTGGTTGCCAAACTGCTCTAAAAATTCCTGCCACCTTGACAACCAGTTCTGCTTTGTTTCACTGCTGTGAATTCAATTATCACAGACGGTACAAACACCGACCTTCTAGCTACTGCTACCCTAGGGTAGTACTTTCAAGTGATGATAGGTGTGATAGTGACAGAACTGACTTATTTTCAGAAAAGATGCTCAACGAATTAGAATTTTATGTGTCTGTGTGTTTATTAGATTGAGTATGTGGCGTCTGTGCAATTGTGCATGCACATACGCGTATGTAGTTGTATGCTGTGTGAGTGTGTGTGTGTATGTATGTGTGTGTGTGTGTGTGTGGGTGTGTGTTACAAGAAAGCAAAGCACACCTGTTCTTTTGCCCTCGGATGTGTCCAGATGTGTGGAACGTTCACTATCGATGACGGGATAATGAGTTGTGTCAGCTCTGGACTGTAACACAACTTCCTGCCCATAAAATTTCACTCTGAAACCATGACTTTTTTTTTTGCCCCTTTTTCCATCTCATATTTCATCCTCCCCATCGTCCACCTCTTTGTCTTCACCTCCCATTTTTTAATCCCAGATCTTCCTCTTCATCACACTTTCATCTACCGACCCCACTCCTTTTTTTCACTCCATCTTTGCCTAAAGCTATGAAAGGCTGACACACTTTCCAGTCAATCTGCTCCTGTCAGTATCACTGATGAAAGGGTGATAGAGAGGGAGGAGAAGAAAGGTAGGGACTGTCGATGAAGTGAGTCCTAGAGGCTGTGTTTGCGCAGGTCTGTCTGAGTGTCTGTCAGCCATCATGCAGCCTTTCGTTTGGCCTTTAAACTCACAGTGTCAGTCTGCTCATCGCCCTCTTAAGTGCTGAACAGGAAGACTTTTCCTTTGCCTGAGGCTTCTGTGGGCTTGACTTATTCGCCTGTAAACATCAAGAGCAAGTGTGTGCTTGCGCTTGTGAACGTGCGCATGCAAGTGTGCTTGCATCTAATGTACATGCATTCCTGGTCAATGCGGCTTGACAAAACAATCATGATCTTTGGCTAGTGACATAGTTAGAAGTTTGTTAGATTTAGGGAATCAAGCTCATGTTTAATGCAAAACGTTTTCCATTCGAAGGGCAAAATATTTTCTGATTGAAGTTAGGGCTGGACTTGCCCGGGTGCCCCATAACCAGAATTCACTGAGTATTAAATTCTCTCATTTCTGACCATAATTTGTCATTTTTTGAGTTACTTCTCAGCTTGTTTTCCATTGTTCAACACATCTCTAAATCTCCTTCTTCTGTCTTCTCCAATGAGGGCTGGCAGTGTGAAAAACTGCCTTGACTCTGCTTGACTGACCTCTCTCAGCTGCTGAAACGTGAGTCTCAAAGTACTTTCTTCTCTCCCTCCAATACTTTTATTTATTTTCATTGCTTATTTCTATGAGTTCGTTTAGGTGTTTTCCCTTTTGTGTTTCTGAAATTACCATATTGATGGCTCCCTCTTGAAACTAATTTCAATTACGATTCAATTTGAATTTTCCCACCTCATCCACAATAAAAAATGTAATTTCCAATTAATTTAGCCTTTCACTGTTGTATACTTACGTGCGGTGCATAACACCTTATTGAATGTGCCATGTGCTTGAGTTTTTAAATGATTATAAATGCATGCCACCCATCGAACTTTCACGACGCACTCATAACCAATATACTAAATTATTCAACTACCAACGTAACAAGAGCAGCAAGTTAATAAATAAATTTTTATTGCTTCGCTTGTCAAGCAGAGTGCAACTATGCTTCCCTGCAAATGCAGCCTATTCTTTTGAACGCCAAAAACATTTTGTTTACGTGTAATCCTATCATAAATAAGGTCGCACTGTTAAAAAAAATCCTTGAATGGGAGATGGAATGCAGGGAAAGCACTGGGTTAATTATGTTTTATTAATATTGTTTTTTTTTCCTCCATCCAAACAACATCATTATTAAATATGTTATTAATCTATCACTTTAGTGATCTGTCATTTCTTAATACTCTCTTAATAATTACAGGCTTATAAATTGGTCTTCTTGATTATTCTGTAAATAAATTGTGTGATTATTAATCAGCGATCATAAACCAGAACAGCTTGAAAGCAGTTCTGAGTTGATGGGTCAGAGGCTCATGGCACATCCTGTCATGCTGGCATTACCACCAGGGGGACGTTGGGGTTTAGGAAGTTAATTGGCGAGGTCATTGGACAGGTGGGACAGCCGCGACTAAACCTCAGAACTTCCCCACAGATCCCTGGCCAAAAGAACCACTCAGTTGTGCGCTTTAGGGGTTTTTCTTGCCCTAGGTGAGCCCCTGGCCAGTCACTATGCTTGAGGGTCATCACCTGGGAGACACAGGGGGGTGGTAGCATGAGTAGCTCATGCTTATTTCACCCCCTTCTACCATGACGTAATGTTGGAGAGCTGTTCTTCACTAAGAAACAGGGGGCCCGTTTCTCTCTTCTCCATAGGGGGCTCCTTCCCCTTCCTGTACCTGATACCAGGCCTGCCGTAGGTTGTCATCCTGGAGCCGGGCCACTCTGAGTCTTCCCTTCGATTGGACCTGGGGGGGGTAAATTAGACAGGGAGAAGTCAGCACACTCACCTTCTCCCTCGTCGTTCCCTGCGGCTACAGGCTCCTTCAGCCAGGCCACATAAGGAGTGGGTTCATCTCCGGTGGCTCGTCTCTGCAGGTCCTGCTTCTTGGATCCTACAGGTCCACCCTTAATATCTTCGCATATTTTCTCAAACCCAGGGAAATTTCTCCGATGCAGTAATGGTATGAGGAGGTCCTCCACCGTCCCTGCTTCCACAGGACCTAAGCCTCGGGATGTTTCACATAGATCCTCACAGAGGGAACTTTTTAGACATCACCTTGGATGCACATTAACCGCAGATGGCTGGCCAAAGAGACATCTTAGGGTACCAGCCATGGCTGAATAAGCATGAGGGTGAGGCTGGAGTCCAAGAGGGCCCACACCTTCCAGCCATGGACCTTGACCCAGTACCTCTGGGGTGTTGCTGCCGTAGGTTGGGTCATGAAGCACTTGGGAGGTCAGCCTAGCTGGGGACCAGTGGCACCCAGGTCGGTGGGCATGTAAATGTCATTCAATGATTACAAAGTTAATGGCCAAGGAAGAGCCTATTTAGGTGGCTGAAAAGGGTCTCGCCTACAGCTTAGGTGGGGCATCGATGTCCCCCTTGGAAGGGCTAGGATGAGTGGGTTGCCTCTCTGGGGTTCTTCGGGCCCTGAGTCTCAGGCCCACATAACATTTCCCGCATAAAGCGATCCATCACCACCTGGATGACAATCTTGCTGGCAGGCAGTAGCTCTGGCTGCAGCCATCATACTCCTATCTTGGCTAGCTCAGCTAGCTGGCTATGTGCGGGGAGTTCGGGTTGATACAGTCAGGTATTGAACTTTTGAGCTGCAGTGAACGCCAAGAGGCCAGAGTGGTGAGGGATTTCTTCTTTGAGATGCAAATAGCCGTGAGCATCAGAGGGAGGTAGATTGAAAGACGCTTGTGGTGGTTTTCCCATCAGGAAGGGAGCAATTATGCTGACCCTCTCATCATGGTGTCACATCTTTCTCTCTGCGACTCTTTCAAAGGTTTGGAGGTAGGCCAGTACCTCATCTTCTCTGGCCATATTCGTGAATAATTCCCAGGGACTTCCCATCCCCTGTTGGGGTTGCTTCAATAAGGTATCCGCTAATCAAGTCACCTGCACCGCCACAGCCTGGGAAACCCGCTGAGCCCCCAGGTTGGTTTCCACCAACGCCCACATCAGGTCCTCCATCGTGATCCTGTTGGGTAGTCAGAGACAAAAAAACAAAGGGGAAAAAAACATTGCTATAATGCCACAGAAACTGCTTATGCCTGGGCTGGCACACTAATCATTGTCAGTCCAGAATGTGTGTAAATTACCCTGTTCCCTATGCCTGTTTCAGTGCCTGCTTTCTCCACCAGTTGTGGCGAACCAACAGAAAAGCTGGCACAGGCAGGGCACCAGGTTGGCAAGAGTCCAACCCACTGGCCGGTAATTTTATTTACAGGCATAAACTAAAAGCTGCCACATAGTAGAGCAGCGGCCAGAGTGAACTCGGGGTCCCCTGTCTCCTCGCCTTTGTACTCTGATAGGGCAAGTAGAGAAAGAACAACGGTTAGTAATGCATTCATGACGCTCTGTCTCAGCCAACCTGTCCTGGTCTGCTGCCCTGCTGGCTTTATATAGCCAGGTTCCTTGAAGGAGGTGGGGATCAGTTGTGTGGCCTCGTAGTGAGCCGTTCTCATTGGCCTGGCTGCAAGTGGAGGGAACTGTCCAGTGTAAAGTGGCGGCCAAGAGTGCTGAACGAGGCCCGTCCAGCAGGCGCTGTCCACAATGGTGCTTGAGGAGGATGATAAGGGGAGGAGAATTTGTGGTTTGAGGTGGTGTGAGGTGGAGGTGGGAGTGTCTGTCGCCCTGGTCGCCACATATATATACTGTATATATACACACACATATACACTACTCAAAAGAACTTAAGGGTCAGAAATATTTGTACTAAAATGGTGATGACAAATGACAAAATAACTCTTTGATGGCTCAAGAGCAGAAAAAAAAACTTGCACTAGACGCTAGTTTATTACCCTGAAGCAAAAAAGTCATGCACCAGGCGTTGGAAATAATGTGGAGGAATTGCTTGCTATTTTGCGACTAATTGTGGTGATCTTCTCCTGAGGTCATCCCACACATGCTCAATGAGGGGCAATTCGAGTGAATATGCAGGTCAATCCATGTGCCGAACGTTCTGCTGCTGTCAGTTGTCGGTCACCTCGCCAGTTAATGACGTCTTGCGTTGTCATCCTGGAACTAAGCTCCTGGTCCAATCCGCTGCAGAGCTGGCATTACCAGAGGTTGAACAATCTCGTTGAGATAATGCTTAACATTCAAATTTCCACTGAGGAAGCACAGAGGGGTTCTGTGGTTCATGTAAATCCCCTCCCACACCATAACGCTACCTCTTCCAAATGGTAGACGTTGAGCATCGACATTAGTAAATTGTTGTCTCCTTGATGACAATAAACACGAGCTCACTCATCACTGAACTGAAGCATGAAGTGTGACTCATCTGTAATCATTGTCTTTGCCCACTGACCACAGCTCAAGTGGATATGATGTTTTCGCCCATCTTGGCGAGCCCTTCTGCGACGGTCAAGAGTGTGGTCGGCCTGCAGGATCACAAAACTTGGACTTGCAGCTGATTTCTAACAGTCTTGTCAGACAAGTTGGTGCCTCTTGCAGCACTGAGTTGATTCCCAAAAGTGAGGTCACAATGCACTTTCGCAATGCCATTATTATCAGAAAGCAGTCTTCTCTTCTCATGCTGTTGTTGATCGGGGGGCATCCACAACAGCATTGGTTGTCCCAAATTTCTGCCAGCATCTGCCATTATGCTTTGACTTTTTGTACATTTTGATGCGAAGCCATAGGTTCTCTGAGTTTGTCCATCTTGTAGCCAGCCAATGGCCCTTCCCCTCCTAGATAGCAAGCACCTCCGCACCGGATCTGCCCAGGCTCTGAGCTGGATCTGCTGGAGTCGGCACAGAGCCGGGGCAGATCTGGAGCGTAGGTGCTTGCTATCTGGGCTGTCTTTAATGCTGTTGTCATTGAAGCAGTGATAAATGGAAAATGCTCAGCCCTTTTATTGCTAAAAATGGCTTGCATGGAATGACACTCAGGCAAAAGACGTGGACATTTATTTAACCAGGGAAGTCCCGTTTAGATTGAAATCTCTTTTTCAAGGAAGCCTTGGGGGGTTGAGGTAGAGAGAGAGAGGGCAAATTGCACAGCTAATTAGATCAGGGGATGATTAGGAGGCAGGCTTTAGGAGCCATGTTTGGGAACTTAGCCATGACACCAGGGAACTCCTTACTCTTGTTGTTGAGTGTCATAGGATCTTTAATGACCACAGTGAGTCACAACCTCAGTTTTACATCTCCTCCAGCACAGTGTCCCCATCACTTCATTAGGCATTATTTCACCAGGCAGAAGACTGCAACCTATTGGCCCACCTACACCTCTTCTAGCAGCAATTTGTTTTTCCCAGGTGGTCTCCCATCCAAGTACTAAACAAACCTACTTACCTTCAGCCACGCAGCTGGAGCAGATTGAATCATGGTATTGCTGCTGGTAGGGCAAAGTAGGTTTGGATAGCTTTTTCCCTAAATAAATGAAATCATCATTTAAAAAGTGCATTTTGTATTTACTTTGGTTTTTCTATATAAATGGGATTTTTTTTAGGATACTGCACCACTTTCATAACACTATTTCAAATGACAGTTCTTTTTTTTAATTAAGATTAATTGCAGCAGCAAGTTGGTTAGTGTTGCTGATGAAAACCATTTATAAATATCAGGCACTGCTCTAGTGTATGGGTGGGCCACTTGGCCTGGTTTCAAGTGTTTAGACTGAGCCAGCATTGGCTGCAGCCAGCAGTGCTGCAGGACAGCTCTTAATTAGCACTAGTGGGAAAAGGAATCATCACCATCTCCCCCGCTGGTTCACCCTTTGCTTTGGTGTGTCTGTTGAATGACACATGAATTGTTTTCCCCTGATAAGGCTTTTTGAAAGTTCAGGTCTGGTTTTTGTTAAATTTTTGTCCATAGTCCATATTCTAAAGTTGGAAAGCCGTGTTTTATATATATTGTACTCCATACTAGAGTGATGAACCTAGTAAACCAAACTTTAATTTTATGTTAAAAAAAGATTCCCATATTTTTTAAAACTACAGGCAGAGTATCCTTGTTTTTCAAGTCTCAGTCTCATTTTACCCTTTTTTTCAGGCCTTACTAGTTTTCTAATCCAAAGGGAAATTTACTGTTTTCACACGGAAAACCCTAACATTCAAAATAATTTAATTTATCTTTTCATACATATCATAGATTAAATGCAATTTGATTTCATTCTTAACTACAACAGAGTGCAGTGATGATTATAAACCTATCAAAATGAAGATAAATCAGAACCAAGTACCATTCAAGAATGTATTTCATGTATTATTGGATCATATGCTGAACATAAGTAAATAGATAACAATATATTGTAAAACAAAATTAATGTATTTTTGAAAGAAAATGTCAACCTGCGACCTAATCATCCCCTGATCTAATTGGCTATGCAACTTGTCCTCTCCCTTTCCCCCTCAACCCCAAGGGTTCCCTTGCAAAAGAGATTTCAGTCTCAACGGGACTTCCTGTTGGATTTGTGAGCAAGAATCTGAATTTTTGCTCAAGAGTTTTAGTTTTAAAAATGCATTTAAACAATTGACAAAAACTGTCATTTAAGACATATTCAATTGCTTAGTCATTTTAACTTCTGTTTTATTTCAAAATATGGCTTTTGCTATTTAATTTTTTAAATCTTTTTTCTCATCCTGACTTTGTTGTGTTTCTTGTCACGTTCCCCTTCTAAAGGACATTTTCATCTTAATGACAGATTAAAAACAGATTAAATTAAAATGCTCTGTGCCTATTTGAAGGATCTTTGCGACAGTACTCCTTAAAAATGCAATAAAGTGACAAATTTTATTAATGAAAAAGTGGCAAAGTTGAATTGGTTACGTGAGCTACCTTATTTTTGAAGATACCACATACATATACTGTATGTACCCCATAAATGATTAAAAATTGGTGCGATACAAACAATCAGATACAGGTTTGTTATCCCACAGTCAGTGATACAGCTTTCTCGTGTCGCGATTCTTCAGTTTCTGAACATTGACAAACGTCAACTAATATGTTCACAAAGGTAACGTTATCAATGTCACTGGTAACCATTCACAATTGCTGCATTAGCTTCTAGTTGACAATATTTTCAAGTCAATGGGACGGATAATTCCTTCGCTAGCATGCTGACGCAATAGAGTAATCAGTTACAGATGTAGTTGTTGTAGATGCTTGAATTTATTAATTTAATGGCGAAAGGCGTTAGCGTGCTTGCTAGCAAATTATTCATCCGATTGACTTGGATAGACTGCCAACCAGAAGCTAATGTTAACACTGTTTTTCCATTTTCGAAATAATACAATGCTGACATTTAAGGGATAAATAGGATTTCAAATTTGTGAGCTCAAGATATCAAATTTATATGACTCGGGCAGTAATTTTCATTTATTTCCTGCTGAAATTTACAACTCTCATTGCATAAATTTGATATCTCAAGCTCATTTAGATCCTCTATATATTTCTGCTTTTTGCCCAGCTCTCAAAAATCTCTTAATGGTTTTGAAGAGCAGCATTAGTTACTCTATTTTCCCAATAAAATATGTGCTCACTGCCATCCTTAGAACTAAGTGTTCCTCCCTGTTTCTTTTCCTTGATTTATTTCTGATGCAGTTGAGTCAGTGCATTTCAGAATTATTAGCTGAATTACCAGCCATTTGATTTTAAAGCCTTGACTCCAACTGGGTAGAGAGCTGTTGAATCATTGCGTTTTCTCAATTTGCACTCACCTGCCTGCTGCCCTCTGTCACTTATAAATAGCCACAGCAGTGCTTGGTTCATTGCCTGCTTTGTCTGAGGTGTGTGCTCGTAGATTTTAGGGGAAAGGGAGTGTGCCAAAATGAAGGGATAACACAACAAAAAATGTAAAAATGGAATGTGCAGTGATGGTATAAAGCAGAATGATCAGTGGTTTTCAGCGAAAGAAGGATGTATATTTAGACACCATGGATTTTGAGTCAAGTCATTTTGATTCTGATGTATGGCTGGACTAGGTGGGTTACCCCCACCTGCTGTCAGCCACTGACACATTCATCTGGAGTCACTTGACACTCCCCAAAGCACCTTGCGCCGGAATGTTCCATGGTTTGCAAGTTTCTACCTGTACATTGTATGTAAGCATTTGTTTTCGTGAGAGATGGAAATGATGTGCAGAAATGTATAACAGAATTAACACAAAATATGCATTAATTTTGCTTGGCACGGGCTGACATTATTGGCCTTCGAGCAGTTTGACATTTGAACTTTGAGCCTAATGCCAGTAACTTCTCAAAGTGAGGATATTTCTTTTCTCAAAGAAATCCAGAAAGACATCCTTTTAATTTCTCTTGCTCAAGAAAAATGTTATTTGACTCATAAAAACAAACAATTATTCCAAAAATGCCTTATAGTCTAATCAAAACAACTCATGCATACTTCCTCAGAAATTACTCCAATTACTCCGAAGTGGCAATTTGTTTATTTCTGTGATTCTGTGTGTATATTGTTGGAGCCAATGGCATGAATATTTTTGTGTTAAGTGCTATCCCGATACATTTAACGGCCCATTACTTTAACACTTTGGGAATATTGCTGTTCTGGACTTGAATATTAAATTATCAGAGATGATATAATTGTGCCTCTCCAAATCTTGTTTTTTTGAAATGAGGGGAAGGGCTGTGTTAATAGGATGGCTTTGAGAGCAATTTATTTGTGAACTTTGTATTTCCACCGTCAAAAGCCTGATGAAATGTGTGTGTTGGGATGTGGAAATTGCCATGATTACAAATGAGTCATAGGTGAGATGATGAAGGCGACAAAGGCACCTTGCAAATGCCTAGAGGAGGGGAGAGAAGAGGGAGCCGTCCAGTCACAGGCAGGAGCATGGGTGACCCCAGGGAGCCCAACTCACTTGGGGTTTTACGATAAAATCTTGGTCACAGAGACCGAAGCCTAAGCTTCGGGCCACTGAAAAACACACAAAGGGTGAAAAAAAGGTTACCAAGTACAAAACCCACAGAGGGGGTAGACATGCTATTTCATGCAAAATAAATGTCCCTTTTTTTTTACGTGGTCAGAGGGCAAAAAAGAGAGTGAAAGAGGAAGAGCTAGGGGACTTAAATGATACTGTAGCAGCAATTTCCTGCAATAAGCAGAGAGGTGGCTGCAGATAATGGATAGTAGTTATATGCTGACTGATACCTGAGGGCCCGACTCATTTCCATGAGAGAGGAGGGAGATGAAAATGATTGAGAGAGAGAACTATAAAGGAAAAGAGAAAAAAGACTGAGAGAGGGAGAGGGAGAATGAAAGAGATGGTGGTTAAGGGTACTCAATGCGCTCTCAATATATCCAGCCGCTCGCCCTGTACCACCAGCCCGCTCCGCTTCGCATTCACTCTCCTCGCTCCTCCACCGTCTTCTCCACGAATCACTCCTCTCTTCTCATTCAGTCTGCTTCTTCCCCTCATCTTCATTTTCACTCACCCCAGCGTTTTTTCCATAAATTATAATTCAGTATAGGTAGCTCTTCAAAAAGGAATATGCGAGACACAATTACATTTTTATTTAAAAAAAAATGTATGTAGTCAGTAATATATGCATACTGCAGTGGAGAAAATTGCCATCACTTGTGCAGAGCCAGGCTGTGCAGAGAACACGGCCCTCCTGGGTATTTTTTGCTGCGATTGTGACATTCATTTGGAAGACTGGGATGCACTTGGCACTGAAGTGCTCTCCTATGCGGAACATTACCTCTCACTCGCAGGTGTGGACTGACCTCCGCGTCCTCTGGGTTTTGCTGTTCGCAGTCTATTTTCAATTACTTAACGCACCCCCCATAATGTTACTTGTGATAATGTCGATGATTACACCCTTTTACAAAGTTATTTTTAGGCTGTGAGGCATTTTGCATTTTCTTTCTACCTGCTCACACAGTCTGACATCTGCAGCTCCTGTGTGTGTGTGTGTGTGTGTGTGTGTGTGTATGTTTGTGTGTGTGTGTGTGTGTGCGTGTGTGTGTGTGTGTGTGTGTGTGTGCGTGTGTGTGTGTGTGTGTGTGCGTGTGTGTGTGTGTGTGCGTGTGTGTGCGCGCGCGTGTGTGTGTGTGCGTGTGTGTGTGTGCGTGTGTGTGTGTGTGTGTATGCGTCTGTGTGCACATTTGGTTTTTGTGTATCCATGTGTTTATATGTTTGTGTGAGATAATTTGTGCATTTTTAGTCGAGCCCCCGAAGGGGTTTCGCGAGACTATTGTAATCGCTTCGTGTGTCTGTGTGTGTGTGTGTCTGTCCGGACTGATATCTCTGGAACCGCGAGGCCGATTGCCTTCATATTACACAGGCGGGTTCCTTGTGAGAGTCTTTCGGCATGACATAAATTTGAAGGTCATAGGTCAAAGGTCAAGATCAAGGTCATCATGTTGGCAGATAACTATGGGCGAGACTGAATTCTCTGAATGCTTGTTATAAATGTTTGTGTTTTAGCGAATAAGTAGGACCTGCTGTGTTCTTGCTTATGTCTGTTATGGGCTCATTCTGGTGTTTTGTGTCATTCACATGGGTTTTGGTCATCTGTGGTCCATGTTGTGTAGTTCACATTGTTGTCTATGCAGAAATGGCCTGTATACAGTGGCACAAATGCTTCCTGGTTTTTCACAGGGTGTCATTTTCAGTGGCCAGCAAGGAGAAACACTCCAAAAGCGTCAAGTCCATTGAGAAAGAAACACAGACAAGCAGACAGGCTGACAGACTCCTCCATACAACAACCAAAGCGCCACTGCTTAGGGAATGAGGAAAATTATGAGGATAAACAGTCTGAAGTGACATAAGCACCTCCGTTATAAAAGCAAAATGGTGTCACCCCTGAATGCTCCTCCCGCTCTAAAGCTGTGACATTATGGAAATGTGATCACCGCGTGCGGTAATGAGGTTGGGTCGGAATTGGAAGGGAGAGGGACAGCAGGTGTTGTAGCTGGGAATGTGATGCAAGAGAGACTCATGCTCACATATACTCACACTGCCCAGTAAACACACACACACACACACAGACACACGTGCACATATACTCACACTGCCCAATAAACACACACACACATACACACACACACAGACACACACACACACACACACACACGTGCACATATACTCACACTGTCTTAAAAACACAGAAAGACATACTCACAAGTAAGTAATTTATTGACTGATGTCACAGCAAATATATACTTTTTTTACGTTTCCGCGACTTACAGCACATATAAACACATCAACATAATATATAAACACATTACAACTTACTAAAATAATTCCTCATACATTCATACACATACATGCACGCATCCTCACAACTCATTAGGCTGTCCAAATCCTGAATTGCAATATCTGGGAAACGATCACGGACAGAACAAGTGTATCCGCATACTGCCAACGCGTGGCGCTCATCCTGTATTCCTCCTTCTGGACAGTCGCATATACGCTCCTCCCGAGGTAACCGCAGCCACCTACTGATTTCGAAACGCAGTCTATGGGAGGACCACTGAGAGTGACTAAAAACCATTCTCTGGTACTCTGACACTCTACCCACAGTACCTGCATTATAGACCCTGTGTACAGAGAGATCAACAGATACATCTGGAACTTAGAAGTGTTCAACTGTAAAACTCGCTGCTTACATGCAGCCATATCAGCGTCCGGACACGCTTGACCTTCCTGCAGGACTCTATCCTCATGCTTCCAAGCTGAAGTGTTGGCAGCTCGACTTAAATTTAGTGCAAACATCAGCGGGTCATCTGTAATCCCTCATCTTTCTGACAAGATATTACCAAAGAACGTATATTGCCGACTCTTTACTAGGGCTGCGAGAGACGGTCGGCCAATCTCCAGCAAACATAGATCGTTCGAGGCGCTTGTTCTAACCCCAATGGCAGACTTTACTGCGGCCACGTAAATGGAATTCAACCTCTTAAATACTGTTCCAAACCAAGTCTCATATCCTTATAGGAGTGATGGTAGCAGACATGCATCCAAAACCTTGCGTTTCAAAAAGAATACTAAGTTTCTATGGCGTCGAACAAATTTGAATAACTTCAACAAATTACAGTACTTGTGACTTGAATGTCGTGACATAATGGAGGCAAATTTTGCATCATTAATAAAAACAGATCTATGGTAACTGTAAAAATTGCAGTAGCTAACGGATACACTGTTCACACTGACATCCATTCTGTCCTACTCACAACCATTAATCACCATAAATTTCAATTTCTTCGGGTTGATTACCATACCGTACTCGGAAGAAAACTGCACCATTAAGCCCACGATCCACTTACACTTTTAAGGCCTCCGATTGTCCCGATTCTCCCCTTCCGACCAGTTACGATTGTCTATTATGAGTGTAAATTTCCGCTACACGCGAGACATAGGTGGATCGTGACTTCCGACCTGTACCGACCCTTCCGCTTGAATAAGAGAGGTTAGAGGTATACTTTATTGAACCCCGTGGGGGTAATTCGTCCTATAGTTAGGAGCAGTGGGCAGCCACAGAGCAGCAACCAGAGACCAACTCCAGTTGTAAAGCCAGTCCTTTGGTCAGGGATACTGGGTGGAGTGTTCCTATGAGGCATGTTTTGTCGGTAGGGGAAACCTGAGTACCTGGAGAAAACCCATGTGAACACGGAGAGAACATGCAAACTCCACACAGAAAGGCCCAGGCCGGATTCGAAACCCACAACCTCTTGCTGTGAGGGAGTAGTGCTAACCACTGTGCCATCGTGCCGCCCAACTGGATAAGAACACTTGGATCCCTCTTCCGACAAAATCAAACCAGTTTGATTTTGTCGGAAGGTATGAGTTGTCGGAAAGACGCGGGAAAAGTGGTTGATCAAGTGCAAACTAGGTGGCAAATATTTCCTCTGCAATTAGCCAATTAGAAACCATTTACAAAAACAACCGCCATATTTATTGTTGACATTAGCAAAAATCAATCGGAAATACTTGCGTTAGTGGATCATGGGATAAAATTTTTTCCCCAATCACTCTGACTTCCTACGATTGTTTGCGTGAGTTTCGGATGGTTCCCGGCGCTTCCAAAAGCTACCGACCAGCCACGATTGCTTGCGTGTGGAAGCCTTAAAAGCATAAAGTGGATCACAGGCATTAGACTCAGCAAGTATTCACACGGCTTCTTGTGGTGGATAAAAGCACAGTATCATCCATGAACAGTAAACAATGCAGCCACTGAAGGAAGCCATCGGGATGACATTTCTCGCGCACAAGTGGAACAAATTCATTCAAATTCAATACAAATTAAAAACAGGATACAGGAAACCCTGTGTTTCACGCCAATAGTGGTTCAATTAACGCTGCGCCTAAAACGCTCTCGGTGGAATAATAAATTGACCATATTGCCTCCAACACAACCATACCACAACCGAGACGTTTCAATACATGGAGCAATTTCTGTCTCGGTACTGTATCATACGCTTTTGAAAAATCAATAAACATAACAAAAAGTTTAACACGTTTGCATTCGGCATAATCTATGCTATTGCAGCGTCACTATTTGTTCTTGGCAACCTCTTCCTTTTTACGAGCCCTATAATTATTACAGGAATCTCTGTCACCTCCTTTAAAAACCATGGTGAACTTAGCAATCGACCACTGACTAGGGTAAACACAAGTCTGAAAAACAATGTGAAACAATGCAGTGAGAGGCAATATCCAGGTAATAGGTAGTGCTGAGATTACTTGTGGTGTCACACCATCTGGGCCGCCTGCTTTATCCAATTTCAAATAACTTACAGGTTCTTTTACCTCAATAGGGGAAATTGGCTCATCCAGCACTGGAATGGTAATCTCGCCAGTTGGAAAGTTCGGAGAAGGTGTTCCTTCAGGATTCAATAGAATCTCCAAATGAGTGTTAAAATCCTCATCTGTAGGACCCTCATCATTCCTGGTTGATTCCATCTCCTCATTCCAGTCTATTGCATGCCATGTAGCCTTATCGTCACCACCCTGGATGAGCTTGGACCAATGGTCAACATTGCAATTTTGATTGAATGGACGGAAGTGGGTCTAGTGGGGGATGCTGTACTTCATGAATATGCAAGATGGCCTGTTGAAGCCAAATGGTTGCAGATGGAGATTGTTTGTATTACTGACACATAGGAAGGCATATATGACTTATACATTGGCTATGTTAAAGTTGACCTCAGATGACTTTGAAACGTCAATCTTGAGGTCAAGGAAAATATTAACACTGTTGAAAGATAGGATTTGAAATTTCAAAAAATAATTTCTCAAAAACTGTTGGATAACTTTTTTTCCCTAAATCTGGCAATCAACTCATCTTGAAACACTTTATGTACAGTGCGAGTGCCATTTTGATTGAATCGATGGAAGTGGGTCTAGTGGGGGCGGAGAATGGGCAAAATGGCCTGTGGAGGCAAAATGGTTTAAGATAGAGATTAAGTTTGTATTATCAATTTATAGGTAGTCATGCATGACCTACAGTTGCAATCAAAATTATTCAACCCCCGTTGCAAATTGAGTTTAAAAGCAAAATTTACAAACTTTCAGCTGTTTGTGATAAGCAGATTAAACAAGAACATTTTAAATAGCTTAATGCAACTAATATTACCAGTGGTTTCTCCAAATTTAACGCAAAATGCAATTTTTAATGATCACTGCAGTCTAAAAATTATTCAACCCCCCAAATGGAATCCCTCAAAAGAGCATATTTGCAAATCAGGTGTTGTCTAAAGCACACCTAATGGAGCTAATCAAGAGCTTAATTAGTTGCATCAGGTTTGCTGGAGATTGAACACATAGAATACTTGCACTTGCTAGGGGTTTGTTGACAGTGACATTTGATTGCTTATTAGAAATATGGCTGTCAAAGGAATTGTCCAAAAAGCTAATAGAGGATATCATTGCCTGGCACAAATAAGGAAAGCGATCCAAAAAGGTAGCAGAGGCACTGAATTTTTGTGGAGATACAGTTGGAAACATAGGGCTCTATCTTTCACACTGCCCTACCCATTGCCACTACCCGCTACCCGTGAATTATGCACTTAGCAGCTTCCACTATCCCTAAACGGTATCTTGCGGCCGCACTACCTGCTATGCATTATGCCGACTCCCTTATTTGCCCCTGGAGGTGTGCCCGTGGACGTGTTTATGTGCTTTCCCTACAATTGCTATCTTGACCACTCAAGTAAAGGGAAAGCATATTGCGGGTCTTCAAACCACCCGCTACCCATTTGGGCTTTTACAAGAGCGCGCCCAGGCAGCTTCAATGCTCGTCCACTTGGACACATGTGGACGTGCACATGCAGCTCCACTTCCCGAATTAACTCACTTATACAAAGCCACCTTGCTTTAACAAATAATAGAAGACGCCCAGAATGCCTGTACCACCAGCACACCAGAATTACCTTCATTCGCTGAAGAGTTCTGAAATGCTGCTCTCGCTGGAAAAAAAATTACGTCGCTGAGTGCCAGTGCATACACCTAATTTTATTTTTCTAAAATGGGATTTTGTTCAGTACTTCATTTCAGATGGGAGAGGGAGTTGGAAGTGCATGGCGAAACGCATTTTTTTCTTTTTTGAAGTTTCCATCACAAAAGGGGTAGGCTTGATGTTTTTTGTTTTTTTTTATTACATTTCAAACATTAAACAATATGTCAATGTTAAATAATAATAATAATAAAATAATACAATTCATGATCAAAGGAAGAGTGGCGACAGTTCCAGGATGTGGCAGAAAGTGGAAGCTATCAATGGCTGTCACCAGATTCCTCAGGAAATGGATGGTCGAAAACCCTCGAGTGACTGTAGTCTGCCCAGTAGGTTGCATATTAAATGTTGAAGGTCTCCAAGACACACACCGCAACTGATCCAAAACCACCAGCTCCAAAATGCTCATAACCATATGAATAAGCCACAGACGTTTGGGGGTATTGTTCTGTGGAGTGATGAAACAAAACTGGAATATTTTGCGCTTATGAATGAATGGTATGTCTGCAGGAGGAATAAAGAAGCATTAGCTCAAAAGTGCACCCTGCCTACAATGAAGAATTGTGGGGGCTTTTTGATGCTTTGTGGCTGCCTAGCTTCTTTGGCACTCGAAATCTGCAAAGTCTGGAGGGCAAGATGGATTCAGTCAAGTACCAGGATATCCAAGGAGAAAATGTCATGCCGTCTGTAGGGAAGTTGATGCTTTGGCATCATTGGACATTCCAAAAGGACAATGATCCTAAGCATACCTCAACATTCACCAAAGCTTGGTTTCAGAAGAAGTCTGGGAAGATTCTACAGTGCCCATCACAGTCGCCTCCCTTGAACCCCATAAAAAATTTCTTGTAGGATTTGAAGAACACAGTTGCAGCATGCAAACCCCAGAATATTAGTGAACTGGGGGCCATTGTCCAAGAGGACTGGGCTAAGATTCCTTGTGAAGCTGCCAAAAGCTGACATCTGCCTATGCATCACATTCCCAGCAGGTCATAGCGGCAAAAGAGTTTTCTACTAAGTATTAAAGACGCTTGTCATGAAGGGGTTGAATTATTTTGAGCCTGCAGTAGTCATTAAAAGTGGAATTTAGTGCTGAATTTAGAGAAGCCACTTGTAATATTTGTTGTTTAGAGCCATTTAAATTGTTATTGTTTCAGTTGTTCATTGCAAACAGCAGAAAGCTTGTCAATTTTGCTAGTAAACCTAATTTGCAACAGGGGTTGAATAATTTTGATTGCAACTGTATATATTGGTTGTGTTAAAGTTGATCTCAGATGACCTTGAAAGGTAAAACTTTAGGTCAAAGCAAAATGTTACAATTTTCAAAGGCTTTTAGGCTTGAAAATATTGAAGATTGGGAACATATGTCTATTAAACACTTATAGGAAGTCATATATGAACTTTCAGCTGGTGGCCTTCATATTGACCTTCGAATGTCAAATTTGGCCTTGGGAAGATTCAGTGACTTGTGTCTCCTAAAATGGTCACAGATGGAGCCTAGGTTTGTGTTACTGACATCTACGAAGTCACATAGGAACTTTCACTTGGTGACATTCTACTTGACTTTCAGTGACCTTTGAGAGTCAAACTTGACAGTGAAATTACAATGACTTTGATCACCAAAATGGTCCCAGATGGAGCCAAGCTTTGTATTTAGAAAGTTGTATATGAAGTCCATTTACTGACCTATACTTTACCTTCTGTGACCTTTAAAGTTCACATTTGACTTATTGAATTTTCAATTACTTGTATGATCAAAACTGATTCAGAGCATGGCATTATATAACAGGAGGTCTTATAAATGTATGTGAACTTTTATTTAGTGACCTTGGCATTGACTTTTGATGATTTGAATGTCAAGCTTCACACGAAATTTTCATAACTTGTATCATCACTATGGGGTCTATTCTCCCAAGTGTGAAAGTCGAAAAAAGCGCGTAGCTACGCGCGTTTCAGCCTACGCGTATTCTCCCCTCGACTTAAGTCTGTGCATTACACGCCTCGAAGGCAGTTACGCACTTGGGGTGGAGCAAGGCCAAAATCGGGGCGTTTCCAGGTGTTTCTCATGCAAATAAAACTTACGCGTACTCTCCCCCTGGCTTACGCGCTTTTCCTGTTAAGCACTTTTGAGGGCTGTATTAAGGTCAAGCGGCATCATAAGGCGAAATGGAATATTGCGTTTGATGTTGGTTATAGGCCAAATATTAATATTTTATTTTATTTAACATGGTAAAGGTTGAGATATTCAATATTCGATTGTTCATTCTTATTTCTAAACTACATTTCTCATAACCATAATGAATTATCTAACGAAATCATCATATGATATTACGCAACAGCCTCTTCTCCAATTAGTTCAATCACAAACGCATTACAATTACAAACATACAAACATGGTCATCAAGGTCACAACTGCGCTGTTGGTCCTGGCATCTGGGTCGTTCCAGAGAGTGGCTGGTGATGTCATGCACATATCACAGGCGTCTGTGTCAAGGTGTCTGTCACAGTTGGTTGAAGCTATGCTACACCACGTCAGCCACTTTAAAATTCCCCGAAACACCAGCTGAAACGGGGGGGGGGGTTCTACCAGGTCGTCAGGTTCCCCAGTGTTGGGGGGGCCATTGATTGTACTCACGCTGCAATCAGAACCCCTTCCACTAATAAGAATATGTACAGAGACCGTAGACATTGGCAAGGCATTAATGTTCAGGTTATGAGCGATCATGATACACGCATATTAAGCATCTGCGCCAAATTCCCTGGCTCGGCCCATGACGCCTATGTGCTGCGCAGCTGCTTGAAATGCCAAAAAATGCAATAAGTATTTGAAACCATATTAAGCTTGTGTCCAGTACTTATCACAGTGATACTTTGAGATTAGGCGAATAAAAATGACTATTTTACGTAACCCTCCTTCATTCGTATCCACTCCAAGTTCTTCTCCATGCACTTCCACTGCAGAAAGAGTGGATGCCAACTCCTCCTCCAGTGCCGTGAAATGCAATGGGGATGACTGTTGCCCACCTCCTGTTGCGTGCACACTTCTCTGGTGTGCAGAGAGCCGGGCTTTTGCCCCGCAGATTTTTCCGCGTGCGGGTTTGAATCCTTTGTTTGTTAAAGCGTGGCTGGTGTAAGAGGGGCACATTTTCAATGCTCTGATTACGCTGGTTGAGAACCGCTAAATTCTTTATTCAATATTTCATTATCGTGGCAGTTTGTTTGTTTGCATAGCTTTAATGCCATGTTGGCTAGCATAAGAAATAAAAAAAGAAATGCCTGCATTAATTCTTGTTCAACCCAAACCAGTGAAGTTGGCACGTTATGTAAATTGTAGATAAAAACAGAAAACAATGATTTGCAAATCCTTTTCAACTTATATTCAATTGAATACACTGCAAAGACAAGATGTTTAATGTTCAAACTGAGAAACTTTTTTTTTTTTTGCAAATAATCATTAACTTAGAATTTAAAGGCAGCAACACATTGCCAAAAAGTTGGCACCGGGGCCTTTTTACCACTGTGTTACATCGCCTTTCCTTTTAACGACACTCAGTAAGCGTTTGGGAAATGAGGAGACCAATTTTTGAAGCTTTTCAGGCGGAACTCTTTCCCATTCTTGCTTGATGTACAGCTTAAGTTGTTCAAAAGTCCGGGGTCTCCGTTGTCGTATTTTACGCTTCATAATGCGCCACACATTTTCAATGGGAGACAGGTCTGGACTACAGGCAGGCCAGTCTAGTACCCGCACTCTTACTACAGAGCCATGCTGTGCAGAACACAGCACACACGTGCAGAACCCGTGCAGAATGTGGCTTGGCATTGTCTTGCTGGCAACATATGTTGCTCCAAAACCTGTATGTACCTTTCAGCATTAATGATGCCTTCACATATGTGTAAGTTGCCCATGCCTTGGGCACTAATACACCCCCATACCATCACAGATGCTGGCTTTTGAACTTCGCGCCTATAACAGTCTGGATGGTTCCTTTTCCTCTTTGGTCCGGAGGACACGACATCCACAGTTTCCAAAAACAATTTGAAATGTGGATTCGTCAGACCACAGAACACTTTTCCACTTTGCATCAGTCCATCTTAGATGAGCTTGGGCCCAGCGAAGCCGACTGCGTTTCTGGGTGTTGTTGATTAATGGCTTTCGCATTGCATTGTAGAGTTTTAACTTGCACTTGCAGATGTAGCGACGAACTGTAGTTACTGACAGTGGTTTTCTGAAGTGTTCTTGAGCTCAAGTGGTGATGTCCTTTACACACTGATGTCGGTTTTTGATGCAGTACCGCCTGAGGGATCGAAGGTCACGGGCATTCAATGTTGGTTTTCGGCCTTGTCGCTTACGTGCAGTGATTTCTCCAGATTCTCTGAACCTTTTGACGATATTACGGACCGTAGATGATGAAATCCCTAAATTTCTTGCAATAGCTCGTTGAGGAATATTGTTTTTAAACTGTTCGACAATCAGCTCACGCATTTGTTCACTAAATGGTGACCCTCGCCCCATCCTTGTTTGTGAATGACTGAGCATTTCAAGGAAGCTGCTTTTATACCCAATCATGGCACCCACCTGTTCCCAATTAGCCTGTTCACCTGTGGGATGTTCCAAATAAGTGTTTGATGAGTATTTCTCAACTCTCTCAGTCTTTTTTTGCCACTCGTGCCTGCTTTTTTGAGACAAGTTGCAGGCATCAAATTCCAAATGAGCAAATATTTGTAAAAAATCACAAAGTTTACCTGTCCGAACATTCAGTAACTTGTCTTTGCAGTGTATTCAGTTGAATATAGGTTGAAAAGGATTTGCAAATCATTGTATTCTGTTTTTATTTACGATTTACACAACGTGCCAACTTCACTGGTTTTGGGTTTTGTAAATTGGAGTATAGTTTTTACAAGCGTGTTCCATTTTGCAATGGATCTGAGGTGTTCTGCTTATTGGGTGCAGGGTTGTGCTAATTGTGTGTAGTGTTTTGAAAAACCGGGCCCTGTTTTCAAAATTGTGCTTAAGCAATTGAAAAAACTGTAAGGATACAGACTATTGTTGACAGAGACCTGCTGGACATTATTGAAAATTGCGTGATCATTGACAATGTGGGTTTGAATTTCTCTAAGTCTGATTGCATTATTGGCCAAAACGATTTTTATGATCTCGCCCTCTTGCTCCTGTGTGAATATGGGGACCCTCCCTCCTTGGTTTCCCGACGTTCAATCCTATGTAGGCCAAACAAAATAAATGTTGCTTACTGTAAAATAATACAGGAATAAATACCAAAGCTATTCATATAGAACGTGCAATAAGCTATGGATTTTCAATTGACAGAACATAAGTTTCTCACCTGTGCTCTTGATGAAATGTTCGAACTATTGATGCCACCATGTACCTGTTTAGGTTAGGCTGTACTCTCAGTCCAGCCTCCCTCCGTGTTAGTCCGTAGTTTATTACATGGTCCACAAGTGTAGCACAAATTTTGTTAGACAGATTTGATTCCCTTCTTCTTTGTGCATGTCCTACCCCTCCTCCAGGTCTTCCGCTCCCTCTACCTCTTCTTTTTTGTGTCCGGATTCCTCCTCTCATCCGCACTCTCCCTCTTCCTCTGACACCGTCCATTTTTGTTGAAGACAGGTGGACTTACCTTTGCCTTTTTATTGTGCTTAAACCTGATTGGTGTGTCTACCATTAAGCACCTGTGTGTGTGCACACCTGGCGGCCAATTTGTTCATGGGTGAGTTCATTTGAAAGCCTTTGATTTGAAATGACAAGGAAATGACATCATGAAAATTTCTGTGTCAAATGTATACAAGTGTGTGTAGTGTTTTGCAAATCACTGTGTGTGCTGTTTTGCAAAAAAGTATGAGGCTGACAATGTGCTTACAGTTATGCAAATCTGGGCTGGTGTTTTGCTCCTTGAGTGTAAGGTTTTGCTAATTGCGGGAAAGTTTTAATTTTAGTGTGTAAGCAATCATAAAAAACTGTATTGAGCCAAGTAAATTTATGTTTAAGGAAACAAACAGTGAAACCATTTCGTCAGTCAAACCTTTTCTGAGGGAAGGGGGAGAAAAAAGAGTTGCTAGTGTTTTGGCAGCAAAAGCATTTAGGGTATTGTTGCCAGACGTCTGCGAAACAAGAATAGTCATTTTCATTTATTCTAAGGGTTCGGCAAGGATGAAAGTGGTCATTTTAATTTATTCTGAGCCTTCAGCGAGGTAAAAGTGAAAATTGCTACTTGAGTTTCATTAATCTGATATGTCGGCAAAGCTGGATCTTCCCATTTTTTGCCACTTGCCAATCGGGCTCGTGGCAGAAAGAAGTGACTAGCCCTCAGAAGAGCCCTCAATACAGGCCCGACTGAAAAAGACTGGAATATCACGTGAAATTTAATTGCACAGGTACAAACTTTATTAAAACACTTTATATAAATAAAAAAGAAATTTAAATAAATAAAAAACACACAGTTTAAATGAAACAGATTATTTCATATGTCTTGAGTTTGAACACTACCCGGCCAAGAAAGTCGCTTCTTGGATTTAACTAAACAAAAAGGTCAGCGCCTTCCACTGGATAATTACTTCAGTGATTAATATGTATCAACTGGTAACAAGTTATTTAACCCCAACTGATGCGGTTAGTAGCTTCTCATTTTTAAGCAACAATGTCAGATCGTAATCTGTGGTCGTGGAAAAGGTGTTGTTATACTCTGTTTCAGAATGTCAAATTATTGGCCTGCATCGGGCAAAGAAAACAACTGGGTGGTTAACTGCTGTTAGGAGCTATACATTTAAATTTGGTTAAGAACTGTAAATATGGCAGCTTACCACCCTGCGAAAACAACGGTCACAAGCGTATTCTATAAGTGTAATCATACAGTAAACATCATACAGTAGGCAAAAAAGAGAAATGTTACGTCACTATTAAGAGTGGGATAATGACGTTGATCTTTAGGCATGGGTACGCTGACAAAGCAGCCATGAACCCATTGCAAAATCTGAAGGACCCAGGGTTCAAATTACACATGGGCTTCGGGAATCTCATTTTCCAGTGCGCACCACTACTAAAACATGTCACATGCAGGATTCTAGAGAGTTGGAAAAATATGTTAGATACAACAGTCCCTTGGAACAAAGTTTTTAAAATCCTTTACAATATATCACTTGATCCAAAAATAAGATATTTTCAATATAAGTTAATATGCAAGTTTTTAACAACTAAAAAGATGCTAAATATATGGGGAATAGAGTCATCACCCCTGGTGGGTTTGAAAAAAAACAAACAAACGAACAAAAAAAACATGTCACATGCTCATGCATAAATACAAATGCGTGGCAGCATGGTCAATAACATAACATCAAAAGTCTTTGCCTTTTAAGCATGCACTTATGCGCTCGGTTTCCCTGCTCTTTATATTCCCTGACCACCTGCTTCGGCAGCAAGATCTTTAATTGAAACAGGGCCTGCGCCAGAACTGAAATTTTGGGGGCTAAGATACTCCTCTTTATGACAACAATTAGTCCTAGCTAGTTCTCAATCAAGTGGCAATTGAAGACTTGGCTTCTCTCCCCCATGTGATCTAACAGCAACAAAATATTGGACTACATTCAGTAAAAATTATTTAATTATAATTAGGACTATGCTCTGGCACTCAGCTATGGTCATTTTTTTCCCAGCTAGAGCGACATTTCAAAACTCTTCAGCGATTGAAGGTAATTTTGTTAACAAGTAAGTGGTGTCATCCGTTTATGTTTTCAAATTCAAATTTATATTTCAAATTTTCAAATATTAAAAGGGCTCAGTTTTAACATTTGAAATGTTATCTATGTTCTGTTGTAAATTCCATATTGGCTCATGTGATCTGAAAGTCATTGCATTTTGAATTTATTCACAATTTACACTTCGCCCCAACTATTTCAGAATTGGGGTTGTAGAACTCACGGCTATGATTCATAAAGAAAATAAGAGCTTTTCCACACATGATGCAAAGAGAACTCACAAGATTGGGACTTAACAGCTTTGTAGCCCTGAGAAAACCTCTCATCACTGAGGCTAATTGGAAAAAAAGGCTTTAATTTGCTAGGCAGCACAAATATTGGAGTCTGGAGCAGTGGAAAAAAGGTCATGTGCTCTGATGAGCCCAGAATTACCCGCTTCCAGAGTGAGAAGAGAGTAAGAGAGTAAGTTAGAGAGTAAGAAGAGAGGCAAATGAAGTATTGTACACATCATGCCTAGTGCTTTCTGTGCAATCCTGTGGGGGCAGTGTTACAATATTGGGCTGCTTCCCTTAGTCAGGTCTTGGCTCAGCATCAATATGTGCCCAAAAATGCAGTCAGCTGACCACCTGAATATACCAAATGGCCAGGTTTTTCCATCAATTGATTTTTTTCTTCCCTGAGGTCAAAGGCATTTTACAAGATGACAATGGCAGGATTCATTGGGCTCAAATTGAGAAAGATTGGTTTAAGGAGCACGAGACATCATTTTGATATTGGACACCACAGAGTCCAGACCTAAATCCCATTAAGAATCTTTGGGAAGTGCTGAAGAAGCCTTTATATAGCGGTCCAACTCTCCTGTTATTAATACATGATCTTGGCGAAAAATTAAAGCAGCTCTGGACAGAAATAAATGCTGTGACTTTGCATAAGCTTATTGAAACGGTGCCACAACGTATGCATGCTGTAATCAAAGCTAATGGCAGTCCAACAAAGTAATGCACATCTGACTTTTTGCTGGGCAGTGTGGGTTACACCGTGAATAATGCGAGCACCAGCTCCTGCAGCTGTTACACTGTGGCACCTCCCTGCCCATGTCGTATTGTTGGGGGCATTCGGGGCTGTTTCCAGTGGGCAGTGCAGTGTTTGACTGCTACGGTTATAGACCACCCAGCCAACTCTCATTACCCTATCCATGCTGCAGTACTACACAAAAGATTATGGCTCTCTGGAATGTAGAATCTGGAATGTACCAATCTTAGTCCCATCATGCCTTGCTTTGTGCTACCAGCGTGGGAATGGAACCGAGGGGCAGGGCAGTGTGAGCCACTCTTCCTATCTCAGCTCTGAGGTCCCTGAGTTGCCTCCTGCCTTCACCACTCAGGCCTCTCATTATGATGCTCTGTGAACTCACTAAAATGCCGTACGTAAGCACATTCGGGACCCATTTATAATATTCTCTCCCTCGGTGTGTGTGTGTGTGTGTGTGTGTGTATGTATGTGTGGTAGGCAGGGTCCATGTGCATGTTTGTGTGTGTGTGCACTGGGTAGGAAGTGCGGTACATGAATGTAAGTATGTGCATGTGCACACATCTGTGAGTGTGTATGTGTGAGTGCAGTGAGTGTTATTCAGGCTGAGTCCATGTGTATGAGTATTTATATGGGCTTGGTTGTTGCATACATACTGTCAGGGCAGACAGTGCACAACCCAATTCCAAAAGGGTCACCATTATGGAAAATGCAAATAAAATTGAAAAGGTTTGATTTGCCATTTTACAGGCATAGGAGCAATTTTGTACCAATAATGATGCGACTAGTTGCAATAATAAGATGAGGTGAAACAGGTTACGTTAAACAGGTGAGCAAATTGTGTTATAGTTAAAAGTAGTCTCTGAAAATATCCGAGCCCCTTAATATGGGTTGAGGGTCACCAATTTGCTAATGAATGGATAAGCATAATCCATCACTTCGAGAACATTTTAAACTAGAGGCACTCGTAGAGTACATACCTTGCGTGTCATAGGATTTCAAGATGGCTGCCGTGGCGGCCATATTGTTTCACTGATCATGGTGAAAATCAATTGGGTCCATCCTTGATGTAATAGCAATCACCCACTAAATTTCAGACAAATCCATGCATTACTTTTTGAGTTATGTTGTTCACAAACAGACAGACAAACAAACAAACAAACAAACAAACAGGGGCGAAAACATAACCTCTGCCCCAAATTTGGCGGAAGTAAAGATGGAAGGAATTCAGTCAGATCTTGGTGTCTGTAGAGTAAGGCTTACAATAACCTTGGAATGTGCGATATTTCCAATCCCTTAGACGTCACTGTCTTAACCCCATAAAACCTATGGACCCTAAGATGGGTCCGTGAAATATAACTGCTGTATTCAAACTTCTGGAAGGTCAGGCCTATTTTAAATCTTAATTGAGATTCCAAAATGTCCACCTATCCCAAAAACAGCACATGGACAAAACTATTGGGACACAACTCTTAATTATTTAATTCCGGTGTTTCTTTCAGACCCATTGCCTCAGGTGTATAGAATCAAGCATCTATTCATGTGGTTTGCATTTACAAGCATTTGTGAAAGAATTGGTTGTTCTAAAGAACTCAGTAAATTCAAGCAAGGTATTGTCATGGAATGCCACCTCTGCAATAAGTCATTTGCGAAATTTCTTCGCTGGGAGATTTACCACTGTTAACTGTGAGTGGTACCATTTAAAAGTGGAGGCATGTAGGAACAACAGCAACTCAGCCATGAAGTAGCAGACCACTTTTTCTAAAGTCACAGAGTGCTGTGGCACATGGTGCGTAAAAATCACAAATGATCTGTTGACTCACTAACTGCAGAGTTCCAGACTTCCTCTGGCATTAACATCAGCACAAACACTGTGCGCCTGGAGTTTCATGGAATGGGCATCCATGGCCGAGCAGCTGCATTCAAGTCTTACATCACCAAGTTTAATCCCAGGTGTCAGATGGTGTGGTGTAAAGCACGCCACTGCTAGACTCTAGAGCTGTGGAGACGTGTTCTGTGAGGTGACGAATCTTGCTTTTCTGTCTGGCAGTCAGATGAGCGAGTCTGAGTTTGCCGAATGCTAGGAATGATACCTGCCTGACTGCATTGTCAGTTAAGGAAAATCTTAATGCTGGACTGTGCCCAGTGAGCAAAGCAAAGTCCATGAAGACATGGTTGGTCAGTTTGATTTGGAAGAACTTGACTGACCGGCATAGACCCCTGACCTTCACCTCAAACACTTTTATGATGAAATAAAATGGAGATCGCAAACCAGGCCTTATTGTCCAACATCAGTGCCTGATCTCACAAATGATCTTTTCGGTGAATGAGCGAAAATTTCCACAGACACTCTCAAAATTCTTGGGGAAAGCCTTCCTAGACGAGTGGAAGCTGTTATAGCTGCAAAGGAGGGACCAAGTCCGTATTAATGCCATTGGATTTATAAAAGAATTTCAGAAAAGTTCCTGTAGATGTAACAGCCATGAGTCCCGATACTCTTGTGCAGACGGTTTATTGCTTGCTAAAATACAGGGAAGTGCAGATAAAATGGCGACCAAGGTTTAGATATTTTCCATTTGATATAATGCTGTGGCCATAAAACCATGGCATTCTGAGTGTGAATATTTCTGTAAATTTAAGTGTAATTGCTTTTGCGAAGCGCTGGAACCAGCAGATACAGAATAAGTGTGATATTGTCCTATAATACAATAAGAAATGCTTTTAATGACTTTGAATGTACTTGTTAAAAAAATTTGTATGTCAAGTTAGCACAATGTGCTTTAACAAAATGCAGGGTTAAAAAAATTGAGTGGACACTTCCATGGAACCAAATTTTGACAAGGCCTCCACCATCATAATAAGCTGAAAACTAAAACATTCTGTTAGGAAAATAATGTGTTATGTACAGTTTTTTGTCATCAGTGAGGCTTCTGCATTCATGTTTTTATCTCGTGTGAAAAATGGATAGTCTCATGGATATCCTTTAAGATGTAGTCTGGAGAATAGATTATCAAGACAAACAAAATAATGTGGTTATTAATAATAGCCTTTATCTCTCCATAAAATGATTACAGACCTCAAGTGCATATTCCATAAATGTACGCTACATATAGTACACTGCCCTATAACCAAGTTTCTATTTATATAATACTCATGGCTTCATATCTTCAGATATTGTAAAAATTGAAATGCATCACAGCTCTGCAGGGAAATAAATTGGGATGGGACTGCCGGGTTGGGATATTACAAACATAGCTTTGTTTGTTGCTCAAGCGCCGAGTGTTGGCCAGCCAGACGCTCATCTGTAAGATTCTGAGCTTGCTCATGTTTGGGTATCCTTCGACCTCGTTCTGAACTTGCAAAGTTTCAGCCTATGAGTGTAAAGAAGCAGTGGCTGACAGGTGCCTGCTTCGGAGGAGAGCCACAGACTATCCCTCTCACCCGAGTTGGCAACATGGGGACGCCTATGAGCAAGCTTATGTACATACTTCTCGCATTAGTCATTCCAGATTCAGGTCGGATTGGAGATGCCAAATTAAAAAAAAAAAAAGTCTTTAGTTATAACTTGGCCTTCACAAAGTCCAGACCTTAATGTGATCGAGCAAATCTGTTGTAACATCAAAAGAATCTCTTTGGAATGAATTTAAAACCATATAGCATGGTTTAGCGAGAGAGGAAATAAAAAAAATGTGCAAAAAGTATGCTGAAAGATTGCTGTAATCAAAGCAAAGGGTGGGCAAAGTAGATGTTCACTTTTTCCTCTCAAAAAGCATTACTATTTTTGTTTTTTTTTATTTATCGTTATCTGTTTACTTAATGTCATGTATTTGATCCACTATTACATGAAATAAATTAAGAGTTTGTTTACAAAATGCAATAAGAGCCAAAATGACAATAAATTGAGATAATATCAGAGAGTGATGACCCTGAGCCTCTTACACATGATGCAAAAATCTATTTTTAGAAATTCATACTATAAGGTGTATATTTTTTCCTGGTCAAAGTTTGCATTTTTCTATAAAATGCAATATGCACCAACATAGAAAAAGCTGATATACTCAAAATGAGCAAAATGGATATACACTGTCCTCCGTAATTATTGGCACTCCTGGTTAAGATGTGTTCTTTAGCTTCTAATAAATTCAGTTTTTTTCTAAATAATATAGGACCACAATGAAAAAAAGAGCAAAATTCAACCTTTAATTCAAGTGCATTTATTCAGTGGGAAAATAATCCCACATTAAGAAATAATTCTTTTACATCAAATCATGTGTGCCACAATTATTAGCACCCCTGATGTTAATACTTTGTACAACCCCCTTTTGCCAACAAAACAGCACCTAATCTTCTCCTATAATGTTTCATAAGTTGGGGAAATACAGAACGAGGGATCTTCGACCATTCCTCTTTGCACAAACTCTCTAAATCATCCAGCGACCTGGGTCCTCTCCTCTGCACTTTCCTCTTCAGCTCACTCCACAGGTTTTCAATGGGGTTGAGGTCAGGGGATGGAGATGGCCATGGGAGGAGCTTGATTCTGTGTCTGGTGAACCATTTCTGTGTAGATTTGGCCACATGTTTAGGGTCATTATCTTGCTGAAAGACCCAGTGATGACCCATCTTCAGCTTTCGGGCAGAGGCCACCAGATTTTGATTTAAAATGTCCTGGTATTTGAAACGTTCATGATGCCATGCACCCTAACAAGGTTCCCAGGGCCTCTGGAAGAGAAACAGGCCGACAGCATCACCAATCCTCCCCCATACTTCACAGTGGGCATGAGGTGCTTTTCTGCATACTTATCTTTTGTGTTCCGCAAGACCTACATAGAGTGTTTGTTGCCAAATGTGTTATGATTCTGCTCTGACTGTCATGATTCTAATCTGCTTTGCCTTGTCCCTGATCTGTTTTGCCATGTTTCTTTACGTTCTGCCTGATTTGAATTTCGATCTTTGCTATGTCTGATCATATCTTGAATTATGTATTGTGATTTAGTTGCTTAGATTTGTTCATGTATTGTCTAGTTTAGTTTTTCCTTGTTTTGTATTTTGCCATATTCTATTCCTGCAGTCAGATTCCGGTCCATGTTTTGCTTCCACCCATGCATTGCACTTTGTCTCCCCCTGTCTGGTCTCATGTCATGTGATTGCTCACAGCCCTAGTATTGAGTGCCACACTTTTGGGCGATTTAATGGTTTCTGGGATTTCAATCATTCCTTCCAATCTCGTTTACTTCCCTCATCTTGCTTTTTCACGGTGGCACAGTGGTTAGCATTGCTGCCTCACAGCAAGAACGTCATGGGTTTGAATCCGGCCTGGGGCCTTTCTGTGTGGAGTTTGCATGTTCTCCTGGTGTTTGTGTGGGTTTACTCCAGTTTCCTCCCACAGTCCAAAGACATGCATATCAGGTTAATTGGACACACTAAATTGCCCATAGGTATGACTGTGAGAGTGAATGGTCTATGAATGGTGTGTGCGCCCTGCAATGGATTGGCAACCTGTCCAGGGTGGGTCCCTGCCTTTGCCTGTAGCCAGCTGGGATAGGCTCCAGCTTGCCCCGCGACCCTAGTGAGGAATAGGCGGGTATAGAAGATGAATGAATGAACAAACATTGTACATAGTACTAACTTACTAACTAGCACTAGGGATTGTATAGCTGCACTCTACTAATTGACTAACGATCTCTCAGCATTCGCCCTGTTTTAGTCTCCGCCTCTAGCCTTCACTCAATGTACTTTGCTGTGCTTCTAGCAGATTCTCTGCACCTGTCACTGTTCTGCCACTCAGTCACTCTGTGCACGTAGAAATCCCTAACCGAATCTGTTTGTTTTGTCTATAGGGTGTCTTGTGATCCCTGTCCGCGTTTTGGCTTTTGCCTATTTTATGTAATTAGAAACTTCCTCATGTTCATTCCTTTGTAATTAGTTTGATCCAATTAACCTGTTTCCTGCATAGCATGTGACTTTCCTCTTGTCTATTTAAACAGTCTTTTCAGTCACAGCTCCTGTTAGAATGTTGATCAATACTTCTTCGTGCAGAGCGCCTTGTATGCCATTGAATATTGTTTCGCTTCAACTGGATAGTCCGACCTTGATTCTTGCCATTGCCCTTTTTGTATTATTTTTGTCTTTTTGGATTTCAACCTATTTTTGTATGACCATGATTTCTGTGTGGATTCCCTGTGTATGACCCTTGGCTTTGTTCATCGACTATGACTTTTTGCCTCTCGTTTTTGTACCTCTGCTCATCTGTCTCACTGGTTCTGACCCCTGCCCGTCTAGTCAATACTGTTTTTGGATTTCGTATTGTGGCTTGGTAATTCCTATTTTTTGGCTTTGACTCGGGCTCCAATAAAGGCATACGTTTTTTTTGGATTTCTCTCTCTTGCGTGTGGTTCCTGAACGCACCGTCACAAAAAAGCTCTATCTTGGTCTCATCTGACCAAAGCACACGGTCCCAGATGAAGTCCCAGTACCTCTTAGCGAACTCCAGACGTACGCGTTTATGATTGAGTGAGAAAAGGTTTTCTCCATGCATGCCTCCCAAACAGCTTGTTGGCATGTAGATAGCGCCTGATGTTTTGGAGACTGTGACCCCAAGATGCTACCGTTTGTTGCAATTCTTTTAACAGTGTGCTTTGGAGAACTTTTTGTTTCTCTTACCATCCTCCTCACTGTGCGTTGTGAAAAAATAACCTTGCGTCCTCATCCAGGCTTGTTTACCGCTGTTTTAGTTGTTTTAAAATTCTTACAGATTCCTCTGACAGTAGATATTGGCAGGTGCAGGTGAGTGGCTATTTTCTTGTAGCCATCGCCTGACTTGTGAAGGTCGACACATCTGCCTTACTTGGATGGTGTGTTTCTTTGTCCTTCCCATGTTGAAGAGTGTATCAGTGAAATGACCTCTGTGTCACGTCATATTTATACCCCAGGGAAATAAGAAGTGATGAATTACTAATTAAATGTTTCTAGATACTCTGATCAACTTTGTAAACTGCTGTAGAAATTACAGAAGTACTTCAATTATATTTATTTCCTAGGAATTGTTAGGGGTGCCAATAATTGTGGAACAGGTGATTTTATGAAAAATTATATCTTAGTCAGGGATTTTTTTCCCCTTAAAATTCACTTGAGTTGAAGGTTACATTTTTCGACAATTTTCAGTGTGATAGCATTCTTCTGCAATTTATTTTAAGGCTTTAAACATATCTTAACCAGGGATGCCAATAATTTTCGAGTGCGCTGTATTGCGTTTTGGAAACAAACTCTGACTTACTTCATCTATATGATCTGATATTACATGAAATATATACTTGAATAGTACTTGCTTTCTGATTTATTTTCATTTTGCTAAGCATATGATCATTACTACACACTACTGTATAGGGATGGCTATGACCTGAATGATTAGGAATAAAATCTAAATTTTCACCAAATGCCAGTCGTAATTTCTCTTGCTTTGAACAATGAAATTGAGATGTATTTCAAGATAGTGCATGATTTTATTTTAAACATTTAAAAGTACACATTTTACAGTGAAAACAACTTGAATGTACTGAACACCTTATTGGCAACAAAAAGATTTTCAAATGGATGTAAAATGGATTTACTCACAGCACGCTATGCAAACAAAGTTACATAAATTTCGTAAGTATTTAAATTTTGGAATCTATTAGACATATTCTCAAATTTCATACTGCTTCACAACTTTTTGATAAAATGGACAGTTATATTTTATCATTATAAAGTGAGCAGACATTCTATTGTATAGTTTTTTGAGTAAACCATTTTTTTATTGTAAATCATGTAAAGCAAACAGGAACAGGTGGAGAGCAGTTTGAACATGTTTTAATAGATGAGGATCCAGCCCACCTTATCCTCCAACTAGTGAGGACATTGTTAATGAGTTAATGAGGCGGGGTCAGTATGTCGCAGTACATGTGCTTTATATTTGATATGAAAATGTCAGTCCCTGCTGGGCTGTCATGCAGCACAAAGGATTTGATTTGATTGGATAACAATTCCCATTAGCTGGTGCCATAGCAACCAGCCAGTCTTTCAAGGGCTGATCCCACAAGCAGGATTTCTCAGTTAGCTTGATAATTGCAGCAAATACAACCTGGAAACCTCTCAAGTCTTGGACATGGACTAAAGCAAAAACTGCAGTTCCTGGTTTTTCTTATAGCATTTATTTGGCTTACTCAGCAATCCTGCCTTCTGGAACAAGTCTTTGCGTTCCAAAAAAACCAAAAAAAAAAAACCCCACATATAAAGCAGTCACCGTTAAAAACTATGTAGGCCTACTTCCCAATACAGAAATTCAAAACCTGAACTCAACACACAATACATGATAAACCAATCTAAAATGATAAAATAATCAGACATATTTTGAGAAATCACTTATTACAAATAAAACTAACAATTAGAATGCCTGAGATGGCATGCAAAATAAAGCAATATCCAACAAAACATATCAACAACCCAGCCAGCAAAATAAATGACAGCCAAAGAATAAGTTCCTTTTTGAAAGCCAATTTACTACAAATGCAGCAGAGATATTAGGACAGGTAATTCCAGAGAGATATTGATCTTTAAATAAAAGATTTCAATATAGCTTTAGTTCTCAGACGAGGCACTATAAACTGATTATTTCTGGACACTGTAGGGCTATGGTTAAGCATGGCTTTACTTATGGCTCTAAAATGGTTCCAAACAAGAGGAAATGGGGGTTTTACTGTTACTGACTGACTTTAATAAAACACTTGAACAAAATTACAGCCTCTTCTGGCCTGTAAGCTAGAAGAGGCAATCTTGCATTTAATTCATAAAGGATCTGAGTGAACGACCCAGAGCCACCAGTGCTGCTCTTTTTTGAATAACTGGACCATCTTGAGCACACCACCTGCAGCAGACAACGAGACCATAGTACAAGACATAAGTGGGGATAATCATCTAAATAAGCACATTTAATGGTAATACCAACTGCTCTACTCATCTTTAAAATGATATAAATGAGACCAAAATAGACCACAATCTAGCATCACTTTAAAGATTTTATCACTTTCAACTTGATGGACTGTGGAATTGCATCAGTTCAAATCAAGCTCTTGGACACCAGATAACCTGTGCCTTGTTTCCAACACAGCACTTTTTGCCTTAAAGAAGGGAGGAAAAAGTCAGCAATGTACAGCAGTGTGCAGTGAAGGTGATTATACACCACCACTTTCATCGAAAAGGGGTCCTAATATATTATGTCTCCATCATTTCTTTTTGATGAAAATGAGGTAAAAATATGGGTAATAACCAAAAACACTGAAAACATCAATTGAAGGAGCTATTACTAAAACCCCATAAGTCACACTTGACTTGACTTGACTTGACTTGCGGGGTTTTAGTAATCAGTGCTTCAATTTTTGTAACAACTGAAAGGTGTCGCAATTTATGTTTTGACTCTTGCATTGCCTGAATGCATGTTTGAAGTCTCATTCCATGATTATTGATGCAAAAAAAATTGATGAAACTTGGTTTGAGGCAACATTATTCTGCTAAATTACCTCTGATGGTCAGTTGTTCCAGTATATAAGGTGGCAAGAACTTTGAGCAGAGTCACAGTGTTACTGTTAAACATGAAGGCATGACGGAGGTTGCTCTCTGAGATTGTTTGTAGTTGCATTGTGGCCATAGATCATGCTGAAGACGTTAAATGCTACCATTGCACTGTAAGAAACACCATCAAGCATTTCAAAGAGACTGGTTCACTGAATTCTAGAGGCAGTAGAGGTACAAAACATAATTTAAAGCCTCAGATGTTCGTTATCTGTGTATGACAGATTTTCATATCTAAAAAAATCGGCAGTTGACGGCACGACAACTCCATAGTGATATTAATAGCCCCAGAAGTGAAGAGATGAAAGTATCAAGATCTGTTTTCTCCAGACACCTGTCCCTCACGAAAAAGAAGTTTATTCAAGCGTACTATTAGTATACATCTTCTGAACGAAAAAATAAGAGAGTATACATTCAGTTTACTTTTGATGTATTTATCTGAGATATACTTAGCAAAGTAATACTTAAGTATACTTGGCTTATACTGAAAAGTACACAGAAAAGTCTAAGTTTATTTGGCTCATACTTGTATCTAAACTAAACTAAACTAAACTTGTATCTAAAATATTCACGTCTAATGTTCAAGTATACTGGCTTGCAGTTAGGTTACTACCAAAAGAATAAGCACATTAAAATATTTTTACCATACATATTGGCTTCTTTGAAGTATACTGCACTATATTTTTACTCAGTTTTTACTATCTCGTGGACTTACATATTCCACATGTATGTTTGCAGTAACAAGTGAGCTTTGGGGCAGCATAGCAGAGTACATGGGTGGAGCTGAACTTGGATTTTATGCAGTGTTATTAACCCACACAGAAACAGATAAACATTTGTCGAATTATATTTGAGAAAAAATTTGACCATTATTCCAGTTTTGACAGACTTGATACATACTCTTACCAAAAAAAGTTCAAGTTTAAGCAACAAAAACTTGAAGTACCTATTTAGTTTACATCTAAGTTTTATTTTGTACTGCAAGTACACTACAAGTGAACTTTTAAGTACACTGTAAATTGTTAGATTGTTGTATACCTCTAGCATACTTTTCAATTAAGTATACATTTAAAATATACTGCAAGTAAACTTACAGATATACTGTTATTTTATTAGTTGTATATTTCTAGTAAACTTTTCAGTTCATGAAAGTATACTGTGAAGTATACTTCTAGTAAATGTAAAGATGAACTATTAGTTCAGTAGTTATATACTTCTAGCACAATGTCTAATTTTTAAAAGTATACCTTGAAGTATACTGAAAGTAAATTCAGATGTACTACAACTTCACTTGTTATACACTTCAAGCCAACTATTTAGCTCATGAAAGTACACTTTGAAGTATACTGTAAATAAACAAATTGGTAGACTACAAGTCCACTCGCTCGATACTTCAAGCCCTCTATAGCTTAAATTTAGTTTTAAATTTTCAGTGAGCTAAAAGTTTTTTTTTATATATATACTTCAAGTATACTTCAAAGTCTTCTTTAAACTAACTTAACATCATACTCACAGTTTATGATTATTGCAATCTAAAACATATTACTGTCGCTATTCAAATTTCATTTAACATAAGTAGACGAGAGGTTACCTCATGTACTCTACTAGTAGCAATGCTGAAGTGCATTCTGCTTTAATTTACAGGTGAAGGTGCTTACAAGAATTTACAATGGAACACATACTCAAGATTGAGAACAAGATTGATTCCTTTATAAATTAAATTTTCAAACACAATATTGTATTGGATGCCAAAATATAAGAACACAGGGATGGCAACTCTTATTGAAATTCCGATTCTAAACAAAAGAAAAATCCTCTTTCTCTCATAAGGAACCAGAAATATGCATAAAATATTAATTAGCAATGCCTTCAGCCTGACCAGTAGGCAGAAGGACTCAAGAAGGACTGATAAAATATTCTGAATGAGTACACCGATGAGCTGTTTTTTGGTTAATGGAGTTCTGTATCTCAGTCAAAAATATGACTGACTAAAGAAAAGATGCAGCAGTGCTGTAATACTTGAAAGATGGAACATTCTGCTTAATAAAAGATTGAATCATTTTTAAACAAGATTGTGGAAATCAAAGCCCTGCATATTGTACCTGTACCAAACATTGCTGTGTTTAAGTTGAGATATCAGTTCAATCTAGCTGGCCATTATGTGCAGATTCACTGATAAATGTACACAGTATTTTCAAACATGAGATTAAGAAGACTGAAACGTCAATGCTATCTGACATAGTGAAAATGCAATGTCTGTACTAGTTTAAAAGCTAGCAACCCTTGCACAGCTTGATCTTAACCAGCTGTGTGGCTGAAGCTAAGTGGCCGTCAGCTTGGTTTGTGCTTGGATGAGAGACTGCCTGGGAAACTAAGTTGTTGTTGGAGGAGGTGTTGGTGAGCCAGTAGGTTGGGATCTTTCCTCTGGTGGAATAATATACAATACTGAAGATGTTGTGTGTCTAATGAGATGTGAACCTGAAGTCCTAACTCACTGTGGTTGTTAAACATCCAATGACATTCTTCAGGTTTACTACCAATATACCCCACAGTATACTTTCATGAACTGTAAGGTATACAACTAATAAACTAGCTCTATATCTGTAAGTTTACTTGCAGTATACTTAAATGTATAGTTTCATAAATTGAAAAGTATACTAGAAGAAAATTAGCTCACTTACAGTATACTAAAAAGTTCACTTGTAGTGTACTTGCAGTATAGAATAAAATGTAGATGTAAACTAGATGGGTACTTTCAGTTTACTTTGCTTAAACTTGAAGTATACTTAAAAGTATACTTTTATAAACTTAAAATGTTCCAATTTAGTCCGAAGAAGTATTAAATTAGTATACTTTCAAGTACAATTCAAGTACATGGTCCGTAGCATACTTGCTATACTTATACTCAAGAATACATAAAATGAACTTCAAGTATACTATATTTTGCTAAGGGGTGTTAAAATGATCTGATGGTCATGTTGCTTCCAAGAGCTGCCAACATCAAAAAAAGTCTTGGAGTTTGCCAACAAATTCAAGGATTGGACAGCAATAGACTGGGAACAAGTCCTTTGGACCGATGAATCAAAATTAAAAATTTCTCACCCTAACAAGGAACTTATGTGCGCCGTAGAGTTGGAGAACATATCAAAAATGACCGGTTAACCCCCTCAGTGCAATATGGAGGTGGCAATATTATGGCTTAGGCTTCAGTCTGCTTGAAATGAGCCAGTGATCTCATGAAAATCAGAGGAATCATGGATCAAAAGGGGTGCCACAGCATCCTTGTGAGACTCGCATTGCCATCTGGAAAGAGACTGATTACGGTCATATAATGGTCCTGAACACACATCTAAGTTGTGCAAGAGTTATTTCAGTCAAAAAGACATCTAATGATGATCCAATATTCTATGAAATAAATACTTGAAATGTACTTGGTTTCGGATTGCTTAATTTTTTTAAGTGTATGATCATCACTGCACACTACTGTACTTTCCATACCATACACAACTTTTAGTTCTTAATTTCTCTTCTATACTTCATTAAATATATTGCATGATGGTGCATCATGATACAGGGTGGACTCATCAGCATAAAGACTTACTTTAGCATGCTCTGTCACCCAAGTTAGATCATGGATAAATCCTGTGAACAGCAGAGGTCTCAGGGAACTGCCCTGTGGAACATCAATCTCATTTCTGTCATTGCCTAGGCTGAAATGCAGACACCGGTTTTGATCTGGAAGACGGATAGCTCAGCATCCACATTAGTGCAGGAGGATTAAAACCATAGCTTTCAAGTTTTGTCATCTAGAGAGTATGGTCAAACACAGTGAATGCAGTACTGAAATCTAACACTGCTCCCAGTAGCATATTGAGTGTATTGCTCAAATAGCCCTAGGCCAGGCATCAATCTGTATAAGGGCAGTAGGAGTTGAGTGGCAAGATTTATATGCATGCACAGACTCTGTTACCACCTTATTTTTCCACATTTCATAACAAGCTTGAATTTGTGCATACACAACCTTTTCCATAACTTTGCTCAAAGCTGCTAGAATGCTCACGAGTTGCACTTAATATCAGCAAATTTGGTAAAGGTATAATTATCATCACTTCCTTCCACTTTTTGACATAAGCCCAGTCATAATCTATTAAGAGTACAACAATGTAATGCCAGCAGTCACTCAGTGATATACTATCCTGGTTGCCTATACCTGCTAACTTTCCCTCAAGAAGAGTGGATTAACCTCTCAACCTGGTGAAATTCAAATACACAGCCATTATGTGAGGTAGCATTCAGGAACCAGAGGCAAGGCGAAAAATATCGAGTAAACTTGTTCTTTATTGGATCTGGGGTGGAAACCCCTGCAGGGCGATAAACAGTACAATCCAAAATCAGAATACAGTAGTCGTAATCCAATTTGTAAACAGGGCAGCAAACATAAAACTCAGGGTCAGGTAAAGCAAGTTCTGTACACGGGCTCAGGAATATCAAAGACAAAGTCAAACTCAAAATCCGGGACGTCCAGTCAGAAGTATATCACGAAGAGTACAAGGCATAAACGATTACAGTACAAGGAAAACATTCTGACAAGAGCTGGTAGCGAAATGACCGCTTAAATACACATACGGGAAGTCACATGCTATGATAGGGAACAGGTGAGCTGGATCAGACTAACTAACAAAGGAATGAACAAGAGGAAGTTCCTAACCACATGAAATTGGTGAAAGCTAAAACACGGACAGGGATGACACAGACAGCCTATGACAAACAAACGACTCCGGTTAGGGAGTTCTAAAGTGCACAGAGTGAGAGGCAGAACAGTGTTTAACCAGGTGCGGAGAATCCGCTGAAGCACAGCAAAGTAAATTGAGTGAGGCAAGGGGCGGATACTAGAGCAGAGCGAGTGCTGAAAGCTCGTTAGTCAATTAGTAATGTGCAGCTATACAATCACCAGCGATCGTTAGTAAGTTAGTACAAAAGTACTATAAACAATGTTAGATAATGTTAGTAATTTGTATAAAATAATAAACTGTTAGTATTTGTTAGTAAAGATACAAAAACAGTAAGGCGAAGGAAGCAAACGAGATTGGAAGGAATGTTTGGAAACCCAGAAACCATGAAATCACCTGAAAACGTGGCACACAAGACTGGGGAATAAAACTGTCACATCACATATGACCAGACAGGGGAGACAATGTGCAATGCAGGGCATGGAAAATACAAAAACCAGAATGATAATCTAAACTGTGAATATGAGAAATGGCAGGCAAAGGACCTGACAAGGAAAGACAGGCAAAATACAAAACGTGGCATGGACTAAATCAAAAAACATGGCTTGGAAACAGAGTCATAACAAAAACATGGTCAGGGAACAGCAGAATCATAACACATTATTAACCATTTGAATATTCCTGATAAAGTAATTTGTATCACAACCCTCCTGTCGCCGTTATTGTTTCCTCCTCCATTCCAGCAACCAGCGCAAGTTTTGTGGTTTTGTCTCCTTTATTTGATATGTGGTCTTATCTTCTTCCCCACGCGCAGATGTGATCCATTATAATCCCTGCTCTGCGTGTATGTGGTCTGTGTATAGAAGCTTACTTTCTCTCTAGTATGGTTGCTGGATTGTAACAATTTGTCCTACTAAGCTTACCAGTCAGTTTATCTTCTAGTATTGAGCAAAGCTCTTCTTTTGTGTGTTTATTGGTTCTTTAATGATAGCAAAAATTAAATTACTTTTCAGTGTCTTATTAACTGGAACAAACACCCAAACATTAATCTCATTCTCCAGGAATGGGACCACGGTACTGTTAATCTTCTATTGTAGTCTGTTCTTCAAAGATCCTCTGATTAGTCTAAAATAATAAAGCACGAAAGTAACTCCGAAGAAAGACAAGGCTTTCATTTTGTTATTTCTATATTTCGGCAAAACATTGATGCCATCCTCCAGAAGAATGCAGCATTCTTCAAAAAGGATAAAATACAAAAATAAATAAACTCCAAGCCAGTTTATGAGGAACACTACCCAAGCCTTTATTTGCCTCCAGGATTGGGACTGCCTTCCTGCTAATCTCTTTGGTTCTGTTGTCAGTCTGTCCTGCTTTGGAGAGGGGAATTCACTGCATGGCTTCTGCCCTGGGACGACCACTGGATGGGCGCCCCCAACCCTCTCCTCAGATTACCAGCTATAATGGACTGCCAGTTCTCAGGTCTGGGCTTCAGCCATCTCCACCACGATTATTGATCATTGTATTCCTATCAATAAATACTCCTCTTTGGATTGTATCCTGAATCTGCCACTGGTACCCTGCCTGAATTATTATACATTTGATTTAGCATAGCTTGAAATATGGATACTCTGCCTTAACTGAGATACTTTACTAACTTAAAAATTGGAGCACTGGTCAGGAACATCTCTATAAATATGATCAATGCATGTAGCTGAGATAGAACGATCACTGCCCATATACCCAATCTTATTCACCTTGGTAAAAGCAAAATGGAACTATTAATAAGCACAGAGTCTCCTTCCATGAAACACTGAGGGAAATCACACACAATTCTGAAGACAGTTACCTGCTTCTTCAGTTTTTTTTCTCAGTTCTTTTACTGTTCAGTTGTTTTTGCAGGTTCTGTCCATTTTGAGCCTGCCCGTTTGTCCTACCCTGCCCTTTGCCCCTGTAGAGTCCCATTTCTCCATCATTTCCCGGGTAATCACTCAGATCATTTCCACAAATCTCAGTTTCCTCCCATTAAATATAGTTGCCATGGCAAACCCCCCTATGCAATCATGTTGTCATGGCTACTTTTAAGTAGGATGGGGTCGCGGAGGGCTACCTTGAATATGCAATACACCACTATGCAAAGTACCGAAAAAACTGGTTTTCATCAGGTACTCCTCTGAGCGCACGGTAAAAAACTGCCCCTGAGGAGCAGCTACATCGCTGATATTTCAGTCTGTCAGGTGTGAGCCAAGGGCAGTTGTAAAGTTGGGCAGCTGTTGTAAACACACTGGTGAAGAGAAGGGTGACCTCCAAATTCACTATGTGCTAAATGCACTGAAACAAGCTTCTCTCGTTTGTTTTATCACCCCATCATTCAAGTTTACTAAAACAAAATTAAACCCCTTTTTTAACGATGACTGCTTTATTTTTTCGGGAAAGAATATGAAAGTATGAAATTAGTATAACTCCTGTGCCACTTGTTAATACACACAATTATGTACATATGTATCTGGACAATAGTGAAATTTTCATAAATTTGCCTCAGTACACCACTGCAAGGGGTGTGAAAAAATAATTTTCCAGTCAATTACAAACATTCCTATATTAAGTTCAAAACTCATTATACTCGCCAAGGCACTCGCAATTTAAATTTTCATCTATAATACTTGGGAACATATGCTTTGCATTAAATGGCTTGCTGAAGTCTACAATCCACAGACATCACCAGGCACTAGGTTTCTTCCTTGGTGATGCTCTGCCAGGCATTTGCTATCTTCAGTCCTTGTTTGTTCTTTGGGCATTGTGTTGTCAGTTTTGCCTTCAGCAAGTAATTCAATTCAGTTGAATTCATTTCAGGTGATTAACTTGCCCATTGTGGAACACCCCACATCTTTGCTTTGAAGAGGCATTGGGTTGCTTTTTCTGTATGCTTTGGATAATTGTCAATCAGCACTGCAAAGAGATTTGTTGAATTGAGCTGAATCTGAACAGATTAATATGGCCCAATTCAATTCAGAATTCATGCTGCTGTTTTGGTCAGCCATCATATAGTAATTGAAAACAAGGGAGCCAGTTCCACTGGCAGCCGTACATGCATACACTTCACCTCATTTCACAGATGAGACGGTGTACCTCGGAGCATAAGCAGTTCTTTCTCTTCTTGGTACTCCTGTCTTCCCATCATTCTGGTACAAGTTGATCTTTGTCTCATCTCTCCAGAGGATGTTGTCACAAAACTGCGAAGGCCTTTCCACGTTTCTGAGGTTCACCAATGTTTTGCATCTTCGTAGATATATTAGTGGTAAACCGATTGCATTTGTCTCTTGTGAAATCCTCAGATACACCTTCCTCTGTTGTGAGGAAATTTTTCTTTATCAGGGAAAGAATTCCTCTGTCATCCACTACAGTTGTCATCAATGGTCTGCAGAGTATTTTGGTCTTCAGGAGCGCAGCAGTGCATTTGATCTTTTTAATAATGTTCCAGTACCAAATAGATCAGACATTCTCAAACTCGGTCCTGGGGGATGCTGTGTGTGCTGGTTTTTGTTCCAACCACAATTTCAAAGCCAGAAATTTAACAAGCTGTTTAGTGTTCAAACCAGGAGTTGATACTGTGGGACTATTTAAACTCTTAAAGCACATCCTATCAGAAGTGCCTATGCATTTGATGAAAAATGTATCTTCTGTTGGCATGTAGTACTTACTGGATGAAATTTCAAACAATTAATTTCAATATGCATGAAGAAAGGTAATCTATAACTAATGAAATTACAGACTGTGGTCAATCAGCAAGGCTTTTAATTGGTATGTACACTTGGCCATCAATCCTAACCATCAGGAAGATAATGAAGAATTTAATAACATCACAAATGATTATTAGGCCCACCTTTTTTGCAAAGTATCAAGAAAAAATAGCTAATCATTGCATATACAACTAATCTAGTTACCTGTTGAGTCATTAAGTTGGCAAATTAATTCTATTGGTTTGTTAACTCTTTCATTTTTTGGCTATAATGCAATGAGTGCAGTGTTAAATTGGTCATCTTTGGGGCATGGCAAAGCTATATTATGCATTCTGTGGATTAAGATGGTAGATTACATCTCTGAACATGAAAAGCATCAAATTAAGTGAAATTAAAGGGAGTTCCCGATAATGTAGGTTAATGAACAAGGCCACTCCCAATGCGCCTTCCTATTCGACCTTATGCCTATATATGCCTCTTACATTTCCACAATGCCCGCTTGTCTCATTTCTACGTCCCTTCCACCCTTCCTCTCTCCAAGAAGGAAGCAAGAAACAGCCACCACCTGGGACCCTGGGGGGCTTAGGAGCCACAGGTACTCTGACAAGAGACACAAGCCCCACCCTGAGTCGCGCCACCTGGAAGGCGCCCAACATCCGCGCAATCACAGACCAAGTCCAACACCACACCCGCCCCGATCTCCTATCTGCCCGATCTCCTATCCACAATCACACCCAATACTCTAATCTACTTTGGGAATGGTCCAGAATTCATGAACAGCATGTTAAAATTCTGGAATTGTGGTTGGAATGAAAATCAGCATACACAAGGGTCCCCCATGAGTTTGAGAACCATTGAAATAGATGATTTGGCCTAAATTAATGTTTTTGTTATATTTCTGATGGGTTTCTGTAGATTTTGCAGCCTCATGATGACTTGCGTCACTGGCAGTGATTTGGACTTCATGTTGAGAGCTTACATCAAAGGATTTTTTGTGCTTAGTTGCAAATTAGGAAAGGACCAAATTACGTTCATCAGGTCAATGTATGTAATCAGGTTTTTCTCCAAGTACAGGTTCAATAAAAACACCGTAAACACTATAATGAATTGGACTGAGACTAATTTCACAATATACTATAAACGTGAATGTCGCTGTCTGAGTTACTGCACAGTAAAATGATCTGAGTAAATTTTACTCTTATGGAGTGGAATTTACTCTTACAGAGTCTATTTGAGTCCAGTCTTGCCAAAGTGGGACCAAATTTAAGAGTTGATTTTACTCTGAACATTTTGCTGTGTGTGTGTGACTGACTGACTGAGTGACTGACTGATTGAGTGATCAAGTTTAATGATTGGCTGGCTGGCTGGGAAGAAGTTCAGCGATTGGTCAGCTGGTGGAGAACAACTTGAAAGATTGGTTGATATATCTTATCTTATATCTATATATCTTATCTGTTGTTGGATCTTGGATTTGAGAGTTTGCAGCAGAAACATAATATTTTGCTGTTGTTGGATCTTGGATTTGAAACGGAGTACTTTGCTGTTGGTGGATATAGGATTTTTCTCTAGAAGGTACGTGAAATTTTCACTTTTCTGACTTACGAATGTGTGCCTACGTGAAGTCAGACCATTCAAAATTCGTTGCTTGAAAAAAGTTTACTCCATTAAAAACGGGGCAAATCATGTGTTAAGTTACAGTATGTGTTTTTTGTTTAGAGTTTTTGCGGGTCCGCGATGTTGCTCTAAAATTAAGTTACCCTGTTTTATTCTCTTGTATTTGGAGTGGCGATAGCTTCGCAAATCGAGAGCACAGATTTCCCCTCCTTAATTTTGTCTGAGGGCACTGAGCTCAGTGACCCACATGGAAAGAATCTATATGAACATATATGTGGATATATGCAACCTATATGCTGCATACATGCTGCATATATGCGCAAATATACCGCATATATAAAGCATATATATGCATATATGCCACATTGAGGCTGCATATAGGCCAAATTTAGGTACATATATGTGCATATACAGGGCATATAGGTATCCTATATCGCTTATTTATATCCACATATATAGGTCCTATATGTACATACAAGGTTTATGTCTCCTATATAGCTCATATACCCAGTGGCAGGTTCTGTTTGTCAGACCTATTGTATAGCTCATATCTCACTTTTGCAACTGTCATACATGATGTCTAGCTCATATATTTATTCCCAAGGTAATATCTGCATATTAGTCCAAAGTCCCTTTACAGAAATAACAAAAATTTCACGCAATAACTTATTAATTGCATGTGAACATGTGAAATTGGCATCACATTTGATTTTAAATGCATGTTGACATGTGACAACAGCATGTTATGTGTAAACCAGTCGTTATTAACTATGGCAAGTGAGAAGAGACAAAAAGCTATGATATCAACACAAATATCTAATACTGTACTATTTGTTACATTTTTTTCCTGAAACATTAACAGTAACAAAACTTGTTCTTTATTTTATTAACTATTAATAATGACATATAGGAAATAGTTTTTCTTGCATACTGTAACTGCCATCTACATCTGCTGCTACTGCTGTCTCTCTCAAATTCACATTCACAAAATCAATAACTGCTACCCTCACTCTAGCGCTTTGTCTATTCAAATGTATAACTTGATTTTGATATGTTTCCTTCACTCAAGACTCCCCCCCACCTCCCACTCCCACTCCCACTCCCTCAAACACTGTCAATCTCACTCAATGCCACTCACACACTCTAACACTGACACTCATTCACACTCTAAAGCTGGATTTATGGTTCTGCGTCGAACCGACGCCATCGCTATGCAGAGCCTCCGCGGCGACGTGAACCCCCACTGCAGAGCCTCTGCATCACCTGCTGCGCATCTCATGCACCTTAAAGCGACGCAGACCGCAAGGGCACTGATTGGTCCACTCTACTCGAGTCTCACGTAATTTCACAACAGGTCCTTCAGAAACGTGACGCCGCCTAGGGGTTTGTTGGTGAATTGCTTCACGGCACAGCACGATGCAAACGACCTCAACGCAGAACTTCAAAAGGTCCACGACGGTGTCAAGGCGACGACGTGCCCTTTGTGTGGAGTCAAAGCAGAACCATAAATCCAGCTTCACTCTCTCACACTCTCACTCTCACACTCTCCCAGTCTCCCCACCCACTTTGTAAATAATTTATCAGTTCCTGCTCATTACTAAACTTGCACTTCATATAAGTGCGTGAGCTTTGCCTCACTTAGCACCCTTTACTTGGGCCCACATTCTCATACAGCACTTGGCGGCCCAGGCATATACTAGGTTGCACCTAGTCCTGTTTATTTCAGTTCTGCACTCAAGCTCTTATGTTTTGAGATGATCCAGTGATACTGAGGTTAAAGTTCAGACTGTCAAATTCGAGGGTGCTTTCATCCATTACAGATGAATTCTTTAGAAATGACAGCGTCTTTGGTCCACAGTCCTCCCATTTTTTGGAGCTCATAAAAAATACAGTTTACAGTTTATATATAATTTTTTTAAATATTTGGTCACATATCCTTTCGTGTGCAATGACTGCTTGAATATGACACACACACTTCACCAGATGCTGTGTATTTTCCCTGGTGATGCCATACCACGCCTGCACTGCAGCCATCTTCAGTTCCTGATTGTTTCCGGGACGTTTTGCTGCCCTCACACTCCTCTTCAAATGCATGTTCAATTAAAGTCCGCCGAGACCAGGTGTTTGACCCAGCCAAGAGAACAAAAGCAACAAATAATTGTTTCGCTGTCCAGTGATATTTGGTGCTTACTCTGCATATATATACAGTATATATATATATATATATATATATATATATATATATATATATATATATATATATATATATATATATATATACCAAAGCAACACAGTTTGATGGGTGGATTACATGCTCTTGGGGAGGCTGCGTTCTTTCCTGCACCATTCTCCTGTTCCTGCCTGCTTGAGGGCCTGTATTTTTTTCAGAAATATTCACTTCTGTAATATCCACATCGGCTGGTGAACTGGTGCTCTGTCCCACACTGCTCTCCTGCTCTTTGATTGATGAATACATTTCTGTAAAGGCAAAGGCTCATACATTAATTCAGGAAAAAGCCTATATAATTTGAATATAAAATGTTGGGTAGAAATGTGTCTGACATTATGCAGCATGAATTAAATAATGTGCCTGTAATTTCTGTGGCCATAAAGATTTTTCTTGGTTCCAAAGCTGTATAACCCAGTGTGTCTGCCAGCTCACTGTCAACACAGGTAAATTCTGGGCTTCAGCAGATGTAACACTAAATTGAAAATAAATGTGACAAATTAATCCTAGCATTGAGAGGCACTCCCATCCTTTCATTCCCTGATGTTAAACTTATTCCCTACTGCTTCTTTTAAAGGATCACAGGTATCCACTATGTGGCAAAGCACTATCATTCACTTTGAAATCTTGTAGAAGATGCGCAGCCTGAATTGATTAAGGGTCTAAATACCCTGCTGTGTAAATGGATAATCAATATTTTAGATATTGGTTTGCCCTGAAGTGCACCGTGTAGCTTCCTAAATGAACAAGTGATTCAAGGTGAAACCTGTCGATAGTTTACCCAGCTATAAGGTCTGGGTGGCAAAACTCTCAGGATATGTCCTTTACTCTGAGCAATCCAGTGCATCCCCTGCAGAAATGTACAAAGTGCTTTGATTAATGTTCGATTAACCTGTCAAACCTTTGCCTCAGTAATCTCATATTGGGTCAGACTAATGGAATGAGGCAATACAGTGTGAAATAATTCAGAATTACATAAAAATAAGAAATGATTGTGAGGCCCTTAGCATATTAACAATCATAATATGCAACTTGATCTTATTTTTCAGTGACAATTGATCTCTTCATCGATTTCTGTGGTCACATGCAGGCACCTGAGTGTTTTATGATTATAATTTATCGATACTCTTTACTGTGTCCAACCGATCTGGACTGTCTACAGTCCACAATCTGCTCAGCAGCAAATGAAGCAAAATCAAGTATTTTATTTAATAATTAATCCATTATAAGTGGGTAAGACTTTGAATATTCATTTAGCACGGATATGAAGTGGGCACGTGTGTATATATATGAAAACTGTATGTGTTTTCATGCTTGCATCTATGGATGTGCTTGCATGCATGTGCTTGTTCAGTGAAATTGACTGCATCCATGTGACCTTGTGAGCGTGTGTGTGTGTGTGTGTGTGTGTGTAAGAGAGAGGGAGAAAATGAGCGAGTTTGTATAGCTGTACAGGTCTGCACTTCTGCATATGTGAGCACTTCTGAGCTTATACAAGGGATCAGGGGAATTCAGGCTTTAATCTCTGTATCACGGTGTGGTGATATAACAGGACTTCACATCCACAGCCAGATAAAACGTTCATTCTTTAATTACATTTGACTGAATGCAGGAGTGCTACAATCGCCAGGTAGAGTTGAAAAAGTGCATACATCGGTACATAAAAAAATACAAATAACATAATAATAAATTAAAACAAACAAACAAAAAAAAAAAAGAATAACATGATCACTGCTGTCCAGTAGAAGTATTCTTGTTTAAATAATCAATGTTTTGGTGCACTTGACGCAGCTGTGTCAGTTTGCAGGATAAACAGATTGTGCTAAGGGACACCAGCCATCTGGCTTTCAGTAGATCTCTGTCACGGCTCCAGAGACTCTCACTGGCTGACCTCCGCTGTACCGCAATGCCCCAGATAAACGTATTTCCATTTTGCCCAAGCTGATGCCTATGACAGCATACTTAGAGGAACAAGGTATAATTGATCCAGGCTCTGCAATTTTTCAGATGCATAGAACAAGTAAAGAAAATAAGGAATGAGCAGGTTTCTTAAATTAAATAACTAATACAAGTATGAATGATTTCCTCAACAGGACACAGTTTTTAATGGCTTTCAAAGATAATTAGCTTTTTTCTACTTAAGTGTAAAAAAAAAAAATGTGGATGAATCTGTGCTATTTCTTCTTTTTTTGTTATTATATTTTATGAAATTAGGGGCTCTCTCTAGCTGCATTCATATCTCCCAGAGAGTGATTTTATTTTCCTCAGAAATATACTGCATAAGCACATAAATATAATTAAAGAAAAATGCTAGGTAACCTTTTCATTAGCTTGGAAGTTACAGTATGATGAAGACTCGGAATTTCATCAGGATCTGAACCTGTGGGCATTTTAAACCGGTTTCAGGTGGCTCATTGTGCTTAGATTGTATTGCAGGAATTGGCTTGGTGGTATTTGATGATGCGTCATATTTTTTGTTTCATTCTTTTTTCATCAGGAAGCTCATAGCTTTATGATTGATTTTTATGTTGCTTGGCTGCAAGCAAACAAACTGAGAAAAAATCATATTACAGTCTGTTGTGACAATTTCCAGCACCGGAAGGCTGAGAGCAGTACAAGAATGAAAACATTTACTGTCATCTTAGCTGCAGTTTAGAGCAGCCAGCGGAGGAATAGGCCAGACTAATGGTATGAGATCAATTGTGACCAAGGTACTAGTCCTATTTTTCAGAAAATGACATTGTGTCCTTCAGACACGTTAAAACCCTGAATTGGCTCAGGAAAATATCTTGCTGCGCCGATGACGGATATGTTAAACCCATGCTATGCAAAGTGGTAAATGCTTTGTAAATCCTGGCCAAGGACAGCCGCTACATCTGGTACAACATTCTCAGAAATATTTGTGTGACATTTCAAATGCCTTAAGGGACAGTCGATTCAAGTGGTTTGGAGACCTTTTCAATGCAAACAGTGGTTTCAAAAGAATGCAAAAGAAACTGTCTACAGCAAGAAGGTAAAACAATAATATATGAGTAATCTGCATTCGTCAGCTGATGACAAAGTACCATTTGGAGCTTGGCCCGCTAGAGTAATAAGAAATTTAGCTACTTGTGCCATATTCATATTTGTACTTGTGCTGGGCTTATTCTTCGGTGAAAAATCTAAACCAATGATTCATCATTTTTGGTCCATCAGAGGGAAATTAGGGGAACTAATTGTTTTCACCATACTTTATATGTTCCGCTGATAAGGGAACAGTATAGTGGCAGCTGGTGAGCTAAAAATTGTTGACGCACAGGGCATCCCTCGATAATAATGATTGTTCTCGACCAGTTTTCAAGCATTCATTTCAATAAACATCTGGTAAACTTCAAAAACACTCGACATTATTGCATGTGGTCAGTTTTCCTTGTGTAAGTAACGAGAGAGAAAACAAATGTTTTCAAAGCAAAATTGCATTTAGATCAACGTTATTCGTTTGTGTATATTTGTTGCTAATTTTCTCTTACTTTTTAGTGATCAAACAAACATGTAGATAAGATAAAATAGTGCTCAATGTGCTAAAAGCAAAGATGGAAGTTAACAGGTATAGCTTTTTGTAAAGTGAATTAAACATTTTCTGTTTAATTGTTGCAACACTGCATTAAGAAGAAAGCTGTATCTTTAACTGCTGATGAATTATTGTTATCCCTGTAAAATTTGGTAATCAACCATAAAAAAACTGAAAACAGATTAAGGCTGCATTCGAATTGTCCTTTTTTAGGTGGCTGCCATGGTGAGTGCTTTTTGAATTTCCTAAATGCTAATGAAAGGCGTGTCAATGCTTCCTTACTTCTACTTTAGCACAGGGCACATTGGACCATCTTTACTGAAAGACAGCAGATGATGTCGTTTCGCAAGTCCTTGTGGCAGCATTATTTTAAGCAAGGCACCATCCGCCAGGCCATTCACAGAAACAAACATGACGGGCAAGGGACACATGATTACAGCGCTTAGTGTTACTGCAGTGGGATTCTCTTAGCACCACAATCGTCTTTTCCTAAGACCTTACCGATGATCCTTTCCTTCTTTCTGGAAAGTGAAAGAAAATCTTTGTCTGAAGCAAACTGCATACAAAAGAAAGTGTTATAAAATATTTCTGAGGTGATTTTAAGGCAAAGCTGAACTAAATAATTGTTTACTTAAACATCTGGATCATGGACCCTGCCATTTTCCCTTTAATGCCGAAATCAAAGGTTCTGGAACTCTTTCATTATTTGAAGCTTTGTACAACTTTACAGAAAAATAACAAAAATCTTAATCTTAACCCCTTTGTGCAGAAGCCAAATTTGGCTATTTTTGGGTTACCCACTTTAATGCTGTATAATTCAAGATTAAAGCTTCATAAAGAGGAAAAATGTGGCTCAATTCTGAAAAGACACTTACAGCATTTAGAATTACATAGTATTTCAGTTAATTTTCATGATTATGGTAGAGAAAATGAGCTGCAAACATAAAAAATCTTCATGAGAATTCACCATTGAAATTGCAAAAAAAATAATTCTGAGGATTGAAAAACTGCTGGGGCTTAAAACTATACATTTCTGGGATCATAAACTCCTTGACCACAAGTACAATTCATCTTCAACATTACATTCTAGATTACCTACATGCTTTTAGCCAAATTATACAGCTATCCAAGTGTCTCCCCGAAGTCTCAAAATGAAGTCCAGTCAAATCATAAAAAAATCATGTATATAACACAAATAAAGTTTTAAGGCATGAAATTTAATGTGAACAAATGATTTTCTGGTTGAGTTTAGTATGAATTTATCAATCTCAGTGCAGTTGAATATCAATGGTCACCAGTAACCACTCCAAAACACAAAACATGCCTTTTCTCCATAATAAAGTTTAGAGTTTTGCCCATTTTACTTTAAAGTGCCAGCACAAACACGCATTAAATAAACTTCTTATTAAACGGTTAGAACATTCACCCTGTAATGAGAGCTACCAGTCCCCTCTTCTAAGTTCACAAACTCATTTCAACACTTATAAGGAACAAGTGCAACTCACTAACTCAGTAATATCTGAATTCTGAAATATACCTTATTTTAACAGAACAGACACTCTACTTTCAGGGAACAATCCATTGCCTCCCTGGATTCAAAAGAAACGTGCAATGAACGTACCAGGGGGTCTACCCAAATGCTCGGGCAGTTCGCGTTTTAAACAGGAAAAAAAACCTCGACATTCGACTTTGAAGAGTACGTATACATTCCAAAAACAAAACAACAACACCAACAACAAAAAAATAACAAAGTATCAGCCTCACCTTTTTCATGAATCCCTGCTCCAGACCGATGTATCCAGTAGCAGGGATCCTCCGGTCCTGTTTCATTCTACATAATTCCAATTGACCATATCCTTATCTCATTTAGATCCTATAAATGTAACTGAACACTTCAAGGCCAGTTTTGCGAACGTGTTTTCTATAAATCGCGTCTATTTTAACCGCGTAATGTGCATAACGTAGACAGGATACAACCGAGCCTGCTGATACGCATAGGTTTGTATGCTCTGTGTTTGTCCAATCAATGTGTTTCACTTACTCTAAAATGTTTAAACACTCGGGATTTGGATAAGAAACGAGCCAATCAATACATTTTTTACCAGGGTAGCTTCACAGGGCATGAAGTGTAACTATACAATTACGCAGAAAACCCTGAGTGTATGGTTGAGTGGTTGGCTATCAACGCCAGTACTCGGGTGGATATAAAGAAGCGCTGAATTTGTCAATGAATGGATCTGCGCGTAAATCCACGGTAGGGAACTACGATTTTTTTTGTACGTGACGACAGTAATTAAAAGTAGAATGTGAGAGAATCAATACCATGTCGATTTTTTTGCCTCAGAAAACTGATTTTTCTGAACCATTACTTGGAATACTGTTGGCTCACTGTGGCTTATCTGGTTGCTACAGAGGATAACGATTTTTTCTGTGTCAAGATATCGTTTTTTTAAACTGCTGGATCGATACTATAGGCAAGGATACTGACCAGTTTGCACATCAGGCTTAGCTGAGGAGTTTAATTCATGCAGCTCTTGAAAAACAGGGCGTGGAGTGAACTTCCCCATATTCAGAACAGCGTTGGAGGTCTGCTTGCTTGTGAACATTCAATAACTGATCCGGGGGTGCCATTTAGTAATCGAGTACAGTAACAGCGTGCTTCCAGTTTGCAGGTCTATAGATGCGGGCGTCTACATCTGCAGAAAGGGGTTAATAACTAGACTTGTATGGGTATTTTTTTATTTAATGTTGGTTTTGCGCAAAAGTTGTCTGTCACTTCTACCTCATGACGTTTTTGTTCGAAGTCAAGGAAAGGTGGTCAGGAATTAGAGGATTGGACGTACTTTTCTGACATTTCGAATGAAGCCTCAGACTTAATTTTCTTCTTACCTTACTGAGAAGAACTGGCTACACCTGATGGTCCCAAGAGTTTTCAGAGTTCATGTAATGTCCATTAATGCCTCAAATAAATGTCTCAAAACAGATCGAGATCAATTATTACTTGCAAATGATGTTCTGAATTTCACCAATTTTCAGTTCACCAGCCACCATTGGTAGAGTAATATCCGGCCTTCTGAAGAATAAGCAATGAAATGATACTCCCTCTTATCCAATTTCCTAACCTTTTGGACAAAGATGTTCAAGTTCAGACAAAGATGTACAAGTTCAAGTAACCATGAGCTAGAACAATTTGTTTACCAGATAAAATAGACAATCATCTCAAAAAAGTAAATCTTCTGAGTCTTCAGTAAAACTAAAACAGGAAGCTACCAGCCAACCAGCAGATTTACCCGTGATCTGTAACTTGGTGGCCCTCTTGTATCAGATAAATGGGGACTTTAGAATCATAAATCACGGGACATTGTGAATGCCTCCCAGGTCTGGATAGTTTCATGGCCAAAGTTCACCCAGTTTCATGGCTAAAGTACAATGAGGTCCTTAAGTACTTGTGCTAAAGTAAATTTTTTTAACGCAAAAATATCATGAAAAGCTCACTTTTTCAGTGCTTCTGCTCATACATGTCATTATCTGAATAGCCTAACAACCCACAAACTGTGAAATAATACAACTCAGCTTTATGTGAGCTGCACTGTTTATAAAACATGACTCTTAGCATGCCATTCAGACTCAGCTCCCCTTCCTATATCACATGCCAACTTATTGTGCCCCACACCTGAATATCTCCACCTGCGGATTGTATGAGAAGGTGCTCCATTTTTGGACAATTTTGGACCTGCTGGCGTTATAGCCAAAAAAAGAGCAAAGCATGGCAACTGCTCTATTCTTGGCAGTAAAGACCAGCATGCATCACAACACCAACTCCCTGCCTCAATGGACAGAAGAGCCAAGTGGAAACCCATCAGCCATTACATTATGACCACAAACAGGTGAAGCGAATAAAATTGTTTTACAATGGCACCTGTCAGTGGGGTGGGATATATAAGGTAGCAAGTGAATACTTTGTGCTCAAAGTTGATGTGCTGGAAGCAGGAAAAATTGGCAAGCATAAGTATCTGAGTGACTTTGACAAGGATCAAATTATGATGTCAGAGTATCTTCAAAACTGCAACTCCTGTGGGGTGTTTTTTGGCTGCAGGGGTCACCTATACCAAAGGTGGTCCAAGAAAGGAAAACCTATGAACCGGCGACAGGTTTTTGGGCTGCCAAGGCTCATTAATGCGCGTGGGGTGTGAAGGATGGCCTGTGAGGTCGGATTGAACAGGAGAGCCACTGTAGCTCAAACCTCTGAAGTTCATGCAGGTTCTGATCGAGAGGTGTCAGAACACACAGTGCATCACTGTTGGTTGTGTAAAGGACAGTGTAGCCACAGACCGGTCAGGGTGCCCCTGCCCACTGCCGAAAGCACCTTTAATGTGTACATGAGCATCAGAGCTGGACCATGGTGCAATGGAAGAACGTGGCCTGGTCTGATGAATCATGTTTTCATTTATATTATGTGGATGGCCGGGTGTGAAGCACTCGGATGCACTATGGGAAGAGGGCAGGCCAGCGAAGGCAGAGTGATAATTTGGGCAATGTTCTGCTGGGAACGCTTTTGCTCTACCCTTCACATGGATGTCACTTCAGCATGTACCTCTGACCTAAACATTGCAGACCAAATACATACATCCTTTCATGGAAATTCACTAATGGCTGTGGCCTCTTTCAGCAAGACAATGTGCCCTGCCACACAGCAAAAATGGTTCAGGAATGGTCTGATGAACACAAGAATGTGTTCCAGGTGCTGACATGGCCTCCAAAGTCCCCGGATCTCAATGTAATCGAGCACCTGCGAGATGTGCTGAACAAACAAGTTAGATGCATGGAGGGCCCACCTCGCAACTGACAGGATTTTAAGGATCTGCTGCAAACACCTTGGTGCCAGATACCACCCCTTATGAAAAATTACCACAAAATACTACAGTTAAAATACTATAGTTTTCTATATAGTAACTATGGTATTTTTGCGGAATTACAATAGATAGGGGAGACTGGGATCCGATGAGCCATGGGGACCAATGGGCCATAACACTATTTTGCAATCAATCAAAAAATAGTGATATGGCTCATTTATCTCCATGACTCATCAGTCAATGGTCAAATATTTTGCCTATTTTAAAGGGCATCTAAAGTCGATTCTCATTGTTTTTGTTTATCAGCATATCAGCGAGCCGCACCCACACAAATGAGCCAAAGTAGAAGGATTATCTATGCATGTACACAAAACATTGATTTATATGAATAAAATTGGTCATGTGACAATGCAAGATGACAACAAAAGCAAGTGATTCGTTTGTAAACATTGGACGTTCAACGTCCCGTCTGAGAATCAACTTGAAATGCCCTTTAAGCAGCTCTGTCATTGATTGATCGCAAAATAGTGATATGGCTCCTTAGTCCCCATGACTCATCGGACCCCAGTCTCCCCTATACTATAGATATACTATAGTAACTCTGTAGTTTACTGTAGTGATGCTAAAGTAAGTCACAAAAGTGAAACTCTACTATAGTAAATTACTGCAATGATACTCATTTACTATATTGTATATTTGCAACAAACTATAGTTTACTGTAGGAAAGTGTAGTGTACTATGGTTTACATCAATTTTACTGTAGTAAACTATAATTAACTATAGTAAATTTTTATAAGGTACAGCACACCTTCAGAAGTCTGAGGTCTATTGGAGTTTATGCCTTAAGGGTCACGGCTATTTTGGCAGGAAAAGGGGTACCAACTCAATATTAGGCAGGTGGTCATAATATTATGGCTGATCGGTGTGTGTGCATTATATGTACCCATATTTGGGTCCATAGGTTTTAAGGGGTTTGTGGAATTCAGTTGGAGGAATGGTGCATCATTCACAATAAATGGTTATATTGACTAATGGCTGCAACTATACTGTTGCTGGCCACTGTTCATTCTCAAAGTTAGAAACTGAATTTCCAGTGTAGGTAAGCTTCTATGGTGACTACATGTCACTCTTCTCTGTGGCTGTGACAACCATCCTTGCTTAGCCTGCAGATGTTACCTTTCCATACTCATTGTGTGGTTTATAGTTAACTTAGAAAGCTAGCTTCTTAATCAGTCATCAGTGTTTAGAGACTTGCCACTACAGTGGGGATTATGACATCGATGCTCTTCATTCACACTGGCTCTCTTCATTGTCCAATCAGAACAGAGCTAATTTCATTTAGGGGACGCCCACACAGAACAGCCTGTTTTTCAGTGGGTTGGGAATGACAGGAATCAAATTGTCAAGAAATCTTGGACTTTTATTTATTTATTTCGTTTTGCTAAAAAGTTTATAATCCTCCCTTTTAGACGTCCAAGAGTATTCTAATTTGGAAAAAGGGCTGTAAGTCCTATATTGTTCCCTCAAAATGGGAGCTCAAATTGACAGTCAGCACTTTACTTAAAGCTTGTCCACATCCATTTGAGTGGACTGCATAGGAGTTACAGCCATCTAACATGCTGGACTGGTCCCAGTACTTACAGACCTCATTGTTTGGGTAGAACACACAGCAGAGAGCACACTATCGCTCCCTGATTGGCAAGGGCCCTCCAAACCAGCCCAGCACTCACATCACACCCAGGCTCGGACATTCTTTCCCAAGGCCCACCCACCGCCGCGGTAGCTAGCGCGTGTCATTGGCTGAAACATGAGGAGCAGGCGCAGCCTGCGCACCAGGCCACAAAATATGGCCGCCGCCAGCACCACCAGGGGTGACATCATGACGAAGCCCAGAATGATGAGGGCAGAGCTGCTGTTGTCGTCCAGGTAACGGCAGAGCGATAAAGGGGAGTTCAACACCTGTCAGTTAAACGGGATGAGAGGGAAAGCGTTAATAGCCTGAAGATGCAGGCAGATGATAAAAACAGGTGATGGAAAAGAGAGGTGCCTGTGCACCCGGGAATGTGATGGAGCACGGGCGCGTGAGATGGAAGCTGGCGGTGTGTGACAAACGCTCTCCACCACCCCCCACCCTCATAAGTTATCCCGACTCCCAGTTAGCTCATCTGTAAAGAAGCCCCGAAGCTGTCAATACCCATTCCAGAGCTATCAATACCCCCCCAGAGCTGTCAATAAGCTGTCAAGGCAGTGACAAGGAGATATACACAGAGGAACGAAGAACAAAGAAGCAAGTTTGGGCTGATAAGACATAGACAAAGCACAAATGTGTACAACTATGTCTGTGAGGCTGAGGAAAATATCTCCATCTCTGACTCAATGCATACACACACACACACACACACACACACTGACTCCATAGGAATGTGCCCTATAAGACTTGCTTGGCTGATTTATGAACCCTCTCTTTGTCGATGTATTTTACAAGAATTTTCTACCCACTGCTGCTTACCCACCAAGTTGCTTACTTGCAGAAAACTGCTGTTACGTTCTTACACCCTGACACATCTATTCCCCCTTCTCATTCCTCTTCTGTTTCATCACTGCCAGAGAACCCAGTGGGCAAACTTCACTCCCTCACTCCTCATAATATTCTCACTGTCGAGTGAGGAACTAGTTGAGTTTAGTTCATCAATTTAGTTAAAGTGCTTGAGACAGAAATCACCGAATATTTATCAGATAATTAAGGAGCTGGGGGAATTTGGCAGAAGAGACTGACTTTTGTATCAATCTGAGATGTTTATTCTGGTATCAAATGTAAAGCTCTCAAGCCAATAATGTTGACACCTGGGACAAGCAAAGCTTCTGTAGTGCTTTATACTGAAATTGACAAAGCTTCCAACCTGCTTCAGCAATTTCTGCACCAAGCAGATAATACAGAGTCCTGTGAAAATGCAGCATTTCATGATGCAAGAAAAGCTTTGCTATCTCAGCTTCAAAGTGCTGCTCTCTAATTCTATGCGCCTTGTTATCTTATAGGGAAAGTTTGTTTCCATCCTGCTGGAGGGAAATCAAATCAACCAAAACAAAAAGATTTCATCTGCTCTACGTTAACGGCAAACTAAATTGTAATCTGTAAATTCTGAACACTTTCCACATGCATATTGAACAATTACAGCTGCGCCTGATTTACTCAGAACTTTATCATATTTAAAGCCCTTTCAATGCCCAAAATACCACACCTGACCTGACAATGACACCAAGAAAATACTGTGAACAATCACAAGTTATATCATTATATCCAGGTCTTTTTCTGACTCTTCAGCCAAAGTAGCCAACACACGCTATGTCTCAGTACCTCGCTCAAGGACACACTATGCACACTGTGTCCGAAATCAATCACTACTCACTATATAATGCACCATATAGTAGGTTCACCATTTTGTAGTGCTGTCCGAATTGCTAGTGAGAATTATTATCCCCTATATTGCAAACTCATTACATCCGACAAACCACCGCGGACTGTACTGAACATCCGCTGGTCACTATCCCACCAATATGTCCCATCATGCATTGCACACAAACCGAAGAGCTCCGAAAGATATAAGCCGCATTTAGTCAACCGGGGATCTGGTTTATTTTACTTTGTGAAAACAGGCACAAGACATTTATTCAACTTCAGGCATGAAAATGTTTTTTTTTTAAATTGGAACCCCAGTAGCGCAGGAGACCCGTTTGTTTTCACAGGATATTTCAATAAGGACACAGCACATCACATAAAGATGAGAGAGAGATTTCAAAGGAACATTCAGGTACAATTAAAAGAATTATGATACGAGTTAGAGGACAAAAAATCGAAGACGATATTAAAAATTTAAGGCAAATTGTATTATTCAAAAGATCATGGTGAACACGAACTCCGTGGGAAATATACTCCGTTTGTTTATTACGCAAATATGTCTAAATCCTCCTGCTGAAGTAGAACAGGTACGTTTTAATTTTGTGACAGCAATGACGCTATTAACAGCCGCAACGAAACGAGCCGGGTAGTGTACGAAAGCATTTCTTCCCTCTGCCTATGAGCTCACTATATAGTCACCTACATAGTGAGTCCCCTTATAGCGAGTAGGGAATAGTGAATGAGTGAGTGATTTCGGACACAACCTATGTCTCAATACTTTGATCAAGGGCACACTATGTCTGAGTAGCTCGCTAAAGTGCACACTATGTCTCAGTACTTCGCTCAAGGGCACACTATGTCTGAGTAGCTCGCTCAAGAGTACGCTATGTCTGAGTACTTCGCTCAAGGGCACACTATGTCTGAGTACCTCGCTCAAGAGCACGCTATGTCTGAGTACTTCGCTCAAGGGCACACTATGTCTGAGTACCTCGCTCAAGAGCACGCTATGTCTGAGTACCTCGCTCAAGAGCACGCTATGTCTGAGTACCTCGCTCAAGAGCACGCTATGTCTGAGTACCTCGCTCAAGAGCACGTTATGTCTGAGTACTTCGCTCAAGGGCACACTATGTCTGAGTACCTCGCTCAAGAGCACTCTATGTCTGAGTACCTCGCTCAAGAGTACGCTATGTCTGAGTACTTCGCTCAAGGGCACACTATGTCTGAGTACCTCGCTCAAGAGCACGCTATGTCTGAGTACCTCGCTCAAGAGCACGCTATGTCTGAGTACCTCGCTCAAGAGCACGCTATGTCTGAGTACCTCGCTCAAGAGCACGCTATGTCTGAGTACCTCGCTCAAGAGTACGCTATGTCTGAGTACTTCGCTCAAGGGCACACTATGTCTGATTACTTTGCTCAAAGGGCACACTATGTCTGAGCACCTCGCTCAAGGGCACACTGTCTCAGTACCTCGCTCAAGGGCACATTACAGTTTATTTTGGATAAACTGAGTCCCAGCCAAGATCTTCAGCCATTCAGCTCTCAGCCCCCTCTTAGTCTTTAGTCATTGGTTTTGCTTGTGCTAAAATGTTTTGCAAGGTCTTGGTAAATCAGGCCAGGCCTGATTAAGTTGCTTGTTGAGGCTGACCCTTGAGCGCTTACTATGCAAAAAAAATGCAATTTCTTCTTTTTTTCTCCATTTTACATCAAAGCTGTCCAATTGACATCATTTTTGGTTTGCGGACAGGTTGAGGAACACTTCTTGGCCAAAACATAAATTGGAGCCTCAGTGATCTTCAATGTATAGTGTGCTGGTTTTGGCTAACACTCACCCTGCAGTGACTTGACTGCACACATGCACACACTCACATATGCAAACGCATTTGCCATGCCCCTTGCCTGCTGCTAAAATCAATAATGTTGATTAATCGCAACCTCTACCCACCAGTGAGAGTTGGACTGATCCATCTTTCCTAATTCAATTCATTCAGGGTGAGTGACGCCCCGCTGCCTGAACCTAATGAGCACCCACGCTGAACCCTGTGTGATTTAATGCGCTGCTTCAAACTGACGCTCACCCTGGAGTGGCAGAGGAAGCCGGCTGCGAGCAGCAGGATGGCAGGCAGCAGCACCAGGGCGAAGACTGCAGACAGGACCAGCGCACAGGCAGCAGCCACGCATGCGTTCCACAGCAGCAGACCCAGACCCCAGAGCAGGCGTCCCGCCAGGCTCCGCCGTGCCCCTAACACTCCCGCGCCGCTGTGCGCCGTCGGCGGGGGCAGCATCCGCACACGCTCCCCTGCTCCGCACTCCTCCTCCTCTCCGGCTCCCTCGCCCTCCAGGTCCACGTCCATGCCGCACATCTTTCTCCGAGGGGAAAGAGGGAGCGGGGATAGAAGGAAGATTGAAACCCACTTTATTGCGCTGTTGTCTAAAATCAAATATTGCAGGGCTCCAAACAGAGAATAACCAACCACGAAAAACACACTGAAACAATCCCATGGACAGAATGAGAGAGAGTGGGCAGAGACTGAGATTTAAAAACTTGCTTTATTGGGCCATTGCTCAAAAAGAGCCATTACAAAACTACAAAAACCAAACTGACGGCAAAAATAAACAGAAAAACCCCCACTGACCGAGAGACAGGATTGAGATTTAACACCCACTGTACACTGCCAAAACAACTTGTACACTAGCGATTCATTTTTGTTTTTGCAGGAACAAATTTCCCAAATGGACCCTGAAAGTGCAATATTGTTCTTTGAGGTTAAAATAAGATATTTTAATCTGCAGAAAAGTATCAAATTAATTAGGCTTTACCAGCTAAGGTCCAGATATACTCTTAACACATATAGAACTAACAACATGGCCAGTGATTGATGCAAAATAAATACCCCGGCCGGTCATTGGCTTCATTGTTGGTTTTTTCCTTTTTTGTTTTTTTTTTAACCTTCATTTTGCCAGGGAAGTTCCATTGAGACTTTCTTTTTTCAAGACTTCCCGGAGGATATGCCAGATGGAACAGTTGCAAGTTAGGAGGGATAGAGAGAAATTGGGGTCAAGCCCTCAGAGCAGAATTGGTGTTAAAGACCATGCATAAGGATCCAATGTCATCACTCCAGATCCCAGAATCCTAAGCCACCCCAGAGGCTTGAACCAGCAAGTTGAAAAAGTTACCAGTCAAACAACCAACTAGGCTACATTGCACATGCAAAAAGTCTTAGTAAATCTAGCCTTTTGCGTTCAATTTTGCACACTTGAAGGAGACCTTCCCAATGACAAGTGTTCATTGGATTTTAAGGAACTTTGTACCTTTTTCTTTTCTGAGTGTCATGAAAAAATAAACTAAAGAGAAACTGAGAGAGAGAGAGAGAGAGAGAGAGAGAGAGAGAGAGAGCATGTCTGGATTGTCATCAGATAATAAAATGAAAGGGTGAAGTGGGACAGCTTGTAATGAGGGATATGTTTGGTTAGACACCGTCTCCAAGACTGGGGACTGCTGTGCAGGGAGAAACATCAGGGAATATTATACATCTGTTCTGTTTTAGGAAAAGCCCAAAGCAAAACAGACAAATAAATAAAAGAATATAATTTAGGTAAGATGACTTAACAGCCTTTTATGATTTCTTGGTATTTCTGCTGTCCAGGTCAGTATTTTGAACCTTATTCTGCTAATATTAAATTAGTACACCATATTCATTTGTCTGACATATTAACTCCAAAGTGATGAACAGAATAATAGTGTCCTTCCCCACATATAGCAACAAAAACTTGCTTTGAGGTACTAAGGATGGCTATTTAGCTTGTGTGAGCTGGTCATTCAGGCTTATATAATTAATTGTGTGTTTTTAACCTGCCTTTGTAAATGATGAATGAATTAAACTATGGGGGAGGGGGGGTCTCTGATTTATGGCGAAAGGGGAATGAAGTAGAAAGGCCAAGAGTTAATGTGTGGATCGAGAGAGAAAATGACTGGAATGTGGGCAGAAACGAGCCTTTCTGGCAACATTTTGTCTGACATGACCCATGTCTCATGCACATTCAATATCTTTGTCAAATCAAAATTACCACCCGAAGAGTGCGCACTTCGTCAAGTTGTACTTACGCGCACGCGCGCGCACACATGCACAAGTACACGCGTGTGCCACGCCCCCGCCCTGCTGGTAAGATCTATAATAGTAATCGACCTTAACCTTCACGCCAAGAAGCGGGTCCGAATAATCTATCCTAATTCAATTCCTCTCCATCCGTCATCCAGTATTCCATGCGTTTTGAAGCGAAAACAGTGCCAGACAATGCAATGCGACCTTTCCTACTCTTTTCAGGTTGCACCCAAATAATAGGCTCTCAAAGATTTGCATCTTGCTGATGACATACATACGCATAATCAGCTCTAACAACCGCTAAGAATTTCAATGAACTGCGGTAATAATATGTGCATTATTTGCATTGCTTTTGAAAACAAATGGAATTCGTAAAAAGTACTCATACATGAATTGATGAATTGTAATTAAAAGTATATCTATTTTGACGGTTATTAAGGCTACACATAAAAAATTAAATAACGATAACGGAAATTGTCCACTTTGATTTCATATCCGTTAACATAATAATAATAATAGTAATAATAATAATAATAATAATGATGATGATTATGATGATGATGATGATGAAAGAAATATCTTAACATCTCAAAATACCTTTCTGTGCAGTCCGGATCGGTGTCTGCTTTCAAACTGCTGACACAAAAATGAGTGCGGATGAGTCTCGGATTTTATGGTAGTGTTCAGCTCAAATCCTGAAGCGTTCGTTCAGCCCAAAAGCAACCGTGCTGTTACTTGGAGGTTATCAGAAAATGAGGCTAACAGGCGCAAAACGCCCGGGCAGCAACTATAGCATACCTCTCTCTCTCTCTCTCTCTCTCTCTCTCTCTCTCTCTCTCTCTCTCTCTCTCTCTCTCTCTCTCTCTCTCTCTCACGCACATCATTTGTGCGCGCGTCTACGGTCAACTCGACCGATCATTTCCCAATGTCTGTTCGATAATCTAAAATCGTCTCAACACTGGCAGTAGTCACAGGTAATAAAGAAGTGTGTTTAAAGTGATTCAGGTCGAATAGAGAGGAGGAGAAAGAGTGTTGACGATGGATGTGGTTGATGGGTTAGTGGGCAAGAGAGCTGCCAATAATAATTTTTTAATAAAAAAATTAAAAATTTTTTTTTTCGTGGTCTTCTCAGCCCGACCTCTAATGAGATACTTTTTCAAAATAGAATGAGCAGCAAAAAGTTGTTCTTGGCACTACATTCATGCCAGTTTCCATGTGAAGTCATATTAATAAATAATAGCATGAAAACCATATGCCGGTGAATTGCGATGGAAAATGTGGGAGAGGACAAAGGTTATCTGAAATGTACTTAGAACTCCGTTTCACATCACTCAGCCAGGCGGAGAGGTGCTGCAGTCCTGTTTTAAAAACAAACAGTTACTGCATCAACCCTGCAGCATTATGGGCTTAAGAGTTTCCTAAAAGGAAGTGGCTATTCGTCCCGCTGCGGGATGAATTGCGGGAAAGAGATCGGCTATCTACCCCGCAAAGGGACCGACAAGAGAAGCAGTTCTGCTATTCGCATCGCGGTTGGACGGATAAGAAAAGCGCTTCCGCTATTTGCCCCGCAGTTGGGCCAATAAGAGATTCTACTTTATAATCCGCCCCACTCTTTGATCTCTCGCGTATAACCGCTGCGGGGCGAACAGCCTCTTCCATTATGGAAAGTGAGCAGATTAACTCACAGATGCAGCGGTGAACAGAACGGATGATGATTACCAGGACTGTGCGCCTCAGGGTATGAAGCAAACAAAACCACATAAACACAAACAATCCTTTGAAGCTGGTGTTTTGCCAGGGCGCAAGTCTGTCTTCAGTGTTATGCATATAATTTTTTTTCTCAGCATTAATAAAGCAATGTGCTCAAAAACAGCGACCGAGATACAGTGCCTGACAAAAGTATTGTCACTTATCCACGTTGTAAGGAACAACAAATAATAACCTGACTTGAAGTTGATCAACTGGAATCAAAAAAAGGCTTATATGAAAGGCAAAGCCCTCTAGATTATGCAAAATATACCAAAATAGAGTTTTGTGTAATTCGTTGAGTTTCATAATTTAATGAGTTCAGAACTGTCAGATTTTGCTTGGACAAAAGTATTGTCACATTGAAAAAAAAAAGTGGAAATTACACATACGCTTATAAATTATACATACACAAATATGCCACCATAATATTAGAACATAAATTCATGGTGCCTTGGAAAAAAGAATTAATATTGCATAGACTCCCATGAGCTTGGAGGACTGTATCCATACGTCTTGGCAATGACTGAAATAACTTGGTGATGAAATCATCTTGAATGGCAAAGAAAGCAGTCTTGCAGGACTCCCAGAGTTCATCAAGATTCTATGGTTTCATCTCCCAAGCCTCTTCCTTCATCTTACCACTGAAATGCTCAATAATGTTCATGTCAGGTGACTGGGTCGGCCAATCCTGGAGTACCTTCAGCCACTTTTCCAGTATCAGTCCTTTCTGCGAGCTGTGGGCCTTGGCAAATGCAATGCTGGTTATTTGTTTTCTATTTAATGCAGGCTTCTGTGTACTTATTCAGCCATGAAAACCACTTTGAGAGAGAATTTGACAAACTCTTCTAGTAGATACTGGGATTTTTGGTGACATTTCCTAATGCAGCTTTGCTGTAGTTGAAGAAGGGCTAGCCTTGTACAGTTGAGGCAACAAATGGTCCTTTGAAACAGTTGTCATACCGGGGTCTGTCTGACCTGCATTTGCCACAAACATCACCCGTTTCATCAAATTTTTCTTCTCCCCTCCACTTGACATTTGGATACATTAAAGATGTCTGCCACCTCAGCAGCAGACTCAGTCTTCAGGCTCTTGATGATCAGCACTTTGGTCTGTGGTTGAATCTTTAGCACGTTGTCAGAGGTCTAGTCGCACCTCATATGAAAGTCTGGTGCGCTGGGGTTATTTCTATACACATTTACGAATGTCTTAATTACAGTATTTGTCATAGGTTAAACTGTAATCTGTGATTTGTCGCATCATCTGAAGAGACGACAAGACTTTTGTCCCAGCAAAAAAACGTTATGGGCTTTGCCAGGCTGTGAACATCAGAACCCTTTTTGACGGTTTCATTTTGCACCAAATTATTAATGTGAAAGCCCTTGACATTAAAATGGACCATTTATTATAACAATGGATTGGTTAGCAATAAAGTTATATGCTATTTTTAGTTACTATGTCTTTATGCAACAAGACTTTTGTCAGGCACTGTATAATTGCTAATACTTCCCTATTGTGAGGATAGATGAGAGGATGAGTCGATAAAGGTCATGAAAAATAAGACATGGAAAAATAATGTCTTCCACTCCACTCTCCTCTTTGGGGTGTACGACCCTCTGAACCAGCTACCTCAAAATGCCGTCTTTTTTTTTTTTTACCTGTGCCAGGAGGTTATGTTTTTGCCTCCGTTTGTTTATTTATTTATTTGTCTGTCTGTTAGCGGGATATCTCAAAAACGGCTGCAAAGATTTTAACCAAACATTGCAGGATGTTTCAGTAGCACAAGAGCAGCAAGTGATAAAATTTTGGAATATCTAGCCCAAAGTAAGCTACAGCTGAGATATAGGCCAAAGCTCAAATCCAGCTATGCTGGCGGAGGTATGGGCTCTCGCAAGTCCAGCTAGTTTTTTTTTTTTGTTATCTCTGAAAGAGCGGTTCTCACTGTTCTGGTATCTCTCGCTCTCTCTCTCTCCTCCTTCCTTTAACTGTCACTCTTCCCTTGTTTAATCCTGCCTTTCCTGTCTCCACATGCCTCTCTCTTGCTGTTGTTCTGTCCTTCTCGCTTCACCTTGCTCTGTTCTGCTGCGATTAGGGAAAATGATCGATTCCATTTGAACCAGACATGCAATTTTCCCTCCCTCACAGGTCCCCAATCTTTACCTCTGCCTCTCAGTCGGAACAGATCTTTCTGTGGCACAAAACCACACGCGGAGGTTAAAGACCGAGCGCGAGAAGTCAGACTCGCACAGAGAAAAAGCAGGAGGCGGGAGAGGTCGGATCAAAGAGACGTGGAGCGAGCAGGGATGCAGTGTAATTAAATGACCATTTGAGCTAAAATAATTGGCTCGCTTATCTGTTCACTGATGGGAGAGAAGGGCTGGCGGGAGGGAGGGCAAAAGGAGCAGACCAGCTGAGAAAGATTAGGCGGGAGGGTAAAGACAGTTTCACACGCCGTACCAGAGACTGCGGTCTCTCCACGCATGCCCTCACTGCCACCCTCTGGCCACTACTGGTACCTACACCATACGCTCACGTAATAGGCACCTGGGGATTAAAAATTACTCGCGTCTGCTGGTTTTTTGTTTTCACAGTGATACTACGCGTGTATATATAGGATTGAATGTAGTGAACGCAGATAAAGATGAGCTTCAGAAGCACTGTAAAGTCATTAAAGACAATAATTATTCAAATATCGTTTTAACACCTTAAAGTCTTAATAAGATATCGTTGTTGTTCTCTACAATATGGCCTATCTTACAGAAAAACAACTCTACAGGGGTACTATAAGACTGTCTTATAGTAGCCCGAGTTGTTTTTCTGTAAGATAAGCTGTACTGCTGAGAAAAACAATATTTCAAAGAATGAATATCACAGATTGTTAAAAGTTTACTATGGAACATAGAGAAAAATCCCACTTTCTTGAGGGAGTACTGTAGCAGTCTGTGAGGTTTTACGAAATGAACCAAGAGCAAACACCAGTAAAATGCAAAAAGGAGGCTTTATTTCTGAAGGGGGAAACCCCCCAACAGAGCTGGCAACAGTACAATGTCCACAATCCAAAAACAGTATCCAATGGGCGTAATCCAGAATCGTAACCAGGGCACCAATGACAAAGTTCGTGGTCAGACAAAAAGGGTTCGGTACACAGGCGTAGGTTTGGAGGAGAAACAAACTCATAAGCCAAAGACAGTCCGAATCCAAAACCAGGGCAGTAATGACAGAATCAAGGTCGGGCAGAAAAAAGGTCAAAACTCACAGATGCAACAATATCCAAAGAGGGCAAACCAAAAACAAGTGTCGGGCAATCCAGTCAGAAAGAAAATATCACGATGAGCAAGGCGAGGAACGTAGCACAAGACAAAGGAGTAAAGACGATCTGACAAGGAACTAAAAGTGTAGACACCTTATATACATATCCGGGTTAAACACATGACTAGGGTAAACAGGTGTAGTCAATGACATGGGAGTGACACATGAGGAAAACTAATTACATGAATTTGGCGAAATGCCGAAACGCAGACAGGGATAACGAGACATTCCTATGAACGAATAAACAGCTCCGGTTAAGGAGTACTAAAGTGTACAGTCTAAAGAAAAGGGAAAGCAAGAGATATAAGAGGAAACCGCAGTGGAGATAATTAGTGATAGACAAGGAGGGCGGAGATACAGATTGGGCGAATGCTGAGAGATCGTTAGTCTATCAGTATGTGCAGCTATACAATCCCGAGTGCAAGTTAGTTAGTTAGTATAAATGTACAATGTTAATCGGGGTTAGTAATTATCGAAAACAATAAACTGTTAGTAGGGTTAGTAGATAGCATAAAGAGAGAGGAAGGAAGAAAATGAGATATGAAGAAAGATTGAAATCCCAGAAACCAGGAAATCACCCGAATGAGTGGCACGTCAGACAAGGGACCGTGGGCAAAGACCTACACAAGACAAGACAGGGTAAACGAAGTGCAGGACTAGAAATCACAACAAGACTATGAAAGAAAGGCAAGGCTATGAAACATGGCAAGACTGTGAAACATGGCAAGACTATAAAACATGGCAAAGACATAAATAATACAAAACATGAGACATAATAAAACATGAAATCAAACAACAAAACACAATACATAATCATGGGGATGGTCAGGGGCAGGCAGTGGTCACTAAAACACAAAAGGCATACATGGCAAGGCCAGGCACAAAACTTAAACATGGAACAGACAAAGCATGGCAGAGATGCAGATTCACAACAGAGAGATCATTAGTCAATTGGTAGGTGCAGCTATACAATCCCGAGTGCTTGTTAGTAAGTTAGTCCAAATATACAAGGTTAGTGTGGGTTAGTAATTAGCAAAAACAATAAACTGTTAGTATGTGTTAGTAAGACAGTAAAAGAGAGAGGAAGGAAGAACACGAGATAATAAAAGAAGATTGAAACCCAGAAACCAATAAATCACCTGAATGAGTGGCACGCAAGACAAGGGACCGTGAGCACAGATACACGCATGACAAGACAGGGGAGACGAAGAGCAATGCATGGAAAAGGAAACATGGCTATAAATACTATGAACATGAAAAATAATAAAACATGAAAATCCAAATTTCCAACACACAAAACACAATTCTAATAATGGTCAGACATGAACAATAATTCAGAAACACAGATCAGTCAGAAATGCAAGGAATGAACATGGGCAATGCAGAACAGAACATGAGCAAATAGCAGAATCACAACACAGTCAGTCACATAAGATCAAAGTGAAGTCGGGAGAAAAAATGCATAATGGATAAAATGAAATGACACAAATTTTAAAATGAAGTGGAAAAATTAAAACAACAATTGAATAATACTAAAGAGCGTGAGGCTCAGCCAGAGACTGTCCCATGTCCTTTCCCAATGTGATAGGATGTTGTGTTCCGGGGTTCAGGCCTTTGGCCAGGACAGTATTGTTTAGGGTTTTAACAGTTTCATATTCCATAGTTCATAGTTCATAGCCTCAGTTCATGTCACAGTTTTAACAGTTTCTTGTATTAGGATTACTCATTTCATTATTCATGTTTATTGTCCATGTTTTTACTTTTCCATGTTTTTGTTCATGCCAGGTCTGCCAAGCCACTCCACCGCTTGTCTGCGTTCCGCCCCGTGCCTTCGTTGTTGCACATTTCAGAGCTCTGGTTGGCTTTGGTATTTCCCTCTTCCTTCTGTGCAGTGCTGATTCGGGGCTGTCTAAGCTTAATTGACAATTAACTGTCTTTAAGTTTCTAACATTTACTAACATTCACTGGGTGGTGTAATTCTTAGATAGGCACATAACTAATTTAGACAGGGAGTTTATTGTCATGATTCCTGCTTTGCTATTTGAAGTCTGCTGTGTTTTTCTGTTCTTAACATTCATGCTTGATTCCAAACTGCATACTTAATTAGTACTTAAGCTGAGCACGCTCATTCTCTTAATGAGCAAGTCTTGTCATCCAATCTTAGTCCATGTCTAATGATCTTGCCTAGCCTCTTGTTTCTCCTTCTCCAGGTGTTGCCCCTCATGTCTTGATTTCTTACGCTTTATCTGGATGCGGTGGAAGTTGGCTGGCAGACAGTGTCCCAAGCTCATGTTCATGTTTGCAAGTCTCATCTCAAGCTCATGTTCGCAAGCCTTGTTCTAGTCTGTTTTTCATGGTCATAGTCATTTTTTATATAGCCTTCAGCATTTCTAGAATCATTGTTCTTTTCTGTTTATGGTTATCCTGCCTGGAGTTTCCAGTGCCTTTTGTTTTTTGTCGTTTTCTGATCCTTAGTTCTTAGCTCTGTGAAGCTCTCCTAATTTTGTCCTTTCCAACCCTTTGGGCCAAGTTTTTTTGTTGGCCCTCGTGCCTGTTTGCTTTTGTTTAAATAAATTCCCTTTTCCCTTCCACCTCGCATCTGGTGTCTCTCTGATCTCGCATCAGAAGACACTGTCTCATAGACACCAGCGAGGATGGAGCGCAAGATCGCCCAGCAAGAGGCTGAGCTGTCACGTCAATGTCAACGGCAGCGGATCCAGGAGCTGACAGCAGCTCTGACCACTCTGCAAGCCAGCCTCCCGTGGGCGGGTTCCAGCCAGGCTCCCACCATGCCTGCTACCCAGGCCCTTGCCACCGTTGCACCAGTGCTCCAGCCCGGAGCAGAAGCACCCCAGCTGCAGCCCGTCACGCACCCAGGTCCTGAGCCTCGCCTTCCACCACCTGAGCGGTACGGCGGAGAACCAGGGTTCTGCAGGGCCTTCCTCACCACCTGCGAGATGTGCTTCGCTCTGCAGCCTTCTACCTTCGCCTTGGAGCCGGCCCGAGTCGCCTTCGTCCTTTCCCAACTGACGGGGCGGGCTCGCCTGTGGGGAACTGCCACATGGCAGGCTCAGCTGCCCTGTACTACCACCTACCAGGCCTTGGCGGAGGAACTGCTGCGTGTCTTTGACTGCTCCAAGCAGGGGAGAGCTGCACGGCGTGGGCTGCTGAGGATGAGGCAGGGGAGGAGATTGGTGGCAGACTACGCCATTGACTTCCAGATGATGGCAGCTACCTCTGGCTGGAGTAAAGAGGCACTGTGCGATGTGTTCCTCCAGGGGCTGTCTGAACCAGTCAAAGATCGGCTGTTTTGCGAGATCCCAGAGTCTCCAGAGACCTGGCCCTTCGCATTGACAGCCGCCTGGAGGAGAAAGCGCTCAACCTTGGCTCTGGTCGACGCTTCGCTCCCTCTGGCCTGATCCAACCCCCAAGCCCTGGTTGTGCATCACCTCAAGACCAGCCGAGGAGGGACTCCACCACACCCTCCCCTGGGGAGGCGTCTCCCATGGAGATCGGGAGGTCCCGGCTTACCCAGGTGGAGCGCCAGCGGAGATGGAGTTCGGGGGCATGCTTTTACTGTGGCCAGCAGGGGCATGCGGTACGAAGCTGCCCACGAAGACAACGCCCACTAGCGTCTGGAGGAGTACTGGTGGGCGCATCTTCCAAAGAAACCTCCTCCTACTGCCGGACCTGCATCCCGGTGACCCTGACCTGGGAGGGCCGCTCCCGCAAGACCACTGCCCTCATTGACTCGGGGTCTGAGGAGAGCTTTATTGACGCCAGAGGTAGCTGCCCAGTGGGGGGTTCCCCTCTGCTAACTCCCCAGTCCATTGTCCATCTCAGGGCTGGGGGGCCAACCCCTTGCTAAGGTGTTCTTCCGGACCACTCCCATCGAGCTGCTGGCGTCCGGCAACCACAACGAGCAGGTCCGGCTGTTCATGACCGAGACGCCCCGCTCTCCCATTGTCCTGGGTCATCCCTGGTTGGCGTTACACGGCCCGATGGTCGACTGGGCCCGCCATGAGGTGCGGGAGTGGAGTGCCGCCTGTTCGGCCAGCTGCCTCCTCGACTCCCGACCTTCCTGTTCCGCGGGTGGACCAGCTCCCGAGGGGAGGCCAGATTTCTCCAGAGTGCCCTCCGAATACCACGACCTGGCGACCGTCTTTAGCAAGTCCCGTGCGGTGTCTCTGCCCCCGCACCGCCCGTATGACTGCGCTATTGACCTCCAGCCTGGTACAGCGCCTCCTAGGGGCCGTGTCTTTGCCCTGTCTGAGCCTGAGAGGGGGGCCATGGACAAGTACTTCCGGAAGTCCCTTGCAGCTGGCATCATTCGTCCATCCTCCTCCCCCGCGGGGGCAGGCTTCTTCTTCGTCAAGAAGAAAGATGGCTCCCTGCGCCCCTGCATCGACTACCGAGGACTTAATAAGATCACGGTCAGGAACTGCTACCCACTCCCACTGATGTCCTCGGCGTTTGATGTCATCCAGGGAGCGGCCATCTTCACCAAGCTGGACCTGCGGAATGCTTACCATCTCCTGCAGATCAGGGAAGGCGACGAAAGGAAAGCCGCTTTTAACACCCTTAGCGGCCATCTAGAATCAGCCAGGACTAATTTTTGTGAATAATCGCCGCCGAATTTTCAGGTGTAACGCCAGCCCTGCGAGTGTTCAACTGTCAAATTTGAATTTTGGAGCTGTCAAGTTCGACTAATCAGAATGCTACATTCGGCATCAGGTTATATAAGTTTACCCGCTACCCGGAGTGAAATTGCCATTTATTTTGTGTGCATGACCGTTTTTAAAAAATCGGGCGACGTCAAGTCCTTCCTGGTGTCCAAGTGGATATTCACACCAAATTTGCTGATAATCGGTTGAGAAATGTAGGAGAAAAACGTGTGTACACGCACACAGGTACGCACACGCACACACGCACAGACAGACATCGACCTCAAATATATTATATATAATACAAGTGTAATGTGGGGAAAAAAAAGCCACAAGATGACAGTATTGACATTTTTTTTGTTAAAGGAGAATTCCGGTGTGAAATTAACTTGCGGTGTATTGAAACATGATAATGAGTACTAACTTTTGTCGAATGCCCCACCTCCGTACGCATGCAACATTTCAAAATAAATGGCTTTTTAGCCAAAGCTCCCAACAGGCTTACAATGGTAGCGAATCGGGCATGGCGTTGGCGCGCCAAGATATCGCTATTTTTTTCATCATTGGCAAGGCTCAAAGAAGCTCCACACTTCATCGGTAGAATTCCGACGGCCCTGACATTTAAAACGAGGCACTGAGAACTTTGAAAATGCGCAGGTAGTTTATTAAAAAAAGACTATTTATGCAAACAGCACCTTAAGGCAGTTTCCAGTCACCTCCATCTTGAAAGTCACGATAAGTCGATTGACGAGCATAAACAAATAGGGGAACAGATTGCAATCTATTCGTTCGTGCTCGTCAATCGACATGTAAAATGGCAACTGTGAAAAGGATCTATTTCCTGCACCTCTCTTGCACGTCAATAAACGTCCAAAAAATACCTAATTTCGATGTCCAAATGTAGAACCACATATCTGTGGTGTAATCTGAGTTAACAATGTGGAGTGTTTTTTTATTTTCAAGAGTAGCCTACATATGTTGAGCTAGTGGAAGTGATGGGTTCTATGTACCGACGGGACTATGGGATGTTCATGAAGTTAAACAATAATAAAGACTGTTGAATGGGAATCTTACAAATTGCCAACATGATCTGCTCGTTGGGCAGACGTCTCATTTACTGTCTCGGTCAACATTGATTCACAATCGTACATACCCTGTTGAGTGGGACCAAGGACCATATTGCACGTGAAAAGCGTGGTACAGAAGATACTCATGAGAAAAGCGCATAACAGTAATTACGTGCGGCACAAGGTATTACAGCAATTGAGTTTCGCAAGGTTTTCAAAGGTTTATTACTAACAAACAAACAAAGAAGAGGCTATTCGTCCCCCAGCACTCCAGCACGAAAGTTTGAAGATTTGGGTAGATTATAAAATGACATCAATTATTGGCTCAGTTGTGGTGAAATAGCAGAAGTGCTTCTCTTATCCGCCCCACCGCGGTGCCAATAGCAGAACTGCTTCTCTTATTTGCACCGCAGATAGCCGATCTCTTTCCCCTAATTAACCTCCCTACTGGGCGAGTCGCCACTTTAAACAAACAAACAAAAAAAAAAACGACGACTATGATAACATTAAAACACAAAATTGCATGTTTAACAAAAATTCTTAATTGTTCTTATTTTCGCAACACAATAATACTATAAGTCCAGTACATTATTTTTTCATATTATTGATACAAGTTGTTGTGATTTTGTTTAATGACCCGTGGAAAGTTGTCATTGGGAAACACATCTTAACGACCCAATGTGCCTAACCTAACTTCGTGGTGCAGTTGGTAGCGAGTATGGCACAGAAATCAACAAGTTGAAGGTTAAATTCTCCTCATCACCTTAAAAAAGGAACATTACTTGTAGTGTAACAATATGGTGAGTATTCCCTTCAGCTGCTCCAGAAAAACATTGAAGAGCAAATTAGCAACACTTCCAGTCAGTCCCGTGCTGTCCGTAGGATCTCCAGTCATCTTCCAAAGTCTCCAAGAAAGTGAAAAGCAGTCATCAAGGAGATCGTCAAGCAGAATCCAGTCCCTATCAGTGACCCTGTGCCACCAACTCCACCTAAATCAAGACACAACACAGTTCCAGATGAGGTCCGTTCCAGAGCCACAGACCTCTACCTTTGTCAAGACATCAGCTGGATAGCCCCTGGTCACAAAGACTACATTACCGTGATCCGGGATGGTGAGAAGGTGACAGAGCAGCGGAGATACCGAGTGATGACCATCCAGGAGGCCTACAACCTCTACAAGCAGGAGTTCCCTGATGGCACCATCAGCCTGACCTCCTCCCAGTGCCTGTGGCCAGATATAGTCCTCTTCAGAGACAACATCCCCCACAACATCTGCGTGTGTGTCTACCATGAGAACCTGAACCTGCTGCTCCAGTCCATCCGCCACCTCAAGTGCCTGCCAGGTGACCACCATGAACTCTTATTGTCTGTGACAAGTCTTCTGAAGCTTGTTTGTATAGCAAGTGTGCAACCTGTTCGGACAGAGTAACCTTCAACAAGCTATTAGAGCAGATCAGTGACCCTCAGCTTGCTGATTTAGAATCCTGGTATGATTGGGCTAAGGGCCACAACAGCTGACCTGTGATGGTACCGTGTCTGATGTACTCAAGAACCTCTCCACCAGACTTCCCAGCTTCAAGATCCACTGCTTTGTGAAGGACCAGCAGGCTAGAACCTTCAAGGCCCTGTACTCCAACCCTCAATCCAACCGGGCAGTGCTCCAGATTGACTTCTCAGACAGTTCATCCATCATCCGCAAACACAAAGTCCAGAGCGCTCACTGATTGCACACGCAGACATTACTCTTCACTGTGATTGGTTAGGACAGCATACGGTACTTGCTTTAGTGTGGTGTCAGACTACCTGGCCCATGATAATGCTGCTGCCACCTTAATCGACCACGTGGTGGAAGAATTACTCTCCAAGCTCCCAGCCGGCATCACCGAACTGGACACCATCAGCGACAGGGCCACACAACACTTCAAGAACAAGTATGTCACTTTTGGCAGAAACTGAGTTTGACCCTCAATTTCAGTAAATGAGAGTGATGAAAACATTAAAAAATTAGCGATTAGTGTTCTTGAGTTATCCTGTTTACAGACAGACAAACAAACAAACAAACAAATGAAAGGTCGTTCTTAGAACGACGACTTGCCGAAATAAATATTTAAAAAGATGAAAAGATATTTGAAGAAAGGAATCAAAAAAATTAATTTTGGGGAAAAAGTGAAAAATTTTTTAGCATACTTACCTCAGAGCGATGTCATCGCGACCCCCTCACTGCTAGAACCACATTGCATTGACAACGGCGTTAGTTTCAGGTCTCTAGCTTAATTAGAAAAGAAGTTTTGGATCAACATGTGTTTCAACCTTTTGTGTGACCTTGATATTTGACATAGAAACTTAAAAAAGAATAGGTCTGCAACAACTAACCTATGCCAAGATGTCTCCAAGTTTTGTTAAGATTGGTACAAGATAAGTGGCAAAAGGGTGCATAACTAACAAACTGACAGACAAACAGACATGTAACACAACTGAATGATATAGTACAGTATTTGCCAATTTCAACAAGTGACAAAGGGATGAAAACATAATCACCTGAGCGGAGGTAATAATGGAATAACGGGCTGACACAACAGATTACTCCTTAACTGTCCCTCACTTCTTTTCAACACCCCGCTCTCCAAACGCCAGAAGAGCCTCCTGAAATCCCCCCCCCCGAAACCCCCCCATTTTCTTTGTTACTATATTTCTCTCAAACTGACCCACTCCTCCCTTTTATCAGCTTGGGAAATGGTCTCTGCCCCTGTAGTTTTTCAGAGTCTTTAATCTTTTATCTTGTTTCTCTTCTCAGTGTTTGGCAATGCCAAAACCAAATGAACTCTGAAGCCCTCTCTTTCTCTCAGACACAAAACCTGATTACAAAACAACAAATACAGCCTCACCCTGAAACAAACAGCTGGAGAAGGAGCCAGAGAACAACAGCCTGGGGTGGTGGTGCACAGCGTGTAAGAAATGACGCAGGGAACACTGTCGTATTCTGAATTGCACTCACAGTGCTTTATTTACTTGTTTTTGTTTTATTCATTCAAATCTGGAGGCAATTAATGGCTGGTCCTTTGATGAAAGATGGGGGGAAACTGAAATTGAGGCCCAGAGGGAAACCTGAAGAAAAGCTGGGAAAAACTGCGTAACCCCCTTCTGCTGGGCCAGTATATTGCAGATTGCCTCCAGTGCCTCAGTTTGAGGAGAGAGAAGCTTGAGAGGTGAAGAGCTCCTCTCATGTAAGAATGCCTCTTCTGCCAGGACTGGGGGCCTGAGTCCAGGGGGAAGATGGGATGTTGTTTCTGAAGGGGTATTGCTAGGGTGCCGAGACTGTATTCCCAGCTCTATCTCACGTTCCCTCTCATATGTGAAGGCAAGAACAAACTACAACTTTAAATGCAAGCCTGTCCATTCACTATTGCATATAATTCCACACAATACCAGCTTCACAGTTCAAGCAGCTAAAACAGCCAAGCAGGCTGTAGGAAAGTTAAGTTCAGGCAGTAAAAGCAGGAAGGCAGGCTGTTGGCATTTAGGTAGCAAAATCAGACTGGCAGGTGATAGGAGGGTTGCAAAATTCAGGCAGCTAAAGCAGGCAGCCAGGCTGTGGGATGGTTGCACAGTTCAGGCAGCTAAACCAGGCAGGCAGGCAGAAGATTATGCAGTTTTCGATGTTAAATTAGGCTGGCAGGATGTCAGAGGGCTGTTCAGTCAAGCTGGCAGAATTTAGGAGGACTGTGCAGTTCAGGCATTTAAATCAGGTTAGAAGGCTGTAGAAGGACAGTGTAATTCAAGCAGCTAAATCAGACAAGCAGGCTGTAAGAGGGCTACACATTTCAGACAGCATAATCAGACTGGCAGGCTGTTGGAGGGCTGTGTGGTTCAGGCAGCTATATTTGGTTGGCAGACTGTTAAAAGACTGTGCTGGTCAGGCAGCTGAGGAGGGCTGGGAGGAGGTACCCAACAGGTGCTGAGGTGAAATCCTGCTGAGCAGACCCCTGCCTCCATGACAACTGCTTGGCAAGTCAGGCATCTTAATGCCTTTCTGAACATCCGGAACATTACATTGTATTACAATACATGGCATCGCAGGAATTTGACATACAACCCCATTTCCGAAATAGTTGGGACGAAGTGTAAATTGTCAATAAAATCAGAATGCAGTGACTTTCTGATCGCATGAGCCACTGTGCTATTTACAATAGAAAATAGATAACATTTCAAATGTTGGAACTGAGACATTTTACATTTTTATCCACATAAATGAGCTTGTTTCAAATTTTCTGGCTGCAACAGGTCTCAAAAAAGTTGGGACAATGGAAAAAAAAATGGTAGAGAAAGCAATTCATATATAACAGAATCAGCTGAAAGAACATTTTACAAGTAATTAAGTAAACTGGCATCAGGTGTGCAACATGATTGGCTATGAAAGGGATGTCTTAGAGAGGCTGTGTCTTTCAAAAGTAAAGATGGCCAGAGGCTCTCCAGCATGTGAAGGCTTGTGTAAAAAATTGTGGAATACTTTTAAAAACAATGTTCCTCACGTCAAATTGCAAAGGCTTTGAAGGTCTCATCATCGACAGTGCATAACATCATCAAAAGATTCAGAAAAACTGGAATAACCTCTGTGCGTAAGAGACAAAGCCAAAGACCTTTACAGGATGCCCGTGATTTTCGGGCCCTCAGACGCCACTGCATCACTCACCGGCATGATTCTGTCATTGACATTACTAAATGGGCCCAGGAATACTTTAACAAACCACGGTCTGTAAACACAGTCTGCCTTGCCATCCACAGATGCCACCTTAAACTCTATCATGCAAAAAGGAAGCCATTGTTGAGCATGATCCAGAAGCGCAGCTGTGTTCTGTGGGCCAAGTCTCATTTAAAATGGACTGTAGCAAAGTGTCCTGTGGTCAGACGAGTCCAAACTTGACATTCTTATTGGGCATTGTGTCCTCCGGGCTAAAGAGGAGAAAGATCACCCCTCGTGTTATCAGGGTTCAGTTCAAAAGCCAGCATCTCTGATGGTATGGGGATACATTAGTGCATATGGTGTGGGACACTTCCATGTTTTAAAAAGCACCATGAATGCTGATAGATAAATAAAGGTTTCAGAGCGACATCTATTCCAGGGAAGGCCTTGTGTATTTCAGCAGGACAATGCAAAACCACATACTGCTCCTATTACAACAGCATGGCTTTGTTGTTGAATAGCCCGTCTGCTGAACTGGCCTGCCTGCAGTCCTGATCTTTCACCGATTGAGAACATTTGGTGCATAATTAAACGAAAAGTCCGTCATAGGAGACCCAAAAATCTCCAGCAGCTGGAAGCCTGTATTGAACAAGAGTGGGATCAAATTCCAGTGGCTAAACTCCAGAAACTTGTCTCCTGAATGCCCGGATGTCTCCACTCTTTAAAAAAAAAAGAAAAAAAAAAGAGGGGATGTAAAGAGGCCCCTGTCGCTATTTTTTTGAGACCTGTAGCAGCCATTAAATTTAAAATGAGCTCATATTGTGGATAAAATTGTAAACTTTCTCAGTTTCAACATTTTTTATGTTATCTCTGTTCTATTGTAAATAATATACTGGCTGGCGTATATTATTATTAAAGTCATTGCGTTTTGATTTTATTCACACTTTACACTTCATCCCAACTATTTCAGAAGTGGTGTTGTATTCACATGCTCAGTTTTTACAAAGTATAGTTTTTTTTCTGATGGATTTTAGAGAGGCAATTCAGGCTGATTCGAGGGTATAATAGCATCATCTCATCTTGCAAAAAAAAAGAAAAGAAATATCCACACTGTGTGTATAGCAGTTCGATCAGCATCTGTGCTATATGGGCTACTGTCCGGTTTGACATTAATTGCGTAACAAATTGACAAGATCTAACTGATTTTCGCTCATGACAAGCATCTGTCAGTCGTGCCTATCTTTTGAGCATGTGTATACAGTCCATCTCACCAAATGGACCAGGAAGATACACTGGAGTTTTTCTTTCTTGTTCTCACATCTGTGTTCTATTTGTGTTTGACGTTGAATTTGGAAAAGCTCACAATCCTGCCCCCTCCACAGCACCTCCCGTCCCGTGACAATGGTTCCTGGTGCAGGCGAGATGGCAAACGGCTCATGCAGTAACATAAGAAAAGGGTTCTGCCACTGATAATTACCAGGGTTGTTGAAAGAATAGACCATCACATGGATGCAGCAGTCTGTACCTGTACTTAGGCTGAGGTATTGGCACTGGGTTGTCTATTCAAGAGGGTGATCTATCTCAACAACTGACCCCGAAAAGGTCCTCTGGCTCAGTGGTTCTATATGACTTGGCAGGCCTGTTCTCACTCTCGCTGTGATTTTCCTGTGGAATGCTGCCATTTTGAGCTGCATGAAATTACAGTCTCACTGGATCGTTCAAGAGGCAAATGTACAAAATCCCATTGTGTAACATGCCCTGATATCCTGCCAATCTGGGAAGCTGGAACATAACTTTTGCAGTGACCTTGAATAACGCTCATGCATGAGGACAAGGGTGCACACATGCATAGACCTGCATACATACACACACGGATGCATTTAACAACACTCCACTAACTTAAATCACGTAAAAATGAAATATAATACTTTTATTCAACAGGACCTGTAAAAAATAAAAGCTGTTTGTCAAACTTGGATTTTTTTCTTTAATAGAAACATGCCCTGCTTTGTAGGGATGGGTTTTAGTCGTTTAGATTTACATCAATCCATCAATTTTGTCTGACAAACCATTTTGCGCTTCCAAGAGCTGAAAGTATGCAACCAGAACTTTTCCTTATAGACTTGGCAGTTAAGCCTGGCTGCAACATCAGCAGACAGTACAGGATGATTTGAGAGTTGTCCCTGAGGATCAAGGAGGTAGAGGTTTCAGTTTGTCATCAGAACACAAATTTAAGTTGTTACTTACAACCATTATGCTATTTTATTTCATGGACTCAAATGTCAACTTTGGAAAAGTGTCTGAGAATTAAGTAGCGACCACATTTCCATGACCAAATGAACGCAATTTCACAGGAATGCTGTCAGAGCCAAGATGGGATCAGCAGAATATGGTCATTTTGTATTAAGAAAGCATTACTGTTTCTTACATCACAAACTGTGAAGCATTTTAACATTGAAGGTGAGTCCTTCAGGGATTCTAAGATTTTAATGCTCGTGAAACAACAGGATTTGAGGACATTTGTCTGTAAGATGAACTGCAAATAAAGCCATTTAGCACCAAGACATCTTTTACAAGTTGTGTTCAATACTAGTTTGTTATACGATTTTCCACTTTGTAATTACACTTTTTTAAAAATTTGTTTTAATTGTTTAAAATGAAATTAATTTCATGAATTTTAATTGATCATTCAAATCACTGATGTAATGAGCAATGCAAGGCACAACATACAGTTCCTTACTCAAGCAGGTGTTTTTGTATCAACACAATTTTGACGCGTGACTTTTGCTATTTTATAACTTCAGCAGCTGACAGATATTTTTGTGCAATAAAATCTCATTGATTACACCGCCCTCCTTGTCGAAAAAAAAATTTCTGCTGATTTCCCAAAAAGGGCTTATATAATCTAATATGAGGATGCTGGGGTAAAACATGCAAGTGAAAAGTTTATATCACATACAGTTTTTTTTTTTTTTTTTCACAAAATGAGAATGAAGATTTTTCTAATTGTAACATATATATCGGCTTTTAAACTCTGATAGAAGCAGCAACACATGTGGTTTGGGTGCAGTTAAACACCCGCAGATGCAGCAGAAAACATCACGATCATGTTCGCATTTTCTTCTGTCAGTGACCATATTACTATGCCTGAAATCAGGATTCGGCATAAAATAATGTCTGTAGAATCATTCATACATGTGAAAATCTGCCAAGACTTGAACAAATAGTTCTCACCTGACCCAGAGGAGGATGGAAATCATGTAATTATGGCAGTTTTTCCGGTGATCAAGGGATGACACAAGGCTTTTTAACCTCACACGTGGTTGTGGAAACTGACAATGCCATGAAATGCACATCATACATTGTGAGGAAATGTGATGTACTGAAGCAAAACAGACAGTATTTTTGGAACCAGCACCCCAAAATAAGCAAGTAAACAAATTTTGGATTTTATTCAGCAAAAATATTGTAGGGCAGTGTTGTAATGAGCAAACACTGTCGCCATGGAAACCGGAAGTTAATGGGCTTATTATCCTTTTATTTCGTGAACAAAAAGATCCCTCATATACCAGCCAAATTTTGACATAATTGGATGAAAATGGACAATTTTATGGACATTTGGCATTTTTAATGCAACCCCCTTGAAATGTATCCCCAGTACTAAGGAGTGGGTGGACCCAGTGACATAGTGTTTCATACCAGAAGATATAAAATTGAAAGCAGAATAAGCTTAGTTTGTACACAATCCACCAATTAGAACAGAAGTTATGGCAAAAAGACGTCTGAACTTTCCCCGTGTTTGTTGTTGTCCCAAAAATAAATGACTGTATTCTAGGCCATGGTGGACCTGTGTGCTGAGTTTGAAAATGATTACTGCTATATTGTTGGTGCCAAGCTGCTCACAAACAAACAAAAGAATCAATCAAACCGATTGACAGCTTGCCAAAATTTTGTTCAATAAAATGAAAACATTATGACAGGAGAATTCAGTACCAAAAATTCAAAGCTAAGTTTCAAACCATTGAGACCACTACAGAAAGGTGCACAAAATTTAAATTGTTAGCTTGGATAAATGAGGAATGAATGAGGAAGTAACTTCAAGTGAACCATTAGCTCAGGCAGGACAAGTAGGTCAGATTATGAAGATAAATAGTTACGTTTTGAAATTTCCGGGATTTATTGGAATTCAACGCCCACAAATTTAGTTTAAAACCAACGACGTTAGTCGAAGGTTTTAAACGTTTAAATTTGCGGGCGTTGAATTCCGATGAATCCCAGAAAATTTCACAAACGTAACTATTTATCGATATTGTAAACCATAAATTTCACAAACGTAACTATTTATAGATATTGTAAACCATAAGCGAGAAGGAAACGTTTTTTTGCACTGACTCTTTCGTATGGCGACGTGATCCGTCACAATTAGGTCATCGAGTCACGCGCTAGAATTCTGCAACCTGTCAAGTTGAACTGATGGGCTGAATGAGCGAAAGTAGGTCCGTTTTCATGCTAACAGAGGTGTATAATCCAGGTTCAGAAAGTAAAAGTCCATCCCAGGATATTATTCCAGCCACAAAAGACCTGGCAGCTGACACTGTTCTTCAGCTGGGTGGTAAAACTAACAAGTCAAATCTGCTGACAGGAGTTTACGGTTGGAATGAAAACCTGGTAGGATTTTTACTTTCTGACCCCTGGATTATACACCTCTGCATGCTAATGTATTCATGAGCAGGTGAAAAGGCCCTGTCATTTCGGGGATGTCGAACACTATTCGACAAGGGTAATTAACCAATCAGATTGCGGAAAACACCTACTATTGGTTAACAATTAACCATTTATCACGGAATGATTGCATTTGAGTTTTTCAATAAATGCTCGAGGGATGATCAGGACCAATCTGAGCCAGCATGGTACAGACAGTCCCAGAAATCACATCCCTCCCCACGCCCCACAGTGCATGAGATTCAGGATGTTTAAATTAATGAACACAGTATGAGCAGATGCTGCTTACAAATAACAATGTATTTATAGAGGAGATAGAGATTATCAGTCTACGTCACTACATGCGTCACCCTGCTATACTGCGCATGTCAGCTGCAGAAAGAGAGCAAGAAGAGCCGTGACCATGTCTTGTAGTGCTGTTGGTTGCACAAGCCGTTCGATAAGAATAACAAAATGTGCCAGTTTTACAGACTTTGAGCATCAGTGCTGCAGCATGCCGACTGCATGACCCCAAGCTGAGAGAAAAAAGAACACTGGTATTAATTTTGAGCAATATAATATGTTAGATCATTGGTTTGAATGGTGATAAAGCTAGATATGCCCGCAGGCACATCTGTATAATTGCAGCAAATGAGTTGAGAAATGTTTAGAACAATAACGACAATGACTAAAGACGTGGTTACATAGCAATGGAAAGATAAGATAAACTTTTATTGATCCCACAGTGGTGAAATTTCATCGTTACAGCAGCTCAAAAAGATAGTGATATGAGAGGGGGAAAAAACAAATGTGTGCAACTAGATGATGCGCACTCTATAGAGATGCTAAGCCACACCTCTTGTTGACCTTGACCTTTGACCTTTCGACCTCCAAATGCAAATTCGGACAGGGTACCCTTGGATCATCTACCCCACAAAGTTTGGTCACCCTAGCTTCAGTGGTGGCCGAGTTGTCGCACGGACAGATACACACACACAGACAGACAGACAGACGGTGCTAAACAGTATACCCACGCCCCCTCGTCGGGCGTGGGTAACAAGTACACAGGAAGATAAAATAATTTTGTAACATTATTCTAAATTACATGCAGGAGCAGTTCGCGGTCAGGATGCAGTTGTTTTTCTGGTTCACAATGACCCAGACTTTACATATCTTTCTTTATCCACTCACCTGCACCTAAAGCGTATGGGTCATTAACATGTTGACTGCCAACTACAAGATAACTCGTAATGACGGGTAGACCAGCGCTAGACTTGAAAATTTGGGGGAAATTATCCATCTCTTTATTGACAACAATTTAGACCTGGCTAATTACCTGCCCCCCCCCCCCCCAGGGGAGGGTGCCAGGTTAAGCAATGATCATGTCTGTGTGTGTGTGTGTGTGTTTCTGTCACTCTGTCTGTCAGCCCGTGGCCATTACCTGGCCCCCCCTAGGGGGAGCCAGGTTAAGCAATGATCATGTTACAAGGACAGTTAGCTAGCTAGCTAGCTGCCCGGGATAAACTATGCCACGCCACGGGGACCAGTGCATTGTTTGTCTGTCCTCGTATTAAAATGGAGGCCGCTGCGACTCGTAGGCCTATTTGCTTGATGCCTGAGGAGCCTGGATTGTCGTGTATTATATTGTTTTCTGTCTGCTTAGGTAATTTTTGTATTATTTTTGCGAAATGAACATTACGCAGAATTTCTGTGAACGTTTGTGCTGTATGTAATTATTTCGTTATAAGTGTGTAGCTAGCATGCTAGCTACCTACATGGAGCTCCCTGTTGTGACACGGACCCCTGCGAACCATAATCGCGATGCATTTTCATAAAACAGTATGCTAGTTTGCATTAAATAATTATGTTTCCTAATTGTATGAGATTTGTCGGTTGTGATGTTACGATTGAATTTGTGCTTTTATTTCTATTTGCGTTGCATTATTCCGCATACTTTCGCTGCATACTGCCCGTTTTTCGTTGGCGGACAAAGTGATCGCGTTGACACGGATCTTGCATGGAATTGCACATAGCACACGGGGTCCGCTTTCCAGCCAGCTGGGCTTGCTGAAATCACAGATTTTTTTTTTTTTTTTTAAAGATGGTATAACGTGTTCTATCGTCTTCTGTGTCTAGTTAGCATTTTGTTTTACCAAGCTGGACACAGCAAGCATTTTTGTGGTCATTTGTGCAGTATGAATGTATTTGACTTATATTACAAGGAGAGTTAGCTAGCTAGCTAGCTGCCCGGGATAAACTACGCCATGCCTCGGGGACCAGCGCAGTTCACCATCCTTCGTATGAAAATGGAGGCCGCTGCGGCTCGTAGGCCTATTTGCTTGATGCCTGAGGAGCCTCGATTGTCGTGTATTATATTGTTTTCTATGTCTGCTTAGGTTGTCTTTGTATTATTTTTGCGAAATGAACATTACGTAAAATTTCTGTGAACGTTTGTGCTGTATGTATGATCGTGTCTGTGTGTGTGTCTGTGTCTGTCTCTCACTCTGTCTGTCAGCCCTGTCTGTCAGCCCGTGGCTGGGGCCAGGTCTGCTATCTCTGATTGCCTTGATCTAGATGGTTTTCCTTTATAAGCACATTTTCCAATTCAAGAATAATCGAGTGGAAGTTGAAGACACGGCTTCTCTCCCCCATGCGATCTAATAGCAAATACTGGGCTACATTCAGTAGAGAAAATAATTTAATTAATAATAATTAATTAACCTAATAACAAGGCAATCAGAGATAGCAGACCTGGCCCCAGCCACGGGCTGACAGACAGAGTGACAGACACACACACACACAGACATGATCATTGCTTAACCTGGCCCCCTAGGGGAGGGACCAGGTAATAATTAGGTCTATGCACTGGCACTCAGCAACATTTTTTTTTTTTCCAGCGAGAGCGGCATCTCAGAACTCATTTGCTAATGAAGGTAATTTCGGCAAGTACCTACACTTGTTTTTGCAGCGCGGTCACGCAACTTGCTGTAAAAATAGCCAGCTGTCAGACTGGAAAATGTTAAGGGAGGAAACCATGTATACTTGTCACCAGAATGACCTTCATTCGCTGAAGAGTTCTGAAGTGCTGCTCTCGCTGGAATTACTATCGCTGAGTGCCTGTGCATAGGCTTAAATATTATTACATTATTTTTCTGGACTGAATGTAGCCCTTTTTTGCTGTTACATCGCATGGGGGAGAGAAGCCGTGTCTTCAATAGCCGCTTGATTAATATCAGGGGCGTAGATTTAACTGGGAGTTGGTGGGGACGGAGACACAGCCTTTATGACAATTAGTCCTGGCCAGTTCTCAATCATTTTCCTCCATCGACGCCTTTTCCAATTATCGTAATTGGCAACTCCCGGTTAAATCTACGCCCCTGATTAATATTCTTGAATTGGAAAACGTGTTAATATAGGAAAACCATCTTAATTTAGCCAGACTAATTGTTGTCAATAAAGAGATGGATAATTGCCCCAGAATTTTCAGGTCTAGCGCTGGCCCTGACCCGCCATTACGAGCAATCTCGTAGCTGTCCGTCAACGTGTTAATACGTATCCCATTCACAAACGTTAATTTAGTTGCATAACTTGTTTTATCACTCGGCGATAAACTGTTGTAGTAGGCTACGCTGACAACATCGTTAGCTCGCAACTGCAAGATAACCATGACAACCTGTCAAACAATGTAAAGGGGCTGCTCTCTCTGCAGTCAAGTCGCGCGCGCATCCGTTTGTCGATAAACAAATAATCCCTCTATAGGGGAGGAGGCTGGAAAGTTGCGGGAGAGGAGATGCAGATCTTCAGTACGCCAGATTAGGACCAGCGTAGAAGGCTCATAGCCAGAGACAATAATGAATGCTGCTTTGGTCAGGAAAGCTCACCAGTTGGATAGAAGATGCTATAGTCATGAATGATTGGACAAAATGGGGTTTGTGACTGGATCCGACTTCTGAGCCTTCCTGAACTAATGCTAAAGTTCCATTTCATGGCAGAACGCTGATGTGAGATTTCACCATTTATTCATTTATTTATTTATTTAACCTTTATTTATACAGGGGAACCCATTAAGACCTCAGTCTCATTTGGGATGGTGCCCTGTTAACAACACAAAACAGAATTCAATGCAATACATTATCATAAAAAAGTGAGCGATAAATGACAAAATTATCATACAGGAGTGCATACAATACATGTGCCTGAGAAAATTGCTGTAATATTATTCAAAATATGCACAGTCCCCAACTTCTAAATCCTTTATCACTTGATGAACACTAGATGATGTCACCATAATCAAACACTGACAAGAAGGTTGATTGAACTAAAAGCTTCCTATTATCTCAAGAAAAACAAGAGCCATTTCTGTGAAAAAAAACCCAATTTAATGTTTAATTTTTTGTAAGTTCATCAAGATGTACGTTAAAAAACAGTTTTTCATCAATAAATATTCCAAGGTATTTGTAACAAGTCACTCGCTCGATTTCAGAGCCATCCAGGGAGGAAATTAAAAATGAGCAGTCCCTCAAAGAACGAGATCTAGAGAAAGGCATACATTTTGTTTTTGTCACATTTAAAAATAATTTCAGCTCTAGAAGTGAGTGCTGAAATGAAACAAAGGCTCTTTGTAATGCAGATAATGCCTCATTCAATGAAGAAGCAGAAGTATAAAGCACTGTATCATCAGCATAGAAATGCACCTTACAGCCATTATCAAATGAGACCATATTGTTAATATACAGCGTAAAAAGTAAGGGTCCTAAAATCGAGCCCTGTGGTACCCCTTTAGTGATTGAGTCTGCTGCAACACATTGTATTTTATTTGAAAGATAACTTGAAAACCATTTGCAAGCATTCTGATCTAGACCTAATGAGCAAAGTCTATAAAGTAAGAGTGAATGATCAACACTGTCAAAGGCCTTAGATAAGTCAACAAACAGGGCGACACAGTGTTGCCCACTATCAAGGGCACATACAATATAATTTATAACAAGAGATGCCGCAGATATAGTGCTGTGTCCAGCTCTAAGACTGAAATGTACTTAAAATGCAAGTTCTATCAAGCTAGCCAGACAAGGTAGCTTGGAAATTGGACAATAATTATTAAAGTCTTCAGCGTCACCACCCTTGTGTAAAGGAAGCACAAGTGCAGTTTTCCAAATCTTTGGCACAATGCCCAAGCTAAGTGAAAGGTTAAAAATGTGTTAAAGGCAGGGCTATAATGGGAGCAGCCAACTTCAACAGTTCTGGGTCCAAAAGATCAGCACCAGTAGACTTTTTGGGGTAAATTTTCAAAAGAGCATCAAAGAATTCTGATTCAGAAATTGAGCTGAGGGAAAAACCACAATGGCTCATATCATTTGGGAGCGTGGGTTTTGATTGGCATTGAACAGTTTGCATATGGTTCCCAATCCAATTTGTGGTACCCATCTGACTATGGTGCATTCTATCAAATTGATGGCCTGCACTAATGAAATGTTCATTGAGAACATTATAAATTTCCTTCTTGTCACATATGGGACTGGAGCCAGACCATATCTGTGAGTGAAGCGCTGGGGCACTATTATTCTTCATTAATTTTATTGTTTTCCAGAACTTAGCAGGATTACTGGCACTCTGATGTGATGAGGTAAGATAAAAAGTGGATTTTGCTTTCCTAACCATAGCGGTGCACTTATTTCGCAACTGCCTGAACACAATCCAATCTGAGTGAGCCCCAGTTTTTCTAGCTTTTGCCCATGCAGAGTTCCCTTCGTTCAATACTTCAGATAATTCATGGGAGAACCACAGTACATCTGTCCTTCGTCCTAATTCTCCGAAAGGGAGCGTGTTTGTCAGCAATGGAGTTAAAAGTATGTGAAAAATATGCAAAGGCCAGATCAGGATCATGAATGAGGGACACCCTGTCTAAGTCACACAAACTTAAATCATTGAGGAACCTCTGATTGTCAAAGTGCCAAAAATTTCTTTTAAAAATGACACATGGCTTGGAACTAAGTAATTTTTCATTCCTTATGCAAGCAGTTGGGCAGTGATCACTGACATCCTGAGGAAAACAACACTCGAAGAATATCTCTGAGGCATGTTAGTCAAGATGATGTCAATCAGAGAAGATTTGGAGCTGTTTTTTGCATTTGGCCTTGTAGGTTTAGTGATTAACTGAGTCAGGCTTAGATTAGCACATAGGTCTTTGAAGCAGTCAGACACTGGTTTATCCCAATCTAGCTTAACTCTCTCATAATTAACAATTCTGCAGTATGAGAGGAAAACATGTCAGCCAAATTGTCAACGGCACAAGGGAGGGCTGAAGGGGGTCTATATGCACCAAAATCGTTACCTGAGTGTTTTCCCCAAGATTAACAGACAGAGCCAGACATTCGAACTGTTTTGGGATTGAGGATGAAATTACCACAGATACTGGAAAACAAGTTTTAACACAGATGGCTACACCACCTCCTGATGATGTGAATTTGACATTTGTCTCTGATTTTTTTCTCGAGCGATGCTCTGGAACAATCTGAGCAAGCATGACACAGAAAGTCCCAGAGATCACAAACCCCCAAACTTGCTCTGCCAAGGGTGACAAGCAGAGTCACTTACCAATAACTCTGAGCATGAATGGAAGCAAATTAAATTACGTTTAGCTACCAGCTTGTTGCATTTCCTTTGAGTTTGTGCAGCTGTGTATGGCCTGCTCCTCTGAAAGCAGAGGGATCACCAGGGATGCTGAATGCAGACAGAGGAACATCTGACAGGACACTATAAGGGGGACTTAACATAAAGGAAATGCGGTATGTAACATATGAAACTGTGGCTACAAGCATGTTGCAATTCCTTTGATTTCATGCAAGTGTCTATGGCCTTCTCCTCTGGGTGCAATGGGATCAGCAGCAATGCTAAATGCAGACAGAGGAACATCTGGCAAAACACTATTAGACAGTGTCGGGGAAAAAATGATGACAATTTCACAGAGCATGAAAACAATGGATATCCATGTAAGACTTTAATACTGTAAATACTGCCACAATATTACAAAGAATGGAGAGCATCGTCTGAATCATTGAGTGTTCAAAGGGACTCCCTCCCAGAAGTACTTTCCCAGCTTGCTTAAGGTGGAAGACCCTCCCAAATACATTTATTTCTTTCTTTCATAACAATTTAGTACCAAAATCATATGAACAACTACTAAATACAGAATTAAAGTGATGGCTCATTTACATAAATTATGCTAATTAGGTCCCAAGATGGCTACCGCAATGTGGAACTTGATAAAGTGCCTCAGGCAGGATATCTTTAAAACTTTTTATTACTTTAATCTCACATTTTCACAGATCATTTATGACTATATAGTGCATGTTCTGATCAGAGGGTTTTCAGAAATAATATTTCTGTGAAAAAAAATGGTCATTTTAGTGTTTTTTTTTATTATTTATTTATTGGGTACCTACGTACCACAGAATCTAGAGTTACACAAAGGATTTCTTCAAAATGCCCGATCCGTCTATAGACATGCATCCGGTGAACTTATATTCCAAGTTTCACAATGATAGCATGAAAGAAAGAGGAGAAATGGTGTTTGAAGATGTCCATATTTTTGAGAGTCCTATCAAATAGAAACACTATGAACTTACTGGAGGTTATTCTATGAAAATGTCAAAAACTATTTTTTTCCAAAAAAAAAAAAAAGCCTATTTTGGGAGTGTCTACCTACCTTAAGTACGCTCTTGCAGAGGTGGGGGGAATGTTATTTGTTACATACTCATTGTCCAGTTCCTCATTATCTGTCAAACTGCTGATGCCCAGTCTCTTTTTCTTAGCCACAAGATGTTATGTGCCTTCATTCTGCAGTTTATGTCCAGATATTAGCTTACCCTTTTTTGTAAACAAACAACACACATGTGCACACACCTTCATCACGACGCTTAATTTCTACAACTCCGTATCTTGAACTGATCAGAAGACACATTCCATGCCCTAGTGCTTCTCCCTTAAACATAATACAATGTCTCAGGCCGAACAGAAAACCCACTGTGAGCTTGAACAGCTCATACGGAAAACGAATGAGGAATAATAATTTGCCCTGCAAGTGACTTAATACAAAGAAATGCTATGTAAGGTATGAAACCATGTGAAGAACATGCATGTCACATTTCCTTTGAATTCATGCAAGCATGCATGACCTGCTCATCTGATTTCAGAGAGTTTAGCATGTGTGCTGCATATAGACAGAGGAATATCAGGCAATACATCAATAGAGTGACTCAATACAAAGGAAATATGCTATGTGGGGTATGAAACCATGTAAAGGACATGCATGTCATATTTCCTTTGAATTCATGCAGCCAGGCATGATCTTTTCACCTTAGTACAGGAGATTTGCAGGCATGCTGAATGCAAAAAGCTGAACATCTGGTAAGACAATGTTTCGATGACATGATACAAAGGAAATATTCTATGCATGTTCTTCTGAACTGAACAAGAATGCAGGTAATGGAAGACTGGGAGTGCTGCACAAACTCCCATCCCCCTCCAAAACAAACACTCCCTCCTGAGCTGTGGAAATCCTTACAACACCATTGCTGATTGCCCTGTTCAATGGACACAAGTAATATCTGAGAGAGAATTGCTGTCTGGTGTTGCTGTCTCATCCACTTGTCCTCTTCTTCCTGTCTACCAGACCTGCAGGGTCGATCAATCTACACCTGGGCCTTAGGCAACTTAGGCACAGATTTGAACTTTATGCATCCTGGTTTTTTTGCCATCTTAAAGGGGACCTATTTTCCTATATTTCCAAGGTAATATTTTGATCTTGGACTCCCCTAGAGCACCCCTGATCCTATCAAAGTCCAAAACAGGGTCCTTATTTAGCTCATACTTCCATCCTCAAAAAACCCCATTTGTAGTCAATTGTAGTCTCTGCCTTAAACGCCTCGTTGGGGTGGCTCTTCCGCTATGGCCTCCACTCCCTGTGTGCCCTCTTTCTTCTGACTGGCCAGCTCTGTGGAGGGCGGAGTTGGGCGGGTCGAGGCTGCAGAACGCAGTTTTCAGGGTCCGCCTCCCCAGAGTGAAACGTGAGACACGCCTGTCATCTGATTAGGAATCGACGGGGAAATTCCTTCTGACTGGCCAGCTCTGTGGAGGGCGGAGTTGAGCGGGACTAGGCTGCAGAACGTAGTTTGCAGGTCCGCCTCCCGAGAGTGAAAAGTGAGACACGTCTGCCATCTGATTAGGAATCGGCGGGGAAATTCCTCAATATAACGCTATACTTGAATATAGATCTAATGAAATGAACTTGTTCTAATAAACGCAGCAGTGAAAGTGGAGGACGCAGTGCGAAAGTCTGGCAGCTCAAGCTCGAATTTGCTATCGGCTACAGTGGTGAGTACAGCGGTTTTTCTACTCTATAGCTTGGATGCAGAGAAAGCTAGAATCCACCACATACAGACACATTTGTAGAATGGGTCAACATACTCGTGTAGACCGGAGACTGTAGAAATCTGGTGGGTCTGAGCTTAGAGGGAAACATGGACAGTGAGGAGCAGCTAAAAGTGGACCAACAGCTTACGGACTGCTTAGGTGTGTATTATAAGGACCTGCTGGTTTGTGTGCATTACTGTGGTGTGTCGTTAGCATGGAGTAACGAACAGCTTCTGCGCTGGTATAAGACGGAGCGGCGAAAGCTCCAGGCTAAACAGCCTTTTTCGGAAATTGCCCGTGGTAATGGTTTACTTATTGTGTCAGAATGACCGGCGTTTCCACATGGATGATGGGCGCGTTATGGATAGTGCATGAGAGCTAGATAGAGCTCCGGTTATGTTGTGAGCATAACACAGGTTTTACAGACCCCAAGTTCCGTTTGCGTGAACTGTTGCTTTTGTGGAGCTAGCGAATCGATAACTTTCACGGGAAAGAATTTAATATTCAATCGCCGATTTAATATTCACTCAACGGGACTGCAGAGAAATCGTTTGTTAAACCAGACACGTTATAACCTGTGCTTGCTTTCACCAGTAGCATCAGAGAGCAGCCCAGATATTGGAGAAGTATCAGGCTAACCCCGGTTATGGATAAGTAAAGCGATCGTTTCACAAGCACCCAAAAACGTACCCCAAGCTCTGCAAAACTTCCGACTGGTCTAACTGCAGTCTTATCAGCCCAACTCTGCAGACACATACAGCACCTCTCCGGTTAGTTTCAACTGTAGTTGTGGGGGGGGGGGGGGCAGTTGTACCAAGCATCGAAACTACAAACAAGTATAAAAGGTTAGCTGCAAATGAGGTTTAATGTTCACATACCTTCTGTTGAATTTCACCTGATATAACTCTTGCATATTTAGGACACAAACATTAGCACTTGGCTTCATTAGCCACAGTGCTATAGCCACATTCAACAGGCCATCCGTTGGGTAGGCTTATGCAGTGAAGCAACTGCTTCTGCATCTGTTGCCATGTTTCCATCCACACATTCTTATACGAATTAAGTCATATCAAATTAAAAATGCCTTACGGAGATGGTGAAATTAGACTTGATTTCAAAACTATCGACTCATAGTTAGTTCGGTCCATCTCATTGGATTTTCTCTTGATCGGTAAAAGGCTTATGCAATAAAAGCTGATGGAAACGTTATTCGCCGAATAAATCTGCATCTTGACGTTGTTTTGATGCCATTGTTTCCTTCTAATAATGGTCTGCTATGCTGCTAATAGCGGGCACCTAAGCACTATTACAACTTGTGCAATTATCGTCATTTGTTGGTAAACACAATCCATTTTGGCTAACCAGCTAAATTCCCACTGAGCAATAGACGTCTAGTAGTCGTCTATTTTTTTTTTAGACGTAATTTAGACCGTCTATATGCCGTCTATATTTAGACCGAAACTAGACTTTGCCATTTTTTCGAAAATCCAATTACTATTTCTCAAAATAACAACAGTAAGCTGCACAACGCATCTCCTTATATTGGAGACAAATGATTCTGATATCTGTTCATCAATCTAAAGTATAGTTTAGATTTAGCCAAGATTTAAACATCTAAATCTGTACCGCATATCAACGTCTATATTAAGACCTAATTTAGACGATTGAAATCAATCGTCTTTTTCAATAAATATATGTTAAGGAATTAACTGCACGTAGCAGAATTGAACTCCAAATATAGGTGTGAAATTATTTCAATAGTCATTCTTCACTATGAGGTACATGTCTAGATCTAGACGTCTAATATACCTATTTTCAACGTCTGTGTTTAGACCATGTTTTAAAAAATATAAATGCAAATTCATCTTAGAAAAACAAACCATAATATAGTAAAATAAGATGTGACAGGCAGATCTGTCTATATGCTTGGAAGAGCTGTGGTTGGCAGCACACTGTTTCCGTGTACTGCGCATGTGCAGGGACTTAGCTGGCGAGCGAAGCATATCTGTGGAGCGAAGCGCCTCATCACCATCACTGCGCATGTGCGTGGACTAGGAGGCGAGCGAAGCGCTTTTAATTACCACCACTACGCACGTGCGCCGAGATTTGCTGGCTGCTCCGAAAGAGGACAAAAATTCGTCAGTTTTCCCCGTAAACAGAGGTGAGTGTTTAAGGACAGGTTACTATAAATGTTTAATTTGGAAATGTTAGAAAATCTTGGTCCTTTCACCGTCATGCATCAGTTTAGCAGCGTGCTTGTTAGGATGAGGCCTACTTGTTGCTACTCCTTAGGGCCCGACCCGGGCGAAGGCCCTTTTGTTCCGAGTTTTTTTTTTACTTAATGGGAAGAAAAATGTGCTTGCAAAATGTTCGGTTAAACTTGTCGCTTCTCCCCGCACGATTGACGATAACAAAATGCTCTAAAATGCTATTTATAAATGCCCCCCCACCCCACTCCTTTTCCCCTTCCTCAATTGCAGAAGCTGTCCAGAAGACATTCAGTGGCGCAACAGAAGCACAGATCCACACGGCACTGGGCGAACATTTTAAGCAGGCGCTGGCCTGATCTGGTGGAGGGGGGTTCAAAAAATAAGAAGTTAATTGTTTTTGCACTGCTCCTGACTTTGTTGTTTAAAAGTTATATGTTCTACTGTTTACACAGATTGTTTTAAAATTTATTTATGCACTGTTCTTTGCACTGTTTGCCAAATGTTGCACTTTATATATTTATATATTTTATATTGTTTAGACAGAATGAGAGTAAAATATATTCTTAACAATTGAATGTTTTTCATTCTATTACACTTTCTATTGATGCACTTATATAATGATAACAGAGAACCGTTTACCGTTTTTAATGGTCGTCTAGTAAATGTCTATAGTCTATAACCCTTGTATAGATTTGGTCCAAATATCATTTTGGAGCTTTTTAAGGTTGCTTGTGAATACTTAATTACTAAATCTGCATAAATAAATATTAATATACAATTTTATTATCGTTTTTAATAGTCGTCTAATAAATGTCTATAGTCTATAACCCTTGTATAGATTAGGTCCAAATATGAACGTATAAACCACGTCTATAAATAGACGTGTCTATTTAGTCGTCTATTAGCGGTTGTTACACTGTCTATATATAGACGTGTGTCTATATATAGACGTTGTTTAGACGTCTATATATAGTTTGCAAAGGTGGACTACAAACAGGACTACAAGTGCAATATTATAATTTTTGGCAATATACAATAAATTTGATGTGATCATTTTTATTCGTATACCCTGTAGGCTATTCTCAGTGCGAGCTGGCTCATGAAATTAATAAGAGTTTAAACAATGCCGAAAAGTGTCCAAACTCCATAATAAATTTCCCTGGGGATTTACCGTCTGACACCAGAAGCTAAGTAGCTGTGATGTCATGGCTTCACTGCTCCATGTCTGTGACAGCTGAGGGTCAGAGTGGTTTCTGCCATTGCTGAGCATGCGCGGTAGTGGTCCAAACTACGAGTAGTGTGGCATCGCTGAAACTTCCGGAATTTTCTCAGTAGTGTGATCGCGCACTTGAAACTTTGGGAAGTGATTGAGAAGTAAACTTTGAATTATCTGACTGGGGGGAATGATTAACAATAGGGAGCAGGTGGGGATAGAGCACAGAAGGAAAGGTAATGCACAACACAACACAATAATTGAATAATGAGAACTAATTAAGGTGAGACAGAAGGAAACATAACGCGTTGCTGAATACACCTCGGCCCGGACAAGATTTCCTGCCTCAAGGTCACAGCGCTAAGGTCAAAGGTGAAATCCAGCAAAAACATGACCTTGCACATCCATGTGCAACAGTGAGTTACCATACCAAATTTGGTGAAGCAGCGATCAGTGGTTGCTGAGTACTGACCCGGAAAAGATTTTCTGCTTCAAGGTCACAGCGCTAAGGTCAAACCGTGAAATCCAGCAAAAAACTTGACATTACACATCTGTGTGTCACAGTGAGTTACAATACCAAATTTGGTGAAGCTGTGAGAATTAGTTGCCGAGTACTGACCCATACAAGATTTCCAGGGTCAAGGTCACAGAGCTAAGGTCAAAGGTCAAATCCAGCAAAAAACCTGACATTGCACATGCATGGGTCATAGTGAGTTACCATACCAAATTTGGTGAAGCTGTGAGAATTACTTGCTGAGTACTGACTCGGACAATATGTCCAGGTTCATGGTCACAGCACTAAGGTCAAAGGTCAAATCCACCAAAAAACCTGACGTCGCACATCTATGGGTCATAGTGAGTTATCATACCAAATTTGATGAAGCTGCAATCATTAGATGCTGAATACTGACCTGGACAATGTCACCCGGACAAGATTTTCCGGGTCAAGGTCACAACGCTAAGATCAAAGGTCAAATCCAGCAAAAAACCTGACGTTGCACATCTATGGGTCATAGTGAGATACCATACTAAATTTGGTGAAGCTGCGATCATTAGGTGCCGAGTACTGGCCTGGACAAAATCATGGACGGACGACGGACTACAGACGACGCAGAATCCAAGCTACTTGGTTAGGTTTAGGCAACAAAACTACTTGGTTAGATTAGGGAGAGGATCATAACTTGGGTTAACATTTACACTCTCAAGAAGAATAACGGCATCAGAGAAAGGCTTTCTGACCACAAGCATTTTGCCTAAAATGCTTTTAGGCAGAAATTCCTGAAAGATAATTTGTCCCATGTGCTCCATGTACCAGATTTGTAGTAGCTTCTTACGAGGCTCAGCCTCAGCTGACTCCATGTAAACTAGTTTATCAATCTTGCTCCCCACAACCAGTGATGTTTTTAAGTTAGTCATTTTTTTCTATAAAATTTCTTCAGCTTTAGAGGAGCCCAGTGACACAAGTCCGAGCAACCAGTCACACCCATACTGGAGGCACCTACAGCTAGGTACAACTTCAGTGACCGCTATAACAAACACTGGCCACTGATCAGGGCAACCATAGGAGATATTCTGCATCAATGAGATTAAAGGAAAAGGTTGATTGAAGACAATATGTTGTATAACTGTAACTACATAAGAGCACTGCATGAACCAACTGAACATAAAAACATTGATGCTGTCAGAGTAAATGTAGGCCAGGTGCAAAGCTGGAACCAACACAACAAACAAAACAAAAAGTTGCCAGAGATTGAGAGAGAGGGCAATTTGGCCAACTAAGTAGGGTGGCCCACTAACATTCACCAGGTTCTCATGCTTCTGGAAAGACTGGAGAAAATGAGAATCCAGAATGACCGCATCCATGACACTCCATGACAGACAGATGCTTTCTGTCAAAGGAAAATGGGAACCTAGTAAGTTGCCCAGTATTCAAAGCTTATTCAAAGCAATACATAACAGATGTGCTGGAATCCCAGTGTACACCCTGCCATTCCTTTATCTTTTCACAGCTATGAGCCATCCAGTTAAATGATTAATTCCTGCTCATTGCCACGTTACAATTCCACACAAAAGTTGAACTGAAAGCAGACATGAAGATGAAATATTGAAAGGGTAGGTAATTATCTTCTGTAACTGTGCTCTTTCAAGTCCCAAATGAATAATGGCAAAATCTCAGTGTAATGATCTTCCTGTAACTTTAGCCTACATTCTATTGATCGTTTTCTCGCTCCCTGCATCTCAGGAGTTCTTCCTAGAATCCTCCTACTGGCTTTTTTTTTAACTGAAAGCCTTTACAGTTGGATCTTTTGAAGCCTTTTCATTTTCATCTTGAAGGATTTTATCTCTGAACTTCTGCATCTCCCCCAACTATCAAATTTGGGTGCATTGCACTTTTATGGATTATGAAAGACAGCTGTGTATCTGGACTTCAGATATCAACCAGTCTGTCTTCTATCCACATCTGAAACAGCAGCACGCACACATAAACTCACACACGTGCTCACCAGTACACGCTCATGCACGTTAAGGGAAAAAAAAATCTGGATGTTGTGCAAACTTAGTTGTTAAGTCTGAACTACAACAATGACCATCCGGGCCAGGGATAAATGGCTTTCTATGTAAGGGATGAGCAATTTACAGTTTAGTCATTCAGCAGATGCTTGCATGCCGGAAGTCCAGTAAAATAAAGCATGGGGAGGGGTAGGGTTAGGATATTTATAAGGCACAGAGGTGCTATCTAAATAGGCCAGCCCTCACATGTTCACAGAAACCAGCTGGTGAACGACTGGGGATGGTTACCGGCATATTGCTGGTCTGATTGAGGGCTTCAAGATCTTGTGTCTGAGGAGCAGTTACAAAGTGCCTTAACTGATTTGACAGCAAGCTGCAAAGATAGAGCCCAGTAATCAAAAAGTAAACTTTGCCAGGGCAATGGAAAGTAACTGTCAAAAAAAAAAAAGAAACCAAATCGCAAGCTAAGTTAATATTCATCCACTTAAAATAAAAATGCTCAAACAATGGAAAGTTTAAAGGTCCCTGGAAAACTCATAACATCACGTCAATAGTATAAAGCATTTAGTAAAACGAAAAGCTGCGTTCAGCCGCCTGGTCCCAGCCCCAGTCTCTGGCCGAGGTCAGGTCGTATTTTACTGTCCCGCAAGGTTGAAGCCTGCCCATGATGGCAAAGCAGAAAAGCACAAAAATGTCATGTCCACAAGTACAGTTTGGAAGACAATCTCAACACCAGCGCCACCAACAGGCTGATAACATTCAACTGCAACATGGAAAAGGATGACAGATGATGAAAAATCCTTGAGAGAGAGAGCACAGGAAAACTGAACATGAAGGCTAATTGGCAGTACCTGAGCGGTATGATAAAACCTATTAAGTCACAAAAAGCAGATTTCGAGAATAAGACAGAAAACTGTATCCCTCTGGGGTTAAGCTCTTGTCCAACAATAAAACTACTTAGTTGCTCGTTTAATAATAAGCAATATTTACGGAGGATTTTTCTTTACTTTTTCTTGTTATCAGTATCCATGGCAATATGATTTCCAAATTTATTCATCTGAAAATGTAAAATGTCATTTCTCAAAATGATGGACAAAAACGTAACGATTATGCAGCTGCAGTGGCATTTGACAGTTCACTGTTAACTGCACCATCTGCTTCCCACTTGAAGCAATTTTTCAGTTGTTATGAGTGCGTGAATTGCATGAATTATGAATTCTAACCATAAATCTCCTGTGCATCCAATGCTCTGCATGGGGACTAACTTGACAGATCATGTAATAGAGATGCTGCTTCAAAATTGGCTAATTCAACTTGCCAGGTTTTGTCATAACAAAAAAGTAGGAAATTTTATGTGGAAGAGCCAGGAAGATCAACTTGCTAGGTTTTTACTTTTACTTTATTAAATACCAATGAGTTGCTAGGTTTTGCCATCGCAAAACATGAGATATCAATTATTATTTTTCATGTAACTTATTGTATATGATGAGGCCAAGCCTAGTAAGTACAATAATGGTCCTAACTCAATTTGGTCCTAACCAAAATTAGACTTATTAGGTTTTCCATAACACTCAAGAGTACCCAAAATGCCAAGGGCTTTTTACAGTCACCCAACAGTCACAGAGTGGATTTTGATTGCGTAACATGAACCTCTCATTTTTTTTAATTTTATGAATGTATAAATAGGAAAAAATCATTTCTATCAGCAAAAAAAATTAATTGCCCGCCCAGATAGCTTTTCATCGGCCAATATCGTAAATCCTACTGATCAATAAACACTCGGCAATTCTTGATTCTTTTCAAATATGAATACAAGGTCGCTGTGAAATGTAAGTACCACCATGCATTTCCAAAAGCAGCCAGCAGAGGACAGCAGAGTTTCCACCAAAACCACAAAAAATTAAGGACCCTGAAGCACTTCAGAAAACACTTAGGAGATGCCTTCTCACTGCATTTTAGCTTTAGCTAATTAATGATAAAAAAGTTTCTTTGATGTTAAAATTGGAATAAAGATATCAATTTATGTATCTAAAAACTCAGATATCCTCAGGCAACAGTGGATTGTAGCATTATATAAAGGGACCAATACAATAATTTATCAATGTAAGACAAACTAGTCATCAAAAAACAAGGGACTTTCTTGCATGCCCACTTTTGACCAGTAGCCAAAGGGAAGATTTCAACTTGTTTATTACCCCCAGTGACCTTGACATTTAAAACCTGAATTATATGTCATGTATCTTGCCACGTACTAACTACATAGCAAAATTCAGCTGAATATGTGCATAAATAGCTTGCAGATGGCCAATTATGTGATTTTCAATATGGCCGCCGTGGCCATATTGTTTGTTATTCTTCATTAGTCACAAGTTGTTTTGTAAAAGCTTCTTTTATAGTTGTGCATGATAAACTCATCTGTTCAACACCTGCTTTTTTATTCCAACACTTTCCTAGTTCTACATAGCCCCTGTCTCATCTTTTCTGGAAGATACTGCAGGCATGACATTCAGCAGAAGCACTTATTTTAAAAACAATGCAGTTCATTCAGAAAAACAAAAACTTGTCCAGTAATGTCTTCAATTTAACACTGCTCAAAGGTTAAAAGTGACTGCCTTCTGTTTAATTAGCATTTTCCAAACTGTCACATCTTTTTTTTGGAAATGAGGTTGGAAAAACTGACTTGTATTCATTGTTTTGAGGAATTTTTCCATGTTCAATTTCTTCAGTCATTTCAGTGCTCCACCCCGACATTATGCTGCCAGACTGTTAGACGAAGTGTCCCAGAATTTATTGTTTGAAGTAACAAGTTAAACAAGTTACAGTGAAGTTATGAGATTAAGCACTTAAGGTACACTTCTCACAAGACCATCACAGAGTATCAAAGTATATTTATTTATGAAAGAGATTAAATTCAGTCCCACATTTTTCCAACATCCAACACAAACAATAAAGGCATTCGAATGAAGGAGGAGAGAAGCAGAGCAGAATGTAACTCAAGCATTTATTATGTCCAAAGACTCGCGTTTACACAGATCTGATTACAGGTTTTTATAGTCTAAAGCCAAGGCTTGAGAAAGTCACTGCAGTCCCCAAAGCCCCCAACAAATGGACACTGAGGCTAAATATTATTTTGTAACAAGTAAGTTTTGAGAGTTAAGAGTGCTTCAGATAGTGTGGGCAACAGACTGAATTCTTCTGTTTTTATAAGTGGAAAGGTGATCATTCTGTTCTCTCCACGTGAATGTTCCAACTTCTTGAACTAATGGATGTTAGAACTTCATCTTGCAGTATGTGACAGTGCCTTTGTGCATTTGTGTGTGTTCTAATGTAATTTTGTAAAGTAGAGGTGCTCTAAAAGTGCTTTAGCTGCATCATGAGGACAAGAGGACAGCAAACAATGAGGTTATTACAAGGGAAATGAGGGTTGATACAAGAGATGGGGAACAAAAGTGAAAAAGTGCAAAGGAAGCAGGGTAGTGGGAGAGCACAGGTGAGGAACGGATGATGGCGGACGGAGGGGGAGCAAGAGAGGGGCACCGCTGTCTCACTATCCCCCCTCAGGGGTGTGTGTGTGAGCGTGGAGTTGCGAGTGGCCGTGCAGTTGGTGTTCCTCCTTCACCTCGCCGTGGGTGCTGTGATGGGCGTGGCCCGGAAGGGGTGGAATCTCAGAGCCAGTTTCAGAGGGGTATAGCTGCAATAGCGCCCCCTCTGGTCCCATCTCCTTACTGCAGGACTGGCAGCTGCAGTGCAAGATACGCTCCACCAGCTTGTCGACCCGGGGAGCCTCCTCGCTGCCCGGGCACTCCAGGGTAACCTACAGAAACAAAGCAAGACTGAAATGTGCGTGTGCGTGTGTGTGTGTGTGTGTGTGTTCTTGTACTTGCCACAAAGTCAGCTCCAAAAAAAAAACAAATAAGAAAAAAAAAAGAAACATTCTTTCCTACAGATTGGGGACATTTATGGGAAGTAAGGACATTTTCATGTGTCCTCATTACTACACAGGCAAATAGTGACTTATTAGTTAAGATAACAGTAAGGGTTTGGGATAGGCATGCATTGCCTATTGTTAAGATTAGGGAAAGGCTGTAATGACAAAAAAAATTAATGGAAGTCAATGTAATCTCCTCACAAGGATAGAAGTACAAGGATGTGTGGGTGTGTGGGTGTGTGTGTGCGCGCGCGCGCGCGTGTCTGTTCTTGTACTTGCTGCGAAGTGAGAACCAAAAAAAAATGCTTATTCCTACAAAGTGGGGACATTTTCAAATGCCCTCACAACTACAAATGAAGATAATGACTTAGTTAAGGTTAGGAGTAAGGTTAGAATTACACATAGGTCAATGATAGGGTAACGGTTGGGTTAGGCAAACATTGCTAACTGTTTAGATTAGGGAAAGGCAGTAGAAACACGGAAAGAATGAATAGAAGTCAATATAATGTCCTCACAAAGATATAAGTACAAGGATGTGTGTGTGTGTGTCAGATGCTCACAGTAAAACTGATCTCCCCTGAAGAGGAAAAAGCCCTCCTCAGGGTGTCTGATATTCACTGGCCTGTTGTCATCTTTAAATCACTTTAATAGCTCATAATTAATCTCTCAGTCCTGATTTCCCCTTTGGGCAGGCTGTCTGGGGACAGCTTCTCATGGAAAAAAAATGCTACAATTCTGCAGTTGGGAGCAGAATGGCAGTCGTGTACAAAAGAAACAGACACAGAAAATGACTAAACTCATGCACTCACGAATGCCTGCCAAGTATACACAGACACACACACGTAATTACAACAAGATACAGATAGAAAAAAACTCACCAATATACAAATATAAACATTTACCCACATGCAGACACGCAAACACAGACTCAAACACACACCCAAAAACACAGAGGCAAACGCGAACACACAAACAAGCACACACAGACATTCATGAGATGCAGAAATTCACTGCATAGACCTCGGTCTAAGTCTGTAAATCCTTTGACGAGGGTCTGGAGTAGGTGGGAGGGGAGCAGGGGTGGGGGGGTGGAGGTATTGCACAAGCGCTGCCAAGGTCTGCGCAGCAGCGTGCAGAGAGCCGGACGACACTCACCACCTCCCACTGCGTCTGCGCAGGCATGCAGGAGTCACAGTGCACCAGGGACTCAGTGGACTGTGGGAAGGTGTTGGGCACACTGTAGCTGAAACACTGGCCCAGGCATGCCCTACAAGGCAGGGGAAAAGGGGAATGCAACAGATGACCATGTGCCATTAAGGCACCAAAAAGTCCTCCATAGCATGTTCCACTATGACACAGAGAAGTCCTCCATAACCTGCTCCAATACAACAAAAACGTCCTCCAAAGCACGCACTATTACGGCACAGAAAACTCCCCCATAACAAGTTCCATTACAGCAAAGAAAAATCCCTCATAGCTTGTATCATTATAACACAGAAGAGTCCTCCATTACAAGTTCCATTATGACAAATAAGTCCCGCATAGCATATTCAGTACTGGCCAAAAGTTTGGACACACCTTCTCATTCAATGCGTTTCCTTTATTTTCATGACTATTTACATTTTAGATTCTCACCGAAGGCATCAAAACTATGAATGAAAACGTGGAATTATTTATGTATGTATCAAACAGTTGTCCAATAGAGCTGTCAGCTGTGTATCAACCTGACTTCTGCACAACACAACTGATGGCCCCAACCCCATTGATAAGACAAGAAATTCCACAAATTAACCCTGACAAGGCACCCCTGTGAAGTGAAAACCATTTCAGGTGACTACCTCTTGAAGCTCATCAAGAGAATGCTAAGAGTGTGCAAAGCAGTAATCAGAACAAAGGGTGGCTACTCTGAAGAAACTAGAATATAAGACATGTTTTCAGTCACAGGTATTTCACACTTTTTTGTTAAGTACATAATTTCACATGTGTTCATTCATAGTTTTGATGCCTTCAGTGAGAATCTACAATGCAAATAGTCATGAAAATGAACGAAACGCATTGAATGAGAAAGTGTGTCCAAACTTTTGGCCTGTACTGTGCCATAATGTAAATTAAAGTCCTCTATATCAAGTACAGTTATGACAGCAAAGTCCTATAGAGCAAGTACCAATACATCACAGAAATGTCCTCCAGAGCAATGACCATTATGACACAGAAAAGTCCTCCACAGCATGTACAAATACAACACAGAAAACTCCATATCACGTATCATTACGATACAGAAAAGTCATCTACCACATGTACAATTAAAACACAAAAAATTCCTCCACAGCACGTAGCTTCGGAGGAATAAGTGTAGGTTATTGCCAAATTAAATTTTCAGGGATAAAAAACATTTAAGATGTTAAAAACAGCAACTAAATCAATTTTACATCCAGTCCAAGTGTCACAATCTAAAGCCAAAATCTCATTTTTGTACGGCGTGATTTTTTTTTTTTCAATCACCAACTTTGAGCATCAACATCATGGGATAAATAGTGCAAAACGGCTCGTCTTGTCTATTATTTGGAAATTCACCGGACAAATCTTTGAAAAGTGCATTATGGGTAACTTTTGAGGGTTGTATGACCATATGGGACATATTATTGGTCCTAATAAGTTACAACAAGGTCTCATTTATACCTACAGTGGGGAAAATAAGTATTTGACCCCTCGCTGATTTTGCAGGTTTGCCCACTTAGAAAGAATGCAACAATCTATAATTTTAATCGTATATACAATCTAAGAGTGAGAGATAGAATTACAAAGAAAATTCCCAAAAATCACATCATATGAATTTATAACCATCTGATGAGGAAAAATAAGTATTTGACCCCCTACTATACAGCAAGTATTCTGGGTCCCACAAGCCAGTTAGTCTTTCTTTAAGACGCACCCCCAATTCCAACTAATCATTTACATCAAATACACCTGCCTCACCTCATTACATGTATAAAAGACACCTTCACACTCCCAAACAACCAGATTCCAACATCTCCACCATGGGCAAGACCAAGGAGCTGTCTAAGGACATCAGGGACAAGACTGTTGACCTACACAAGGCTGGGATGGGCTACAAGAGAATGGGAAAGCAACTTTGAGAGAAAATATCAACTGTCAGTGCAGTTATCGGGAAATGGAAGAAGTACCACACTGCCGCCAACCTCCCTCGGTCTGGGCCTCCATGCAAGGTCTCGCCTCGTTAGATGTCCCTGATCATGCGAACGGTGAAGAATCACAAGGGGGGAACTGGTTAATGAACTGAAGTCAGCTGGGACCACAGTTACAAAAGAAACAGTTGGTAACACACTACGCGGTCATGGATTGAAATCCTGCAGCGCATGCAAGGTCCCCCTGCTCAAGAAGGCACATGTGCAGGCCCGCCTGAAGTTCGCCATTGACCACCTGGATGACTCAGAAGAGGCCTGGAAGAAGGTCATGTGGTCAGATGAGACCAAAATAGAACTTTTTGGGCTCAACTCAACTCGCGATGTTTGAAGGGCAAAGAACACAGAGTACAACCCAAAGAACACCATCCCCACCGTCAAACACAGTGGTGCTTTTCAGCCCAGGGGACGGCACAACTCCATTGCATTGAGGGGAGGATGGACAGGGCCATATACCGTGGAATTCTGGACCAACAGCTCCTTCCCTCAGTGAGAGAGCTGAACATGGGTCGAGGATGGGTGTGTCAGCACGACAACTACCCTAAGCAGACCGCCAAAGCAACAAAAGAGTGGCTGAAGAAGAAGTACATCAAGGGTCTGGAGTGGCTTAGCCAGTCTCCAGACCTGAATCCAATTGAAAATCTTTAGAGGGAGCTTAAAATTCGGGTTGCAAGGCGACAGCCTCGGGACCTGAATGATTTGGAGGCTGTCTGTAGGGAGGAGTGGGCCAACATCCCTGCCAAAATGTGCACAAACCTTGTCAACAACTATAAAAATTGTTTGACATCTGTGCTGGCCAATAATGGCTTTTCTACAAAATATTAACATGCTGTTTGTCCAGGGGGTCAAATACTTATTTTTCCTCATCAGATGGTTATCAATTTTTATAAATTCATATGATGTGATTTTCGGGAATTTTCTTTGTGATTCTGTCTCTCACTGTTAGAATGTATATACGATTAAAATTGTAGATCGTTGCATTCGTTCTAACTGGGCAAACCTGCAAAATCAGCGAGGGTTCAAATACTTAATTTTCCCCACTGTATATTTTGTTACCAGGCTCATCTTCTAGCCATGATTCCTTCTGTGTCAAAATAATTCTGTAATATAGGCATATTTTGACCGATGCAAGAAATAAAATTTGAATTTCTATTTACTCAAGGAATTACAACTATGAATGCTGAGTGAGTGAGCACTATACATGTAAACAACAAATACAAAGAAGTGGTCTGCAACTTTATGTTCCACCTCGTGCTGATGTCACGAGCAACATCCCAAGCCTGGATAATCATGACACTATGAAAATAGATGACCCAACTGGTCATCATGAGCATGTGAAGCTTAGCTGGCGTCAAAAAGTCAGTCTTGGAATATAATTTGAAGAGTCATCAACCAACAAACATAATGATAAAAGCATCATTTACTTGGATACCTGTACAATTGGTGTTCGCATAATTTAGGATTTACGCTATATAAGACAACCTATTGCAGAAATGAAAAACGTCTTAAAATTGGTGAGATTTTGGAGGATGAAAAAAGTTGGATCCTCTTCGTCTTGGGATAGATTTACCGGTGGATGACAGTCCTGAGACAAGGTGCTTGCATCTTGAAGTTCAGAAGATCAGAAGTTTAAGATGGAAAAAAAACCTATATTTACTGAAAGAAACTGTTCTGATCCCCTTCTTATTCATTCCAAGCAAGTAAAAAGTAGTTTGAGCACCTTGGATATGTCAAAAACTTGATTGATCAATGTGATTTGTCCAAACTATATTCTACTCATGAACACAGATGTTGTCTCCCCATTTCACAGTGATAAGCTACATTTGCAAAGTTTCAAATATGACTATATTAGAAAATAATTTTAACGCAGAAGGAGTTATGACTAAAGGATGAGCCTGGTATCAAAATGTAGGTACAAATGTTATCTTTCATATGCCATAACTTGTTTTAAACTATCCCACATGGTTATTTAATCCTTGATCACGAAAAAATGTACTTGTTAAAACTTTCTGTGGTGAATTATCAGAAAACAGATAACAAATCAAAGGACACCAATACCTGCATCCATTATAACACGTCACACAAATTAAATTGAAGCAGTTCTGCTACTGAAACTATTATACATCCCATTATATTGATACTTATAGTTGGTTATGGAAAAAATTGTACTGAACAAAAATGAGATATTGGCATCAGATTGTTACATCTGAAGTGGATATAAAATTGATTTGGCTGTATTTAAGTGTTTCACAGAGCTAAAATGTGTTTTTCTTCCCTGAAAATTTAACGTGGACATCTTCTGTGCTGATGAAGTTGGTGGAAAATATGAAGAAATGCTGGAAAATATAAAAAATTAAAAAGTGCAAAATTTCAATCCACCCCTATATACTTTAAGGGGCTGTAACTCAGAAAACATGCATAGTATGAAAGTGAAAGTTTGTATAGCTTTGTAAAATATACTAAAATTATAGCACAAAGACCATCAGTTGATTCTGAGGGTTCAAATGTGAACTTCATTTTCAGAAGTGGTTGATTTTATATGGAATGATGCTTCTATAACATTTACCATTGCAGCATTTACCTCTGCAAACACAGAACATAGTACTCCATAACAATTACCATTTTAAAAATTCAACTCTGCCACCACAGGACACTGTCCTTCTTATAATTTACCATTACAACATTTATCCCTGCAGCCACCGCACACAATCCACAATAAAATAGGCCACAACACTTACCATAGAACCTGCAGGGCACAGTCTTCCATAATATTCACACTACTGTGAAAAATTATTTGCTGCATTCCTGATTTCTTTGATTTTTGCCATCTATTCTATTATATTTAAATGTTTCAAATCATCAAACTAATTTTTATATATGACAGAGGATGCAAGAAAATTTAAAAGGTGCACTTTCAGTAATAATTTCATTTATTTAAAATAGAGTTATTCAAAACTTGTGTCACCAATGCAAAATAATAATCCCTCCCCCAAACCTAATAACTGGCAATGCCACCCTTGCGGGCAAGAACTGCACTAACTGGCAATGAGTCTTTCATGTTACTGTGGAGGCATTTTGGCCAATCAAAATTTTACTTGCCATATTTAGATGGTGTTCGAACATGAACTGCCTGTTTTAGGTCATGCCATAGCAACAGGTCAGGATTTTGACAAAGCTACTCTGAAACTATCATTTTGTTTCCTTTGAGCCACTCAGAGGTGGAATTGCTTGTGTGCTGCTAATCATTGGCCTGATGCATAACCCAACTGGACTTGAGCTTTAGGTCACTGACTGATGGCTGAGCGTTCTCCTTCAGAACTCATCGATTTATCAATTATGGCAAGTGGCCCAAGTCCTGATGCAGCAGAGCAGCCCCAAACCATCACATTACCACCATCTTGTATGACTGTTGCAATAATGTTTATACTGTGGAATGCTGCAATAGCTTTACGGCAGATATAACAGGACCCATGTCTTCCATAAAGTTCCACTTTTGACACATAACTCTACAGAATATTATTACAAAAGTCAAAGGGGGTTATCAAGATGGGTTTTTTTTTTGGCAAATATTTGTTCTTTTTGGTTAGCAGTGACTTCATCACGCAGCTCCCCCACAGATGACATTTTTGCCCAGTCTCTTTCTTATTGTGCAATCATTAACACAGACCTTAACTGAGACAAGTGAGGCCTGTATTCCATTAGATGTTAGTCTGGAATCTTTTGTGACTCTTTGGATGAGCCATCCGCTCACTCTTGGGGGAATTTTGGTAGGCTGGCCACTCCAGGGAAGGTTCACCACAGTTCTAATTTTTCTCCCTTTGAAAATAATGGCTGAAACTGTGGTTCATTGGAGCCCCAGAGCCTTAAGAATGGCTTTGTAAGTTTTTTCAGACTGATAGATGTCAATTACTTTGTTTCTCAGCTGTTCTTGTACTTTTTTAGGTTGCAGCATCATGTGCTGAAATTCGTCTATCTTACGTTGCCAGAGAGGTTCTTTTTAAGAGAGGTTTACATTCAACAGGGCTGGCAGTAATTATGCTTGGGTGCAAGAATCGAAATTGAACTCATTTATTTAACTTAATTTTTTAAATTGGTTGATTTAATGACAAAGGGGGCGTTAACTTTTTCCATATAGGGTCAGGTAGGATTGGATTGTTTTTATCCTTCAATATATGAAATCATCATTTAAAAATGGCTTTTTGTGTTGACTTAGGCTCACTGTGCAACATTTAAATAAGTTTGATCATCTGAAACATTTAAGTGCAGATATGGCAAAACAGAAGAAACTGGGAAGGAGGCAAACACTTTTTCACAGCACTCTACCATTTCAAAATTTATCTCTGCATTCACAGAGCACAGACTTCCACAATGACATTTCCCTTTGCAGGCACAGAGCATTGTCCTCCAAAGCATTTACCATGACAACATTTACCCCTGCAGCCACCAAGCATAGTCATCCATAACATTTACCGTTAAGACATTTCCCTTTGCAGCCACAGAGCATAGACCTCCATAACATTTACCAAGACAACATTTACCCCTGCAGCCACTGAGCATAGTCCTCCATTACATTTAACGTTAAGACATTACCCTTTGCAGCTACAGAGCATAGTCCTCCATAATATTTACCATGCCATTTACCCCTGCAGCCACTGAGCATAGTCCTCCATAACATTCACCGTTAAGACATTTCCCTTTGCAGCCACAGAGCATAGACCTCCATAACATTTACCATGACAACATTTACCCCTGCAGCCACTGAGCATAGTCCTCCATAACATTTACCATTAAGACATTACCCTTTGCAGCCACAGAGCATAGACCTCCATAACATTTACCATGACAACATTTACCCCTGCAGCCACTGAGCATAGTCCTCCATAACATTTACCGTTAAGACATTTCCCTTCACAGCCACAGAGCATAGTCCTCCATAATATTTACCATGACATTTACCCCCGCAGCCACTGAGCATAGTCCTCCATAACATTTACCATTAAGACATTACACTTTGCAGCCACAGAGCATTGTTCTCCACCACATTTACCATGACAACATTTACCTTTGAAGCCACAGAGCAGACCTCCATAACATTTACCATTAAGACATTTCCCTATGCAGCCACAGAGCACAGACCTCCATAACATTTACTGTTAAGACATTTCCCTTTGTAGCCAAAGGGAGTCCTCCCTTTCAGTCCTCCCTTTCAGTTCAGTTTCAGTCCTCCATAGCATTTACCATGACAACATTTACCCCTGTAGCCACTGAGCATAGTCCTCCATAACATTTACCGTAGACATTTCACTTTGTAGCCACAGAGCATTGTCCTCCATAACTTTTACAACTAAGCGTAATGCATTTACCTATCACAATATTTCATTGATGACATTTACCATTACAATATTTAACTGTGCAGCGACAGAGAACAATCGTCCAAAACACTTACTATGAAAGCATTTAGAATAGAAGCCAGGGAGCACAATTCTTCAAGAGATTTACCGTTGCAACCTCTGCAGCCACTGAGTAAGTCCTCCATTACAATTACCATTACAGCATCACCACAATAGCCTCAAAGCACAGTCCTCCCTTGTACAAAAGTGATCCCCAACCAAAATATTTACCTCTGCAGCTGGTGAATACAGTCCTCCGTAACATTTACCATCACAACATTTATCTCTGCTGCCACTTAACACAGTCCTCCATAGCATTTATCATAACAATAAAGCATTGTCCTCTACAACAGTACACAGCAGTGGTAACCAGTCCCATTCCTACGTATCCACTGTGCAAGAGGCTTTCACTACCATCCTTCTCAGACACACTTCACTCTACACCTTAGCTGCTCTAGGAGATTTCTTGTTGCAGAAGGAGATATACTTAGTGTTGGGGTGAAAACCTGCAGGATGGTAGACCTAAGAACGGGTTATTTCACCAGCGGTGTTCAAGATCCTCTGTGCAGTTAGCTCTTTCAGTGGAACTCTGCACCAGCTTGCCTGTATATGTGGTTCAGGAGTGTATGCACCTGTGCATTGTGTGTGTGGTGGATGGAAGACAATGCCAGCATCTGAGCATGCATCAGTGTGAATGAAGTGACAGCGCAGCCTATGGGAGCACAGGATCGCACCGACCTGTTTTGAATGGATTGCGGCTGGCAGCCAGTGTGTCCAACGATCTGGGTGATGTTCTTGGCTTCACACCAAGCGCTCTTGTCAGGGAACAGTGCCAGGCGATTAATGTGGGTGTGTGGGGCTGCAGAGCTCAACACCAGAAGCATGGAGCCAATCACAGCGCACTGCCACATGATCGCACCTGAAAAGGGCTGAAGTAATATCATTTTTATCAGAAACACAGCTTTTATAAACAACTTACAGCTGTTTCTGCTCCAAATGAGAAGATCTTATCACACTCTTGGTGGCTTCTTACAATTTAGTAAATGTGGTTATCAAGCATGTTAACTTAGAGTATAAACACACACACACACACACACACACACACACACACACACAGTGTGATAACAGACAACACTAATTAAGAGGTATACAATCAAATTGGCCAATTAAGCATGTCCATGTTCATAGATGGTGCCACTGTAAACCTATCAATTTTAATTCTCCATCTCCATTTTCATAACTAGCCAGAATAACAGCTGAAGTTAACTGAAAATACTAAGATTCATGCTGATAAATGGAGAATGGTTTGCAAACTGTAATCGCAGACTACAGGCCTTTTTTTACAGTATTTTACAGAGCAGACTTAAAGATACACGCCTGTCCCATAGGACACATACGTATTAGATTCTTCTGTATTTACAAGCAAGGTTATAAACAAACAGAGAAAATACGAATAGGTGCTTTCTTTTCAATCTATGTAAAGCTCTGTTTATGATGGATTGACATTCTCGCCAACATTCTGTTGTCAGTTAACGTGTTCACATGATCAAACTTAGCTCCGACGCCCACAAAACAAGACGGGAAGTTTACGGTTACTGAGGGAGCCGTACTGTCTGACTGAAACCACCTGACTCCAATAAACTTGAAAACTGCGTAATGATCTCTGGGAACTACATTTCATTTGCATTCCAGAAACTGCGACCACAGTTCGTGGTTATTATTGGCCGAATATTGGCATGATGATATCTTCTTAGTAAGTATTTTATATAACACTGGGTCCTCGCACCAATAACATTCCGCAGGTATTCAGTAACGCGTACACTCCTCCCAACATTAACCCCACATCAGCAGGCTACAGGAGGCAAATGCAGGAGAATTACAAACGGTACAGAACTATTGAACAAAACATTTGATTATGGTCATTTCAAGTGCAAATTAATGTGGAGAGGTTAATATGCTGAATAAAGGCGTCACAGCCGAGTAATTTTCCCGCAGAAAAGGTGGCCATTTCACTGCTGTTGTCCAATTACACCAATATAGCGTAATCGAGTACCGCCAGTAGCTATATGTAGCCTACTTATTTCAGAGATTGGTTAATTAGTTTCCAGTAGAAGTGAGACTGGCCTGGTTCCTCAGCATGTTGGTGACGCACTTCTGAACACTGGTCAATAGGTTTGTGAATGCAATGAAAACATTAATTTTTCTTTATACATTTATCATTTCAACTCAAGGCGTTTAAGACAGATCTTTTGTCGTAGACAGATCAATACAGAAATAGCCAATCTTGGAAAAATAGCTAAATTGATCCCATTGAATTCACAAATATTAATTGGTGGATCAGGAAAAGACATTTGAGGAGAGAAGCATGGCTGGACATTCTATTAAGATTAAAAAAAATAAATAAATAGATCATTTTCAAAAAAAAAAAAAAAAAAAAAGAAGTTCACTTACTGTTAATAAGCGCAGGAAACGTCGGCGCCTAGACTACTTCACCCTGAAACCCTTTCACCCAGTCCCGACACACTGTCTCCCCTTGCTCTCACCCCGCCCGCCCCGCAGGAGAACGGACAGTGAGGCTGGGGAGAAATCGCCACCGAGATCAGGACGATTGAACGACCGAAAATTAGATATTTCTGAAAACACCAGGCGAGCGAGTAAGACGAATCGCCCGAGAGAGTCAGTATTTGAGGAGAAAACTTTCACATCGTCCAAGAGAATGGCAGACAGATGTGAGGAGGGTGATGTGATAACGCACCCGACAAACTCAATCTCTTCTTTCGCAAGTTCAGTCCCTCCCCTTCTCTCTCTCTCTCTTTCTTTCTCTCACTCTCTCTCTCTCGTTTATCGTCCCCACCTGAAAACTTGCCTCCTTCCGCGGAGATATTTTGTCCGTTTAAAAGAGTATTCAGGCAACTTGTACTGCCGTCTCAGGCCGATCTTTTTATAGACCTTTTCACCAATTTTTGTTTTACCAGGTGTTCTGAACCAGTGGACAATTCGTGAGGCGAAGCTGCAGCGGGGTCCTCAAAATTTATGGGCGCTTTATAAAGAGAGCGCATGGGAGTTATATCTGGCCTCTCGACGTTTATTTGGCTGCATACCCAAACGATAAAGCCGTCTAATTATTTTTTTTTCAATGAACAGAGCCGCGAACGGCGGAGTAAGGTTACAGTGATTTGGTAAGACCAAACTTTCCTCCTATTCCCAATAGTTGTTGGCAACGTTCCTTTTTTCAATTAATCATGCGGATTATCTATGTTTTGCCTCACTCTAGTCTCTCCTGTTATATAACAGTGAGTGATATCCTGCGTGGATAATGGATGCAGACTCTCCTATTTGTGATATATTGCTACGAGGCTTTGTCAATAGCCTCGGCTTAAAATCCCTTACCTTGAAATGAGAACCCTTGCAGCCGTCTCTTGGTTGGACCTTACGCTTGAAGTTCCCGTGTTTAACCCTCCACCCATGTCCAGGCTGTAGCTATATTGTCCTGGGGTTCTTTTGGGTCCACCACTATGTCGGGGATATGAGGGTTCCCTCGGGACTCGTCGCCCTCAGGGGATATAGGTTAGCTTGGGAGTTCCCTTGGGATCTCCGCCACCAGTGTGTTGTATTTAATTTAGTGTACGCTTCTTCTTCTTTGGGTTGGGCAGGCTTGGCGCAAATGTTGCCGTGGTTAACCCTTGACGTTCTTTCACAGTAATATCTAGATCACTCAAGTGAGTGTGCCACACATCTAATAATTGCTAGGGATTATCATGCGCACACATCAATGCGAAACCTCCTTCAAATATCGTGGTCGTCGCAAACACAGCAATTCTGCTAGCCTTCGCGTTTCAGTGGGACGATTGGTACTGTCTACTCACTTTCAACAGGTGCTGACGGCAGGTGATATTTGTCTGTTGCTATTTTCTACTGATTAAAATATTGAAGAAAATTTAATCAAAATAAAACAATGAGAATGATCATCAACCCAATGATGATTATGTGCTGTAGAAAGAGACAGACACAGGGAGGTGTCCTGACGGCTCTGAGGTCTGGCTCGCGTTCTCTCTGCAGGTGAGCACTTTGGCTTCTTTCCTCCTTCCGTCTTTCGCTTCCGTTGAGGACGTGATTTTAAAACACCGAGGGAAATAGCAGAAATATTATTTTGTACATGTGTTAACATGGGCTTGAGTTGAAGCATGCTTGACGTGAGAGGATATTGTTTGCGAGAGAATGTCCTTGCGTGAGCGTGTGTATTTTCACGTGTGCTATAGCGCTCACCTGTTAGTAATAAGTGCTGAACTCCAGCCCAGAGCTGGCATTCCAATGCATTCCTGACATACTGCAGCACCAGGGGCTTGGACAAACACACACACACACACTCCACACAGCCAGCTAATTTACTGCATTTGAAGCCCACACAAGCTGCTTGTTCTCAGTACACAGTCCAATCATGCACATGCACGCATACACCGGAGCATGGGAGAGTGCACATGAATGAACAGTGGCACACCTGAGGCAGTCCGTTTCCCCCCTTGTACTTCCACTCCTTCCAAAAATGGACAAGGCCATGACCTCTGACTCCTGTTCAGGCAGCGGGCAGTCAGCTGGTGTCGAAGAGCGATTTATAGTTGGGCTGCTCGGCTTGTGTGTGGGTGTGCGCCCCTGGTGCGCTGTTAAAGTCAGTGTACCGTTGCTCTGAGCGTGTGCATGCGTGCAGAGACGAGGCATGTCAGTAATTACGGGGTCCTGCATGTCAGAGGGCCCGAGCTAGGACCCCGGCTCTCTGCACGAGCCTCCCATTCACTCAGTTCTGCACAGTTCAGACAGGCACACTCTGATGCTGTCTCATTTACGGCAGATACACCTACCATTTTTAAATGTTTAAACATCAAATCAACTGGTATGCAGTCAAATGATCTCTCACAGAGTCTATTTTAGCCAGTTGTTGCAGGAGTGGGACAGAATCCTCCAGAGAGCATTTATATTTTTGTTCAGTGTGTACTTACCTGGGATAAAAGAAAACCCAGACTGAATTTGGATTCATTGTACAGATTTTAGCATCCCTGATTTGGGAAGTCGACACTGCGGTGTGTTAGTATTTGGTCAATGGGCACAATTTAAGCTTTTTGGCTCAGCTCTGTGGCACAATCACAATAGAAAACGAGGAACTTGAAGTTAAAGTAAGGACTGCAAGCTTTTGAACCATGGCAGCATTCCAACAATTTTCTACAGTGTCAACTGACCAGCTACTTTGAGTGCACTGTACTTTACAAACTGAGTATAAACATTAGTGCCCCCCATTTTGTCCCCCAATTAGAGCTTCTGCTCCACCTCTCATTGTTTAACGTCTCTCTCCCCGAATCCTCTGAGCCTCTCGTGCCAATTCCTGGCCTCCATCTCAGAATGAAGGGCTGCTTTTGACTCATCGTTGCACTTTTCCCTGCGTCACTCCCACAGAAATCTCGAGTGCATTCCCTGTTTTTCGTACACATTGCTGACCTTGGTAGCTCCTTCCAGAGCACATTTTTAATGATTAAGCGCTGTTATTTTTATAAGGAGGAGCATAATGCATTTATGAAAGGTTGTATATCCTTTTCCTTTTTGTTGTTGTTCATCTGGAGTCCCTACAGCTGCAGCGCATCAATGGCTGCCCAAGGTTAACCGCAGAAGGTCTGCGTTGTATTTGAATTTTCATTTAAATGTAATTAAAATTCTTTTGGGTTGCATATTTATTTTGTGTTCATATTTCCATGCAGTATTCTTCCATGGCCTTCTTACTCATTAAAGCAGCAGACTGGCTGCAGTGCAAGCCATTGTATCTTATCCACAAAATCTGGAGCAGGTTCATTAGATGGGGGCCTGCATCATTTCATAAGATTATTGAGTTAGCTGGATTACTGAATACGACCCAAAACAGCTTTTTTAAATTCAGTCTATGTCTCAGGTTTGGTGGGGTTCCAGGATCAACGTAGAGCAGTCATCCCATTAGGCCAGTAATATTCCTTTGTGATAGATCCAGGTCTCAATTTCTGCTAAATGTAGTCTTATTCCAAAATGTTACCAACCTCAAACAAAAAATTGGAAATATGAAATTAAACACAAGCACTCCCTCTGGTGAAAAACTCACCGTAAATGTCCTTCCAACATGTTCCCTGAAGTTCTTGTTTTGGTGATACATGTATGACTTCATTGGATAGCTGCATAGTAGCCAACATTATTTATTGACGCCGATTACTTTGTAAGGCCACATCCAGGGAAACATGGCAACATACTCAGCCATCAGTTTGTACCGCAGGAAATGAATGGGCAATAGGGATAAAATATGTTCCTCAAGAGTGCCGTAACCCTGAAGCGTCTCGCCGAGGATCTAGCAAACCAAGAACCCCAATGCATACGGCTGGCTGCAGACATAAATCACATCTCCATGTTACATGGGAGCAAATGCCACAATGCAGATGTGGTCACAGAAAGACATCGAAGCAGACATCGAATAGATAATGCCGGTCAGTTCCCTTCATTTTTTTATTAAATAAACAGTAGTAAACCAAATCAGACCAACAGAAACTGGTTTCCGGGAAGAATACCGCGCTGAAAGCCCATCTGAACAGAACTGACTTGGGCCGTGCAGACAGGAAGACAATGCATGATGGGAAAGTCAGCTGCTCCCGAAGATCCTCACTCAATCACTGCTCCTGGAAAGAGATGGAGGAGTTTAGAGCGACTCATCACAAAATGAGAGTGCCCTCTTACCTTTTTATCTACATGCTCTTTCAGAATTCATTACACTTGTTACTTTCCCTTTCATTTTATCCTCTCAAGTAATGCATAAGCTCTAAAATCCCTAATTTGTGCACAACTGTGTTACCGTCAGTGCAGGTATAGACCTGTAGTCCAAATCAAACTAGAAACTAATGCTAGCCATTGCTACCGGCTACCAGCAGGAGGATTGATAACGTTTCTGTGTCTGCGAATGAATGGAGTCTGACCAGTCGCGATGTGAGACAGTTGTATTACAAGTGCGTAATGCCAAACTAGTATCTCATGGGTTGTAACCAGTGGCGGCTGGTGAACTGGCGATTGGGATGGCTCAAAACAATCCCTTAAAATGAATGATTAGTCACGACCCGTTTTCAATCATTCATTTAAATTACCATTACAGAAATTCCAAAAACACTCAACATTATCAGGTGTGACCAGTTTTCATTTATAACACATACCGGTCACCTCTCACTCATTCGGTGTGAGTTAAAGTGGCATATTTACATTCCTCTGCTGCAGTCAGCAGATATTCAATCAATGCGTATGTCAGAGATTCTTGCGCGGAATTGAAGCCCTTGTGCCCTGGAGGGGTTGAAGCAATGGAATTGCATCAAGACATTTCAAAAGATCTTATTTAATTTAAACGATCATGAAACACATGCATTGCTTCCAATCCCTGAATAAAGAAAAGCATGAGAAGTCCGGAGTCGTAATTGGTATGCGTTATAAATGAAAATTGGCCACATCTGATAATGTTGAGAGTTATCAGAGTTTCTGTAATGGTAATTTAAATGAATGACTGAAGACAGGTCGTGACCAATCATTAATTTAAAGGGATTGCTTTCAGCCACCTCTATCGCCAGGTCACCAGCCCCCACCGACTGTAACGCACCGATTTTTCATAATTTATGGGATAACAGATTGTTATCATAGCACATGACTTTGTTTCGCATTTGGACGTTAAAAGGGACGATTCACCCCAAATCAGAAGCACATATTTTCCCCCTTACCTGTAGTGCCATTTATCCATCCAGATTGTTTTGGTCTGTGTTTTGAACTTTTGGAGACATGGATCGTACAGATGTCTGTTTTCTCTCGAATATAATGGAACTAAATTGTACTCATCTTGAGGCACTCAAAGCACCAAAAATATACATCTAAAAAAATTCAAAGCAATGTCTTTTTTTAAAAATCATGGGCCAGTTACTCAGTATAAATCACACGCAATGATGTGAGCAGTTAATACAGGAATTATTTCCTTAATATTAAATTTTCTACCTGAATGTTTCCATTCTACCAAACCACTCCCAAGGTCTATGGACTATCTTCAGTAACGGCTCATGATTTCTGTAATGAGATATTGCTTCTAAATTTTTCATGTGTTTATTGGTGCTTTGAGCACCACAAGAGAAATGAAATTTAGTTCCATTATATTGAAGAAAAGGCAGACATGTGTACAGTCAATATCTCCAAACATGGGCTAATCACGCAATAACGATCCAGATGGATGAATATCAATACAGGAAAGAGGAAAAATATGCTTTTGATTTCGGGGTAAAGTATCCCTAAAAGCACCACATTTCCTGCTAATAAAAACCTGCTTTTATTGTGAGCAGTTACAGTTATACATGAGAGTTTGGGACTCTCACATGCCGAAAAGGAGTCTCCTATGGGGATCGATAAAGTTATCAACCAATCAATCAATCCATTCTGCAGTGCCATGCCTCACCTTAACCATGTGCCCATGCAGTAGGGACGGTGACCTGAAGTCATGCTGGCAGTTGGAATAGGCCATGCCCAGCCCCAGCCCTGACCCAAACGCCAGTGGCCACGTACGGCCTGCAGGTGAGACAGATCACATCTTCTTCACACATGCTCACCTTCCCCAGCCATCGCCACACAGCAACAGTCACGGTACCTCTCTCACAACAACACAAACTAGCAGGCCTCCGCCCTGAGTATGCCACATAATCTGATGAGACAATGAAAGTGTTGTCCCAGTGCCAACAAAATAATTCTTCTTTAGGAGCAACATTATTGTCCACCAATGAATAGCAGCTCAGCCGTGATGATTTCATGAAACCATGAATGCTTTAAAACAACACACTGCTAGCAAGGACCTTTGGCTAGCAGTTTGAACCCGTAAAATCCCAGAGGGTAAGCAATTTAAGAGTGAAAGTGATGTAACAATTGAAATACAGTAGTGTGCAGTGATGATTATACACCACCACTTTCATCTAAAAGAGGTCCTAATATATGATTTCTCTATTATTTTTCGGTGAAAATGTATGGTAAAATACTACTGTACGTGATAAGAACAAAAAAATTATTCCCAGAAGTATATAGAGTTAAAATTGGGGTAATAAATGAAAAAACACTGAAAACATCAATTTTTCACAGCACTTGAAAGGTGTTGCAAATTATTTTAATTACTCTTGCATAGCCTGAATGGATATTTGACTGAAAATTACATGATTATGGATGATAACGTTTTTTAAACTGGTTTCAGGCAACATTATTCCCCAAAATTACCTCTGATGGTCAGCTGTTCCAGTATATAAGGTGACGTGAATTTTGAGCAGTGTCATAGCGATGAACTCGGTGGCTCTGAGATTTTTCATAGCCACACTGTGGCCTTACGTGATGCTGAGGATGTTTAATGCTTCCATGGCAATGTAAGAAACTCCATCAAGAGTTTCAAAGAGACCATTCGCAGAAAAAAAGTGGCAATAGAGGTGCAAAACGGAAGACAAGTACTTCTGGTGTCACTGATGTTCATTATCTCTGTAAGAAGTTAAAAAAAATAATAAAAATCAGCACATCAACTCCATGATGACATTATCCCTTTAAGCGCTAGTCGTGGCCATAGCCATGATAACAATAATCATAACCGCAGCTGATCACGACTATTACCGCGAAGAAGTTTCTAACTACAACGGCTTGTTGCGGCAAAAGACGTTTTGGGAAGTGGGTGTGTTTCACCGTACCAATCAGATTTTAGTATTTACGCAGCCACATTGGGGACTGGTTGCTATGGGCCCCCCCGAGTGTGCATTTTAAGAGCCATTCTATGTGAAAATAGCACATTTTGAAGAAGATGAGGAGTTGACCCCCCTGGAATTGAATGAAACTCGTCTGTCTCTGAATTAAATAGCGGGCTGCAGCCTATATGGAACAATAGTTGCGTGAACACCCACAGCTTGGTACGCACATATCAGAACTTTGGTGTATGTCTGGGAATATGGAATATTAGGTCAGTAGAACATTAGCTCTTTAGAGCGCCACCCTTTGTCAGATCCACCCAGCATAGTACCAAACTGAACTCTTCATTTTCAGAGAAAACTAGCTGTGAATATCACAATTCAAATAAAATTTATTTGGTACATTGCTGGGGAAAGCCAGTACTTGCATCCAGCCTCCAAACCCCCTAGGGGAAAACATTTCTGACTTTTGATGTTGAATATCTACACTGAATATACTACCATTGAGATTTTACTAATGCTATAATGTACTCCAAAGGGACTATGTATCCAGAGAATTTCAGATTTCTATCTTGCAGGGTAAACAAAATAATGCCACCTCATTGGGCATAATCTGCTATGAAATGGTCTGTTTTGAGTTTTCCTCCAACTTTGGAACTGTCTAGCTTGAAAAGTGTGGATACTACCAATATAATGCTTCGTACTCCTGAAAATAGAGTTCCAAAAGCACAATAAACAGCACTTACCACCACAGTACATTTCTGGGTTATTGAAAAAATATACCGTAAACATGCATCAAAAATCAATTTCGACCATCTTTCTGGCCTTCCATTGCACTAACCTAGCAAGATGCCCAGGTACTATTCACTGGAAATGACAGTCTTGTTGTGAGTTAACACATAATAAAGCATTCTAGATTGAAACATGTCTGAGATATTATTTTATTCCCATTCTCATTTTCAGTTGTTATCGTTATTTCTCAAAAAATTCTGGCACAATAACATAGTTACCCAGCTTGGCCACTACGTGGAGCTGTGGTTTAACCACACTTGAAGTGTCACAGGTCATGATAAAAGTATAACATATTTGGTACAGTGTACACTTAAATCATGGTAGTTGATGCGAAATGTGCTATCAACAGCTTTTGCCACAGTGACAGTATTGGCCAAATAATGCGCAAAAAAGGGGAGAAGCGGGCTGTCAGGAGCTACGCTCATGCGGTTGCAGGCAACTGGATTATCCAGTTCGTAACTGGGTTTGAAGACAAGAAATTGTTGGCTTGGAATGGTTCAACCAGGCTGCTGGTTGAATTTGGACCAGTGCCGTGCGCAACATTTGAACAGGCTTTGCGCTCCAGTTGCATAGACCCTCCCTCTGGTTTATTTGGACCGGTCCCCTGCGGAGCATTTAATCCGGCTCCGCACTGCAGTTGTATAGGTCGTCCCGTGCCTTCATTTGGGCCGGTCCCACGCGCAAAAACTATGCATGCTCAGTGAAATGCACCATAGCCGGCTTGATTTTTGTTTGGCTCAGCATGACCATTGGGCCAGAGCTGCGACAGGTTTAAGCTGAAACTGTGAAGTTTGACATCTGAATCAATGAAAATCAATGTCAAGGCCACTAGTTCACATACATTTATAGGACCTCCTGTAATACAAACACAATCTTAAGCTCTGAAGCAGTTTTAGTGATACAAGTAATTGAAAATTCAATATGTCGATTGTGAAATTAACCCTTGTATGGTGTTAGGATTTTTGTTACTCAGCCAGTGTTCATGGGTCTGGGACCCGCTAGTGTTTTGGGTTTTCAAAATTGTTTGATTGTGTTGTTTTATGTTAAAATACTTAACAGATGTTTACTTCATCCCAATTACAAGTCATATGAACAGCAAACATGGTTTGATGAAAACTGAAAACGGGTCCCACAGACCCAAACACCATACAAGGGTTAAAGGTCACAGAATATCAAGTTGTGGTCAGCAAATGGACTTTATATATGACTTTCTAAATGTCTCTATACAACCCTTGGCTCAATCTGAGACCATTTTGGTGATGCAAGTCATTGTAATTTCACTGTCAAGTTTGACCCTCAAAGGTCACTGACAGTCAAGTTGAATGTCACCAAATGAAAGTTCAAACGGGACTTCCTAGATGTGAGTAATACAAACCTAGGCTCCACCTGTGACCATTTTGGTGATACAAGACATTGAATTTTCAATACGTCACATTTGACCTTTGAAGGTCAATACGAAGGTCGCCAAATGAAAGTTCATAAATGACTTCCTATATGTCTCTAATGCAAACCTAGAATCCATCTGTGACCATTTTGGCAATACAAGTCATTGTAATTGTATTATGTCAAGTTTGACCTTCAAAGGTCTCCAGCAGTCAAGTTGAATGTCACCAAATGAAAGTTCATACGTGACTTCCTATGTCAGTAACACTAACCTAGGCTCCATCTGTGACCTTCTCAGCGACAGAAGTCCTTGATTTTTCTCTTGGTCAAGTTTGAACTTTGAAGGTCAATATAGATGTCACCAAATGAAAGTTCATATATGACTTACTATACATCTCCAATACAAACCTACACTCAATCTGGAACGAATGCGCTGATACAAGTCATTGAAATTTCACTGTATAGTTTGGCCTTTGAAGGTCACTGAAGGTCAAGTTCAAGGTCACCCAATGAAACTTCATACATGACTTCATATATGCCCACAATACAAATCTAACCTCTATCTGTAATAGATTTGGTGATACAAGTCATTGGCATTTTACAATATAAAGTTTGACCTTCAAAGGCTACCGATGGTGAAGTTCAAGGCCACCAAAAGAATGTTCATGCATGACCTCCTATACATCTCCAATACAAACCAACACATTATCTCTAACCATTTTGTTGATATAAGTCATTAAAATTTGACTGTGAAGTTTGGTCATTCAGGGTCACTGAAGGTCAAGTTCAGTGTCACCAAATGAAACTTCATACATGACTTCCTTTATGCCCACAATACAAACTTAAACTATCTGTAATAGTCTTGGTGATAGAGGTCATTGAACCACTAGACCCACTTCTGTCGATTCAATCAAAATGGCACTCGCACTCTACATAAAGTGCATCAAGGTGAGTTGATTGCCAGATTTAGGGAAAAGAAGAAAAAAAAAAAAAGTTATCCGACACTTTCTGAGAAATAATTTTTTGAAATTTCAAGTCATATCTTTTAACATTGTTAATATTCACCCTGACCTTGAGTTTGACCTTTCAAAGTCATCTGTGGTCAAATGTAATATTGCCAAAATATAGGTTATATATGACTTCCTATATGTCGATAATGCAAAACTAATCTCTATCTGCGACCATTTGGCCTCCACCGGCCATCTTGCATATTCATAAAGTACAGCACCCCCACTGGACCCACTTCCGTCGATTCAATCAAAATGGCGCTCACACTGATGGTACTAAGGTAAGTTGATTGCCTGATTTAGAAAAAAAAAATGATTACGCAATTTTTGAGAAAAAATTTCGAAAAATTTCTCAGGCCTATCTTTAACATTGGGGCCAACATTCAATGGCCCATAAAACAGACAAAAATGATTCAATCAAAAATCTGGAAAAAAAAAAAAAAGTCTGGAGATATGATCTAGTAGTATCGTTATCGCAAATGTGCTTGAAAATTCATCAGGCCAAAAAAAAAGATAAAAAATGCTCCGGACGACGGATGTCACACCACGACAATAGCTTATTGGCCCATAGGGCCAGTAAACTAAAAATAAAAATGATCCTGCAGTCTAATTTGCGTGAGTAAAGTGAGGCGAATTTTTATTTTACTTTTGGTGGAAACAAACCTTAACCGCTTGCATACGGGAAGCGCACGTACGTGGGCTGGCTTGCTAACCCACATGCTGGGAACTGCAAATGCGCGAAGCGCACTGTCGACCACCGTGGCCTGGTTTAAGTATGTGGGCCCGCTGCCGTGGCCGAGATGGTTAATCGTCTTTTGTGACGATCGCCAAGGAAACATTTCATTCTTCGCCTGTTTGCTGTGTTGATCCATGCCAGGAAAAGTATTTTACCCACAATTTTTGGATGATGGCACAAATCGACAATAGAAATAGAATTTTTATGCTTCATTTTTCACTCTGTATAGATGAATACAGAAAAATATACAAAAATCACTGTCACATTCCAGTACACCCATTTCGTGTGGTACAGTTTATTACATGGTTTGATGCGCAAACTAACTTCGCAAGTGTCACATCTTAACAGGGACTCATAGCAAACTTTGTTCTTGCAACAGACAATGCACTGTTTCTGCGGTTTTTGGGTCTTTGCCGTGTGTGGATAGCTTATATACCAATTGAAGCAGTTGCCCGTATGTTTTGACGGACGTGCCTGGACGTTCGACATTTATATCATGAGATCAGGATACACAACCAATGAGCGATCTGGCACTTCATTAGTCTGACCCAATATTGGTACAAAATCATTTGCAGCAATCGCCTCGCTGCAGTTGCATATTGATACACACACCACCCAGCATCATCGAATAAGTGGTTCCCGGCCACGGCAAGAGATTGCCTGCTGGCACATAGTTGGGTCCCGCAAGACTGCCTTGTGCGTATTGCATATACGCCGGTCACTTGGACGTGCAGTCGAATACAAGCCCGTATGCAAGGGGTCAACAGTCAGCCATCTGTTTCTTCTAGCAACAGAGGTTGCAGAACTGACCTCATTATCAAATCTGATTGGAGAAAAATACAAGGGAAGACGAATAGGTTTGGTCAAGGGAGTGTTAATTTTGAGTACATCCGTTACCGAGGAGTTTTTGATAATAATGTGCCGTGTCAAATATTTTTTTTGCGAGTATTCATTTTAAAATATGTTTTAAAGGAGACTAATGCCCATCTTTCTGTGCATAGTTTAGAAATTTGCCCCAATTATGTCTTTATAGGGGCAAAGGAGTAGTGGCTCTGTGCATCGGTTAGCTTTGACTGAGCCCTAATGCTCCAGTCGATTAGTAGTATGGCATGCAATAGCACCGACTGTCCACTGAGCTTAAAGGGCTCTGTGCGCTAACTGCATTCTCCGTACCGCAGCAAAGGGAAGTACTCACGTTTGAAGAAGACGACGGAAAGTGCAGCGCCGATCCCAACCCCAACCACTGGAACAAATCACAAACAAGGGTGTGAGAAACATGAAACAGAAATGCCAACACTGAAACACCAAAAGCCAAACTGCTAATGAAGACTACCAGAATCACACTGACAGATATTAATGACAACCCTACTCTGAATTCCACCCATTTTTGTGAGGAAAGAAATCAGTCACTTCAAGGCCAGTTGGGGGAGGCGGTAAGCAGAGACCCACACCACCCATGTGCCATAAGGCTCATTACAGAGAGAGGGATTGAGAAAGTGTGTATCTGTATGAAAGAGCAAGAAACGTTGAGTGTAATGCAAGACAGAGAGGTATGAACTATAGGCCGAATGGTTGGCTAAGCCCATTGTCCTAGACTGCACATGTAAAACCTGTGAAGGGAGGACTGCATTCAGTTTCTCTAATCTCTTATCCTCCTCTCACGTGATCCATGGTCAAGATATCAAGCACAGTGCGCTGGAACAGACGCCTGTCCTCCCCCTCTCTCATAACTCAGTCCAGTTAGCTATTTGGAACAATACAACCTCCCACAGGACATTACACAACCCCTATACCTTACAGGTAACAAGCAAGGCTACAAAACTGCAGGAGTGTGGAGTTGGGATGACTCCCCCTCTAAAGGTGAAGTGTGGCTCGACTGGAATTTCACATCCCTGCACCCATCCCTCTGTCTGTCTGTTTATTTCACATCCCTGCACCCATCCCTCTGTCTGTCTGTTTATTTCACATCCCTGCACCCATCCCTCTGTCTGTCTGTTTATTTCACATCCCTGCACCCATCCCTCTGTCTGTCTGTTTATTTCACATCCCTGCACCCATCCCTCTGTCTGTCTGTTTATTTCACATCCCTGTACCCATCCCTCTGTCTGTGTTTATTTCACATCCCTGCACCCATCCCTCTGTCTGTCTGTTTATTTCACATCCCTGCACCCATCCCTCTGTCTGTCTGTTTATTTCACATCCCTGCACCCATCCCTCTGTCTGTCTGTTTATTTCACATCCCTGTACCCATCCCTCTGTCTGTGTTTATTTCACATCCCTGTACCCATCCCTCTGTCTGTGTTTATTTCACATCCCTGAACTCTCTGTCTTCTACCTTTCACTCTCATTTGCTCCCTCCCACCATCTCTGTATATACGGCAGTCCTCTCTGCCATTATGGCACCATTTTACTTCTTTTGCATACTATATCCATATCTCCTGCACTGAGTCACCTAATCTTGATTCACTCCTGTTTTTATCACACACTTCACATTTTTCTTCCAATCTCAATCCTCCCCCGTGAAAATCCAGTTATGCAATCCAAAGAAAATAAAGCTTTTGCTTATGACATTTATTATCCTACCCTGGACAGTAAATTATGGCGGCAATGTAATGCCTATGAAGCCTCCCACTTCAAGCCTCTTTGTGGCAGGACAGTGGCATATGGTGGGAGTAGCTTGCCTAGTTCCCAAGTGCAGCACAGTGAGGGGCAGACTGTTGGCAAATCTTAAACCATAAATATGAGGGACTGAAGTTTCCTTCAGTATGGCCTTGCCTTAATTATGGCAGCTAAACAAACAACATTCAACTTAGTTCAGCCCTATAAAATTTTCTGTCACAGAGATTAACTTTCAAGTCACTATATATAGTTTAACTGTTGTGACAGATCGTTGATTAGTTTTAATTGCCTCAAATCAGTACAAAGCCTGAATCGAAAGTTCACCATTTGCCCTTTTTAAAGCCAAGAATATGCCATTTAAGGTGGCCATTGGCAAAACTGATTATCAGATTAGAGATCATAAAGAGATTAGATCTAATTATCTAAGCATCAATAATTCGCAAGCAAGAGTGAAGCGCCGGTGACTGAGAGACAGGAGAGCCCAAGTGTCTGGCTTTTTATCCCCCGGCATATAATGCGGGGGGATATAGCAATAGCCATGTCTGTCTGTCCGTCCATCCGTAATCATTTAGTTTCCGGGGCAGAACTCAAAAACCGTTCAATATTTCTTCACAAAATTTGATGTGTAGATCTGATATATCATGTAGATGTGCCTTTTGGTATTTTGGAATTTCTTGAGCGGTTAATCCATGAATGTGGGGGGCCGGGGGGATACGCCATTGCCAGATGGCTCTTGTTGATGAATTGTTAGTGTCTGACCGTTATCAATCCACCCATCACTGCGGTCTCTAGACTATTACTATTAAAATATAATCTCGTAAGAAAATAACAAGTGTTGTTGTATGAGAACTGCACACTTTCATTGTCACCAATGAGGCACAGGGATCTCTCTACCTGTATCATTAACGCAGTAATTACCGCTGTAATAACTTAGCTCACTGGTTCTGTCCAGCTTGAAGACCTCAATCACGTGACCGAAAAAGTCGCAGCATCTCGAATAATTTTCTTCTGCCACCAGGATCCCATTTCAAACGATAACGCCTAAATAAACCAGTATATTTTACACTATGGGAGCTGATGGCCAAACCTTGGGCGGTAGCGGTGAAATGAGACAGCCAAATGGTAAAGGTATCCCTTAAAGTACAAACAACGCACACCACGTGCAAAGGTTACGAAACCGATTAACATTATTGCTAAATGATGGTATGAACTGCGTATATGAACAGTCGCGAGCAAGCCGGTCAGAATCGCCCCGTGGATTAACTCACGTCCTGTTCCAAATCTGACCAAGTGAATTTTCTGGCACTTGCCAGCTAATATATTCAATGTCAAGGTGGAGCTCCAGCTAATATATTCAATGTCAAGGTGGACTTAGCTCAGCAGTTCAATAAAGCTTTCGAGTTATTTAGAAAGTTACCCATATGACAAGAAGACATTGTTGACGGAACTCAACAGCGTGGCGAAAGAAGTCATTCTATAAATTAGGGTATAATGTACAATCCATCATCATATCTTGCAACCACGGAACAGAAATTAATTTTTGAGCAAAAAAAATAAATAAAAAATAGAATCCTCAGATCTAAATCCAGCGTTGACCGACACAATGGTACCAAACGTGGGCGGGGACGGTGCAACTGACAGCATGTCATGAATTCCGGCTCGAGCATTCTTCACCCAAGTCGTGGAACCGTCTTGTGTGACCTTGGTCTACGAAGCTGCAGGTTGGTAATTTCATCAAAATCTACAGTTATAGAAACCGACCGAATCAGTTATTTACCCAGTTTGACGGCGCTATCAGCAAGGCATCGATCCCACTTCTGTCCTCGGTCTCCTTCAGACATATTTACGTCGTTTGAAAAATCGCAAGTCTCTTGTTTTACCTTATGGAAGATCGCATCAGAAACTCGACTGAATTAGTTCTTTTGAATTCATGCGGTCGCTATCATTTGGAGGGTACAAATTGAAACACGGAACTGAACGAGAATAGTTAGCTTGCAAGGTTATCGGAGCAATCGACCAGGGACCGCCGAAGAAGCCTATATTCCACTGGTTTAGCGAGAGAAACATCTGTGGTTTCATTGGTTTACAAGCGATGATGGGTGCCGGTTCCTCCTGCGCACAAACCAATGAGTGCCTAGAAAGGAAGTAAACTGAAATAAATTGTAAACACACAAGCGTGCAGCTAAAACTTCGCAATCGAAAAAGTCGTTGGCTGATTTTTTTCCTCTTCTCCTATAAGTGTGCTAGCTTATGATCAAGTATATGTTCTAAGAGTTAAACGTTGCCTTAATATTTACCTATAATAACGAGAACATGCTCAACTGTTCTTCGACATTACTTCCAGCAGCAATAAGGTAGCCATCATTTTCAATTTACATCCTTCAGCTGATGTGGCATTAACGTGGTGAATTGAACATACATCTAAGAACTCGTTCTCTTCACAAAATAACAAATATGAATGTTATGTTTTACAATCCCATTTAACTTTGAAGTTCCACTGATACCCATTTGGCAGTGATGTCAATGGCCGAACAAGACATTCAACATGTAAAAAATCTGGGAAAAAAAAATGGGCATATCACCTTTTGATCTCTTAACAGGGAGCTTCTGAACCTCAATACCCAAAAGACAGCAGAAAAAATATATATATTTGGAGTCCCACAGTTAAATTCAAGACCTTATTTGGTTACCTTAACATTTCCCCTGTTAAAGGTGGTGTTGCATCAGTATGGGAAAATTGCCCATGAAAGCTTTTGATTCCTTACCATACTGACTGTGTGGAAAGATGTATGTGGGCATAGAAAATGCATTTGCTTTGCTTTTTGTATCATATGTGCTAGGACAGATGAGGGCCAAATATAGACGAGCATCCCCCTAAAACCAACATATGGGTATAAATCAATTAATAACTCCCAATTATCACAGTGCTAGTTCTTAAATTTATTAATGGCAACATATAAATTTAATTTAATTTGGCTACATTTTTCATTACAAATTAAAAGTTTAACATTAAAATTAATATAGTTCCCAAAGTGATCCACCCTAAATATTTGGTAAAAGGTAGATGCAGTATGCCAAGTTTGTTTGCACAAACTTTCAAGAAATTCTTTCACTAGTAACAATGCAGTAGGATGGCTGCATGTACGCCATCCTTGGAAAATAAAAGAAAATCTAAAAAGCCATTTTTAGGCAAAGACAAACTAGATCATGAAAACAGTGAATAAATAGATCACAGTGGATCCAGTATTCATCATCTATGGCCTTTACCATCATAGGAATAATTTTAAAAAGCAGATATTATATCTGGATCTCTTCTGGATCAGATCTCCCTTGAAAAGATCCAGCATGTATAATTTGTATTGTGTATTATAAAGATGAAAGATTTATGGTCAGCAATATGATGTGGTTCAGTTAGTTGAATATTTGATCTTAAGTTGACATCTAAGCCACTAATTATATGTTTCTTTTCATTTGTTGAAAGCTTGTTGAAATTTGTAAAGCTGAATGTCTATGGTTTGAGACCAGAGATAACCCAGGTAGTATAATACACTTGCTACATGCGCACACATGCCATTTGTTCTTTTCCCTGCAAGGCATGTGCAATAACAGTCAGTAATGGGGTCACTAAAGAAGCTATATGTAAGTTTGTGGCCAAAACTGGTTCTACAATCACATTCAAAATAATGCAGAGCGCAGTATCCCCTCCTCCTCTCCCCGAGACGAGAGGTTGCCATCTAGGTTGCCGGATCCAGCAGGAATGTCTACTACAAGGAGCTATGTTTCAATATCACCAATGATTTGTTCTCATAGGGTCGTGTTCAGTTCAGTTCAGAAAAGATCGAGACTAATGACTAACTAACTTGCAATGGTCATACTGGTCAACTTGCTCGTCACTCTTCTGTGTGGATTGCCGACTAAAGTCCATACTATAATGTGCGTAATTAATAAATGAGGACTCATTTGACCAATGTACTGTCTCAATTGCATTTCATTTTGCCATAATGGCTGTGCTAATGTTGGAACGGTTTCCACAGGATCTCAGCATAATGCCAGAGAAACGGACTAATAATGCATTGCTAATGTTAGCAATGATGAGTCACGGTTTTCATTTCTCAAACAATTTGTTACCAAGTCAATTCGATGACCCACTGCATATGCACTCACGTACCATGAACTGACATACAAAACGTCATTCAACTGTCGAAAATATTTGAATTGTCCATGCCTATATTAAATAGGATTAAGTTAGCCAAACTTAGCTGAATCTTACCTGTCCAGGAGAAAATGAGCAACTTTGGCATCGTCTTCAAATTCTTCTCTGCTGTCAGATGTCTCAAACTTTCAAAGGCATGTCCTATACAGATCCTTGTTTTGTTTCTGACTTTGTCAAAATGTATTTTGGAATCATAATGAGGCCTTTTAGGTTTAGTAACGTCAGACACTTGTGCTCCGAAACGCTGGTAGCTGCAGCTCAGTGGTAACTGGCAACCTGAATGCCGAAACGCCACTGACTTCGTGATTGGGAGATAGGTGGAGGGCGGCGCAACAGGCCAAAACACAAAATGAAAACATCACCACTAGTTGTGGGCTGCAACTTTGCTTCTGTAATAAGGATATTCTGGCTGGACTACTGTTGTCAGCGATATAAGTTGGCCTATTTGAAATTAACATCATTCCTTAATGTCTGGTGATATATCAGGGCCATTTCATGATTAATCAATATACATTTCTCGCATACTGCTCCTTGAACTTGAGTAACATCAAACTCAATCCATACGTTGTACTTAGTTAGACTCCTGTGATGTGAATGTATCTGACAATGTATAAGGTTATCAAGGTGTTTGTACACCCTAACTTCATAGACTCCCGCATCATTACAGTGTCCAGCTATGTATCCTGGTGCGTATTTGATCTGATAACATCCACATGCCAAAGTTTGTTAGTATTCCAGAGAAAGTACACGAAACCCGACATCAGCACTTACTGAGGATGGCGTACATACAGCCATCCTACTACATTGTTACTAGTGAAAGAATTTCTTGTAACTTTGTGCGAACGAACTTGGCATACTGCACCTACTTTTAACCAAATATTTATTATTTGGTGGATCACTTTGGGAACTATGTTAATTTTAATGTTAAACCTTCAATTTGTGATGAAAAATGTAGCCAAATTATGCTTTTTACGGCTTCAATTCCTCCTGGGTCTCATATTTTCAAAGCAATTAAGCCACGTTTGGCGTCAAATTGTTCCTTGGGATTGCAGCAACAATAACAGTTAACTATTTTAGAAAACCGTGATAATTGGGAGTTATTAATTGATTTATCCCCATATGTTGGTTTTTAGGGGGGTGCTAATCTAAACTTGGCCCACATCTGTCCTAGCACGTATGATACAAAAACAAATGCATTTTCTATGCCCACATACATCTTTCCACACAGTCAGTATGGTAAGGAATCAAAAGCTTTCATGGGCAATTTTCCCATACTGATGCAACACCAGCTTTGTCCAATGTCAATTGGCTAACCTATGACCTTTGACCCACCACACTGCATGAATCAGCATATGTCTGATTGATCAATTTCTGGGACATTTTTTCCTTAAAAGAGAGTAAGGCATTGAAAAAAGATGAAAAGTGTTTGCATATATAGAGAAAAGTTTAAAACAATGTTAAATTGGAAGCAGTTTTTTGAAGACCATTGTGGAATCATGACTGGGATTTTGGGGCGACATTGAAAATTCTGCAGCCAACCAAATTCACCAAGCAAAATACAGTACATGTTTCATCAATCCACTTGTGCAGTTGAATATGGCAAAACAAATCATTTTCCACATATTAATTTGGAATGCTCGATAGTATAATCAGTGACAGTTCACAGAAATGTAATGTAGCAAAAGTAGGATCTTTAGAGCAGAGAACTATAAACCTCTGATCTAAAATCATATAAATGAACCGTGATTGCATTTGTAGTAGATGGATTTAAGACTGTGAAGTTTGCCCTATTTCAGACCAATTTTATATTTTTGTGGCGATCCCATGCTTTCCAACGATCCCAAATATGTCCTGCTGAATTACTGGGAAATGTGTGTAAAATGATTTACAAGATCTAGATATTTTCCATTTGATGTAATGTTGTTGCAATAAAAATATGGCATCCTGGGTTTGAAGTCTCACTTAGTATCTGAGTGATGTAACTTCAGTGAAGCACTGCAACCTGCAGTTACAGAATATGTGAATGACATCATCCAACAATCTGAAAAAATTCTTTTTCTCACTTTGAACCTATTTAAGGGTAACCATGAGTTGAAAACTTAGAGTTTAAGGGGTTAATACGAACAATATGTTGATGCATAGTCATGCTCAGGATTGTTATACATTGTTAAATTCAAGCACACATCATTTCAGTCTTTTATGAGCTGCAGTGACTTCAAATGGCCATTTATAAATAATAATTATGCTAATAAGCAAACACTAGATGAAGATTAATTTCGTTAGTCTCTGTATAGCACTTGTCTGAGATTCATGTTGGACCTTTCTTTTCTCATTTTCCCAATTAACTCAACCCACTGGGGAGTATTATGCCAGCGGAGGAGTGGGGAATATATTAACAACAAAGATTCACATAAAACCATAAACATGAGGTAAGCTGAAAAACACATTGCTGAGGTTCTCCAAAGAGTTACCAGATGTTGTTTGAATGAATTTAAGCCATAAGGCCATTGCTAAAATGCTGCAAAAAAGTAATTAGACCAGTGCTGTTTTATAGTAGAACATTTCTGGACCAACATGTATTTTGTATAATTGCACTGTTGCTGAAAGTGATGTTAATTTTGAAAGAAACCACTCACAACATTGCATTTTACTTAGTTTATAAGTAATCACAGTTAATTCATGCCATATTCCTTCAGTTATCTCCATTTATTTTTAAAGTTTTACCTTACAATCTTGAGCAATGTGTGTTTAACACATGAAAAACTAAAAATTCAATTCCAACAAAGTTGGGACATTATAGATAATGCAAATAAAACAAAAAAACTGCAACAATAACACATTTTTTGATGCTTTAGCATGTGAATTCAATTATTGATTGAAAATGTAAGCTTATTTCGGATCTTGTAACTGCAACAGACTCCAAAAAACTTGCCATGGGAAAATTTAGGACTAATAATTATACATCCCTTATTCCGAAATAGTTGGTACAAAGTGTAAATTGTGAATTAAATCAAAACTCAATGACTTTCAAATCACACCTGCCTGTATTTTATTCACAATAGAACAGAGATAACATAGCAAATGTTGAAATCGAGAAATTTAACAATTTTATCCACAAAATGACCTCATTTCAAATTTGATGGCTGCTACAGGCCTTGAAAAAGTTGGGACAGGGGCCTGTTTACCATGGTGTAGCATACCCTCTTCTTTTTAACACAGAGTGGAGGCATTTGGACATTGAGGAGACAAGTTTCTTGAGTTTAGCCATTGGAATTTGATCCCACTCTTGTTTAATATAGGCTTCCAGCTGCTGGAGAGTTTTAGGTATTCTTTGACGGGCTTTTTGTTTAATTATGTGCCATATGTTCTCAATCGGTGAAAGATCAGGACTGCAGGCAGGCCAGTCCAGCATGCAGAACGATAATAATGTTCCAATAGAACCAACCATAATCATTTACTGATTTAATTCAAATTTAATTTCCTTCAAATCAAGGTTTCGCAATTTGTGGCATCCTTAAAGATTATTGTAAATAACATCTATCAAAATAAAACCACGTATTAAATTGCACTTATTGAAGTTTTATCTAAGTGTTAAGAAACTATATTGAGCCATTTCATCACTTCCTGTTTCACATTTGGGTATAAAAATGACGCACAGGCAATATCCCTTTGTCATCCAACATCATGAAGAAAACAAATCTTAGTTCAAAAGAGGCAGATGGTCATAGACCTTCATAAATCTGGTGATGGCTGCAAGAAGATTCACAAATGATTGAATATGCCATTGAGCACTGTCAGGGCAATTATTAAAAATTTCCAAAGATATGGAACTGTTGAAAACCTCAAGTGTAGAGGACGCAACTGCATTTTGCCCCCCAGGATACTGAGGAGGGCCATATCCTGTTGGCCTCGGTCAACAGTGGTCTCTTTTGTCGAACTGTCAAAAACCTCAAGGAAAGCGGATACAACTGCATCTTGCCCCCCAGGATACGAAGGAGAATGGTGAGAGAAGCAAGAAAATCCCCAAGAATCACTGAAGGAATTGCAGGGCTTGATAGCATCTTTGGGTCAACAGATTTCAAAAAGCACCATCAGGCGCCACCTTCACAACCACAGGCTCTTTGGAAGGGTTGCCAGAAGAAAGCCTTTTCCGACCATAATAAAAGTGTGTCTGTTACATTGCATGTCCCTAATTCATATCCGCAGCAGCTGAAGAGGGTTGCCTTGGGGGCTGCTGATATCTTCACATTTTTCCTGGTTTAAACTTCCATCTGCTTTTAACTGTAGATCTACAGTATCACTTTCACTGCAGGACTATGATTCAACATACTTCCTGCTTAAGTGTTCCACTCACCCACTGAACTGCCTCACAAAGGTGGGCTATTTTTCGCCCAGTTCCGAGATGCACTAAATTATGCTTGACCCTGATTCACATAAATACAGTAGTGTGCAGTGAATATTACACACTTAACAAAGTGAAGATAAATCAGAGACCAAGTACTATTCAAGAGTTTATTTCATGTAGTCTTGGATCATACAGATTAAAATCATTAAACAGATAACAATATGTAGTGAAAATCATAATTATTATGTATTTTTGAGCGAAAAAGTCTATATCTCGTGTGGCCACCCTTTGCTTTGATTACAGCATCTTTCAGGCATAGTTTTCATGTATTTTTTTTATTTCCTCACTCTCCAAACTATTCCATATGGTTTGAAGTTCCAGCCAAAGAGATTCTTTCGATGTTACAGCAGATTTGCTCAATTGGATTAAGGTCTGGACTTTAAGCAGGCAAAGTCATAATGTATACTCAGCAACAAAAGTTTCTGTGACACCATTTATGTGTATGTTATAAATGACACGCAAAGATCTCAATGCAATCAATATGTTTATTTAACAGGAGAAACACTGACTTTTCAGTGCCAACGTCACTCAAAACGAAAAATGTCATTTTCATGCGTCATGAAGCACTTGTCTGACGTCTAACCAATTGTGACCTTCACGCTTCAATACCGGGTTTGACTTCCTCGTGCCATGATGCAAGCAACGCATCTCCGGCGCATGGACCGAATCAGATGTGCCAGAAATTGCTGTGGGATGTCATTCCAAATCTGACGTAGACGTTGTCGCAATTCCTGGAGTGTAGCTGGCGGGTTATCCAACCGCCGCAAACGTCGATCCATCTCGTCCCAAAGATGCTCGATTGGGGACATGTCTGGGGATCTGGCTGGCCATGGCAGGACATTGACATGTTGTTGCATCAGATACTGCTGTACAATCCTTGCAACGTGTGGTCTGGCGTTATCATGTTGCAGCGTTATTCCGGGACCATGTTGCATCAAAAACGGTACCACCAATGGCCGTAGCACTTCATCGCGATATCTTTGACCTGTCAGATTTCCATCAATAACAAGCAAATCTGTTCTGTTTCTAGCCGTGATCCCTCCCCAAATCATGACACTACCACCTCCAAAACGATCAAATTCCTGAACACAGTTGTTGGCATAACGTTCTCCACGTCGACGGTATACACGTAAACGACCATCACATCGGTTAAGCATGAATCTTGATTCATCAGTGAAGAGTACAAGATCCCACTGACGTTGGATCCACCGTCGATGTTGTTGTGCCCACTGTAGATGCAGTCGTCGGTGTTGTACTGTGAGTATTGGACGTCTTGCTGGCCGACGTGGGACAATGCCAAAATGACGGAGACGGCGACGGATTGTCTGTGCAGACAGTCGCCTCAAACCAGGTATCGTTCTTGCAGTTATGGTTGAAGGTTGGAATCGATTTCGGAGATGGGTTGTTCGAATCCAGTTGTCCTGTCTGGGAGTGGTTACTCGTGGATGGCCGCTGCGAGGACGGTCTCTGACATGTCTTGTCTACTGATGACGCTGCCATAAGTTCCAAATGGTGTTTCGGTGGACATTCAGGCGATGAGCAACTTCCCTCGGCGAGGTTCCGGATTCAATCATCCCAATGGCCCTCTACCGATCATTTTCAGACAGTCTTGGCATTTAGAGGGTAGAGTTCCTGATCCGAAATGGCTGTGTTTTCGATAAGTGATGCTTCCGTCGTTCATCAGGCACAATGTGAACATTCCAAAAATTCTCCTCTTTTATTGCCATCCACAAGCATGATTTACGCACATTTTCACGTGCAAAGTCATTTTCTCGCATTTTCATGATTTCCATTGTTGTTGTTGTGTTTACGTGTACTGTTTCAGTCTGATATCACCATGTATGACAATTTCATAATTGCGTTATGAAAAATAATTAACAATATTGGTGTCACAGAAACTTTTGTTGCTGAGTATATATGGTACCAAATGTTTTTTTCAGACTGAGATAATTCTTACTCAGCTTAGAAGTGTGTTTATGGTCATTATCTTGTTGAAAATAACATCCCAGATCAATCAGTCTCTGTCCAGATGGCAGTTCATGCTTCGCAAGGATGCTGTGATACTTCTTTTGATCCATGATTCCAACGATTTTTATGACATCACCAGCTCCTTCAGAGCAAACTGAACTCCAAACAATAATATTACCACCTCCATGTTTTACAGAAGGGGTTAAAAAGTAATTTTTGAAGTGTTCTCCAACTCTGCCACACACTAAAGTTTCGTGTTTAGGTGAGAAAATTGGGAATTTTGATTCATTGGTTCAACTGACTTTTTCCTGGTCCATTGGTGTCCAATTCGTGAATTTCTTGGCAAACGCAAGTCTTTTTTTGATGTTGCCAGCTCTTGGCAGCGTCACGGCCAATCAGACCATTTTCTCAAAGGCGTCTGGAAACAGAAGATCTTGATACTTTCATCTCTTCACTTCTGGCACTATTAATCTCATCGCAGAGTTTTCATGCTCTCAACTGCCTTTTTTTCCTCTTGTCAAACACAGATTACAAATATCAGAGGCGCTTAACTTCCTTTTTGCACCTCTGTTGCCTCTAGTTTTCAGTGAACTCGACAGTGCCATGGCAGCATTTATCATTTATTACATCAACAAAATGTAAGGCCACAACATGACTATGAACAATCTCAGAGAGCTCCTTCCATCGTACCGTCCTGTTTAAAACTGTGACACTGCTCAAAGTTCAAGTCAGCACTAAATTATTTTAAAAATTCATCTTTACAGCTCTGGATTAATTTAAATTATGATACGTTCAGACAAGACTGCTAGGTTTTGGACCTTCAGAACTGGAGGTCTTAGGATTTCACATGTTAACTGTGTTCTATGAAGTATTAAAAGGATGACTGTATGCATGCGACTATTTGCTCTGTGTATTTAGGCATGCACTGACCTGCCAGCAAAATTACTCAGAGGTACACTGACTGAACGCGCAATTAATATAGTGACGGGCGTGGTCTATTATTTAATCTTTGCAGTGAGAGAATTCTCCTCCCTCTTCTGGCAAATGACACACCCACCTAGAAGTCTTGACCTCGATAACTCCTCTCAAAGACCTCCCTGTCCGCCTCTACATCACGCCCACTCACTTTCCGTACTTGGTCATGCCTTACTTTCGTTTCTGTGATTGGTTGTTACAGAGTATTAGTGAAGTGACCCGGATATGCATGCTTTGTTTGCATCCCAATGCCCTCCTCCCCGCACCGAGGAAGTGAATTCGCTGACGGGGCTTGAGGCTGGGTGCTGAGAGAGAGAGAGAGGGAGGGGGAGAGAGAGGTGAAGAGAGACGGCAGCAACTCGGAAGAAATAGCAAGAACAACAAAACAGGGATAAAACAAAATAAATACATAAATAAACGGAAGTTTGTAGAGATCCGTTCAGTCATATTTCGGAGCTGAGAGCCGCAGACATGGTAAGGCCGTGGAGAGGTACACCAGGCTCGGGTTGGTAACAGTTTTAGAAGAGGGGACGCGCTGCTACTGGTGCCCGTTATAGGAAGTACGCAGAAGCTAAAAATTTGGTCACGCATTATTGGCTGCTGTTTGGAAACGGCAGCCAATAATTTGTTATTTTTTATGAATTTGCTTGCAGCTGTGCATATTCGAACAGTCTGTATTGTTTTGGGATTACCAGTTGCACAGTGAAGTTTCAAGATGATCAGGATCGCATTCTGCCAATCTTGCGGTCGCAGACTGATCTCCCCTTCTTTACCCTACCCTTGGGTTAAAATAGTAGTGGCGTCCGACTGTCGGCCTTGTGTCGCGGTAACCACCCCTCCAGCAGGTCCTACCCTTACAGTGCAACGTGTACAGCTATTTAACCCTTAAGCACCCCGTAAACTTACCGGAATAGCGCCTGATCGGATCGCGTGACCTCTCTCGTCTTGGGGGGAGTCGAAAGGGGACAAAATGATGATAACGCAGGTATACATTTTATTAATTACCTGGAAGAATTTATTTTGCGATCGGACGGATAAGTTCATTTGTACGGAATATGGTCGTTGTACGGAACATGGTCAGTCTACGTGTAAGCAGCTCTCAAAAACTTTTGCAGTTCGTGAAAAGATTTGGTTTGAATTCATCCCAGTATAACACTATTGCAAGTTTGTTGACAGGTTAGACGCACGTTGTATGACTCACGCTGATTGATTGATGTTTATTTCAGATCCTAACAACTGACAGGCTAACTTCGATTTACTGGTTGTTTAGTGACAGTTGTCTTGGCAGGAAATGGCTGCATTCGACTGGTACTTTCGTGCAGTAATTGGTTTCCGTAAATGGTTATGAATGAATCGATTAGCATCGGAAGCGCAGAAATGTGATTACTATACTCACCAGTGAGAAACCCTACGTGAAGTTACAGAAAACACTGCGGAAGCTCGTGAATGGCAAATTGCTATTGGATGGTATCGTGGGTAGTATGGCGAAGGGAATATACTCCGCACCTGTATCCTGGTTAGGTGATTGAGCTGCCTCCAAAGATCTTCCAAATTGATTGAAATTTTATGATGGGCGTTAATGTGTGTGACTTGCATCAGGAATTGCCGCAAACTGCGACAAACCATACCTTTTTGCTTCTTGTTCTTCGGTTGTGGCACGACGACATGTTTCTCTACTTCCTCTTGGGAGAATGCTCCATCCTGCTGTGCAGGTCTCAAAACCCGTTCGACGAGCAGACCTGCCTATATTAATCTGTCACGGCGGAGGTGGGGGGACAACGTTTCTTACTTCTCGGCAACTAACGGTTGAATACCGCCAATTTCGAGCACAATTAACGTCACCTGTACTGATTTAATCCTGAAAGATATAGTTGGGTTTATTTTAATTGAGATGTATTTGCCGAAGAACAAACGGCATATGTACGTGCCTGAATACATACCCTCAAATGCCTTTTCAAAGGTACCACTGCCGAACATTGGCTGTTATATCCACGGTTGCATCTTGTTGGGCCATCTATTGGAAAACGCTTAGCTTGAGCCTCGCAAATTTTAGATTTACCGCCGTTCTCGTAGGTTTCTGAAGTACATGATTGTAAGACTTCATTACGTGAACCACTATTAAATTTTGTTGACCCCACACATTTTTCATGTGATTGGAAGGTCTTAAAGGCACGGAGTGTAATCACACTCAGCGGTAGAGGATGCAAAATGTCCACAAGTGTTTAGTCTACTCAAAGCTGTAAACATCACAAGCCATTGAAAAAAAAACTAAAACCAGCCCACCATCGCTTAATGGAGAAAGCAGATGTTTCGTGTCTCTAATGCTGTTCTCTTTACCTCTTCTTTTTCCTTCATCTCACTCCATCACCCCCCAACCTCGTCCTCCAGAACTGCCACCTCTGGGCAGCTGCTGGGCAACAGTCAGCTGGGAATGTTTACCTCAGGAGAGGGGTGCTTGTAAACCGAGTGTCTCGGAGAGCAGGTGTCAGCTGAACTTAATGGAGTTTCCCAGCAAGTAGGGTTGATACAGAGCAAATAGCAGGCAGGGAATGGGCCAGAACTGAGCACACATTCTGGAATTAAATGGAACGGGGGGAGAAAGGAAAATAGCAGTTTGTTGACCTCACCAGTTGAGTCTCAAAAAATTTTAAAGAAGTGATTGTACGCTTGCTTTGATGGGCTACTTTTGTGCCTCTTGTTTTTCCTCTGCACGACATTGTATTGAATGTGTAATATGTCAGCACAGAAACATGCTCATGAAATACACTGCCCGGCCAAAAAAAAAGTCGTTGGAACCCCTGTAGCTTTGATTACAGTGCATATTCTTCTTGTCATTGTTTTAAAATCTGTATGCAATGCCAGAACATTTATTTTAGATCAGAAATGGCGTAATTTTTGGCCGCGATCTTGTCTTCTCAACATAATAGTTGAACCATGTGGTCTTTCTTGAGCACATCCCAATAACTTTTAATGTGTTTAAGGTCAGGATTTTGTGGTGGCAAATTTGTTTGTGAAAATGATTCCTCATACTTGTTTTTGTCATTCATGGTTTTCTTTGCTAATTACAGGCCAATAATTTGCCCGTTCTGAAATATTGTAACATCTTTTCCACCATCAGGGGATGTGTCTTCCATCATGATTTTTTAAGAAATGAGTAGCGACGCGCTTCATCAGTCAGGGTAAAATGATTATTGCCAGCTGAAACATATTAATAACCACGATAATGATCCAATTATAGAATTTGTTCGTTAATTTCCAAATGGTGACTTTTTTTTTTGGCCTGGCAGTGTATGTCAGCACAGAAACATGCTCATGAAGTGTGTTCATATGGTATCAATGGCTAATTTACAGGCCTATTATTTCAGAGTTGTTGAAGTTGATGGTTTAGTTGATTTTTAATTTTTTTTAAATTTTTATGTCTGTTCTCATTCACAGCTGTATTAGTGCATTTTTATATTACAGGCACTCAGAATGGGTTTGATATTAGCCTAAGTATATTATTACAAAGTGAGTGTTTAAATGCATCCTTGAGTTTCCACAGGACCCAACTCCAAGGAACACTGTTTTTTGCAAAGGGAAAAAAATCCTCTTTTTACCCATATATTATTACCCATATATTTCTTACTTTATTTCCTTACAAGAGGGTGTAATTGGTATACTTCTGGCTGAAATGACAAGTCAGTTACATAGTTATAAGATATGCAGACGTCTCATTCATTGGAGTTTGGCCCTTTGGAAACTCAATGATTCATATGCCTCCTTGGATTTATGGGAATTTGCCCTCCTTTGTAATATTTTTGCAGAATTTTGGCTACCTTAGGGTTGTTGATTTGATTCCTTTGCAGGATCCTGTTATTGTAGGGGGCCGCCAAGCAAATGTTGACATGGAGTTTAAAAAAAAAAAAATTCAAGTATGTATTATGATTGGTCATAATGATTGGTCATTATTCGTGGAAAACTCATTATAATATACTGCTAAACTGTAAAAATGCAAATAATTATGTATATATGTATAATATATTGAAATAAATACATTGAAACTAATTAATACTATTGTTGTCATTCCGTGACAATTTGCCTCTTGTAATTCCGTGACATTGACTTTTTGAAATTTCTTGCCCATAAAGCAGGGTTAAAGTCAATATTTGTTGCTATAACTTGCAGTATTAACAAAAAAACACCTTAAATATGAACATATTGAAGTTTCATATCTTAACTATGATAGGAACATCACTTTCTGGATAGTTAAACACAACATGAAAAAAACCATGTGAATTTTGTGTAATTCCGTGACGGAGTAGTTTTTGCTTGTTTCTTCTATGAAAATTTCTCAAAAAAAATATTTTCACTTAATAATTTTAAAGAACAAGTTAATACCTTCAATATGAGATATCATCCTTAATTTTATCTTATTTAGTTGTGGAGTTACAACCCAAAATGTAGTGGGACTGTAATTCCGTGACAGCTTGGCGGCCCCCTGTATCCTTAAGTGCCTGGTACTTTTCTTGAATTACTTCAGTATTTCCAACTATATAAATTTGTACTTAGTAAACCCAATGGTCGCGTTGGTTCCGGTGGTGAAAAGCAGCTGCTGAGCGCTTGTGACATTAGGTGTGCATGTGTTGTGCGTTTGTCAAATGGTTAACTTTGTTTCCTGCAGTCTGACCGGCAGATGGATTGCGCCCTGGACCTGATGAGGCGCCTGCCGCCTCAGCAGATAGAGAAGAACCTGAGTGACCTCATTGACCTGGTAAATGAGCGACGCCTGTCAGACTGAGCCCATAACACTGCTCTGTGCAGCATGCATGGCTTAGCTGCCTGAGACCTACAAATGGCTGTGTTTAACCCTGCCCTTATCTACTCTGTCACCCCCCCCAATATTTGGTGAAGTCTGGCCACAGTTTGATCGAATGTTGTACAATCATCGCACCAAATGAATGTGCTGCACCCTCAAAAGTGTACAGCAAAAGGCTCAAAGGCCAGTCTTGAAGAGCCTCTGTATCTGCTTGTTAATGAGATTTCCATTCAATCTTCAATCAACTCAGGCCTTATCTACTAGGCTGGCAGACTATTTTGCCAATCGATGACTTGATTGAAATGGCCGCAGTGCCCTGGAATGGCAGGAGCAGGTCAATAGTGAGCAGATACAGCTGAGGTTGAGATCCCTGGTGTTCTGGATTAACAGCCAGTGTACGGAGAACTTGTAAAAGACTTGTATGCTCTCTCCTCTCTTCGTCGTTGCTGCATTATTTCTGCGTAATTTTTTAAATGTTCACTCTGTGGTCTGTGTGTACTCCTCTCCTACCCTAACCCTCTCCCTCTTTCTGTTCCCTGCCTTTCTGGTGCCAAGTTACTCAACACACCCGCCTGTGTGTGTTTGTTAGCAGTCATTACCAGAGCTGTCAGTCACACTGCTACCCCTTTTCGTACGGTACTGCACCACTGCACTGTACGTCCTGTCTGGTACTGTCCTGTCCGTCACACTGTATCTGTAGAAAGGCCTATGTTTTGGCCCTGTTCCTTTCTTTCTGTTCCTCTTTTGTCATTCGGTTTGGTCCCCGTTTGCGCCTAAAAGAAGGTGGCTGTCAGGTGTGGGGCTGTGTTTCCATGGTGACGGGAACAAGACCACCATTGTGTCTGTCTGTTGGGCGGCGTATTTTGTGTCTGTCTGTGAGAGGCAATTTGTAGCTCTTTGTCTCAGAGGATGCATGTCTCCCTCTGAAAGCTTCTCATTTTCTCTTCTCCTGTTTTTACTTCTCTTTATTCTCCCTGAACTTTTTAGCGCTGAATATAAACGGTAATTTTTTAATACAGTGGGAAAAGGTGTAAAAATGAGAAAATGTGTGAGAATTTTTGTCTAGTGTTAGTACATTTGCTTTTCTTGCTGATTATACTTTTGTCTCTTGTTCATTGTCTCTCCTACTCCTGTTGTGTTTGTGGGTTAGAAGTGTGAAAAGAAGCTTTGTGACGCCCTATTGCTTCCAGGCAATGAGGGACAAATTATTGAGGGGAGAGGGAGAGAATAGGACATAGAGGTGTGTGCGAGATGATAGATCCCCACCCCCCCCCCCCGACCCTAGAATGTCACTGCTCTTTTCTCTGTTGGACCCCTGAGCTATTCAAGAATTAACAGCAAATGTTTCTGCACCTTTGTAGCCATTTCCCCTTTCTGTATGTGAAAAGAATGCTTGGAGGTTGCATGCATGCAGTCTCTTGCTTTCTGCGGGTTTGTTCACCTGGTGTGCTGTAGAATTCTGACTGACTACAACATTGAGAAAGAAAAGTGTTTTGCAGTGCAAAGGAAATAATAATATGGTTCTGATTACTGACTCTGAAGTTCTGTGCATTTAAGCATGTGTATAACATGTAAACGTACCTGCCATACTTAGTACGGAAGTATGCAGTGATCTATTTTATGATTTGAGTCTGTTCCAAGTGTGATTTAATGCCCCATTTCCTGGGGGTCCCCAGGTTCCTAGTCTATGCGAAGATTTGTTGTCGTCTGTGGACCAACCCCTTAAGATAGCCCGCGACAAGGCGGTGGGAAAGGACTACCTTCTCTGCGACTACAACCGCGACGGAGACTCATACAGGTCACTGGAGCTCTGCTCGTGTCTTCATCCGTGTCTCTCCTCTGTTATGATGATTAGTTCCGTAAGCATTTGGAGGGTGACGCTCTTTTAAAGCGCCAAAATTCTTGCGTGATTTACTTTCTGCGGATGTAAACAGTCTCAATTTCAAGTGCTTTAATTTGCGAGTACTCACTGCACATCTGTACTGAGTGAAACTTGTAGGTATTGCAGCCTTTTATAGTGGTCATGTTCCAAATGCTTACAGAGGAAAGAAAACATTTGAAGATTTATGAATGATACAGTTTGTAAAAGTATATGGCACACTGCTGACAGCAGTTAGGTTAGTGCAGGGCTGCCAAATCATGTTCTTGGACATCTATCATCCTGTATGCTATAACTTTAACCGCACTTGAGTGTACTTGACTCTACTACATAGCAGATTGACATCTCTACCTTTTGAATGAGGTGTATGTTTCTAGTGTCAGAGTGAAAACCTACAGGATAGTAGAGCTCTTGGAATAGGTCAGGGCAGCCCTAGGCTGGTGGATTTTGGTGTCCATTACTTGATGGCTGCTGCTTTTGTAAGTTCCTCTCATTGATGCGATGGTGCCCCCCAGGTTTTATTTGCAGTTGGCGAGGGGAGTCATCATCGCTGTTGCCTTTGTGTACTTAAGTGGCACTGGCCATCATGTGTTGCTTTACAGCCTCTTTGGTGTAAAGAAGCACTATATTTGGGGAAAGAGCAAGGTTACAGGTGCTGTTGTGGTGACTCAGAAATTGGCATTCACCATTCCTAATTTGGCCAGAATAGGGCACATTTTTCCATTTGGTGGGAATAATTGTACAAACACCTGTTTTTACCCTAATCAGATCTCCCTGGAGCAACAAGTATGACCCCCCGCTTGAGGATGGTGCCGTACCATCTGCACGCCTGCGAAAACTGGAGGTGGAGGCCAACAATGCCTTTGACCAATACAGAGACTTGTGAGTATTTCAGTGCATATACAGTCTATATGTATGTATGTATGTATGTATGTATGTATGTGTATATGTACATATGTATATGTATATATATGTATGTGTGTATATATATATATATATATATATATATATATATATATATATATATATATATATATATATATATATATATATATGTATGTATATATATATATATATATATATATATATATATATATATATATATATATATATATATATATATATATATATATATATATATATATATATATATATATATATATATATATATATATATATATATATATAATATGTAAATGGCACATTCTCTTTGATGGTAAAATTGGTGTAATTGGTAAAAAAAAAACAGAATTCCTGTTCTATAACTTGAAATCTATTTGAGATACTGGCCTAATATTTGGCATTTTTTTATTTTGTGTGTATATATACTCATGAATTTTTTCAAAAAATTGAGGAGGTGACCTGGAAAATTTCTCAAAATCTGGATGATTTGACATGGAATGACCCTACTGCTGATGGAACTGGTTCCCTTGCATTTATCACCTCTTTCAACTGAGCAGGACAGATGTTACCTTTTTGCCCCCATTTGTTTTCCTGTCTGTTTGATTGGAAAGAGGATTTTGGAAAAGTTCTGGGCCAATTATGATGAAGGGGAAGATGATGATATATACTCAAAGGCAATGAAAATGCAACACTCTAAATTTTGGTTTATTTTTGCTCAGGACCCGAGTAGTCCAATTTGAGTCTTAAGTGACCATTGGGGTCACAATGTGTACCTCGTTACACATGAATGATCATCATTTAACTCAACAGTGTGGGTTGGACTCTCATGAATTCATAGCGAGTACAACATATGGGATTAGGAGTCGTGCAAGTACAGTGGTTAAAATGAAGGAGGGGTTGTCCTCCCTATATAAAGGCATGATAAAAGCCACACAAAAAACATTGAGCGTCATAATGCCACGTCTGTCGACTGAACAACGGAACGGGGCTCTGGGTATGCTAGAGGCGTAAGAGGAGTAAGTGCCCGGCGAGTGGCTCACCGTTTTGGGTGTAGTACACCCAGCATCAGTACGCACTACCGTCACCACGTTATGGCACTGAAGTCCTCGAGTGTTTAATTGTAATTTCTGTTTGACATCATGAAATCACCACACACCGAGGATGTTAATTTACCGTTTTTTCCCTTCATAACAAAGAGGCAAATAACACATGACAAAACAATTATTGTTTATCTTTACGTTCAGGCTTCACCAAACATCTCGCTTTGCCTGAATATGAATACTCTTTGCCTTTTGCGTATATCATTGCTTTGCGTTTTTAGGTGGTACGTTATTTAATGTGCAACCGAATCGGACACAACACCAGCTGCTATTCTATGCATATGGAGAATGTCACGCAGAAATTGCAATTAAACACTCACGGACTTTAGTGCCATCACGTGGTGACGGTAGTGCGCGTCCACTTATTTAAACACATACATATAACACAAAATCGACGGAATAAGGGTAAACTTGATATAACTAAGGATGCCGTCGCGGCAGTAACTTGCTGCGTCACAACGACGAGCAGGTACCACGGAGACGGCACTATTCTTTGGTGGAAAAGCATTAGCAACCCCAAAAAAAGTACCAAGTGCTGAGTAGAGTAGAGGACAGCTGACATTGTAGAAATGGTAGAAAGATCATTTGCCATATTTTTAGTCTATATAAAAATAAAATAATTAGAAGGCATTTTTGTTAAGGTACAAAAGTTGTCATGTATTGCTTTCAAGGTAAAAAAGTGAAATGTTCTGTAATGGCCATGTCAGATCCCCTGACCTGAATCCTATTAAGCATGGTTGATGGAAAAAATGCTCTGAGAATAAGTAGGGGCTGAGAAAACATCACTTGGGAAGGGTCTGCGCTTCAGGTGATATGAGTTTCAAACTTCAGGCAGTCATGGACAGCAAAGAATTTTAAACCAATTATAAAAAGGACAATATAATTCATTTTTTTTGGTCCATTTACTAATGAGCTCCTGAAATTATGGTTTAGTTATGGTTCTTGTTGTATTTCTGTTATTATAGAAATTATGTTCTTGCATGGTTCTTAGAATACTTTTGACAAAACTCTAAACTCTACACTTGCACATTTTTATTGTTTAATTTCGGATCCTGTGCACCAGGAAAGAACTCGCTCACTCAGTGTTTAGACTGATTAGGCTGTCTACTTAGCCCATTAACTCACAAAGATGTTGGCTAACTTTCATGGTTGCAGCATTTATTGTGCTTTCAAATTAAATGTTAGTAAAATGTTGTAGGCTATCAAACTGTCCTGTGCAACTGTATTGAGTTACTTCTGAAATGAAGTTACATGGGTATAATTAACGCAGTTGCTGTGGTTTACTTTTTATTAAATATAATATTTAATCCAGTGCGTAGCTTATTGTGTTTAAGCAAAAATAGATGGGCAATCTGTCAACTTAGATGTTCCTTTGATCAACTTGCCTCAAATACAATCCATTTCATGGACATAAAAATTAATATAGTCTAAAATTCTATTCACAGAGTTAATGCGGGTTGGAACACGGCTTCAAACGCACTGCAAACCCGAACTGTATGACACATTCATTAGAACAGTGTGCATCATATGAAAATATGTGAAGTAGGTTGACCAATATAAAGCAAGAATGTGCAGTCCAAACTGTCGTATTCTCCTAGTAAAATAAAACCCTGATATTTGGGAGTTTTTATTTTATTTAACCTTTAGCATACGAAGTTAATTTAAGCCTATTACATGCTTGCAACGGAGTTCTGGATCAGTGTAATATAACCTGCAACTGGCTTATTTTCAAGACTGAACCAGATATCACACCTACTGATACTAAAAAATTGGGTCGTTTCCTCAGAAATAACCCAGAAATACAGACCTCAACCACTCGCAACAAGCCATTACGATGACGCAATGGAGTCTCTCATATTCTGATCTGTGAATGGCTAATATTGGCAATGTGATCATTGGTTCATTAAATATAGGTTACGGCGCAAGTGTTTGTAGCGGATTTGAATTTTGGAATATGTTGGGCTGTGGAGGGAGATTTTTACTGCACGAGACCGAAGGTCGAGCATGGTAAATATCCTTCCGCCGCCCAACAAGTTCCGAAATTCCCCAGACGCTACAAACACGAACACGGTAAACTATGTATTGTATGCGCCATTTTTTGTGTTCATTTCTGAGACAAAATAAGTTCTAATTCAGCATTTCATACAGATTTATTTGGCTCGTAAAAAACAAAAAAAAACAAAAAGGGAACTATTTGATGTAGTATGAGTGTACTGGTATTGTACAGCGATCACAACGGTCATTTAACATTTGCATGTATGATGAAAAATGGCTGCATTTGCAATACCTGTCCAACAAGAATTGTCTACATAGCTAGCAAGAACAATGCAAAACAGATGTGGGACACAAAATCCATAATATCAGCATTTCATTGTCTGTCACATTTGGCAATGGTGGTAGGCATAGCCACTGACTCTCCATTGCTTGCTATCACCACGACCGCACTCATACTGCGTCATGTACTCATTTTAAAATTAAGTTATATTAGCACTTGCTGCTGAAATGATATTTGGATCTTCCGAAATTGTTGGAAGTCAATGGTCCCAGTTAAACAGCGAGAATCCAAGTCATCTCAAACACAACGGCGGCCATACCTGATTGAAATGTTGACTGATAATCAGTTATAGCTCCTTCAAAAAAGCAACCGATCTGGAAAGAACTCTAAATGGGAAAACTAATCATCCGTATTACAATACCCAAAACCGGTGAAGTTGGCACGTTGTGTAAATTTAATAAATAAAAACAATACAATGATTTGCAAATCCTTTTCAACCTATATTCAATTGAATACACTGCAAAGATAAGTTACTTAATGTTCGAACAGGTAAACTTTGCAATTTTTTGCAAATATTAGCTCATTTGGAATTTGATGCCTGCAACATGTTTCAAAAAAAGCTGGCACAAGTGGCAAAAAAGACAGAGTTGAGGAATGCTCATCGAACACTTATTTGGAACATCCCACTGGTGAACGGGCTAATTGGTAACAGGTGGGTGCCATGATTGGGTATAAAAGCAGCTTCCCTGAAATGCTCAGTCATTCATAAACAAGGATGGGGCGAGGGTCACCACTTAGTGAACAAATGCGTGAGCTGATTGTTGAACAGTTTAAAAACAACATTCCTCAACGAGCTATTGCAAGAAATTTAGGGATTTCATCATCTACGGTCCGTAATATCGTCAAAAGGTTCAGAGAATCTGGAGAAATCCCTGCACGTAAGCGACAAGGCCGAAAACCAACATTGAATGCCCGTGACCTTCGATCCCTCAGGCGGTACTGCATCAAAAACCGACATCAGTGTGTAAAGGACATCACCACATGGGCTTAGGAACACTTCTGAAAACCACTGTCAGTAACTACAGTTCGTTGCTACATCTGCAAGTGCAAGTTAAAACTCTACAATGCAAAGCGAAAGCCATTTATCAACAGAACCCAGAAACGCCGCCGACTTCGCTGGGCCCAAGCTCATCTAAGATGGACTGATGCAAAGTGGGAAAGTGTTCTGTGGTCTGACGAGTCCACATTTCAAGTTGTTTTTGGAAACTGTGGACGTCGTGTCCTCCGGACCAAAAAGGAAAAGAACCATCCGGACTGTTATAGGCGCAAAGTTCAAAAGCCAGCATCTGTGATGGTATGGGGGTGTATTAGTGCCCAAGGCATGGGCAACTTACACATATGTGAAGGCACCATTAGCGCTGAAAGGTACATACAGGTTTTGGAGCAACATATGTTGCCATCCAAGCAACGTCTTTTTCATGGACGCCCTTGCTTATTTCAGCAAGACAATGCCAAGCCACATTCTGCACGTGTTACAACAGCATGGCTCCATAGTAAAAAAGTGCGGGTACTAGACTGGCCTACCTGTAGTCCAGACCTGTCTCCCATTGAAAATGTGTGGCGCATTATGAAGCGTAAAATACGACAACGGAGACCCCGGACTGTTGAACAACTTAAGCTGTACATCAAGCAAGAATGAGAGAGAGTCCACCTGAAAAGCTTCAGAAATTGGTCTCCTCAGTTCCCAAACGTGTACTGAGTGTAGTTAGAAGGAAAGGCGATGTAACACAGTGGTAAAAAGGCCCCTGTGCCAACTTATTTGCAATGTGTTGCTGCCTTTAAATTCTATGTTAATGATTATTTGCAAAAAAAAATGAAGTTTCTCAGTTTGAACAGTAAACATCTTGTCTTTGCAGTGTATTCAATTGAATATAAGTTGAAAAGGATTTGCAAATCATTGCATTCTGTTTTTATCTACAATTTGCATAACGTGCCAACTTCACTGGTTTTGGGTTTTGTAATTCTGAAAAAAGTATGCTCGGAGTGAAAATGCAAATATGCACAGAAAGTAGTGAGTTTTACACGCATTCATTAAATTAGCAGGCGCATGAATTCAAAATTATTTGAACAAAGATAATTCCTCAAATACTCTTCCTCCCCCCTCCTAACAGTAAACCCAAGTTTGTGCCAATGTCATCGTGTTTTCTAGACTGGTACCCGAACCTTTCACCTTTGCTGGCCAGTTTTATTGACTGTGGAGATTTGCGAGTTTTTACTGGTGATCTTTCCCTTTGATTCTCTGGCTAGGTACTTTGAAGGAGGTGTATCTTCAGTTTACCTGTGGGACCTGGACCAAGCGTTTGCAGGCGTCATCCTCATTAAGAAGGCTGGAGACGGCTCTAAGAAGATCAGGGGCTGCTGGGACTCCATACATGTGGTGGAGGTGCAGGTGAGGAGGGAAGTACGGTGAGGGACAGAGAGCAATATGGCTCTAGGACTCAACAGAAACATGCTGATGGTCTAAAAGCCATATTTTTGCAAGGCGTGTCGACGGATGTCTTCAGAAATGTTTTGAACAATACAGATTCTGTTATGCTCAAATTGTTTGAACTTTCTATACCTATGACAACCACCGAATTCTCGGTCCATCCAGAGAATTATTAGTGAAATTATAAGACCGCCAATGGCAGTGTCTGCAATGCTACAAATATTCGACAGGTACAAGACACTGTTAGACTGCACTTTTTCTGTGTCTCTAAAATCGTTTTGGTCATCAGACGCTGCCGATAAACACATCTTACTTTTATAAAATGGCCTTTAGTCTGTTTTTCTCCCTTCTCCCCCTCCATCTATTTCCCTCCCTCCATGTCAACCCCTCTCCACTCTCTTACTCCATCTCCGCTCATACACACACGCTAACACTCACAGGAGAAGCCGAGTGCACGGACGGCTCGCTACAAACTTACCTCGACAGTGATGTTGTGGCTGCAAACGAACAAATCGGGCTCTGGAACCATGAACCTGGGCGGCAGCCTCACGAGACAGGTGAGGTCATCTGTAGCATGAGAGGTGTGGATTAAAGTAATGGCCGCATTGAAAACTAGTGACACTCCCAGAGAGCAAACCTTCGCCAAGGCAGCACAGTCCGAATCTTGGTGAAAGGGAGCAAAGTTCAGTTATCGCGTGTCATAGGATTTGAAGATGGCCGCTGTGGCGGCCATATTGTTTATATATATATATAATCTTTATTCCGGAATCATTATGCTTACGGTTCAATCTCATTCATCATGTGGGATTAGAATGTAGGAGAGCCATAATGCAGGTGTGAACACGTGTTATGAAGCCTATCGATCTGATTTTTGACATTTTATATCTGATTGTTTCTTCTTATTGATTAGATCGGTCTTGCTGAGCATTTCAACTTTGATTTTTGTTCTGCTTGAAATGGTGGATACCTTTATTTACCTGTTAAGTGACTGTGTATGTATCAAACAGACCATAGTCTTTATAACTAACCAGAGGGGAAATGAGGTAACTCTTACTGAAGTAATATGGACATTTCAGGGTACAGGTCACTTGAATGCTTTGGTGCACATGCTGCATCTGTGTGTGAAATGATGACTCCGACATGCTCGTCTTGTCAGCCATTTAAAAAGCAGATGTGACAATACTTATACCACAGATAAGATTGTTGGCTAATTTTCCTCTCAGAAAATGTTGTGGACATGCAGTCTATATTATAATTTTACAAAAAAGAAACTGCTTAATTTGACTTGGGGTCGGAATTCTACGTTAGACTGCAGATTAACACTGAGAACAGAATGAATTTGGTTTTTAAGGTCAGTGGCTGATAGGCCGTGAGCTATTGTGATTAGGCGTCCAGCGTCGCAGTCATGATTGTGGTCATAATCCGCAAGCAAAATCTTTCAGCATCTTCTGCTAAACTACTGACCCGATTTCCTTCCAATTTAGGATAATGTCCACTTAGATTTTTCACAATTTTCTGAAAATAGATTCCTTAAAATTTGTTTTTTTTTTAAATCTGAAAATGTAAAAAGAAATCTCATTCTCTGGAATCTTTGAAAAGCTTTTCTCAGCCATGCTGAGCAATGGGCTCAATTATTAGGCTGGGTGAGCTACAGGGCCATTGGTTCCATTTTTTAAGGAGCATCTCCTCTTTGCTCGTTTCCGATGATTTCACATCTCTCACTCCCTCATCCCGCTTTCCTCCAGGTGGAGAAAGAGGAGACTGTGGGGGAGTCGTCTCCACACATCGCAAACATTGGCCGCCTAGTGGAGGTGGGTGGTAACTACACCCTGACAACACTATTAATCCTGCTCAAACTTTTCGTGCAGCAGTGATTGGTGGTCTTTGCCTGAAAATGCTGTGAGTTGTTTTTTGACTTGACCATGTCTGCTTGCCTGTCTTCTGGTTAGGACATGGAAAATAAGATTCGCTCCACCCTGAATGAGATCTACTTCGGGAAAACTAAGGACATTGTTAACGGTCTGAGGTACGATCCTGTCTCTTGACTCTCCGTGAATACGGCATCACATAAGTCGGCTGTCGCTCTTTTTCTTTTTTTTTTCTCTTTTTTCCTTCTGGAAATGCCACTGTGGGGGACCATGTAACTGCAGTGGTGCACCTATTCAGTCACAAATATACGTTGGACTTGCCACATGGATTTATCACAGGTCTCACATGTCATGTACACATCGCGGACTGAATGTAGGAGAGCCACTGCTCAATGTGAAGAGTGCGGTTGTGTTGCCTTGATACAGAATGTCTCCTTGTTAGTTTATTCAGTGGAATATTTCTGAAAGTCATAGGATCTCAATGTGTACATGTTGGATTTTATTTGTCTCTATGAAGACTAACACCAGGGAGTCTTCTCTCCTTACACATCATATTTTTTTTTCAGAGCCCTGAACCCCCCCCCCTCCTCCTCCTCTCTACAGTACCCTGACCCCCTCCCTCCTTCCCGATCATATTTCCCCTCCTTCCCACAGTTACTCGGCTCTAGGCTTACTCTCGATTTCATCTCTTCCCTCCCCCCCCCCCCCCCCCTTTCCTCTCTCTTTCTTGTATGTACCCCTCTCATTTCCTGCTTGTCCTATCACTTTCTTTCTTTTGCGTTTTCTGGCCCTTTCTCTCCGTCTTGCTCTTTTGACCCCTCTCTCCCTCGGTCTCCCCTCTCTCTCTCATAGATCTATTGACTCTTTGCCTGATAATGCAAAGTACCGGCAGCTCCAAAAGGAGCTGTCTCAGGTCCTCACCCAGCGCCAGATCTACATTCAGCCCGACAACTAGGGCTGGAGGTACAGCCAGTGGGGGCTTTGGGGCTGGGGTCGCGCTGTCTGCCAGTGGCCTGCGTGTGCGGGGTGCTGGCGGGGGCTGCATGTGCTGATTTTATCCGAGCCACACTGCAAAAAATAAGAAGTCCTACTCAGCCATCAAGTATAGATATTTTGACTTGCCTTGCTTACCTTTTTGCTGAATAAGACAATGGTGCAAGAGTTTGACTTATTTTCTTATAACAGTTCACTTGTTAAGCACAGAGTAGTAAGGCCCATGAGCCTCTTGTTATCCAAACGTCACCTAGACGACAGTGCAGAAGTCAGAAAGGTACATCCTCCCTGGGAGATTTAAACTTATATGGGCACGAGTGCCGGACTTAAAAGTCAAACTGTTATTATCCCCCGCCACAAAGTGGTCCGGGGATATAGGAACGGAGTTTGTCCTTCCTTCTGTCGGCCCGTATTTCACACTTCCAGTCCGGAAAAGTTTTCTCTCAAACTATACAACCGACATTAATGAACTTTTGTAGGGACATCATACTTGTTGTGATCTAATTTGAGATCAAAAATTACCACTGTAGCTCAATTATTTGCAGAGTTATGGCCCTTGTCATCAATTTTCTACATGCTGCACAGGACATTCAGTCTGGGCAGCTTTTCTTGGAAACTGTCTGAGATCAGTCAAACTTTGTGCAATTATTTATCTCATAATATTGTAGAATGAGTTAGAAAATTAATGACGCAGGTCAATTACTTACGGAGTTATGGCCTTTGTCAATGGTTATGGACTTGGTGCATAGGACATTCAATCTGGACAGCTTCCCTCTGCACCAATCAAAGGCACATCATTGAAACATTGCATAGTTATTATCTCCCATCACAAAATGGTGTGGGAGATATAGGGACATCCATCTGTCCTGCCATCCGTCTGTCCGTCAGGCATTCAGATTGGACAAGTTTTCCTTAAAACTATACTATAGGCATTGATGATATTTTGCAGACACATGGCTAATGATGTTATAAAATGATTTTGAAAATAAATGTCGCAGCTCAATTATTTACAGAGTTAAGTCCCTTGTCATAAATTTCCCTACTTGGTGTATTGGGCATTCAATCTGGACAGCTTCTCATGAAAATTGAGGCAGAATAATGAATCTTTGCATAATTCTTTAGGTGATACTATCGTAGAATGAGTTCAAAATTAATGCCACAGTTCCAATATTTAGAGTTATGGCCCTTGTCATTGATTTTTATCCCCTGCCAGGAACTACTGCAGAGGATATAGGATTGGGTTTTGTCCGTTTGTCCATCCGTCACACTTTCAATGGAGATAAATTAACATGAAAACTATGATTGTTACATGGGTCAAATTTTGTATGCTTAATAAGCTAGTTATGATCTACGTAGAGTTCGAAAATGGAATTCGAAGCATATTTATTTATGGAGTAATGGCCCTTGATCACGGCGGCATGATAGTGATGACCATGTCGTCTTGTTTTCATTGCCATTTCGGCTGGCATGGCCCAAAGCAAAGCACAGATTTGTGTGCAGTTGTGTTAGAGTTTGTGTTTGGTGTGAAGTTGTGCTGGTTTGCAGCCTCAGTGTGCAAGCATGTCTGTGTGGGTGAGTTTGCCACGCTTCTAAATTGCTGTTGTGTGGTGCAGTGAAGAATGCTGAAGACTAGCATTATGTGTACTAAAGTGATGTTCTGATTGGTTGCTCCACTGGACTTGGTCAACCTTATGCCTCTAATCAGGAGTGCTATTGTGTGACTAAATCTAACTGGCTCTAACTCTCCCTGCTGCGTAGGTTTTGCGTACCATGGCCATACTATATTTGAAATTTAATCTCTTCCTCTCTCTCTCCCTCCCTTTCTCTCCTTCTCTCTCTCCCCCTCTCAGGAGTATTCAAACCATGGCGGACAAGTCAAAGCAGGATGCTCTGGTGAACGACCTTTTCAAGGCGCTCAAAGTCAAACAACAAAGTTAGAGATGCTCTCTCTCTCTCTCTCTCTCGCTCTCTCTCTCTCTCACACATATATTCTTTCATTCACCCCTTTTACCTTTGTCTCTTTCTCCACACAGCTCCTGCTATCTTTTTTTACTTTCCGTCTGTCCCTTTGTCTCCATCTCTCAGCTCTTCGCTCTAATTCTTCAGGCTCAAAAAAGAACTTTTTCTGTCATCTTAAAATTTCCAAAGCATCTCATTCTCATCAAAGACATTTTCTAACCACACTGTTATAAATATGAGCATTATGGTCGTCATGAATGTGTTTGCAGGAGGGCAGTAACATTGTTTAGGAGATGGGGGTGCCTCGAGGGGTGAGGTGTGGTTGACACTGACTGACTTGAGCCAGGGATCAGACAGAGGGGTCAGACTATTGAATAGTCATTTTTTATCCTTAATTCCCCATTACGTGTTGTTCAAATGTGTACTTTAATTGGTCTTGTCTCCACACCCCCATGTCCTTATGCTGATTATAACTCTCCTGGTTGTCGTGGTACTGGGCAGTAAACGGACTTTGGGGGGAGGGGGGGTTCGGTCAGGGATGTGTCCCAAGCTTTTTGTTTCTGCTGTAGGTGAAGGGCTGGCTGACTGTCTCAGCCTGTTTAACTTTGAGCCTGTTGGTTCGTCAGGTCTGTAGTGGGGGGGGTGGGGCCTCTGGGGACTGCACTGTAGATGAGTAGGGAATGTGAGGGAAAATCAACTGTGTATCACAACATCCTTTTCACGCCCCCGACATTCCTCCTCAGTTTTTATTTGGCTCGTGGGGGGCGATTCACGCTGTATTAGAGCCTCCAGCAACAATAAAATTTGACATGGTAAATAATACTATTTTTCTATATGGAAATGCATATGTAAAGCACGTGTAAATGTTGGAGTATTTTTCATGTGGTGAGCTTCCATGTTAAAGTCAGTGTGTGCGACAGGAAAGTATCGGGACAGTGACGCATTGTTTGTTATTTGGGATCTGTACTCTACCACTGTGGTTCTGAAATGAAATAAAATGAATGTGGGGTATAAAGGCAGACTGTTGGCTGTAATTTGAGGGTATTCACGTCTGTATTGGGATGTACTTTGGATGTGTCTCTGTGGAATTGCAGTCTTGTTTATTCATATGCTCCCATGTTAGCAGAAGTAATTGAGCTGAGCATTAATATGAATAAAGTCATCATGTTTTGTACTTTGTCGCAAATCCTTTGCATTCGACCACTGCCTATGTGTGACCCAGACTGTGTGAGATGCCGGATATCTTCCATGGCGATGCTTTGCCTGGCTGACACAAAGGCCATTTTCCATTTCTGCTTCTTTCAGTCTTATCTTCAGTGAGTGAAATGAATGTCCAGTTGAGCTTATGTTGGTTTATTGACTCAGGCAGTCTGGAACATTCCGCCCTGGTCCTGAAAAATCCATTGGTTGGCTTTATCCATCTGCATGAAAAGTCACCGTCTAAGGAATTTTGAGCCGTATGTTTGGTTCTCCGCAAATAAGACGCGCCGATACTCCTCAGAATTCACCCAGCTGTTGCCATGAGCAGTCATGTTGTCCATGAAGTCTGGTGAATGAAGAGGCGGTTCCAGCAGCAGCCATGCATACCTAAGCCATTACAAAACCTCCGCCATGTTTCAGGGATGAGGGGGGAGTGTTTTGTATTATGACCAGTCGTCTCTTTTCCATATTTACTCTCTCCAAGACTCCAGTGTTGAAACTCTCCTTAAAGACTTTAATTCCTGTACTGTTTTGGATGTGTAAGAGATGTTTGGTCTTAGGAACAGGAAGTAAAGGACTTAAACCCTTACTCACAGCCAGCTGAATTCACTAATCACTTCCTACTCCTGGGCTAAAGAATGTGACGCAAAATACTAGGGAACACCTCATTTCTGAAGCTGGGTTTACCATATATAGGGTTATTATGGTAGTTTAATATTCTCTTTAGTAGTCTTTGCATATTTTTGTTGACATTGTGGATGTTTTTCTTCATCTTTTTGATTTGAAAGCATTCTTTTGTCATTATGATTACAGTGATTGCCTATGCTGCAGTGATTGTTTTTGCTCAGTGCACCAGTAAGTTCTTGCTTCCTTACATTGCATCAAGGCGTTGAAATTCTCTCAACTTTCAGCCACATCATGGCCTACATTTCTTTCGGTAGCACCCATTTGATGATGAGTGGTAACGATGACTGACTCCAGATGCAATACTAGCTCCTAAAATCATCTTTGTTTTATCTTGTGCGCTGTCCAATGATGTAAAAATACACAGCTGGTCAAGTAACAGCTGAGCAGCTAATTGTCAAATTACCTTTGCTCCACTAAACTGGAAGACTATATAAACAGGACGGTAATTTCAACTTAAAATGTGGATGTGAATGTTGAGTAACCTGAGAGTTTGCGCCAACCATGCTAACTGTATGAACTGTTTTTGTGTCTGAATCCTGCACTGCAAAAAATGATGAGATAAAAATATTAGGCAAGATGAATTAACTTTTTTTTTTTTTCTCCTTAATTCAAGTTACTATTTGACTTGTCAAGTGAAATTTACTTACCCCACTGGCAAGCTAGTAAAAATTACCTCAAAACAAGAAATTTTTTTTTGTCTTACTAAGAAAAATGGTGATGGAAATAAGTGTTTTAAGTCTTAAAATAAGTAAATTCATCTTACCTAGTATTTTTATCTTACCATTTTTTGCAGTGTGGTTATTGCAACCTGTAGTTGTATATTCCATATGAAGTCCATTCAAAAGTAGTTGATCCCTGGAAAAGAGTACTGTACACAACGAACACAAGGTGTATTTGTTAGTCAGATTGTGAAACCAGTCAGATTGTGAAATGATTGAAGGTTGGCGCTAGCCATTTCATGGCATGACTGGGTTCACAATCGGACAGTTACGTATATACACTGATCAGCCACACCATCAAAACTGCCTGCCTAACTTTCTGAACGTTCATCTTGTCTCCTCAAAACATTTCTGTTAGTATGATGTCCATTTGTATTCTTGAGCTCAGGGTTTTCCCGCAGAACATTTCCCAGCACATCCCACCCCCTCTACTAGCTTGTCTTCTCCCCGCCGTGCGTCCTGGTGCCGTTTCTTCTCCAGGTAAATGGTGCACATGTGCCTGGCTGATGCGCGTGATGTAAATGAAAATGGAGCTCACTACACCAGACCACCTTCAGTTGCTCCAAAGTCCAGTTCTGCAACTTGCATTCCCATTGTCAGTGCCTTCAGCAGTGCCCTAGAGTTAGAATGGGCACATTTACTGGTTTGCTGCTGCAAAGCACTATATGCAGCAATGCACTGTGTGTTGTGATCGATTCGTCATGAAGGTATCATTAGAATTCCCTGCAACTTGTGCTACAGTAGACTTGCTGGTTGTGGCCAAATAGGATAGCCTTTGTTTCCCTTGCGCATGGCTGTGCCTTGGATGCCCAACACACTGTTATTGGTTCGTGGGTCGTCTTTCCTTGGACCACTGTCAGGAGGATCTCATCACCCCTGACTGGGAGCGCCTGACAGGCCTTGCCACTTTGGAGATGTTCTGACCCACTCATTTGACCCTAATGATTTGGCCTTTGTCAGAGTTACTGTCGTGCCATCTCCCCCACATCCAAGAGACCGAGCCAATTTTCGGCTTTACCTTACAAGGTCTGTTTGTAGACCTGAACACATGCTGCTATTATGAGATTATCAATGAGATTATCATCATTTGCTTAATCTGCGATTAGTTTTACTGTTTTGGCTCATGGGCATGTACAATTGTATAGTAAATCTAAGCATTGAGGTTTGGAAGGTGATGGTGACATGAGCTGAAATTCCCCTGTATGAGTGGATGCTGAATACTCCTTTGGGTGAAGACTGTTACTGGTGCGAAATTTTGTTGTCTAGAATTCTAGACAAATTGTTGATGCTGCAGAGTTTACATTTATTGAAATTTAATCCAGATGGTTATGTATTGGACCCCAACGCATCTCTCCACAATGAATTTGACTAAATACCGTGGAGGTCAGGCAGAGAATTTTACTTTCAGTTTTCAGTCGCAATTCCATGCTATTAATATATTATTGAAAGATGCAAAAACTGCTTGAGAATTGCTGAAGGCAATTTTTATTGGGATTTTTGAACTTTTTTTTTAAACTTAATAATTGGCTTTATAGTGCTGTGAAAACATGCCCCTTACCAATGTCCTCTATTTTTACATATTTGTCACATTCAGGCTTTAGGCATTGATGGTTGAAGTTCGGTTTTTTTTTTTTTTTTGTATTAGACAAAGATTACCCAAGTAAAAATAAAATGCAATTTATAAAGGACTTTATTTATTGAAGGAAGGAAGCCATTTGACGCTACCTTTCCTGATGTGAAAAAGTAACTGCCCCCTTAGTCACTGAATCGGCCAGTTAAACAGATTAATTGATGATTGGGTCCAATTCCACCTGACAAACCCAGGCATGATTACGGCCTGCCCTGTTGAATTTAAACAAAGGTTAAATGGAACCTGTCGGGTACTGCGAAGTGTTGGCCAGAAGCAGCTCTGTTATGCTGCATTCTAACACAATTAAAGAACGGATGAGAAACAAAATTGTTGATATGAATTAATCTGGGTTATAAAGCCATTTCCAGGGCTCTTGGACTGCAGCAAACCATGGTTCGAGCTGTTATCTACAACTGGAAAAAACCTGGAACAGTGATGAACCTTCCTAGGTGCAGCTGGCCTTCTGAAATTTCTCCAAGAGTGCATCAGCAACTCACCCAGGAGGTCACAAAAGAACCCTGACTAATGGCTGAAACAATTGCAGGTCTCACTTGACCTAGTCAAGATCAGTGTTAACAATTCCACAATAAGAAAGCGACTGGACATAAATGGCATCCGTGGGAGAGCTACGAGGTGAAAACCACTGCTCCTGTAGGAAAATGTCCGCCGTCAGTTTCAAACCTAAAGCTCGAGCACAGTAAGGATGTGCAGCAGGTCAGTGATCCAAAGCTCACAAGCAAGTCTAGCTCTGGCTCAAAAGAAACAAAATGAAGACTTTAGAGTATCCTGGTGAAAGTCCTGAAATGAATCTGATTGAGATGCTGCGGCATGATCTTATTTAGGAAGTTCATGCACAGAAACCCCTCCAGTGTGGCTGAATTAAAACCATTCTACCTGGAAGAGTGGGCCTAAATGTCTATGCTGTGATGTTAAAACTCATTAGCAGTTATCACAAATGTTTGATTGCAGTTTTGTCACCAGGTTTTCGGTTTAGGAGAGTAGTCATTTTTTTCACATGGGAGACATGCAGCGGGTACAAATATTACTGAAACCCCTGTTTGGCAATGCATGAAAAATACTTCAAAAAAAAAAAAAAAAAAAAATTTATAGGGAAACTCTAAACAACATGAAAGAAACACTGTATGATATTAATGTTCCATTGGAACCAACCAAAATCATATACTGATTCAATTAAAACTCAATTTCCGCCTAATCAAGGTCTCACAATTAGTGGCACCCTTAAAGGTTATCATGAATAGCATCTACCAAAATTGAACCAGGTATTAAATTTCGTTTATCTAATTAAAATTTGACTTCTTTTATATCTGACAAGAAAGCGTAGTTCTGCATTCATACCTTGTCTTGTCTGCTTTCTTGTCTGATACAAAAAGTCAAATTTTAATTCTAATGAATCTCATCCAAATATTCCGCTTATCTAAGTATTATCTAAGTGTTAAGGAACAGTAGTGAGTCATTACATCACTTCTTGTTTCACAAGCCTATACAATTGAGGTAACTCACATTCAGTATTCCTTTGTCATCCAACACCATGAAGAAAACAAAACAACTGTCAGTTCAAAGGAGGCAGATGGTCAGAAACCTTCATAAATCTGGTAATGGCTGCAAAAAGATTCACAAAGGTTTGAATATGCCATTGAGCACTGTCAGAGCAATTATTAAAAATTTCCAAAGATATGGAACTGTTGAAAACCTCAAGTGTAGAGGATACAACTGCATTTTGCCCCCCAGGATACTGAGGAGGGCTATATTCTGTTGGCCTCGGTCAACAGTGGTCTCTTTTTTTTATTTTTATTTTTGTATTGAAGATGGTGTATAACATATAGGAAAAGGAAAAAAAAGGCAGAGGCATGTAAGATGGCACTAGCCCAGGCGTGGGGATTGAAAGAAGGCCGAGACTGCGAAGGCAGGTGCAGACCACAGGGGGATGTGGCAGCCAAAAAGACCTTTACCCAAAACTGCTGGATAGGTGTGCAGTGCCGAATGACAAGGACATAAGTGTCTGGTTGGTTTTGGGTGCAGTGAGAACATGTTTCTGAACTGAAGCCCATTTTACACATTTTTTGGCCAGTGTAGTGGGTTCTGTGGAGTATCTTGTATTGAATTAACTGTTGCTTTGCATTTCTAGTCATGGAAATGAATATTTAGGCTGATTTGGTTCAAGAAGTCCGCATCAGGAGCAATCAGCAGATCTGTTTCCCATTTTCCTGTTGGCATAGAAATTGTTTTATCTGATGTTGAGATTATTTTATATATGTTTGAGAGGAGGACCCAGAACAGGTAGATATTGACTCATTTCTCAGCAGCATCAAACTACCACAGCTCACCCAGGATCAAATTACAACACTTGAATCACCAATCACCAAGGAACTCGCTACCGCCCTCAAATTTATGCCTAACAATAGAACACCGGGACCTGATGGCTTCCCTGCTGAGTTCTACAAACACTTCTGGTCCATTGTCGCTCCACTGTTCCAAAGAGTAACGAGCAATCCAAAATTTCTGACCTCCATTGAGGAATGAAGTTGCGTCAAAAGTTGATGATGGACTGAGAATTATCACTGCTGAAATTTTCATGAAGATCTGTCCAGTAGTTTCTGCAGAATGATGTCCATACATAGACAACACTAACTCTATCTGCCTCTACGAAATTTTGAAGATGGAACATCCAGAAGATTGGATGGGCATTTGTTTGTGAAAATACATTATTCATCCTAACGTGTCCCAGTGGATTGATAAGATCACAATTTTTGTCAGATCTCGTAAGCATTCATGACTGGCTTTCACATGCTGTATTACTGGATGATATAATTAAAGTTTCCGCAACTTCAAAATTTTACCTCGGAGTCCAATTTGTTGATCTGGATTGGGACCCATGAGAATGGAAGTCATTACTGATCTTTTAAGAATCTTTCATGACCATGTCATTATTTCTGGTCAATATTTGGTGGAAATGCTGCAGTTGTTATGGAGAATTGCCTAATTGAAAATCATAAAATATTGATCTGGATCTGGATCCAGATTCAAAATCTTGAGCCACATGATCTTCATACTTGTGTAAACAATTGCCCAAGATCTACATTCAGAGAGAATTTCATCAAAATCTGTTCATTAGGTTTGGAGAAATGTCACTTAGTTTGTACAAAAATGATCCAGATCCAAAATCTGGATCATCATAGAAATTTAATGGAGTCGTCCATGGACCAAGGTCTACCTCTGGTGAAAATTTCATGAAGATCCGTCCAGTAGTTTCCGAGAAATCCTGTCCACAGACAAACAAACAAACAGACGGACAAATAAATAAACTGACTCAATCGCATAACCTCCTTGGCGGAGGTAATAACCAAAATAAAACATAACTCAAACTACCAGCTAATATGAACATTACCACAATATCACTTCTTTTGAAACCAAGTAAAGATCCATCACTTCCTACCAGCTATTGCCCCCTATCACTTCTCAATGTAGATCTGAAAATCATCACTAAAACACTTGCTCACAGAATAGAAAAAATAATCTCATCCATAATTCACCCTGATCAGACTGGCTTTATTAAAGGTAGACATTCATCCAGTAACACACGCAGACTTTTTAATTCATTGGATCACTCGGCGCAAAAGGATATACCAACCCTCATTGTTTCTCTAGATGCAGAAAAAGCCTTTGACCGGGTTAATTGGTCATTTCTCATAAATTGGCATAAATCCTCAATATTACCTCTACAACCTAAGATTTGGGATGTGGCAGCATTCACCCCACCAATTCCTCTATGCACTACTCACATTATTGTACCACCTGTATGGAATACCGTGGGATATAGTCATCGCCCTGACCGTCTGTCCGTTCGTCTGTCCGTTCGTAATCATTTTCATTTCCGGAGCAGAACTCAAAAACTACACCACTTACAAACTTCAAATTTGCTAAGGAACTTACTCTTATGGTGTAGTTGTGCCTTTTTGGGGTTTCAGTTCCATGCTGCCCAATTTTTTTTTAATTTTCACCAAAAACAGCCCAAAAATTGGACTTTGTCCCTTTTCTAGAGCAGAATTAAAAAATTCTGCCACTTACAAACTTCATATTTTGTACGCATGTTATTCTAGTGATCCCATTGTGCCTTTTTGGCATTTTGAAATCATGGTGCCCAAAATTTATCCGTCCGTTCGTCCGTAATCATTTTCATTTCCGGAGCAGAACTCAAAAACTATACCACTTACAAACTTCAAATTTGCTATGGAACTTACTATTATGGCGTAGTTGTGCCTTTTGGTTTCAGTTCCATGCTGCCCAGAATTTTTGAAATTTTCACCAAAAACAGCCCTAAAATTGGACTTTGTCTCGTTTCCCGGACAGAACTCAAAAACTATGCCACTTAGAAACTTCAAAAACTCCAAAAGTCTCGGCTCACACAGACCAAGTGAAATAGAGTGAAATGTCCTTGTATCTCACATCCGAGCCATGGAATGAGGAACACACAGAACTGTCAATTACCTAGGACTCAGTAGCACACCAGCCATCGCTATTGAAAGAGTATGGGTTATAGAACACTCAAGTTTGTGGAAGACAAGATATCACTATGGAAGTTACATCATTGATTATTTATAAAGGTAAGTATATGTTGACATTTACGGAAATAGGTGTTCCATTTCATACAGTGGTAATAGCAAATCTCACATTATAATTATCTCACCGGTGTGTAATACCGTGGGATATAGTCATTGCCCTGTCCGTCCGTCCGTAATCATTTTCATTTCCGGAGCAGAACTGAAAAACTATACCACTTACAAACTTCAAATTTGCTATGGAACTTACTCATATGGTGTAGTTGTGCCTTTTGGGGGTTTCAGCTCCATTCTGCCCAAAATTTTGGATTTTTAACCAAAAACAGCCCACAAATCACGAATTACCTGGAACCGGTGGGATGTGTCGTCTTCTGATGACTCTTTGTTTATTTAGGTATCAATATTTCTCCCAGGCTGTCAGAATTATTCAACCCTAATTACGCCCCCTTGCTTAAGACGACAACCGATAACCTCCTCCGCTGGATGAATTTACCACTCTCAATAGCGGGTAGAATTGCTACAATAAAAATGCTTCAATACAATACTTCCCAGAATTAATTTTTTATTTTCTATGACTCCAACCCACCCCACTACTTCCAGGCTCAAATCATTACATTCAATCATTACCAAATTCTATTGGAAAAACAAGATCCCAAGAATTACATTAACAACTCAACAAAAACCCAAAGCACAGGGAGGACTTGAAGCACCAAATTTTTTTCAGTACTATATTGCAAATCAGCTTCAGCATTTATTCAAATGGATTCATCCCCACCAATCAGATAACACATGGATAGATAAAGAACAGACTAATTGCAACAATATTTCTATATCAGATTTACCATTTCTCAGTCAGTCCATCAAACACTACTCCTGCTTTAAGACATGCACAATATCAGCAACTCTGACATCCAGGTGGAAATTCCACAAAATCACAAACCCCACATTAACTTTTTCAAAATTCACTCCGATTTGGAATAACCCCGATTTTCTCAGCAATAAAGAACCATTACATTTCCTCACATGGTCAGAAAAAGGGATCACTCACTTATCACGTATCACCCAAAATAATACACTGGTTTCATTCACTCACCTGGTCCGGGAGCACGGCATCAGGAGCAATCAGTTACTAGAGTACTTTACAGCTAAAATCATCAATTCAAGCTACCTGTAACATTCAATCCATCAACCTTGACTTACCTCCATCAGCCTCAGACTTAATCAACATTCATTCGACGAAAAAAAAAAGTCCTTTTTTTTTTTTTTCTTGAATGAAGTGCTGCCTGAGGGCCAGATGCTTGTGGACGGTCAACATTTTTCGGCCATGTCCCTTGCATACAGAGATCTCTTAAGATTCTCTGAATCTTTAAATTATATATTGTATCACAGAGGGGGGAAAAAAACTAAATTCTTTGTAATATTACATTGAGAAACTTTATTTTTAAATGTTCTAACTATTTGCCCATGCAGGCTTTCACACAGCTGTGAAGCCCTCACCTTGTTTATTTCTGAAAGGCTTTTTACACCCAATTATGTCACTGGCCTATTGCCAATTAATCTAATTAGCTGCGAGATGTTCCACTTGGTGTTTTTCTTTCACATAGTACAACTTTTCTAGTCTATTGTTGCCATTGCCCCCCAACATTTTTGACATGTTGCCAGCATCAAAGTCAAAATGCGCAGACATTTCCAAATAACAACTCCTCTTCTTCGTTTAAGCATCTAGTATGTTGTCTTTGTCCTATTTTCAATGAAATTTGTAGTTTGTGATTTGCAAATTATTGCAATCTGTTTTTATTTACATTTTACTCAGTGTCCCAAGTTTTTTTGGAAATGGTGTTGTAAATATGACAAGTGGAAGCAGAATAAATCAGGAAGGGGAATAATACTTTTACACAACACTGTAGTTTGAATAATTAAGTGAAGCTCAATGTTTTGTTAGAACACATTTGCAGTGAAACACTATTGAAAAACATGGTCTCGATTTATTGCTGGTTTACTGCAACAGTTTTCTAAAACTGGAACACAAAAGGTAATGATTACTGGCTAAAATATGATACTTTGCAATGGGCCTACTGAGTAGTATGTTCTTAGTGAAGATGGTGCGTTACTGTATTTGGTGCCATGACCTTTCAACATCATTTAAATATATTGTACACAGCACAAACCCATGTCCCATATTAATTTAAAGGAAAACATGTTTATCTGCACTTTTATTCATACATTCTGACTAATTAAAAAAAGAGAGTTAAAAAAAATTCAAAACTGCACATCATTGCCATTTCACAAGGAATATTTTATATACTCAGCGTCATTAAAAACACACAGGTGAGGTATGTACTGTATTTGTGGCAAATTGAAGAATATATTGATTTTTATTGCTTTTCCAGTGTAGCTTTTCCAGTTTTTGCCCATTTACGCATGGCTGCCCTTAGCGGGGTCGGTCAGCGACAGTCCCCGTTTTCCATTCTCAAACAGAAACAGGGAAATAAAGTGCCAAAAAATTACACAGAGGCAGGTGCCCAAAGTCAGAAGAGAAGACTTCCTACTCCTGTTGATGGGCAAAAAATGGGTTTTCTGTAGGGGCCATGTGCACGCATGTTTTGCTCACGTAGACGGCGTAAAACGGTACTTGAGCTCACCTTCGTCTCAGACCCCTCATCTCATGATCAGTTTTGGTTGCACTCCGGAATATGTCTCGTACAGGCTGTAACCAGATGTGGCGCTCTTGAGCAGCCATCGTCACTCGTGGCTGCCCTAAGCGGGGTCGGGTCAGTGACAGTGCCTGTGTTCCATTCTCGGATAGACAGCCGACTGATTGTTGAACGGTGACAGAGCACCTCTCGGCGGCTGAGATCTGCCCGTAACATGCCAAAGGCTCTTTTTCTCTCTCCTGTGTCACAAGCCGTTCCATTTTCTTGAAGCAGTAACATTTTTCGTTTTTTTTTTTTGTTGTTGACTTTATGTAGGCTATTGACTAAACCAAAACGAACAAATCAAGTGTCACTGTACACGTCACAAACAGCTCAATATTTGTTATTACTGAAGTGCTTGGCCACCCCAAAATGTCAAATTTTGACTCAAATGTCTCAGGTCATGCGGGAACTTGCCATTGGCATGCTAGATGCAGGGATGTCCACCAGAGTGGTCTGGATGCAGTTCCTTGAAGCAGAGCACATTCCAGTTCTGGACTGGCCTGCGTATTCACCGGACATGTCGCCCATAGAGCATCTTGATGGGATGTTTTGGATCGACGTGTCCGCAACCGTGTTCCAGTTCCGGATAATGTGCACCAGCTCCATGTGGCCCTCCGGGAAGAATGGAATAACATTCTACAGGCCATGATAGACAAGCTGACCAACTCCATGTAAAGATGATGTGTTGCTCTGAGTGACGCAAATGGTGGACACTCAAGATATTAAACATTCAATTTCTTCAACCTGACCCCCAACGTGTTCAAAGGATTGTCACAGATGCCAATATCAAGATGTAATGGATGGTGATCTGAAGATTAGTCATTAACAAAAATGAATTTTGATTAGCTTCATATATTGCATAACCCTAATGTTAATAAAAACTCAAAAATTTGACATGGGACATTTATATTTTTGTTCAGTGTATATGCACTGCTCAAAAAAATAAAGGTAACACTTAAACAACACCTGTTGTGCAAATGGAATAGACAACAGGTGGAAATTATAGGCAGTTAGCAAGACACCCCAGTAAAGGAGTGGTTCTGCAGGTGGTGACCACAGACCACTTCTCAGTTCCTATGCTTTCTGGCTGATGTTTTGGTCACTTTTGAATGCTGACAGTGCTTTCACTCTGGTGGTTGCATGAGACGGACTCTACAACCCATACCAGTGGCTCAGGTAGTGCAGCTCATCCAGGATGGCACATCATTGCGAGCTGAGGCAAGAAGGTTTGCTGTGTCTGTCAGCGTAGTGTCAAGAGCATGGAGGCGCTACCAGGAGACAGGCCAGTACATCAGGAGACATGGAGGAGGCCGTAAGAGCCAGCAGCAGGACTGCTACCTCTGCCTTTGTGCAAGGAGGAATAGGAGGACCACTGCCAGAGCCCTGCAAAATGACCTCCAGCAGGCCACAAATGTGCATGTGTCTGCTCAAATGGTCAGAAACCAAATCCATGAGGATGGTATGAGGGCCCGATGTCCACAGGTGGGGGTTGTGCTTACAGCCCAACACAGTGCAGGACGTTTAGCATTTGCCAGAGAACACCAAGATTGGTAAATTTGCCACTGGCGCCCTGTGCTCTTCACAGATGAAAGCAGGTTCACACTGAGCACATGTGACAGACGTGACAGAGTCTGGAGACGCTGTGGAGAATGTTCTGCTGCCTGCAACATCCTTTAGCATGACTGGTTTGGCAGTGGGTCAGTAATGGTGTGGCATTTCTTTGGGGGGCCGCACAGCCCTCCATGTGCTCGCCAGAGGTAGCCTGACTGCCATTAGGTATCGAGATGAGATCCTCAGACCCCTTGTGAGACCATATGCTGGTGCGGTTGGCCCTGGGTTCCTCCTAATGCAAGACAATGCTATACCTCATGTGGCTGGAGTGTTTCAGCTGTTCCTGCAAGATGAAGGCATTGATGCTATGGACTGGCCCGCCCGTTCCCCAGACCTGAATCCAACTGAGCAAATCTGGGACATGTCTCGCTCCATTCACCCATGCCACGTTGCACCACAGACTGTCCAGGAGTTGGCGGATGCTTTAGTCCAGGTCTGGGAGGAGATCCCTCAGGAGACCATCCGCCACCTCATCAGGAGCATGCCCAGGCATTGTAGGGAAGTCATACAGGCACGTGGAGGCCACACACACTACTGAGCCTCATTTTGACTTGTTTTAAGGACATTACATCAAAGTTGGACCAGCCTGTAGTGTTTTTTCACTTTAATTTTGAGTGACTCGAAAATCCAGACCTCCGTGGGTTAATAAATTTGATTTCCGTTGATAATTTTTGTGATTTTGTTGTCAGCCCATTCAACTATGTAAAGAACAAAGCATTTAATGAGAATATTTCATTCATTCAGATCTAGGATGTGTTATTTTAGTGTTCCCTTTATTTTTTGTGCAGTGTATATAATTTTGGAATAGGACATTTAACATTTACGCTTACCACTTCGAGGTTTATAAATGTAGGGAAAATTAATATTTCTTTCTCTAAATGTAAGGGGGGGAAAAAGGATTTTTTTTTTGTTAAATATGGGGGGGAAAAAATGCAGTGAAAAATAACAGCATTAAATGTCCCGTTCAGCACCACATAGATCCTAACCCCAGTGCAAATCTTTGGAATGCGCTGGAGAAAATTACGGGATCTTGGCGAAAAAGCAATGCCACTCTAGACGGAAATAAATGTTGCGAGATTGCATAAGCTTATCGAAACGGTGGCACACACCAAGTTTTCTTATAGGAGGCAGAGAAGTCATGAAGATGAGCGTCGCTTTACTGCGTAAAGATGATTGGTGAAAACGAACCGCTAATGGTACAATATGTTCATTGGAGTCGGAGAATAACAAGATATGACAGCGCCTCCTGTCACATGCATCCCCTTATTGCCCCGTTCATCCTTAGGCTAAGTATAAGATATTGCTGTTACTCAAATTCATTCTCATTCAAGTCAAAACTCTTTTCTCCATTAGGTGTCGCTACACGCTCAAAAATAGCACTTGAAAAAATATGGCTTAATTCTGCCAAAGCTGCGAAACGTTATTTATTTATTTATTTATTCGGCCTAATATTAATTTTAAGTCAACGTTTTCAATAATCATCGAGTTGCGTCCAAAGGCGAATACTGTGTGCCCAAGTACTTTACACATGCAACGCATCAATCTCGGTTTTTATGAAACGCATTGCTGCAAGGATTGTATGTGTCGGAAAAGTGAGCGCGAAAACTTCAGTTTCTTTCCCTCTTATTTCACATGGGCCTACAAAAAATACATTGTATGCACCATAGCCTACCAATAGAATTAAAACAACTGTTAGAGCGTCTGTCCCTATCAGCCCCCCCACAGCGACAGGTCCGCGTTCACCTATTGTGTGGCAGCAATTTATTCATGCTTTCTAATGCCTGTTCTCAGAATTATATGGGCTAGAGAGCCCGTAAGTCCTCGCAGATAGGCCTAACTCGCTGAGATACAAATCACTTTAACAATTAGTTCATAGATCCACTTCTATGATTCACTGACCTACTCTGCCATGCAAATCGAGTCGTTTGACTTTTCATGCTTCGCCCAAAACAACGTTTCACTAAATAAAAAATATTTTAAATCAAATTTTTAAAATTTCCAAAATGTAGGCTTTGAATTTGCATGTTGGCCTCTAAACATGTAGCCTAAGTAAGAATAAAGTAATTTGAAACTGCGTTTTGATTTTTTTTTTAAAGCAACAAAACATGATGTTGCGGATACACGTCAAAAATTCTGGGACTGACTCCGGAGGAAATCTAACCACTATTCATGACTCAGCTAGCCTATTTAATCATTACCCTTCTGAGAAATGGAAAAAAAGTGAAATACTAGTTGGGATGCTCTTTGTGCCATCTCTTGCATTAAGATCGATTTCAGCCTATTAGAGCAACAATGCATCTGTTACCCTAGTGTTTACGTCATTTACAAATGCAGAACATCTGTCTATACTTCACTTGCCGGACTGGCGGGGGTCTTACCTTTAGTAGGCTACTGTTGCTCTTAAGATTTACCTCCGATAGCAATCCACGCTTTTACTGCATACCCCCGCACTCTCACTCTCTCATGCGTACTCTCTCCCTCCTCTTGTTTTGAAACAGGTTTATGGTAATGAGAAGGCCACAAGGCACTGGAGAAGCAAGCCGGGGCCATTTTAATCATTTACACGAACTCGGCTAGGTGACAACGTCTGTGGGACGGGCTGAGAAGCTGCGGAGAGTGGAGTGCGGTTGTCTCCTGTTTCCGATTGGATTACAGAGGCATGTACTATTCTTTGGAATTATAAAAATGCCGCAACAAAAGAAACTGACTCGAATGAAAGTTTGAGGGACGACTTCAGCATACAGAATTAGATAACGTGAAGAATATCAACAAGAAATGCTCTTCATTAAGTGGGATTTGCTGTTTCTTATTACCGGGTGGTTAAAACTAGCCTCTTTGTCGGATTGCTACAACGTGCACCTCAGTGCGAATGCGAAACCGGGAACCGTAATTGCAAACCTGGGACAGAGCGGTGCTTGTACCCTGGACCAGGTAATTGTCCCCAGATTCGCAAAGACATTCATTGGGACAGATGATGCGGCTCGGACTGTGTTCGTTTCAGGAGCGTTGGATTGCGCTGCGCTTTCTTCTAACCCCTTCACAGTGTATATTGCCGCGGACTGCAAGTCAAGTGTGTCCGGCTTCAGACATCTTCTCACGAGCCGATATGATGTGCATGTGCACGGCAGAAACTGTTTCAGCAAGCACCGAAGGAAAACGAAATTAGACGTCGATATAATCAGTTTGTTACAAGTTCACAGTCACCAGCCTCCTTGTTACAATGCCGTTGCCCCGCTTTTCCACGTGAAGGATGTATTGCCAGGCTCACCGGCAAGTAGCGAATTGCACTGCAGCACTATCGGAGATTCACGATTCTACTTTTCGGCGGGAGTATTACTTGTTTCCAAGCGGCTCTGTTTGCAACACAAAGCGTTGCTGGAATTGGATCTCCACTGTAACAGGTGCGTGAATGGGGTGTTATGCAAGGGTGATGGAGAACAGAACTTAGTGGCGAACGGTATCTCCATGCATTTGCGTTTAGGCGTGGGCACTTTCAAGCAAGATTATTTGGAGGGGCTGCTGCAGGCAGCTGCTCAGTCAGACATAGGGATTGTGAGCAGGAGAAAAAGAAATGTCAACACCAGCCCCCAGTTCCAGCCTCCTATGTACCAAGTGTCTGTACCAGAGAACAAGCCAGTAGGAACCCCTGTTGTCCTCTTGAAAGCAGTGGATGCTGATGAAGGTGAGGCTGGCAGGCTAGACTATGCCATTGAGGCTCTGTTTGACAGTCGTTCAAATAGTTTGTTTGCTGTGGACTCAGTCAGTGGCTCAGTCACCACAGTGGAGATACTGGACCGTGAAACTAAGGATACCCATGTGTTTCGGGTTACAGCAGTAGACCATGGCACCCCTCGGCGTACTGCAATGGCTACACTCACCATAACAGTCAGTGACACCAATGATCATGACCCAGTTTTTGAACAGCAGGACTACAAAGAGAGTGTGCGGGAGAACCTGGAGATTGGTTATGAAGTGCTCACTGTTCGAGCCACGGACGGGGATGCCCCCGCTAATGGTAATATCATATACCACGTTCTCAACAGCAATGACTCCAATGATGTTTTTGAGATCGACGCCAGGTCCGGGGTAATCCGCACTAAGGGCACTGTGGACCGTGAGCTGGTTGAGTCCTACCTGCTTCTTGTGGAGGCTAATGACCAGGGCCGGGACCCAGGCCCACGCAGTTCCACAGCCACTGTATATATTTCAGTGGAGGATGACAATGATAATGTCCCTCAGTTTAGTGAGAAACGTTACATTGTGCAGGTGCCAGAGAACCTGCCACCCAACTCTGAGATCCTCCAGGTCAACGCCACTGATGAGGATCGTGGCAGCAACGCAATGGTGCACTTCAGCATTATGAGCGGCAACACCAGAGGTCAATTTTACATTGATGCGCAGACTGGTAAGATGGACTTAGTCAGCCATTTGGACTATGAGATGAACAAAGAGTACACACTGCGAATCAGGGCCCAAGATGGCGGCCGACCGCCGCTCTCCAACATCAGCGGCCTTGTCACAGTGCAGGTACTTGACATAAATGACAATGCCCCCATATTTGTCAGCACCCCCTTCCAGGCAACTGTGCTAGAGAATGTGCCTGTGGGTTACTCAATCATACACATACAAGCCATTGATGCAGACTCCGGTAATAACTCTCGCCTAGAGTACCGGCTCGTTGAGACTACGCCGAACTTCCCCTTTGCAATCAACAACAGTACTGGGTGGATTTTGGTCGCTGAAGAGCTTGACCGGGAGACTGTGGAATTCTACAACTTTGGGGTTGAGGCTCGTGATCAAGGTTATCCTCAGATGTCGTCCTCGGCTAGTGTTAGCATGACCATCCTAGATGTGAATGACAACAACCCTCAGTTCACTCAGAAATCCTACCATACGCGGCTGAATGAAGATGCTACCGTGGGTACCAGTGTGATGACTGTGTCAGCAGTAGACCGAGACATTAACAGCGTGGTAACCTACCAGATCTCTAGTGGGAATACGCGGAACCGCTTCTCTATCACTAGTCAGAGCGGAGGGGGCCTTATTACCCTGGCCCTACCGCTTGACTACAAGCTGGAGCGGCAGTATGTGCTCAGCATCACTGCCTCTGATGGCACACGGTTCGACACGGCTAAGGTCTTTGTCAACGTTACCGACACTAACACCCACCGTCCTGTCTTCCAGAGCTCCCACTACACAGTTAACATCAATGAGGACCGTCCTGTGGGAACTACAGTCGTGGTCATCAGTGCCACTGATGAGGACACTGGGGAGAATGCCCGAATCTCATACTTCATGGAGGACAGCATACCCCAGTTCAGCATTGACCAGGACAGTGGTGCCGTCACAACTAAGATGGAGCTGGATTATGAAGACCAGGTCTCTTACACACTGGCTATCACAGCAAAGGACAATGGCATTCCTCAAAAGTCTGACACCACATACCTGGAGATATTAGTGAATGATGTGAATGATAACTCCCCGCAGTTCCTGAGAGATCAGTACTCAGGCTCTGTGATGGAGGACGTACCAGTTTTCACCAGTGTGGTGCAGGTGTCCGCCACGGACCGTGATTCTGGCCTCAATGGACGCGTCTTCTACACCTTCCAGGGGGGAGAGGATGGGGACGGCGACTTCATCATTGAGTCCACCTCTGGGATCGTGCGCACTCTACGTCGCTTGGACCGCGAAAATGTCCCGTTGTACAACCTTCGAGCCTTTGCTGTGGACAAAGGCGTCCCCCCACAGAAGACATCAGTGGACATCCAGGTGGCAGTAATGGATGTCAATGACAACCCTCCGGTGTTTGAAAAAGATGAGTTTGATATTTTTGTGGAGGAGAACAGCCCTATCGGCCTTGTAGTGGCCCATGTTACTGCCTCTGACCCGGATGAGGGGAGCAATGCACAGATCATGTACCAAATCGTTGAAGGCAACATCCCGGAGGTCTTCCAGCTGGATATTTTCTCAGGAGAGCTGACGGCCCTGACAGACCTGGATTATGAAACGCGATCAGAGTACATTATCGTGGTGCAGGCCACCTCAGCCCCCTTAGTCAGCCGAGCCACTGTGCACATTAAACTGATTGACAAGAACGACAACCTCCCTCTGCTTAAGAATTTCCAAATCATTTTCAATAATTATGTCACTAACAAATCAAGCAGCTTCCCCATGGGGGTGATTGGGCGCATACCTGCCCATGACCCGGACGTGTCTGATAAGCTCTTTTACAGCTTTGAGGCCGGAAATGAGTTGAATCTGGTTATACTGAACCAGAGCACGGGCGAGATCCGGCTTAGCAAAGCCCTGGACAACAATCGTCCACTGGAGGCCACCATGAGGATCTCTGTATCAGGTAAGAGTAATCAAAGTTATCCTTATTCTATGTTTATATGCTGCTTAATATGATCCCACTACACATCTACGGTTGAGGTCTCTTTTTCTCTTTTTATAATAATTTCTGTGATATTAATTTCCTGATAATTTAACTTTTAAAGTGATGCTTTATAATTTATTTGTGGGTGGCCTTCATGTTCTTACTGGAATGAATAACATTGGCCTGAAAAAACTGAAACACCTGCAGTGAGTCAAAGTTAGTTTTCTGGCTTTTTTCTGGTTTCTATTTAGGCTGCATGATGTCATCACTTCCTGCCCTTGGGTATGATTAATGCAAAATTAATTAATAAGAAATAAAACAATGAAGCATTATAAGACAATGCAATGCTTGACTCATGATATGGGGTTTGAGACTATAAGATTTAGTTTAAATAAGATCTAAATTTCATAAATGACTCAAAGCTTGGCAGGAACAGTTTGAAATACCTTATGTACTGAAAAATTGTTTTAAATGTTCAAATTGTTCATTTTATCTCAAAACACTCAAATGGCTAATTACTGCTCTCGTAGTTTGGCAAATTCTTTTCAGCAGCTACTAGTTGAGATATAGTGCAGCACTTAGTTCAGGACTGCTGAAAAGGAAAATTGTGAATTTACATTTAAAATGCAAAGCGCATACAGATTGTTGTTTGGATGTGAGATTGACTGCTCTAGTAATATTATGTGAATGAATAAATGAGGCAGACTGTGAAAATAGCCAGTGACATCTTACAGAGAAATGATGCTTTAGTCAAGTTGGTCTTTATTTGACTGAAATAGCATTCACCTCTCCTTTGTCAGTGGTCTGTTCATTGGGCTCACGGCTTATTATTCTTATTGTGTGCTGAGTGTAATATTCAGTTCACACATTATCAGAATTGCACTCAAAAATGTCCAATCTATTCCCTCTTTGATTGTATATGAATACATGTTGCAAGTTCCAAAATGTATTTGAAATGTCATGTTTTTCACACAGCCTCACTACAAACATTTTTCATGAAAATTCTTCTGTTCACTCAGTTATAATTCCGTAGTTTGCCTTGCCCTACAGATTTAGTAAACACTGCATGGGATAATTTTATTTGAAAATGCCTTCGTTTTGAAACAGGAGCGGAGAATTTTTGTCTGCTTTCCGATGCCTCTTTTGGCTCTTTCCAGCTTGTCCTGGTCAGACTTTGAATCTGAGAAGCTATTAGCACACCTCCAACGCCATCACTTAATGCAGGGGCCCATTTGTGGATGATGTTTATCAAGGCAGTGTTAAAAAATACTGAATTCCTGCTCTCAGGGACTTTGTTCAAACATTTTATTCAGGGGAATTAATGCCTCTGAGATGCAACATTTGAGTGAATAATGGATTCCAATCACTAGATGTACTAACAAATTATTCTCCCAATTGGCACATCTGGTTAAGTGGGACTGCTGTACGCCCCTGTCTCTCAATTGCTGTTGCATAAATTGTTGGAAATGTCTGACCCATTGCCTCCTTGCTTGCTTCGACTGGAGAGTTCTGTAACTGCTCTGCTCTGAGCTGAGTGTTGAAAGATAATTGGCCAGGAATAGCAGCGAGATATGCTGTCGGGACTCCACCCCTTTTGATTGCTTGTAGAGTGTAGGGGATGCCCCAGAGACAGACGCGAAAGCCGCGTGTCTTTAAAGGGGGACAATGGCAGGCCAATAGACTTGCAGGCCGCAGATCTTGCTGGGGTCTTGGGTGGGAACAGCTGTGGCTCAACACAACCAATTACAAGGCTGGTGTGTGTGCTGAGCCTGCACCTGCTGGAGTATGTGTGTCAGTGCCCCCCATGGAGAGGAGGATAACCAGACTGTGTGAGATGGAGAAAATGTCATATGATATTGGGGGGGGGGCGTTCACAGAAAAAGAGACAAAGGGAGCCAACAAAGACATGAGCTGACAGATACGGGACCTCTATGTGAGACACTCGGCGTGTTTCATCAAAAGGCAGGAGTGCTGTTAAAACAAGGAGTGCTAGTACATTTACACAGTCTAAGTGTGAATGTGAGAGGTATTACAGTCAGAGGTACAGTGTGTGTGTGTGTGTGTGTGTGTGAGAGAGAGAGTGCGCGAGTGAGGAATAGGATGAAGTTTGGAGAAAGTGTGAGTGAGTTCATGTCAGGTTTTCAGTGGTGCTAATCTTATTTTGTCTGTGACTTTGATGCTATTACCAAACAGCAAGGCAGGGGTCTTGATTGGATCCCTGACTGGTGTTTACGTAATTATTCACTATGTGCTAAAGGCTTCAGTGACTGAGTCTTCTGGGCCATGAAGGGAAACAATGAAGCAGGGAGGGTGACGTCACGTGGCTCCCATACAGTGACAGACACAATGGCTGTAGCCATTGAACTAGAAAGACAGCGTCTTGACACAACAGATGTAAACTTGAGCCCCATTGTAAGTTGCGCATGAAGCGCCGCCCTATCAGGCTGCCCAGCTATCTCATCCTGTCCCCCATTTACTCATCCTATACCTCATGCCATTTACTTTAATGTGACTGATGTGTTGTTGTTCACTGCACGTTACTCATAGATGTGACTCATTGGGCCCTGTTTGATTCTGGCTGATGGAGGGATTGAGTCTCTCCCTGATTGATGGACAGTTCCTGTACTTGCACCCCTGATTGGTGAAGAGGAACCCCACTTATGCCTGCATGATTTTCAACAGCAGCAGGAGTATTTCGAAGAGACAGCAGGTTGTCAGCACACTTAAAGATAGGCTGCTCTGTTGGACTAGGGTGTGGCCTGTGTGTGAGTTTGTGTCCGTGGAGACGGTGTGTTCTGTGTGCAAAGAGGGGTGTAAACAATGAGGCAGGTGTGGGTGAGGATTATAGTTGGCAACAATACTTTAGCATACAGTCCATGAGTAACAAGATGGGGCCACCATTATTCACACATACTCTTTCTCAAAAAAACGCTCTTTTATATCAACAGTATCCTCAAGTTTCAGCTTTTTAAATTTGTTAGAGTGTACATTGTGATATTTAGGCCTCGTCCATGCAGAGACGGAGATTTTCGAAAACTGTCTTTTTTTGTCGTTTCTAAAAAAATCTCCCGTCCACACGGCATCTTTTTTTTTCTAAAAATATCTGCGTCCACGCGGAGACGCTTGAAACAACCCAAAATGCTAGAGTAAATATTCCAGGCCTGTGTGTGGCGCTTTATGGTGCTGTAGTGTTTTTCTATGGAAATAGACAAAAAACAGAGAAGAAGGCGGCGAGTATGCGTATAAAGCTTGCGCTCTGTGCACAGACTAGAGGGGGTGCGGGCTGTGATGGGGGCTGTCACATCATCGTTTTTTAAAAAAAATCCTGTTTTGGTTGTCTACGCTAAAACGCTGGGATGGCAATTTCAGATTTTTTTCACTCTGTAACCCGTTTTCAAAAAATACCATTTTCAGTCTGCGTTTTCACCGCCTCTGTGTGGATGTAAGGCAGAAACGATAAAATATTTATGCGTTTTCAAAAAAAAAATTGTTCTCGTGTGGAGGGAGAGTGCTGCTGCTGCTCATTGATATAAATGTGAAAAAACAAGGATGGAGTCCCTTATAGAAGTTAAAAGCCACAGATATCACAGTAATAGCCTTTCTCATACCCTCCCCATGAGGACAGCAGACATCATCAGTTTCGCTGCTGCAGGCGATTTGCTTCAGATTAATGGACATCGTAGATCAATTGATTATCCTAAATTGGCAGAGTGGCCACTTGCCACCCATTTAGATGCGCTGCCGTAAGCTTTCACCATTATATGCTTTAATAACATACTGTAATTTCCGTGCTAATCTACTCAGCCCATAATCTAGTGTGCAGACAGAAAAGGAGCCAAATTCATTGATGTGGTGCCAAGGCTTAAGTTTTTCCTTACATGTTAAAAGGGACTCGTTTCGAAATGGTTAGCTCGTAGAGCATGGCTGTGGGAGCCGATATCTGTTATTATTTTCAGCTGAGACAAGGATACTGTGGGGGGCTTTTTCTTAGTGTTCTATACCTGCTGCCTGGGAGGGGATTCAGTTCAAGGGCTTTGCACTGAGATACTAGTCCTTTTTGTTGCCTTATTTTCCCTGTGAATGTTATCCTCTGTCTGGTGAATGACATTCTCCATGGGATGTCTGGCTCAAACACCTGGAGGCCTGTAGTATGCAGCGGACTGCAGTTCAGTCGCACGCTGTAAGTGGCCACACAATGCTGGCAGTTTTAATCCCTTCTTTTTACTGCCATGTGACTATTTGTTGCGTCACACTGGAGAGGTGAGCACCGCACTGGCCATTAGTGTATGGTGATATTGTTTGTTCCTCTTGTTTGTAATGGTGTTCACACTTAAGGTCTATTGCTCATTCACATGCAGTAGCACCTTTGTAATCTGCTGTGTGTGTGTGTGTGTGTGCGCGTGAGATCTTTTTAGTAAAGATCCCCTGAAATCCAGGCGACTGGTTTAAATTCTATACACTGCCAGGCTTTGATTGTTCTTCCTGTAAAGGAGAGTTCAGGTATCCAAATGGCTTGTTCAAAAGGGGCAGGTAACCCTCACATGTGGAAGGCAAGGCCTACAACGGATGATCTCGGAGATGTCTTTTTAGATCACCGAGTAATTGCAGTCGTAGTCTAATTTCCAAGTCTAATTTGCATATGTTTAATTTTTTTGTGGTGGGAAGGCATGTTTTCCATTTTTTATGAGACTTGCAAAAAAAAAAAAAAAAAGAAAGCAGCCTTTGAGCCTTTGAAAATGCCGACCCCACTGCATCTCACCTTCTAGTGCGCTCAGACACGCAAGATATACACTGAATAACTAATAGACTTGGATATGAAAAAGAAGGTCACCGTAGCTAGATGGCAGTAGAATTTTTTTTTTTTTACAGTTATTTTGTATTTCTGGAAACTAATGACTCAAACCGCTGTCACGGCTGATTCCTCCCTCTATTGTTCTATGTGTTTCACTTTTGTTACCTGTTTGCAAAATGTCTTTGGTCCCATCTGAGCAGCATCTTGGCATCCTGACAAGAAAACCTCCTTCACAGAAGGGATTTTACTGCAGGGGGCTGTCTGTCCTCCCACTCATGACCACTGACTCAGTAACTCTGTCTTGAAGGCGTCTGAATCCCCGGACTCTCAGTCTTCAAGGTGAGGGAAGAGGTCCTATTTTTAGCCTGAGGCTTCTGACCTTGACAGAGTAGATGTTTTTGGAGGAAAATCTTGAAGTGATGAATTACCGGTGAAATATGTCTGCCAGTTCAATTGTGATGCAAATGCGGAGGCTTCATACTAATCAGTTGAATGGATTAAAATGTTCGCAATGCAATCTTCCAGAGGGTGACTTTCAATAACTCAGACTCTTGGTGAGAGGGGCGAGATTTTAGCAACTGCCAGTCTGACTGTTTTCTCTCATACCCTCCAACGAGGTCTTCTCTGGATTTATCCATAATACGCATCTGGTAATTATGGTAAGGTCCACTCTTGTGGGCCGGAAATCTACACTCACGCTTCACCTCGTGGTTTAACATTCCTTACATTGAGATCCTTTTCCATGTAAGTGCGCAAGTGCGTGGTTTAGTGCGCTGATTCGCGGAAACAATGCCGTCCAATGACTGCCTACTGTACACTTTTTACAAATGACGTAGGCAGCATTGTTCAATGCTTAATGTGATTGAGCGATTTTGGAAACATTCTGAGTCCACTGGGTTTCTCTACTCCTTCAATCAGCCTTTCCTGCTGCTCTTTCATTTCTTTAATGGTGGTTCTAATAATGGACCTCTAATGATTTTGGATGGAGTGTAGTCTGAATTTAGACACCAGAAGTTGGGCACTAGGTGGACAATATCCCTGGAATCCTTATTATGGTTTCATGTTTTCTGGCCATTGACCAGCCCTCTGCAGGCTGACACCAATCCGCGCGCAAACAAGTCGATTCAGAATTAACCCATGCAAGGAGACGCGTACAGTTTAAGGGTTCCATAGTCATACAAAGAATTGACTCCCTGGCGCGAGGACTAGCCGTCGAAACACATGAGTTGACATGGAAAGGGGGCTTTAGAATGTCACTGTTGTGGTCTGCTGGTTTTCACAGGAAAACTGTCATTGTTAAAGCTCAGTCCTAGACTAAATTGAGCAGGGAGTTTTCATTCAGAATTGAAGTTACTCTGGGCCCAGGTTTAGACTGTGTCTGCAGAGCTGGCCTTGAGTCTATGGCGCGGTTATGAGTCTGCAGAGAGTCTCCCATATTTCTGGCTCGGTGTGGGTTTTTTTTTTTTTTTTAAAAAAAACAGCATTCATTTGTCATCGTATTTCCTGACGCAGTGAAAAGTTTTCCCCCTCTCCTTTCTCTCATGCGGCCTCCATTATCCCCTCATTTCTGTCTGTCCATCCCTCTCTCTTTCTTTCTCATCTCGCTGTCCCTCTTCCTGTCAGGCAGCCCCCCGCCCAGCCCCCTCTCTCCTCTCCTCCTCCTGTTCTCTGCTCTCTTCCCCTCTCCGATTCTCCCTCCCCACCCCTCTCTCCTTTTTAAGTCCTTCCACCCATTCTTTTATCCCTCTCTCTCCTGCCCTGACGGTTCCCTCATCTTTGAAAGCAAGAAAAGGCCAAGAGACGTGCTTTGTTGGGTGAGCGTCGCCATGGTGACCCCAGCGATGCCTTAGAAATCCCTGGTGGGTGGGGATTGGGGGACGGTCCTTTGTGGAGCAGTGGGACATGGGGGAGGGGCGGGGCATAAAGCGCAAAAACAGCCACTTTGCGATCAGTTATCCCCCCCCCCCACACACACACCCACCAACTCTCCTGTTCCCAAGCAAGGCTGGTGACTTGGAATCTGCTGGCAGTAACTTTCCAGCACAACTGGACATTGTGTATTCTTCTGTGTGCTTGTAACTGAGCAGTTTGTCAACATGTAAATAAATAGGCACATTTCTAAATGTGTTTTGGATATTTAACTGATCATGGAAGTTTGCAGTACTATGCAACTAGGCAGTCGGATGTATTTGGTTTAAATAAATTAACTTACTGGGGAGTCAGTTGGACTGCGGGTAATGTTATTTTTTTAATCAAAAAAGCTGCATTTTGGGCTTATTTTTTTAGATTTTGAATGATGAGACTAGTTTATTCTTTTTGAGTAATCTGTGTCCTAGGCTGCCTTCCTGCGTTAGGGGATAAACCATTTGGGATTGCTGACTTTCTCCTCAGAGTGAATTTTTTTTTCTCTGAGTCTAGTGGAAGAGTACTGCTATAGTGCGGCTTTTGAGTTGTGACCTGTAGATGCTGTGGCGGGTATTTGATTTCCTGCCCTCGGCTCGATGCACAATGGGACGGTTTCTTTTGTCCGAAGCGGCCTCGCTTTGCTTTGTTGCTCTGATGGTCGGGTAGTGTGTGGGATGACATCATCTCTCTTCATACGAGGGGGTGAAATCACTGTTATTTGACCAGGGGCAACGAGGTTATGCTTTACAGTGCTAGTGAACATTAGTACGTCCTCATAACCATGGGATGTTTGTAAACAGAACTGGATGAGACGCAACATCTCATGCCTTGGTTTGCGTTCCTCTGTCTGAGTTTCTTGTAGTAGTTTAGTGGCCTCAGTTCATTTGACTCAGTGGATGGCTCGTCTGCTGCATGTAAGCCAGTGCTGTGACCGACATGTGATGTGATGTGGGATGATCTGCGGTCATAGTGACTGCACTTCCTCCACTTCTTCTTCACTGTTTGCGTTTTCTTCAAATACTCCTTCAGAAAATTTAAATTCTATCCAAAAGGCCCATCTCACCTAATCCATTCTGGCTCTCAGCCCCAGTGTAGCTGTTTCGCCAAATCGTGTGAAAGAGTTGAGTGCTAAGGAGGATCTGTTAAAGGGTTTGGCTTCCAGTTTCTCGTTTTATCATTAGTCCTCAATGACATTTGAATGTGGTTTTTTTTTAGGGCACATTTTTTCTTGTTTTAGGCAGGGTACACACTAAGGATTTTTTAAATCTGAAGAGATTTTTTATCTGCTACAGACCCCACACATGAAGATAAGAAATCAGGCACTGAACAGTTTTGATCGTACTGTGTGTGGTGCGCTCCGAAAATCTCAACACAGCACACCACACGCATAACGATTCTGTTCCACCACCGATCTAGAATCTAGTCCTCCCAGACAGAAATGTCGCGTGATCAAACGTAATCTGACAAAGAAGAAGAAACATAGCAACAACAAACACAAGATGCAACATGGAAGAGGACACACGAGAGGCAGGAATGGTGGTGGTCAGCTCACTTCTCGATTGAGTATATTCCGTTTCACGTCACAATTCACGAGTCATGACTCGGGAGTCGTCGGCTTTCCCCACACACGTGAAGATTTTGGGTCGTAAGTAAGTTTAATATATACGATCGTCGGGCCCGACCCGTTTCGACAAATTCACTTTTAACACACCTCAGACCACAGGATAATCTTATCGGATAATCTTATAAGACTTGAGATAATTTTCCAATTGTCGTCGTTAGTCGGGAGGGAGAAAATCGGGGCAAAATCAGGCAGAATATCTTTATGTGTGTACCTTGCTTTATACTATCCAGCATCTCATTGGTCTTTCTGGCCTCTATCAAAAGAAAACAGTGAGTCCCATAATGTGCTCATATGCAACATGTTGACCTGATTTTGGTTGCCATTCGTGCTTTGCAGTTCACGGTTGAATCAGGTGGCGTGCTGCTTTTCTAAAGTCCAGGGGACATGCTTGAGCAATCAATCACCCATACTTGGTGTGTTTGCGACCTTGTGGTGGAGACTTTTTTGATTATGAGGGTGATCAAACTGGGAAATGAAGTGTTTCCCTGACGCTGTTTGGAATGGATGGTACTTTTGAACATCGTTCTGGTCCCTGGTCATACCTTAGACTCTCTGAGTTGTGTTAGAATGCAGTTTCCGCCATTTTTGTTCTGTATTGATCTTGATACATCAAACAATGTTCAAATGATTGACAGTAGAGCGTAAAATGCTCACACAGGTTGTGCTTTAATAACACAATGATAATCACTACTCATAACCCTCTGGGAGAAATCCTTAGGCTGCCTTGCATGCTAAAAGCTCATGAATCATTGCTGCTAAAAAAAATTAAAAAAATAGAATTCCATATATATTAATAACAGCAGAAAAAAGAATTTCTTTAGAAAATATAAATTGCTCCTTATAATTGAAGACACCTCTGTTTGCCTTGTTCTAACAGGAATAACACTGATAATTCTCCACACTGCGAGTCTGTCTTGCTTGTTACTGATTAATTCTTTTATTTATTTAAATGACGGCAGTGTACTGTTAGAACAGAATGCTAAATTCCAAGGTTAATAAAAACAGATGAAAGCAGATCAGTGACAGTGTGAGACAAATGTGGTTAAGGTTATGAGTGGGCCGAAGTCAGGAATCTGGGAGTTGGACACAACCTGTGGACTCATTTGAACAGCCACTCATAGCTCAAGATGGATTCTCTGAGAATATCTAATTGGATTTTATGCAAAAGTGAATTAATTTATAAACTGATAAACAGAAAAAATAGCTTTTTTTTATTAATTTGTTGCCATTTTCAGAATTTTACATTTTCTGGTAATTTTTTGGATGCAGTTATTTTAATTCAATTAAATAAAGGTCTCTGGTAAAATTGATGAAAATCATCACCAATGTTAAGCCTGCTGAAATTATTAATATTTAAACAAATAATCACTATCACTTGATTCAAATGCCATTGTTGTACATCATCGGCCATTTTATGTCACTGGAATACACTCATTTTTAATAATACGTCTCTTAATATGGAAATCATGCTTTTAATATGGAAATTTGCTCGCGGAGAATCAAAGGTTTGCAACCCCCACCCCTTGACTGGCAAACTATTGACTTAATTAAATGAGCAAATGATGGTTAACTGTGTCGCATCCATCCACACAGTCAGAATTCCTGGCAGTACAGCTTCGTTCTATTTTATTCTGACAATTACTGTGTGTTATTGTATTATTCATGTCTTTAATATCAGCTCTGGGTTTACTTCCATAGATGTGGAAATTACCGCAGTGTTTATGACATTTTTTAATTACCCTCCTCTCTCACTCTATCTCAGAGAGGGTGCCTGGTGGGTCTGACAGTCTTATATTGTTCAACTAGAAAATACTGCAGGGGTCTTTTGTGTTCCTATGGGGTATTACAGCTTTAAAGCTACAGTATACCCCATGATCATTGCATTCTCAAAAAAAGAAAAAAAAATATTACCACTGTCATGTGGAATTTAGAGCTGAACCTCCAGGTGCTCTTGTTTGACCCCATGTGGATGTTACTCTGTGCTGGTCTGGTGCTAATCTAGGAGATTTTTTTTTCCCCCTGGCTGTTTTAGCATGCTTTGAAATAGTGTACAGTTTGGCACTTGTCACTTATTGCTATAAAAAGGTGGAGGTGTTTTTTCTTCTTCTTTGACTTAAAAAGTTGACATAAAAGATGAGCATTCAACTATTCTTGTGTAGTCCAACCGCTAATCGAGAGAAGTTAAGATGGTATGTTAAATCGAAATTTAAACAGAAAACAATTATTTGGAAATGATCTTTGACTCGGAGTACAATCCAACTGCACATTGTTCGATTTCTCACCACATGAATATTATTCATTTTTCAAAATAAGCACTCATTTCAAACCAAAAGAGAGAGAAGGGAATGCTTCCCTGGGTCAGACGTCCATGGGCGTGTAGCCATAGTTCAATAAAGGCTTTTCAACTTTACGAAGGAGTGCCTCAAAAAGTTTCATTTTTACAAAGCACTCATTTCAATTTTGATTCTTGCCACGTAATTTTTTTTTAAAAAGGTTTGGACAGTAAAGTATTTTCTCCTTGGTAATGTTGCCATTCCTTTTCACAACACTTGATAAATGTTCCTGGACTAAAGACACAGAGTGATTACATGTTTCTGATGTAATATTGGACCATTCTTCTCGCAAAAAAAGTATTTTAAAGAAGTGCAATATTATGGGGCCTTTGTAGTCATGTTATGCATTGAAAACGTTCTCTATTGGGGACAAGTCAGGATAGCAGGAAGGCCAGTGCAGCCTTTGCACCCTCTTCTCACACAGCCATGCCTTTGTAACAGCATGTGGTTTTGCATTGTCTTTTTGAAATTTACATGGACCTCCTTGGAAAAGATGTCCTCTCGAAGGCAGCATCCATTGCTCCACAATCTCAGTGCAATTTTCTACATTAATGATGCCTTCGCAGATATACAGGTTACCCTTGTCAAGGCCACTGACACAGCTCCATACCACGACAGAGCATGAGTTTTAGGTCGCTTTCACATCAAGGGCCAGGGACTGGATCCAAATCCACTTTACCCCAAAGTCCAGTATCTTTGATGAGCATGAACACAAGTGTACTGTACTTGGCCCTAGTTTGCAAACCTTGCCGGGGTCTAGTTGAAAAGGTGGTCTTTGGCATGGTTCATGTGTACTCGCATCAGGTGTAAAAGTGTCTGTACCAAAACACGGAAGTGGATTGCTATGCGACATCTTAGTTTTTCCACATGCATGATGTTGGTTTTTGCTCGCCTCATTGCCTGAAACCATTGAACTGTTTACTACACTGAAGCATGGTTTTCAGAGAATTGAAGGAGTAATGCAAGCTAGATGCTTTTTCTTCACCTGATTAAATTGTTTGCTTGCTGAGGTATTAACACACTGATTTTAAAGGGAACGACAGCAACTGTTCTGGGGTGCGTTTCCCAAAATCACAGATGCTAACTTACGTAGTTGGGCTCATTGACTGTGAATGGACGAACTATGTAAGTTGCTAACTTAGTTAGCAACTATGTTTTTGGGAAACGCGCTCCTGATTGGCTTCAATAGAAACAAGCGCCCATCACTCCCACTGGTAAATTACTCATCTTAGTCTTACCCTTTTGACTGTGAGGCCACAGTTGCACTATCACCTGGATTTTTTCTCTAATCGTTGCACACATCGCATTAAGAAGAAAGCAGCGCTTTTCACTGCCGATAGCAATTTTTTTTTGAAAACATATTCATCAAGCAAAATGATTGACTAAAGGACAAGAATCATTCGCGCTCATTTTAACATAACAAGGAGATTTGGTGACACCTGATTGTTCTTAGGATTTTTGGAGTTTATGCAAAGTCATTTCACAGGCGTGGCGGTTTTTATTTTGCCGTGGCGGTGCGCCATGATCAATTACATGTAGCGGAAACCCTGAATTTAGTAATTGACGTTTAACATTTTCAGAGTTGGGATTAGAGAATCGTACTCTGCCATTATCTGTCTTATTTGTCTTAGAGCTGATATTTTACATATCCTAGGCTCTGGGTTTGCTCTAAGAATCTGTCAGAAAAATCATTTTTGCTCTGTTTTTCTGTCAGTGCTTTTGTACAAATGAAGTTAACTAACGCATATGCTGATAGCCTGGAAATCTAAACACTAACACTAAACACTCTGCTTGCTGTCAAGTATGACGTATTATTATGAATATCATGCAGACCTAATCAACATTTAATAATGGACATCTTGATAAGTTTTGCAACTTTTATTCTTATTTACATCCAGTGTTTTCCAATGATGACTTTGAGTTTTGGCTACATATAAAATCTAAAACGAATAAAGTATTGTTTGCTGAGAGACAGTCAGTTTACAAAAGTTTCCCAGAGGGTTGACAGTGCTGATGTCACAATGTCGTGGAAAGGGGAGTAACTATGACAGTCTCCGAGATGAGCAGTTTTGGAGAGGTGTCATTCTGCATACTGCAACTAAAAGTGTTACAGCCATACTAAAAAGAAAATCCATAAAAATCTAGTAGAAACCAGTTGTCACCATGAATCGCAGAATTCAATATCCAATAAAATGAATATCATTTAAAAGGAATTTTAAGAGCTTGTGAGCCAATCTGGAAAAAAAAGTTCAATACGTAACGTACATAACATGGTGTCCTCTAAGCTTAAAAAAATCAACCAGAATGGAAGAAGTCTGTTACATTGCCTTCTGATCTGTGGAACCATATCAGTAAACTAGCTGGTGAAATATATGGGTTTTCCAGTGTATTGGACAATGTGAAAAGTAATGTTATTGATGTGGACTCCAACTTTTACTAACATAACATGCTTTTACCATGCAAAAATATCATGACTGGAAAGTCTTTGAAGTTCATTGTATTATTTGTAAAATGTATGGCTTCAGTCTCACTCTCTCAGTTGCAGAATTCTAGATTTTCTTCAACATGGAGTGTGTTTCCCAAAGTCATAGAAGCTTACTTACATAGTTGGAACCATTGACAGTGAATGGACAAACTATGTAAGTTACTTAGTTAGCAACTATGCTTTTGGGAAACGCACCCCTGGCCTGTGAGCCTGTGTTACTTCACACTGTCTCAGCTAGTAGTGTTTTACAAGTCCATATAAGGTGGAAAAAGTACATTTTAGATGGTATACTATGCCATTAAAATTATTGTCTCCAATTCCACTGATATTCATGCAAATACTTAATCTTTGAAAATGGGAATATCTTAAACAACTTTATCAAACTACTGTAGTATGATCCAAGGCGCTCTCTAGTACTTTGGGGGCTTCCTGCCGCTGTGATAAAGGTCTTTGTAGGGGGCAAACAGGGGTTAATGCGTTGGCCCCTCAGCCTCCCTCCCTCCCTCTCTCTTACCTCTCCACTCTCCTCCAGTCCCTTTGCAGTTGTAGCCATCTGTCCACGTTACTATCCATCCTCTGAAGACGCAGACTTGCTCACCTCTTTCTGGGACATTAATCAGCATTGGGGCCCCTCGTTCCTCGCTCCTGATTGGCCACTGCAGTGGATTATGCCCGCCCTCCTGCTGAGCTGGCCCCGTTAATGTCAGTGTTAATGGAAGAGAACTTTAATTTGGTTCCCATGACTTGCTGGAGCTTTTCCATAAATGGGGCAGGATTTAAGCCTCTCTAGTCTGTGATGTGCGGTGTATAACGGGCCACTGCATGTGTAAAAAACACGCATGTTTCAGTCTCTGTCGCTCACCTTTTTTTTTCACTTTCTATTTCTTTTTCTTCTCCTCACTGTCTCTGTTCTTCCTCTCTCCACTTTCTCTCTCTGGTACTCTCTCTCTTTCTCTCATTCTTTCTAGCCCCCATTGTGTCTTTATCTGTCCTCTCTCTCATCCCCATTTCATTCCCCCCCCCCCCCCCCCCCCCCCCAATTAGCGAGCACACAACATAAGACTTTCTGTTACTTGGGCCTTAAAACTGTAAAGTGACATTTAGTTGTACACAGGATATCCTGCCTTGTTATGTTCTTTTTGGCCAGGGATTACTGACCATATGTGAACACCTCGGATGTACAACTCTGTTCTCTGGCTGCTTGAATGCAGTCATGGGCCTGTAAAGTAGGACAGTGCTCACATGTGAGAAAATGATGATGTCACCACTTATTTCCACCTGAGTCCCCAGGCTTTCTCAAACATTGTACTGTGCTTCTGTTTATAAAGAACTTGACACATTTTTCTTTGAACCAAATCATTAATGGTTAAAATAAAAATAATGATGTGGGCTGTGGAAAAAGGGTTTTTCAGATCTTTTCAAGGTGACTCTTAAACAAAGGGGCTCTTCACCACAGGGACCGTGGCTGGATTGTCGCAGTCGCTACCGTTATACATTAGCCCGGCCCAGAACAGGAAAATGACCTTAGATGGAATAATTTATGCATTAAATTATCCAAGAATCCAAGGGTAAATGCTCTTGACCTAATTTCAGTGAACTATCTCTTCCCCTGTTGTGTTTGAAAGTCCCTCTGCTCCTTTGGTTTGGAATCTGTGCTGACGACAGCTCTGATGTTTGCTTTATTTTTTTATTTAATTGGTTTTTTAAACCATAGTAATAGTGTGGAGCCCATATTAAGAGAGTGGAGTACTTTCAGACAAAATGCTTTAGAGTCCTGAGGATATCAGCATACATCATTTGATTCTCCTCTGCGCACATTCATCACATTATGACCCCTGGAATTTGAATAGTATGTGAATTTTCATTATGGCTGTGGGTGTGTGAAGCCATTGTGCTGGTTGAGATTTTTTTTTTTTTTTTTGCCAGCCGTGAAGCTTAGTTAGTTTTGGAATCATAAATTCTGTCTGTCTGTCCAGGTGAACACAAAAGCATTGAAACTGTTTTAGATTCAGACTTCAGTCATTGGTTGTCATTCGCTGGGATATAAACAAACTTTGAGTTTGAAGATGGGCATGATCGGTGGTATTCATAATGTTTATCATCATTACTCATGTTCAAACTGAGCCCTGCTTCGGGCAATGTCTGGCATCGTGGCTGGTTTGATTCCTGACGGTCTCTCGTGTTTGTTTGTTTTTTTTTTTAAATTTACTTGATGGTTATGAAAACTTTAGAAAGCGTATCTTCATGAAGAAGCCTTACACCTACTGTGTTCACATTCAGAATTGCAATTGATTTCAGAAAGGCTGTTTAAATGAATATGCATTGATTTGTGACTGAGTACTTTCTCTGATTTCAAAAAACTGAAATGAAATGATCTTCGATCTGCCATATATTAGAAATTCGTTGCTATAAAATGCAGTACCATGCAGCCATTTTGATGAAGCTTAGTTTGACCCTTTAGAGGTTTACAGTGACGGGCTGCAGGTCTGGTCAGTGTATAGGCACAGTGTGTTTCTGGTGAGGGTGACCTTTTCCTTGGCTCCATCATGGTTATGGCCCATCTGATCCTCATCCAAATGGACTCTGTTGTCATTTCTCTGATCTCCCTGCAGGAGAGGTTGAACACACACTGTGGCCTGTGAGACTTCTTCTCTTTCAGTCTGATTTTCTCTGTTTCTTTGTGAAGCACGCTGTAGTTCTCAAATTTTTGTTTTACTCTCGTGATGTGTGCCTCTTACCAATTTCACCCTCACAAGAATTAAACAAAATGTACTGCACACTTGACACCTATAATTATCCATGAATTTGCTTTTTTCTGCACTGTTTGGTCTGCTGAACTTTCTCAATGATGGGTTTGTGCTGTTTTTACTCCAATTATTCTGAAGAGTCTGTATTCAATGACACAAAAAGAGTAAACATTAAAGACACATTTGTGTGCCCTTTATTTTCCCCCATGGTTACATATTCTTCAAATAGCTCCATCCGTTCTGTCTTAACGGCCAACGTTGCACTTTAAGCAGACGTGGATTGCATTCAGTTTATTCAGCCTGTTTTCAGGACGTCCTCTTTCATGTTTTTTTTTTATTTTCTCCTTGAATTTTGAATATCTAATGAGGTCCTCAAGTAATTGCTGTTACACACTGCTTCAGGAAATGCGTATGTGAATTTTGCAATTCATTTCATCCGATGAGATCATCTCAACGTCTTGTTTGATCCAGCACCGATGTTACTCATGTATGCGCATCGGATTCCCAGTGCTTAATTTTGTCCCTGCGTTGGTGACATGAAGGTCCTCCTTATGTCACCGGGGCGTGGCTGTTTGCGCTGAAGGTGCTAAGTTGGATTTCCTGGTTGGAAGGCCCCGGAACATGGCGATATGAAGGGAACACCAGAGTACAGGAGAGTTTAACAGCTGACTGTGAGATCAGAGCGCTCTCATGAGGGCCCGATCCTTCACCTCGCCGGCAGACGTGCTGACCTCACTGCAGCGAGATGATGTGCATTTGCGCTGGCAGACGTGGACAGGCTGTATCTCTCGCTGGCGCCTGCCCGTGATGCGCAGTGGGAGCTCTTGGCACCCTGTGGTTGATGTCAGTCAGAGCTGGAGCTCACTCAGATGTTTTTGTCTTCTCTGTCTCATGCCTGCTGTTGGAATTGAACCAAATATGAAATTGATATTTGTTTAATATTGCATGGACTATTATCTATCTGTGCAGACAGTTTTGCTCAGATTTAGTAAGCTTATAGATGCAATATATAGGGAATTTCTGCTGATTCAAATTTTTTTGGTGCTTAATGCACCAAAATTGTCTCTGTTCGTAATCCCACTGCTACATGTGAGGGTAATTGGAGTTTTTGCTCAGGAATCGATCTTTGTGTACAGACAGCTTTCACTGGTAGCACTCAAAAACCAAGAAAGTACACCTTTTTTCGAGAAATTCCTATAAAAACTTGGAATGCACCGAGGTTTCTGAAGATTTGAGGCCAATTCGGATATCCTCGAAAAAATTTTACCGAGGTATCCCGAAGTCTGTCTAGTTTACTTAAGTTTAGAAAAAACCTTAGTAAACCTCAGTTAAATTCCCTGGAGACCTCTGAAGGTCAGAGACCACATTGGTATCCCGCGGGAAAATTTAACCGAGGTTTACTGAGGTGTTGTCCAAACTTAGGTAAACCGGACAGACTATGGGATACCTCAGTAAAATTTTTCCAAGGTTTACCGAGTTGGCTTCAAATCTTCAGTAAACTGGCTGCGGGGTTAGCTCACTTGGCTAAGGTGCCACATTTGCGGAGCAGTAGTGACTACCACGGCACGGGATCGATCTCCAGTTGTACCTACCGGTAGTGGTCGGCAGCTTTTTCAGGGCGCAGGATTGGCTATAGTGCTGCTTGTAAGCAAATTGGGAAGGAATACTCAAAATTGCCTTGTTCATTGCTCAAGCGCTTCCTGTTGGCCAGCCGGACGCTCGTCAGTGAGATTCTAAGCTTGCTCATGTTCAGGTATCCTCCGCCCTCGTTCTGAACTTGCGAAAGTTTCAACCAATGAGTGTAAAGATGCAGGGGCTGACAGCGCATGCTTCGGAGGAGAGCCGCATATTGTCTCTCTCCTGAGCTGGCGACAAGGGGTTGCATATGAGCAAACCTTTTACATAGTTTTTGAATTGGGCATTCCAGATTCGGGTGGGATTAGAGATGCCAAATTTATTAAAAGAAAAAAAAAATCTTCTGTAAACCTTGGTGCATTCTAAGTTTTTGTAGGAATTTCTCAGAAAAAGGTGCACTTTCTCGGTTTTTAGGTGCTACTAGTGTTAGTCATTTCAATATAGTGCCTTAGTTTATTCAAGCTCAGAACTCCTGAAAAATTAATTTTGAGATATGACAGTGTTATCTATGTCATGAAAAATATCTTTTTATATCTCTTCCATAAAATTCAAGTTGTTAAACTGTGAACCTCATGTAGAAACTTCATGAAATCATTCAAATTCCTCAAAAATTTTCCAAAACATACATGTCCAGTGCTGTCGGATCAGCTAGTCCTTGCCCATGCTTGTACATATTACCTGTTTTGTGCCCTAATCTGCACTTTGGCCCTTGATTTTGACCTGTCATTTGGCCCTGGTGCTGACCTGACCTTGGTCTGGTTCTGACCATCCATCCACCTTGATCCTGATATTGCCATGGTCATGACCTGTTGCTTGGCCCCTTCATAAGCATCAACACTTCTGCAGGCAAAGCTTTATACCTACAGTAATTTGCTCTATGCACCACCAGTCTGCTGTGTGCCTTCATAGCTCTATTTATTTAATGAAGGCCCTGGCTAAGCCTGAGCCAGCCTGGACTTCAGATTGGGAGAAAGCAGTGGTGTAATCGACTAATGTGAGTCAGGCTCTCATTCACTCAGTTACAGAATCAGTGTGTCCTTTGAATCTCTAACCAGGGGGTCTTTATTACAGCTGCTTATATATATATATCACACTCTTGTCCTGCACATAACTAGCTAATTATCAAAATACAAAACATCTGAGTGAATAATACCTTCATAAGCTGCGTGCAGACTAGGCTGAGAGATTTCTGTAGCGTGGGTCCCTGACATGAAGTAGAACGCTGGGCGGAGTCTCCAGGATCTTTGATGTGAGTGTTGATTTAAATGAAGGCAAACTGGGCAAACAGCCATAGATCCATTAACTGCAAGCTTTTGGCCTTGGCTGAGGAATTTGTGCATCGTCGATAAATGTATACTGCCAGTGCTCAGACCAGCGGTGTCCTTAAAGGTCTCAACTCAATTCAAGTCAGTCCTAATCTCTCCAGTCTGAGATGCAGATATCATTAACGCAGTGCAAGGTGACGGCATTTGTGCGTCTGTCTTCCATTTGATAAAGACTTTATTTTGCTCGTTAAAAGCCAAGAAAATAATGTGAGCGCTTTGTAGCCTGGCAGACTCTGTTGATATGTCTCCATTTGTCATAGCTGTGTGTAGCCAAAAAACCATAGCAACACGCTCACTGTGGATCTCCAAAGTTTTTAATTTCTTGTGCGAAACGTCAATGCTGTTTTCTTATTTGTGTTGTTACGAGACGATGCAAGTGTTGAAGTGTAAAAACTGGCGGTCTTTATTGTACCCTTATGCGTTGTTCAGGAAAACCTTGTTTTCCACTTACGGAGGCCAGTGTCTCAATAGAATCAGGTACCAGGCAGGGGGGCGACTTCAGTGGCTCTCAGTGATTTGATGAAAGACCGTCTGTTTAATTGAAGAACTGAGAAAGATATCGCACAATTGAGCAGTGCAGATGCAAACACAAATCTCCCTTTGTAATGATTTCAAATGCATGGCGGAAGCGCGTGTAGTCCATCACATCTCTTTCTCGGTGACACAGTTAAATTTAGCTGGAAGCGACGAATGACTGAACATGCCCAGGGATGAGGAGACAGGAGAGATAAGCTGCTGTCTGTCTGTCTGTCTGTCTGTAAAACATGACAAAAGTCCTGCTGTTTAGTTCTTTTCACCAAGAGATCATCAAATTCAACATCTCAGCCTGTCGTTTCGCTCTGGGGGGCCGTAAATTCTGTGTAAATATGCGTTACGTGCAGCACAGATGACAGTTAATTTTAAATTCTGAGTTCAAATATAAATCAGGGCACATTTGCTGGAGGCCTGGGGTCACAGTGTGGGCTGGATCATGCGTCTCACTAAGGCCGGAGCAAAGGGTCATCTGCGTTATGACAGAATATCCCTCCTCTTCAGAATCTTCCCCAGACATTTTTTTGCTTGTTACTAGCCAAGAAAGTAATGTGAGCGCATTGCAGCCTTGCAGGCTCTGTCGATATGTCTCTATTTGTCATATCTGTGTGTCGCCAAAAACCATAGAACACACTTGCTGGCGATCTTCAAAGCTTTTGATTTCAAGTGTGAAATGTCGACATTGTTTTCTTTTTTTGTATTTTTACAAGACAGTGCAAGTGTTGATGTGTTAAAACTGGCAGTCTTTATTGTACCCTTATGCGCTGTTCAGGGAAAACCTTGTTTTCCGCTTACGGAGGCCAGTGTCTCAGTAGAATCAGGTACCAGACAGAGGGGCGACTTCAGTAGCTCTCAGTGATTTGATTTAAGAGAGTCTGTATAATTAGAGAAAGAAAGATCTCGCACAATTTATCAGTACAGGTACAAACACAAATATTCTGCATGGCAGAAGTGCACGTAGTCCAGCACATCTTTCTTGGTGCCGCAGTTAAATTTAGCTGGAAGCCACGAATGACTGAACATGCCCAGGGTGAGGAGCCAGGAGAGATAAGCTGCTGTCTGTCTGTCTGTTAAACATGCATCAGTCCTGCTTACAAGTTTTTCTGGAAGAGAAGATATGAATGCCATCAAAGTCAACATCTGAGCCTGTCGTTTTGCTCTGGGCCAAAGGGGCGGGGGGGGCCCTTAATTCTGTAGAAATATGTGTGACGTGCAGCACAGATGACAGTTGCTTTTAAATGCTGGGTACAAATGTAAATCAGGGCAGATTGCTGGAGGCCTGGGGTCACTGGGCGGACTGGATCCTGCGTCTCACCATGGCCCGAGCAAACGGTCATCTGCGTTATGATACAGAATATCCTTCCTCTTCAGATTCTTCCTCAGCTCATTTAATCCGGCTGACATGATGCTGCACTTATCCAGCACCAGAGTTGGGATCTATTCTGTTTGATCAATTTCGGTTCCACTTCAATTCAACATGATATTTTCAAGTTCCAATTTCACTGCTGATTTATCAATTCTGTTTCCAACTCCACTTCTGGAAATATCCCCAACCCTGTCAAGCAAAGCTTTAGAAGATGAGGTGGAAAACTTATCACTTTTGGAATAGCAGAATAGTTAAAACATTCAAAAAATGAATAGACTTTTCACACAAATGGCAAATGTCCTGAGAATAAGTAGGAATTGAATACAGCTGCAGAGAAAACCTGACATAGCATCAACTGGGAAAAATCACAGCATTCGGTGATATACTTTGGTTATATACTTTAGGTGATTTGGTGATGGGTATGGGTTATATACAACCCCAATTCCGAAATAGTTGGGACAAAGTGTAAATTGTGAGTAAAATCAAAATACTATTCCTTTCAAATCACACCAGCCAGTATTTTATTCACAATAGAACAGAGATAACATAGCAAATATTGAAACTGAGAAATGTTACAATTTTATCCACAAAATGAGCTCATTTCAAATTGAATGGCTGCTGCAAGTCTCAAAAAAGTTGGGACAGGGGCCTGTTTACCATGGTGTAGCATCTCCTCTTCTTTTTAACACAGAGTGGAGGCGTCTGGGCATTGAGGAGGCAAGTTTCTTGAGTTTAGCCGTTGGAATTTGATCCCACTCTTGTTTAATGCAGGCTTCCAGCTGCTGGAGTGTTTTGGGTCTTTTTTGACAGACCTTTTGTTTAATTATGCGCCAAATGTCCTTAATTGGTGAAAGATCAGGACTGCAGGCTGGCCAGTTCAGCACACGGACTCTTCTACTACGAAGCCACGTTGTTGTAATAGCTGCAGTATGTGGTTTTGCATTGTCCTGCTGAAATACACAAGGCCTCCCCTGTAATAGATGTCATCCGGTGGGGAGCATATGTTGCTCTAAAACCTTTGTATACCTTTCAGCAGTCATGGTGCTTTTTAAAACATGCAAATGTCCCACACCATATGCAATAATGCATCCCCATACCATCAGAGATGCTGGCTTTTGAACTGGAGGCTGATAACAGGAGGGGTGGTCTTTCTCCTCTTAAGCCTGGAGGACACGACGTCCATGCTTTCCAACAAGAATGTCAAATTTGGACTCATTTGACCACAGGACACTTAACCACTTTACTAAAGTCCATTTTAAATAAGCCTTGGCCCACAGAACACGGCGGTGCTTCTGGATCATGCTCAACAATGGCTTCCTTTTTGCATGATTGAGTTTTCTTTCTTGAAGTATTCCTGGGCCCATTCAGTAATGTCAATGACAGAATCATGCCGGTGAGTGATGCAGTGGCGTCTGAGGGCCTGAAGATTACAGGCATCCAGAAGAGGTCTTTATCCTTGCCGCTTATGAACAGATATTTTTCCAGTTTCTTTGAATCTTTTCATGACGTTAGGTACTGTCGATGATGAGACCTTCAGAGCCTTTGCAATTTGACTTTGAGGAACATTGTTTTTAAAGTATTCCACAATTTTTTTTTGCGCAAGCCTTCACAGGTTGGAGAGCCTCTGGCCATCTTTACTTCTGAGAGACTCAGCCCCTCTAAGACATCCCTTTTATAGTCAATATTGTCTCAAACCTGATGCCAGTTAACTTAATTACTTGCTAAATGTTCTTTCAGATGATTCTCTCATATATTAATCGCTTTTTCAGCCTTTTGCCTGTGTCCCAACTTTTTTGAGGCCTGTTATGGCCAACAAATTTGAAATGAACTCATTTTGTGGATAAAAATGTAAAATGCCTCAGTTTCAACATTTGAAATGTTATCTGTGTTCTATTGTAAATAACATATTGGCTCATGTGATCTGAAAGTCATTGCAATTTGATTTTATTCACAATTTACACTTTGTCCCAACTATTTCGAAATTGGCGTTGTACTTCAGGTGATTTAAACCCTTAAATCAAAGTAGAAAGTCTACCATCCAAGCAAACCGTCATTAATTTGGCATATTCGGACAAAATGAAAAATTACATGTCCTTATCCATTTTGAGTGGCAAGTCGTATCAGGCAGCCAAGAGCACATAATTGCAATATTTGCTTCAAATTATGCAGTTTTAATCAGCCTTCAAGAGCAAAATACAGTGATGGGTGATTTATGAGTCTTTTATAAGAGTCAAGGAAGTCCAAAAATCAAGTCATTTCCTTGAAACATTAATGTTCACCCATGTTTTATTTCTGAGAACTAAATTCAAACACACAGAATGTGCTTTCTCCTGAGATTCTCCCCCAGCTGATCCAGCCCTGCGGATGTGATATTACAATCAAGCACAGTTTTAGAAGACAGAGAAGGGCACTTTCATACATACTGTACACATACATACTGTACCCATACATACTATACACATACATACTGTACACATACATACTTTTTGGGGCTCCAAAGCTATGTATTGAATTTTGGCTCTTTGCACACTGCCCCAGGCTGGGTAAATTATTTTGCATGAGAATCATGTATTGAGTGACTCATTTTACTCTGTTTCCTACTGAATGCTTGAGATGTTCCCAGAACACTATAGATAGTTTTATTTGTTCTTGCCATGAATGTTTGTCATTTTTTTACTATCTTTATTTGCCAGGAAATGAGAGAATTGTCAGATTTTTGACTGTAATTCCAGTAAAAATGTCTTACTAGTAGCATTGTGATGATCTCGAGCAGGGTTACAGTCAGTCTTAGGTGCACCAGCTTTCACATTTGAAACTTGTCAAGTTATCGTTTGCTCTTTAGTGTCCCATTTGTAGCCAGTTCAGGAGGTCTTCTGCGGAAATTGGAAAATTCACCTCATGCCACCTCATTGACAACAGCAGTGGTTGCACTGTATGCTGCTCGTTGGAGCCAATTTAAGTGTCCTGAGGAACCCAGGCAAATTTGAACTTACTCTTTCTCTGGTGGGACAGAGTAAATTGGTCCACAGTTCCAGAGGCATGCTGTAGCGCAACATGACAAGAGTAAGGCTTCACCATTGACCAGCTATAAGGCTCAATCTGTGTTTGCCAAGCACCATTCCTTTAAATTAGATTCTCGGGAATCTAGCTGATGTTTCTGCTCAAACGACTTTCATGGCAGACATAGCCCGTGTGATCAGAATTTCAGCCGGGATGAAAACTCACACTGGTCTGGAAAGGAAATTTCCATTCGTAATTGGCCTGAGGTCAAATTACCTTGCGGGCCTGTCTTTGCATTTGTTGTTTTGACTCTTTTTTGTTCCTGTGTACTCATCTATGCTCACCTATGCATAGGAATCTTAGCATGGTGATCATGGTTAAACTGTGCAAATGTATTTAGTGCCCTGACATATGGAAGATTAGAGAACTCCAATGGGGAGCTGCCGTAGGGTGAGAGTTATCCTTGATATAGAGGCTGTATTGGAGAGAGTGAGTGCTTCACTGTCAGAACCAATGAGGTTTTATGACCTCTTAAATGGTCAGGAAGGTCAGAACTAATGCAGCCCTCCAGTATGATTGCTTGGAACCTTAACTGTATGGAGAATAAAAAAAAGAGTAGTATTTTAGATTCTTTGTCGTTGGCCAGTATTGTTTGCACAGCTGAGGCTACAGTATTTACATACAGTGCATTTGATTTTGTATGGAAGCATTTCAGATCAAATGCTGTACGCAATAATAGTTGGGTCCCACTTGGGCATTAGAATTGCCATCTTGGAGTCTCTAACCTATTTGTACTGCTGCTGCAGAACTGTGTCAACTTACTGAATTTGATACCCGAATGAAGTACTACGGGAAGGCTGGAAATCTGGACACTAGCATTCTTTCACCATTAAGTCTGGAACAGTTTGTTCTCCATTGATTTTTCTAATGTGAGGGTAAAAGGTTTGATTGACTGATGTGTCAGTTTGTCTGTGAAGTCAGCAGATTCTACGGACCTCCGTACCTCCCCTCTTGATCGCTTTTCTACAGCCAGCATTTAGACAAATGCTCAAATACATCAATACAAACATGCTGTATTCCGTTGTGTTACTGCAAATACTGAAATCATCCCAATTCAGGGTTGAGCTCTTGTTGTGTGTACATCCTTCAGCTGTCTTGTGGGAATAAATGTCAGAAATGTTCGCCCCTTAATGAGTTAAACTGTGCTGTCCTATATTTGAAGTGATTTGTATGCACTGTGTATCTTAGGAGCCCTCATGTATCCTTAGTTGAGGACCTGTGTGTTGCGTACATGTACGTGTGTGTGTGTGTGTGTGTTTGTGAAAGTGCGCGCATGCCTTTGTACATATGTGTGTGTGTCTGTGTGTGCATATATATGTATGGAAGATGACCCCCTTATGTTTGGTATAGAGCTAGCGCATTTAAATAACACTCCCGCTTGGAGGTATATTAGGAAAATACTGGATTTCGGATCATCTTTTATTTTGGAAGATATAGCAGAGATAAATAATCAAATTAAACAAAGTGATGGCATAATATATATTTTAAATATATTTTGCATAATCCTGATTTAACCATGCATAAGGTATACCAAGAGAATGTAGTGCAGGAGGTCCATAGATTAGAATTTACTCGTTTTAGGCTCGGGGCTCATTGGTTATAAAATTGAAACTGGCCGTTGGTCAAGGATACCCAGAGGCGAAAAAAAAGTGTGATTGCGGTATGGGTGAAATTCAGGATGAAAGACACGTTATAGAAAATTGTAATCACCTCAGATTTTTAAGGGAAAGATACCCAAGTATTAATTTTACTATAGACCGATTTAGCACTAGCAGCGATGCACCAAAGTATTTTTTTGATGCAATGCATTATTTTGTATAATATAGTATTTTATGTGTATGTATGATGGACTTTTTTGTCAATAAACGACTACTACTACTACTACTACTACTACTACGTGTGTATGTGTGTGTTACCGTGTGTGGGTGGTGGGTGTGTGTGCGTGTGTGCGTGTGTGTGTTTGTGAATGTGCATGTGTGCATGTCTTTGTACATGTGTCTGTGTATGTACGTGTGTGTCTGTGTCTGCGTCTGTATGTGCATATGTGTGTGTGTGTGTGTGTGTGTGTTACCGTGTGTTTTGTGGTGGGTGTGTTTGTGTGTCTGTGTATGTTTGTGTGTGTCTGTGTTTATTTGTTTGGGTCTGTTTGTGTTTGTGGATAGGCTTTGTGTTTGTGTGTGCATGCGCGTTCGTGCGCGCGCGTCTCTGTGTTTATATATACGTGCTCCGTTTGTCTGGCTGTGCGTGTGTGTGTGTTTTGGCATGTGGGTGAGTGTGTATGCTGCGGTCGCCTAATTTCCTGAGGTCTCTCTAATTGGAGACCTCAGTAACAGGGGAGCTGTAGTGGCTGGACTGAAGAGGTCCAGATTAAAGCCTTGTTAAACACGGAGCCTCTCCTATTTAGGCCCTGACTGTCTACAATAGGCCTGGCCTGGGAGTGGGGAGCTGTGTGCTGGTGTGGGCTCTGGGGCTTCTCCCCCCTGGCTTCCCTCCAGGGCCCCTGAAACAAAGGCTCTCATTGATGATTATTTAAGGCAAGGCACAAGCTTGTTTCTGCCCTTGGCTTCATTTGAGTACGCGCTTGGCTTTCTTCCTCCGGTTGCCTGAAAAGCAGTTGGTAATCTCCTGCACAGCAGGAAAGCTTTTAGTGACAATACAGTTGCTTCTTTAAGCCGTGAATATCATATTTTGTTTTATCAAAATCTTATAGGTAAACAATTTTGTGACGGGGAGAAAAAAAGTTTTGAGAAGAAAATTAATTGTTAATGAGTCTGAAATTGGAAATCCCTTATGAAAGATTTAATTTTTAATGTATTATTTTACAGTTCTTGCTGCCATATTTTTAAAAATTATATTGTGCTAAAGATAATTGTGCATTTTAAAATAATTTTGTATTGAACAGTGTCTTCTGGAGGCTGGGAGCAGTTGGGTATTCGCCACATGCGCTGGGTGACCCCAGCAGTCTACACTTCACTTATTTGTGGCTGTGCCCTTCTGTGCCAGTGGGATAGAAATTGGGATAAAAAAAAACTGTGATAAGTCGACCTGGCTTCTGTCAATGTAATCAGCTGTAATTACTTCTGAGTACACGCTAGGCATCTGCGCATAATGAGTAGCGAGTCTCTTGTTAGCGCCAGCTCTCGTATCGCGTTTGTGCTCTCTGAAATGTGGAATGCAGTCCCTTGTTCTGCTGTCTAGTTATGCGAGTAGGCGCTGTAGTAGACATTTTTGAGCTTGAATTACTGATATAGGAATTCATCATAAATTCCAAAATATACCAATGGAGAGATTCACAGCTACATTTTTTAGATGTGGTTCAAGCTCATTTTTCCATTGGCTCACTAGCGCCCCCTGCATGTTTCTCTTGTGTTTATGCAGATGGGATCCACACGGTCACAGCACAGTGCCTCCTGCAGGTCACCATCATCACTGATGAGATGTTGTCCAACAGTATCACCCTGCGGCTGGCCAACACCTCCCAGGAGCGCTTCCTTTCACTCCTATTGGCCCAGTTCCTGGAGGGTGTGGCCCGCGTGCTGTCGGCCGCTCGCGAGGACATAGTCATCTTCAACATCCAGGATGACACGGACGTGAACGCGAGCATCTTGAACGTGAGCCTGTCAGTGGCGGGGGCTCGGGGCGGCGAGTTTTTCGGCTCAGAGGAGCTGCAGGAGCGGCTATACCTGAACCGCAGTCTCCTGGCGCGAATCTCCTCCCAGCACGTGCTCCCTTTCGACGACAACATCTGCCTGCGGGAGCCCTGCGAGAACTACATGAAGTGCGTCTCCGTGCTGAAGTTCGACAGCCTGGCGCCCTTCATTGCCTCAGACACCATCCTCTTCCGGCCCATACACCCCATCAACGGCCTGCGCTGCCGCTGCCCCGCCGGCTTCACAGGCGACTTCTGCGAGACGGAGATCGACCTGTGCTACTCCAAGCCCTGCGGCGCCCACGGCGTGTGTCGCAGCCGCGAGGGCGGGTACACCTGCGAGTGCTTCGAGGACTATACTGGTGAGTCTACGTATCGCACCTGGGCCACGGACTCTGTCACGATTTTTCATTCTGCCGTTTCTTTGAAGGCTTGTTCTTAGTTCTTCTTGGTATTAGGAATGAGCCTTTAAAGATTCGCAAATGCATTTGACTTTCTAAAAAATGGTATGTCCATCTTCTAACTGAATCTGGTATTCCAGTCAGTGACCTGTGTGCAAGCATGCTCGGATGCGTGTCATGTCGCCATCTCGGATTTTAGTTAGTAGTTCTCCTCAGATTTGGGGAAGCATGGAAAAGGTTTTGTATGCCGTCGGTCATGTTTTGGTGAAAATAATTGAGAAATTAGATATTGGAGCCTTTCTATGGATGGGGTCTCTATAGCCTGTAATGGGCTGAATGACTCCCTTTATGTAGCGCACTCACTGAATGGCCTGGTTTACATTGCTTCAACCAGGGTTGTTCTCTCTTTCAAACTTAAGCAATTTTTTCAACATTCTGTACGAATTTTAGTGAATCACTGCTTAAAAGGTAGTCATACTTGTTTTTGTGTTGAATCAGAGGAGCATTTATTAACCCTTAGCGCGCTAAATACAAATAGTGTTACTCAATGATGTAAGACATCATATTCAAAGCTATTGAAAACCTATCATGTGGCAACTTGTTTAGAAGAGCTCCCAAGTTGCCACATGATTGGTTTTCAACAGCACAAGATAATTCCATTAATAATTTTTTGAAAATTTATTTCAGCCCTCTGAAGGCGAAGTAAATATATTTGAACATGTTATGATGCAGAAAGTAAAGCAGTCACAGGAAATCTCAGACTGGCTCATAGCAGTCAGTTAAACTGCACAAGCATATACGCAAAATTTGAAAAAAAAAAAAAAGATTTTTTACGGTTCACAGCTAACGTGAATATCTCCCAAACTCAGATTAATTAATGATTGCTGCGGTTGTCACTTAATGTGTCCCGGCAAGAATTGGCCTACTCATGTGACTTTGTGCAGGGTCAGTGGGCTGGCCCATTGGCTTTGAATGGGTCTCAGCCTTGCAAGGGTTGAAGTTCCCTAGCAACGAGACAGATATTGAAACAATTTGCCCGATTGCATAGCTGGGAGAAAGTTGCATGGCAACAGTGTGGGTAGTGCCGGAGACACCATTGAGTTGAATGAAAGGCCAACCCCATTGAATATTGTCCCATGGTGTGGATGGCGTATAGGAGAAAATGGAAGCTGAGTAAACTGGGATATGAATGCGGAAAGACATTTTTTACCTACCCAGCAGACACAAGCGCTTTTTATCCCTCAGTGGGAATCCCAATCAATCTCCTGCGACCCGAATGCCTCCGAGCCCTGTGCAGCACAAACTCAATACAGAAAATTTTAACCGTTTACTCATATCAAAAGTGTCAAGCCAACATGAAGACTTTGATAGAAATTTGATAGAACTGTAGGACTTCATTCAGGTGAATGGAGAGCTCCCTGGAAGAATGTAGATTAACTGACCCCTGTCCTGTGTATTATGTGCTCTCTACACAGTTTAAATGGTTTCAGTCATGTACACATGCATGTTATAGTTTAAAATCCTGGGTCACTTTTTTCCAAGACTGGGAAGCTTGTTAGAGTCTTATCTGGGTAATCTCCATTATACGTGTACGGGATTTAATCTAGGAATAGGCTTAATCTGTGCCTGTAATTGAATTCTTTGTTTATGTCGGATGGTAATTACCGGAGTACTTTCTTTTCTTTGAGGAGATTTCAAAAACAGTGAATGTTTACTGATCACCCTTTTATCTGTTTGGGAAGATTACCATTTTCATGAGCAGCAGAGCTGGGGGTTCTTTTCCTGACCACTAGTTGGGTTCAATAATCCCTAAATACTCTAAATAGTCATTTTTCCTCATATTTTGGTGGCACAGGACAAATGATGCATGGCTCAATCCCTTCATTTTCGTGCCACTAAACACAGAGAAGAAGAACTGTGTGGTGCAGTAATCTTAGATGGCTGTTTACAGACAGAGCGCCGGATAAGATGGAAACGATTGCCCTCAATGAAGTCTGTGAGAGAATTAAATAGCATAAAAATGTGGCCTGCTAATGCCGCACGTCATAATGGCGCCAGCGTGGGCAGGATAGGCTGTGCCCACTCGTGCTTAAAGCCTGGTGTTGTGGCACAATAGTGCAGCCTGAGAAGGAGAAAGGGAAGAATAAGAGGATCAGAAATACTATAATGTAAGGTGGTCCTCAATTATGTATGAATTTCAAAGCCAGAGCAAATCCTGTTTCCAGCCAGTGAATTTCCCTCTGGACAAAATAATACATTTGAAGGTTTTAAAATGCACATAATATGCAGTCGGGGCACCCTTAAGTGCCATAACTCAGTTAATGAAAGTATCATTTTCTTTTGAAGATACGGATTATTTCTGTATTTTGCCCTCTGAAAAAGATTAAAGGCCTCCAGTGTCCTTCTCCTTCAAGCACTATATATTTTAATAGGGAAAAATAAAATTGTGTTAATGTCATTCTGAAGCTGCTTATTAAAGGTCTATTTTAGCTTAAAATGCTGCCGTTTTTCTGCGTGGACCGTAAAATATGAGAGAAACTAGGCATCTAATATATTCCACTCTTTGTTAGTACATCCCTGTTTGTAATAAGTCAACCGGTCAATTTACTGTTGCATAGATTTAACGCATGCATGCATGCTTGCACAGACTTACTCGCACAGGCACACAGACACACACGCGCACACACGCGCACACACACACACACACACACACACGCACACACACAGAGGTATGGCAAATTTTAGTTTCAAAACCTGGCAGATGACCAATAAACAGATTTTTTTTATTGTAGCAGGGTAGTCCAATTAAGCCACTTATGGTAAAGTTAAGCCACGGATAGTTGGACATTCCAGTCCTTAGTATACCAGCACTTTAAGATGAAATCCCCATTGACACTTCCTGTGCTGTTCACATCCAACTAATCTGCTCTGGGGTTCATCTTCAGATGATTTCATAGTTTACACAGCATTCAAAATGATTTTTGATTTAGAAATTTAAATAACTATGAAATAGTCTTTGTAACACACACCTGGTAATTTGTTGAATAAGAGCTGCAAGCGTTATTAAATGCATGTGGCTCGTGTGTTTCAAATGACCATATAATTATAAATTCCAGCTCATTGTTGAGTGTTCGTTTAGTGTTGAATGTCGGTACTGTTGTATGTGGCTGTACTTAAAGTAAGCCTATGCTGATAGGGACTCAGTGCCTACTGTGGTTATGTTTACTTGTTGCTCAGATTACCTGAAAATTGATGCCTCACCACTGTATTGCAGGAAAACATCGGATTATTTTTCCTTGGGTGGTGTATAATTAATTTGAATGATTTTTTATATTCAGTTTTTGTTTGCTGCAGTTCCACACTTCACTATTTTTTCTCAGATGTGCCGGTTTTCCAATTTCTTTGGTCTAGTGCTTCTGTTGAGGTCTGACCATGTGTGATTTATTATTTTTAGGTATTTGGTATTTGAGAGTTTGTACCCCAGGGATTCTGCCTCATCCACAGTGTTAGAAGGTCTGCTCTGTTACCGTATTCTTGCTCATTTCCACAGGATTTGAAGCGATAATTTTCAGAAGCCACATTTCAATGTGCCGGATATGATAGATGAAAGATAGTGATTATGTGCCTTTGAGTCCACTAGGAAGGGGGAGGACGAGGGGTGCCAGAGGGGGCTGTTGGTTTTTGGAGGAGTGGTTGGCGTGTGGGGGAACGGTTGGTGTTTTACAGCACTCAGTAATTCTCAGGATGCACAGGTCCCTGCGCACACAGTTGGGCTTTAGCGGAGCGGTTGCGGTCCCGTGACTGTGTGATGTAACAGCAGTCAGCCACTTGGCTCTGACCCCTCAGCTCCCCGATCGCGGGCCCTTACCGCCGCGCAGAGCTGCTGCCGATGATTTCTGGGGCGTGAGCTGATGGCTCGGAGGGGGAGCGGGACAGAGCCGCGCAGAGCCGCTCCGTGGGCATGTGAGCACTGAAGTGTGACAGACTGTGGACGATAGCAGATGGAGAGTGGGAGGAATCCTCAAGAAGGCCTATTATTTATAATTACACTGGCAGAGATGTGAAGTTATGGAATCTCGCCTGGTCGGAGTCCAGTGGACGTGGCGATCATCGTTCCTGTCACTTAGGATTTGTTTTATGAGAGGTTTTTTTCATCCTTACGCTTACAGTAAAGCCTCGGAACACGCTAGAGGAACATCAGCTGTCTCCTCCACTATGAAATGCTGAATGTGTGTAATAGAGGACTGTAAGGAGCTTTTTTACTATGGAGAAAATGTTCAAATTTTTGAGTCCTCCAGGCTTAGAATGACACTGTGTCCTGTGTTTGGCGGAGGTCATTATGGAGTGAGTTGGTTCCGGACTCATTTGATTCTTTTATGATAGATTTGCGGATGGAGAGGTGGAAGGAAAAAATTTGAATGGGGTCACCTGCATTCCTGGGAGCGTACCCTGTGGTCCCAGGGGAAATTAGGACAATGATCTTCTGTACCGCCCAGCTAAAATGGCGGGAGGGTGAAGGGTCACATCTGCTTGTCAGTTTACGGTCTTACCTCAGCCTATACCTCCATCTGTGCTCTTTCTTCGATGATTCATTTGATTTTTCCTAGTTTTCATGAGTAACCCTGCAGTTAGCAAAAAGGGCAAGTTGTTTTAGCTCATTAACTGTCTGGATGGGGTGGGGGGGGAGGTGGGTGATATTTAGCAAAAATGATGACTGTTCATTGCTGATGAAGCTTAACCTTTAGAGCACTGAAATAACAAATTTTTTAAATATATAAATTTAATCTTCTGCTGTTGAAAGTCTTATCATATAGCAACTTGTTTAAAAGAGCTCCCCATGTCACCACCAGGTTTTCAACAGCTTTTGATATCTTACATCATTGAGCAACAATCGCTGCGTTTAGCACTCTAAGGGTTAATGTTTAAGCTTTACAACATAAGTTACAGTTTGTGTTGGAATATGGTATCGCACAAATGTTGAGAAATCTTCAAAGAAAAGGTTGAGGGGTGCAGTCGTATGTGTGGGATAAGTGGTCAGTGTAAGTCCTGCTGTCATAACAGTTTTGCAATTTAAATGCAGCCTATTTCAGTGCCTCACATTTTTCTCTCTCTGTTTTCACGTCAGGCCTATCAAAGACTGCTTAGAGCGTACGCTCATAATTAATTTGCCCTTAATCTACCTGTGCTGCTGGCCAAGTGTGCTGGTTTATGAGGATTTAACGCGCCTTTGAGTAAACAGCTCACCCCACTCACAGAAGCGCACTGTAAATCTGTCCGCCGACTCTCGTAGCCGACGGCGTTCGCTTGTTCTGCTGAGTTACATCAGCGCAGTTCCCGCGGAGCCTACAGTCGTATCCTGGAGTCGAGAAGGCCGAGAGCCAGAACTCCTGAAGCGAGGGAGAGAGGCTTCCGCAAACTAGCGCCCCTGAGCGTACAGTTCACTCATGCATCACTGGAGGTGGGGCTGTTTCAGTGCTCCTGACAGCATCTCCATGCACTGCGGATATTGGCCTGGCCTTGCAGCCATTACATCCCATTCAACTGACCTGCTTCCTGTATGTTTCAGAGTGAGGAGTGGGGTGGGCTGGGTATTCATAGCATGAGGGCTATGCCTCAAGTGAAAGTGAATGTTCCGGACTGTTCCCTCTCCTGTAAAGTACCAGACCAACTGGTTCTGTTTGGAGGAGGTCACTGGGGGAGGGGGAAGCTGAAGGGGGTTTGAAGTTGAGATTGAGGTGAAGGATGCCTGAAAGATAGTAAGGGCTAATTATGCGTGCATGCTGAGCTGGGGATTTTGTGTTCAGTGAAGAGTTAAGTTTCACTTGCTAAGTACTAATCCCCAAGGTTTTGATTCCACCTGCATTCTCAGTCTTGCGAATCCACGCAGATGGAAATTGTCACGGTCCAGCAGGAAATGAGCTGTTGACACTTGTTCATAACGCCGTCGCTCTCCGTAACAGGAAATGGCTGTTATTCGGCGGCCAAAACCGGCTTCATTTCCTGGTCTTGTTGAGAGATGTTGCTCGCTATTGCCACTGTGATTGGCTCCATCATTCGTCATTCAGACCTTGTTTTTGTTGTGAGGCGTTTGAGGAAATGCAATCAGAATATCCAAGTTAATAACTGTTCCCAGGGAAAAGTGCACCTCCCATATGCTTTTTTCTCCATCTAAATGTCTTGGTGTGAACTTATTCATTGAGTCAATGTGCTGTTTTAAGGACAGAGAAAAAGTTTGTAGACGATGCGGCCGCACGTTGCATGACTGCGTCACACTGCTGCAGCTAAAGTGTTAATGGCCCAGTCACACAGCCGATCACGCACGAATCACTCACAAATCACGCACAGATTGGGTTTGTACGTGCTTGTGCGTTGAGAAATTGACCAATTTTTCGGGGTGTCGGGGGGTAGAAATCTCTGACGAATCACGCATGAATCACGCATGAACCACGCATGTATCACTTACAATCACTGACGAATCACTGACATATCGCGCACGTCGACGCATACTAGCAAATACGGTGCAGTATTCCACGAACATTCGACGCACGCCCGACGCATGAATCACCGATGGAGCACGTCCAAACACGAACGCTTCACGTATTGTCAGTGGATGTCAGTGGAATGAACGTGATACATGCGCGTTTCATGGGTGATATGAACATGGGGCATCAGTGGACGGACGTGGACGTGCGCGGGTTCAAACCAGTTCTGACGCATAAGCACTGACGGCCGAGTGTCCCGCGCATAGTTATGCATACTCGACGCATAAACTACGCATGCCGACTCATGAATTACGCACACCAACGTCGGAAAAATTTTGAACCGTTCAAAACTCAAAATCACGCACAAACCGCCATCGACGCACATCCACTTACAATCACTGACAGTCCACGTTCGTTCCACCTACGAATTACGCATACGACGTACGCTCCGCGCTGAAACGAAAATCTGTGCGTAATTCATGCGTAATTCATGTGTAATTCATGCGTTTTCGCTGTGTGACTGGGACATAACATCATGGTGCCAGAAAACTGCACTTTTTTGGTTCAAAATGGTTCACACTGAGCTCCTGGAACGTCAGCGGTTGACATCGCATTGGCTTGATCCACAGTTTGTCAACGCCGGATAAGACTCTGAGGTGTGAACCTCTGTTACACTTTGTTGCTTGTGAACCTCTATATGTGGGCATGTGTGTAGACACGCACACGTGTGTGTGTGTGTGTGTGTGTGTGTGTGTGTGTGTGTGTATTTGTGTGTGCGTGCGCCCGCGTTTGCATTTGTATGTGTGTGCTTCAGGGGACATCTCCTCATAACTGAAGAGAGAGATTTCTCCTGAGGCGCATCTCATTTCGGCAGCCTTAATGATTAATGTCGGAAGTGAACAAAAGGAGGGAGGTTTTGGGGGGTCATGGGGCGAGCAGAGGGAAGCACTGCCTCTATAATTCATGCTCTCATTCACACTGCAAGCAAGCGGGCCTGAGCTGGGCCTATGCGGACACCTCGCCCTTCCTTATTATCATCAGCACGTGATATTCTGCCAGCTGTGACACAACGATCCTCCCGGGGGGTTACCTGACCTCTCGGAAAAACCACACAGCCCCTGCCCACCATTATCACTGCTATTATTGCATTTGCTATCAGCTCTCTCTGGTGGTCTCTCCTTGCAGTGTAATGGCTCCTCTTTTGGTTTAACCGGTTATATCTGCTTTTTGCTGGATAGAAGCTGCTGCTCTCTTGCGGGTTCTTCTGTCTGAGTGCTGCGCGCCTAATAAAATTTTGATTGATTGAGAGACTGTGGTGTCATATTGTTACGGGAAACAGCAGCGACAGACGAACACCAGTGTCTTTTCGACATGAAAAATGGAAAATCACAGGCTCAATGTTCTTCTTAATACGCCAGTGTGCAGCCATTTTTTTCAGTAATTGTTTTTATTAAATCATGCTCTCTACCTTTTTAAGGATGTGATATTATTAGTTTTACATTTGTACGCTGATCTTTACGATTTCTGATAATGGACTTTCCATTTGGCCTGAGTGAATGTTTCAAACATCTTTTTTCTTTTGTATTCTTTGGTTGCCTTCCTGTCAGTGGTGCGAAGAATATTGTGAAGAACGCATTTATCTTTCATTATTTTTGTTAGATGTGCAATCTCAGTATTGATCTGGTGTGTAATCATTTGATTTTTCTTTCAAGCGCCAGATGATCAGTCAATTCCCTGCTCATGACAGTGCAGCGATTTCCAACCAATAATTCTAGTTGCATACTGAATATAACATATTGTAGTTGTATATATAGTGCACTTTATCAGATGTTCTGCATCTGAATTACCCTTATGGTGCATTACGTTATATCCTCATGACCTCTGTGTATCATTGTGATAAATGCACAGTGCCTTTTACTTGGGTTGGTTCAAAGATCTACACTGATGTGATACATGCACAATCAGTGTCTCATGTAATGGCTAATCTGTTTGGACTGTGCTTGACTTTGCTGGATGTATTTAGCCGTAAAATGGAAATAAAAAAATTACAGAATTGAAAGAAAATAATAGAAAAATCTCAATCACACTCGTTTTGCAGCATTAAAGACTTGTTATTGAGGGTAATTGAATATTTTATTTATAGTACATTGAACACGAATAAGGCAGAGGCATTGATACTTGGGTGATTGGAAAGTAAATGTGCAACTGAAACTCTAAAGTGGTCTTTATTTTACTGATTTTAATGTCGTAATTTGTGCGTAGGTTTCGCGGTTAATGAATCTCACAAATGTTCTTTAGTATTCGATGCTCTGGCTCCACTGCCTCGCTACCATAGTGGCTAAGTTGTGATGTCACACTCTGGGCGGGAAACTCCAACTGGGATTTATGAAGACGCATTAAACACTCGAGGGGATAGCAAAATTGGGTTTTATTACTCCTGTATTTCATTACACGTTTCTCATTTTCTGCTATTTTACCGGAGGATCCAGGGCCATTATTTTCAAAATGATTAAATCACATTACACATATTACGCCACTGAAAATAGACATACTTTAGATAGCCTATGAAATTAACTGTGCCTGTCCCAGTCCATGTTTCATGCTTCAAAACACTATTGGAAACCCAATTTCTCACTTGCGGCTCTGGACTAGAAATGCATTTTGGCCTCTCCAGAAAAAGTAGTGTCTGTGTTGCCCTTTCCCCACTCCCTGTTTAAACGTAACAATCCATTTGTATTCCTGACAGTAACTAACTACTTCCTTGGAGTTAATTAACAAAATTTTATTTTCGTGTCTGAGTTAAGCTGCTTGTAGTCGCCTATTTGACTGAATATGACATTCATTGCTCTCCACGCTTAACATGTATGATGATACGAATGAATCTATAATTTAGTATTTTTCTCATTACGGGCACTTTTCGGATGTCATTTTTTTTTATTTGAAGTTGTCTGACTCAGATTCTATTCCCCCCCTGGTGCAAGGAAATATACCAATATTGGTTATGGAGGTGAATAAAATGGCAATGGTAAATAGTAATGGTTTATCAGTTTCAGTCAGAGGCACTGAAAAGGGTCATATTGACTCAGTTTCAGAACTCTGGTGTATCACAATGTACCAGGAGAGAGCCTCACTTGAAAAAGTAATGGAGTTGAGTGGACCCGGGGACACGGCAAAATTAAAATGATCTGCCCAAAAAATTCTGCCCTGGTTTCAGCTCTGCCACATGGTTTTTTGAGTACCAGTACTGTACGGGTTTTTATTAAACTATCTACCCTATAGTCTAACAACTCCCACCGCACGGGGAGATTTCGACTGATGAAACAGTGTCACACTCAAGCTCGGACACCAGATTACTGTCTTTTATGCGTTTAATTCTCACACAACATCCATGGGTTACTACGTATGTGCTACGCGAACTAAACTAGCACCTGTACAGTAATCGTGATGCACACTAGTGATGCACGCAGGTAATCAACTGAAAAGGACAAACAACAAACGCAACTACGTTAATGTCACGGACATAATATCAAAACATAGTCCGTTTACACAAACATAATCAAGGTATTTAACACAGGTTATAACTTTTAACTTTACGTAATTTAACTCACCAGCTCAGCTTCACCAGTCAAAATCAGATATTCAAAATAAAAGAAGATCCGGCAGGTTAATCCACACGCGGATGCGACCACATCATTACTTTACAAGGATAACTCTGCTCCAAAAAACATGCAATAGTTACCCAAAATAAGTGCAGGAGGGTGGCAGGTGAGCGATTAATAATACCACACGAGGTCGCTAATAAACCACAATATATTAATAAATGATGGAGGCAAATACACAATAATACGTATGAAATATAGGAAAACTCCACACAAGTACTCAATATCGGTCCACCGATATTATCGGCCCGATGTTAGCATAAAAATGTAATTTCTTAAAATATTGTCATCGTTTTTTTTTTTTTGCCAATAATGAAAACCGATAAAATAATGCTTGAATTTCGCCCAAATCTCAGAGAGAGAGTGATCCAAACTGTTGTGTGAGACAAAATCTAAAAATAAATTGGCCACTTTCTCCATAACTTATGTTGAAGTAGTTTTCTTATTTTGCACCGACAAAGTAGGCATGATGTGTTAATTTCGTGACAGGAGATATGTGACGTTACCTAAAATTAGCCCGCATATATCAGTATAAGTATCGGTGGATAGTAGAATTAGAAATTAAGAGTTGAACAATATCGGCATATCGGATATTGGCAAAAAGCCAATATCAGACATCCTTTGTTTTAACCACACTGTCTTCTAATCCTCCTGCATTATTACTTTGGATGAGGCGACATAGGGCTCTAATTTCTTGGCACAGCGCAGGCGGCGTAGCGTGGCGCAGCCCACGCAGTGGTAATTTCGTCCGGCGCAGCCCGCGCAGTGGTAATTTTGCGAGGTGCAACACCGTGCGCAGACAAACGTGGAACATTTCGTCCATTTGGCTGTTTAATATGTACCTATTTAAATATGACATTTTTTATTCAGGTGTAATATCTGTTGCTTTTACCCAGATTTACTCATTGTAGGTCAATGGTGCACAAATGCTCCACAGTGTCCAGAAATGCATCACATCTCCATTTACATTACTGTAAACTGTTGTATTGGTTTTTATCAGGAAGTATGAGAGTTAAGTGTCTTCAATGGCTATCAGAGCATGAAAAAAAATGGTTGGCATTTGCCAGGATTGCTATTCAACGTCTGAACTCATAATAACTCTTGGTGGCAATTTTCTTCTGTCAACTGGAAATGTTGGTCTTTGTTTTTCTCTGGTTTGATTGAGACGCGTTTAAAAAAATTGTCGTCACCTTGACACAGTTTCTTGCTTGTGTGAGAGGCGTTCGGGCTCGTCATGGCAACCACAGCCTGTCGCCAGGGGCTTGGAGAGTAGAGTCATAGAGCCAAAAGCTCAGTGGTGACTGACTGGCACCACCATTCTCTCTCTCCCTCTTTTACTCTCCTCTCTCACCTCCATCCATCTCTCCTTTCTCTCTCCTCTATCTATACCTCTCCTGTCTCTTTCTCTCTCTCCATTCATTCATGAGTTCCATTCATTATGCTTTATTCGCATGGCAGATTTGTGAACCTGCATTGCCAAAGCTTGTTGCATTAGAAAAAGGAACATGGCCGTTTGAAAGAAGCAATAGATGTCAGAGTAACAAGAAGTATAAATAAATGGCAATAAGTCTCTCTCTCTCTTTCTCTCTTTCTCTCTCTCGCCTTTGTGACCTGTCTCTCCTCTCTAGGCAGTTTCTCCTTCGCTTTATCCTTTAGTATTTCATGTGCTAACTGTTAAGGATAGGACTTTTTGTTGGACGTGTCTCAAACTTTGGAAATGGCATGAAGGTCTGATGAAAACCACAGTTGAACAGGACTGCAGTGTCGGTGGTGGAAGAGCCATATTGTGTGTAGCAAAGCAATCATCGCATGGTTTTCTTCTGGTTTTTAAAGGGAATTTTCTCATTGAAAGAAATGAGTTGAATGCGTAAGTTACAAAAACTGTGATACATTGTCACGTAATTACCACAGTCATGGAGGATGTTTGCGCATTTTGGTGAGGTGTCAGAGGTAGACTGCACACACGACTGGCGTCTGAGTCACCTGCGGTTTTGTTTGTTTTTTGTCCAGGCGAGAGGTGTGAGCTGTCGTCCCGCTCCGGCCGCTGCACCCCGGGAGTGTGTAAAAATGGGGGCACGTGTGTGAACCTGCTGGTGGGGGGATTCAAGTGCGAGTGCCCAGCAGGGGCGTATGAGAAGCCATACTGCCAAATGACCACCCGCGGTTTCCCGCCACAGTCCTTCCTCACCTTCAAGGGGCTCCGACAGCGTTTCCACTTCACCCTGTCACTCACGTAAGTCTCCCTGACACACAGGCACACACATGCACAGAGACACACGGGCACTTATGCACAAGAGCACACAAAGGCAGACGTGCACTCATAGATACACACACACACACACACACACACACACACACACACACACACACGCTCAAAGATACGTGGGCACTCATACAGATGCACACACAAAGATGTCAAGAGGCAGCTTCCGGGGATGAAAAGTGAGGCCAGTGCGGAAGTGCCAAAAACTGGAGTTCCTCGAATGGCCACTTGAGGCTGGCTGCAAAGCGAGTCAATCCCCATGTAATTGACCATGTAATAACAGCCCAATTTTACAGCAAAAATAAATGTGTTTACATTGGTTTAAAAAACAGTTTTAGTCTCCGTTGTTAATTTTTTCCACCCATGAAACCTATGGAGGGGTGAATTTTCATATAAGTCACCTGTTTACATTATATGAAAGCTTAAAGTTCTGCATAATTAAGGGTGTGGCCACTTTGCGTGACAGATGGCTGAAAGGATATCATTTTGAAATAAAATTGGTAAAAATGGTAATACACCAAAATGCTTCTCAAACAACATAAATTCAACAGCAGAAGAAGAAGAATAAGAGTGACCGGGGTGAGCCTAGCCGCTAGCTTTTTGCTGGGCGTCACCACAGATAGCCTAATTCAAGTCGCTGAACTTGAACTCTAAGTTGTGTTTGTGGAGTTGGTGACAATTGGATACTGGGAAAGTAATGTCTTGCAATGTGGTTTATTGTACAAACAGACTGTCCAAGGAGTCTGTGGTCCATTTTATAATGGGTGAAATTATAGCATTATTTGATTTAACGAATAGGTTGGCACTAAGCACCACAAATCAATGTTGGCTTGTCAAATAGCCAATTAGCCAGGGAATGAACAAGCCTTCCGTTAGCCTAGCAGCATGATGCCTAGTTGTGTTGACGGAAGAATGTACAGTACAGGCCAAATGTTTGGACACACCTTCTCATTCAATGCATTTCCTCTATTTTCATGACTATTTACATTGTAGATTCTCACTGAAGGCATCAAAACTATAAATGAACATGTGGAATTATGTACGTATGTATCAAACAGTTGTCCAATAGGGCTGTCGGCTGTGTATCAACCTGACTTCTGCACAACACAACTGATGGCCCCAACCCCATTGATAAGGCAAGAAATTCCTCTAATTAACCCTGACAGGGCACACCTGTGAAGTGAAGACCATTTCAGGCGACTACCTCTTGAAGCTCATTAAGAGAATGCCAAGAGTGTGCAAAGCAGTAATCAGAACAAAGGGTGGCTACTCTGAAGAAACTAGAATATAAGACATGTTTTCAGTTACAGGTATTTCACACTTTTTTGTTAAGTACATAATTCCACGTGTTCATTCTTACTTTTGATGCCTTCAGTGAGAATCTACAATGTAAATAGTCATGAAAATAAAGGAAACGCACTGAATGAGAAGGTGTGTCCAAACTTTTGGCCTGTACTGTACTTGCCACCGTGATTAAACCAGTATGAACTTAAGTCACAATGTTGACAGGGAAGTGCGTGGATAAAACTCTGAACAAAAGCTGTGAGTGTGATATCAGAAAGCCATCACAGCTTCCCGGCCAGGTAGCTCACTAGGTACAGCATTCAGCCTACTGCTGTATCAGTCTCTCAGCGGCTTCCCTCGTGCGTTGGACGGCCCATCCGGTCATCAGTGGATGCACACAACAACAGACTTTAGTGCGACCTTTGCGGTTGCCCTCCACCATACTAATTGCCCTCTACCATACTTTCCATATTACTTAAGCTCTCATTATTATTATATCATCTCTTTTCTACATTCTGGAAAATTCCAGGTAGTATTCCTTCCCAGGGAATTCTTTTTTAAGAGACAGAACAAGGCTGAAAGTATTTTGACTCTTGCTCATCCAAATCGTATTCCAAAATCTTGGGCTCTTTTATGGTGTTGGTTACATTTTGTTGCAATAACAGCCTCAGCTCTGAGAGAGCTTTCCATCGGGCCTCAGAACATCACTGTAGGGATTTGCTTCCTTTCCTGCCGGAAAAACTTGGGAGTGAGCAATGATGCTGGGCAGTTTGGCCTGGCTCAAAGCCAGCTTTCCAGTTGATCCTAATGATACTTGATGGGGTTGAGGTCAGGGTTCTTTGCAGACTTGTCAAGTTACTCTACTGCAGTGAGAAACCTTGATTGACCTCCCTGTGTGAATGGGGTCATTGCCATGGTCCTTCCACAAACTGAGTTATCTCAGGGCACTTCCTCATTGTGAAAACTTAAGTACACTACTTATATCATTATCTTGGCTATAACCATGGAAAATTCAATATATTCATATTTTACCTGGATAGATCCACTCTTCAAATTTTTGTTGTAGATGCAAATTGATCAAAAGAGATCAAAGGAGAATCCTTGAGTTGGATCTTCCTTCTGCATCATTCCAAATGTGACTTAAGGGGGCCTATTTAGCCGACCTAAGCGCAGTTCAGCTAATGCAAGTACTTATGGTATTACAATCTAAACAGGGGCGTCTGACTCCAGTCCTGTAATTTCGTTTCAGGGAGCAATAATGTGACTGTGGCGCTAATGTGTCATAAGTGTTTGACTAAAATGAATTAATTACCTGTGGGTGTGGTGGGGTTTGGATCCTTTAAGGCCAATCATATAAGCAACTGTCATTCCCTTTAAAACAGTGCATTAATGCCATAATGAACTTGCTATTTCGTTAGGTGAAGAACAAGCACCTAAATTTCCTTACCTTCGCCTCTTTCGGTCCTCTGAGAACCATGCTTCAGTGTAGTAATGCATGGAGTCATTTGGGGGGTTAGAAGGTGATTGAAAAGGTCATGCGTTTTGTTTAAAAAGGTGTGTGTAGGAGACTGTATACAAGGGTGAAGGGCAAGACTGAAGTTAATTATTTGTGTTTCTCCCACACACAGAATATTCACATGTAAAAATACCCCTTCACTCTACCCTCTTTGACCCCACTACCATTTTGTAGGCACTATTTATAGGATACATAATGAAAATTAAAATGGAAAGGAAACAATATGCATTTATTTGTGAACAGCTCTGCTGGCTGTGATTCATTCCCATTACACTTCCACAGAACTGTAGCATTTGCGTTAAAAGGTGGTTTGGGTGAGTCAAAACGCAAAATGAGGTCTGTGACACAGACATTGAAAACCACCAGTCTTATCCTCTGATACAGTTCCTTTTGAGCTGTCCAACTCCTTTACGTTAAAGCAGGAAACTACCAAACTGGTCAAACATATTAAATACAAGCTTTTTTTTTGGACAGAATTGTGCATAGTGTTATGCCTGCTTGTGTTTATGTTTGCATAGGCACAAAAGTAGAGTAGAGAGTACAACATCTTTTTCGGCAGTATGCGCTTAAACTTATAATGAATACTGTATAAATCATGCAAATATTGCTCGTCATTTCTTGATACTGGGCATTTTTTCAAATTGACAATTTGGCTTTATTATGGCAATTTGGGCAATTTTGCTATGATTTTATAGTTTGTCAAAATTTTTTTCAAACCTGTTCACTCTTCTCTAATGATATATATTCTCTACATGCTAGATCGCAAATGCTAATTGAATTTGAACTTATAACAGTTCATATATTTTTTTATTCTGGATTGTACGTTATTTGAATTTGAACTTATTTGGTTATTGATAACATGATGATCAATGTTATATTTTTGTGTTTTTTTCTACTGCAAAAAAGTGTTGTTGTAAAATGCTATAAACTTAGTTCATGATAAATTTTCTGATTTTTGCATGTATTAGACTTTTTCCATTTTAACAAAATTTATCTCTATCAGGCATTTTAGGGCAGTTTTGCAAATCACATGAAAACAAAATTTTTGATAGAGGTTGGTCAAGATGGTAATGCATTAAACCCGTTTAAATAGTTGAATAGTCCACAGTTGTGAGACTGGAAATGGCAACTGGACTATTCCATTTTAGATTATAGGGGTATGCTTGGTATGTAAAGCTATACTAAGTTAAGTTATACTGAGCAGACAGAACCCTTTGTGGAAACATTATCTTTGTGGAAACATTACTTAAGAATGTAAGTTGAACATTTAAAAAGTGGAGCATCAGATGAAAGTTTAGTGTAATTTTACAATGACACTGTTGCCATGCTGTTGAAAAACTCTCAGTTTGTTTGGTTTGGTTAAAATGTGTCAGTAGAGATGTGAAAGATTGATATCAAATCACTGAAAGCATTTGATTTCAGTTTTTGCTGCTAAAGGTGAACCATTACTTTTTCATATGTGTGAAATGGTCATTTTACAGCTATGTTGCGTGACCAAATGAATAATAATTTGAATATAGATTCCTTGTTTGTTCAGGTTACTGTTTGTGTAATTTTTATTATTGTATAATCTTTAGCTATCTTGTGTGATAGGTATGCATTAAGCAAGTGGGGAAATTGGCAAGGGTGCACACATTTCTTCATGGCCCTGTCCATATGAATTTTTTCATTGCAAATCTGTGGTTGTGTAGTACTGAGCCAAATGGAGACAAAAATAGTTTGGAAAATGCAGTTAATTGTTCGCCACCATGTTCACCTGCAGTTTCCTATTCAGAAAAGCGAGAACATAAACCGTTCTGCTCAGAAACACACGGTTCCACCTATCTGCTCCTTTTCACACCATCGCCCACAGCTCCACTCTTTCGCAGCTGAGTCAGCGGAAGAGACTCTTCACCAACCAACCGGCTGGTCCCCATAGGCACTGACACGGCCCATCAGTCTAAGGGCCATTCGATTGGTGGGCCTGTCCATGCACCCAACCAAGGTGCCTCCGCTGATTGAACCATCCAAGCACGCCAGGAGCGGCATGCTTGATCACACGTTTGTCCTGTCAAAATCGGCACTTTGTTAGAGAATGTCTTACGGGGCCTATCAGTCACTTGTGCTTATCTATACACTGTGTGACTTATAGTAGCCTTGGGAGGTTTTGGCTTTGTGCCATATTAGAGAGAGGTCATCGGGGATTTTGGGCTCCGAGAGGGAGTGAGATCGTCTCAAGGAGAGGGAAGGTGGTGTACAGAGAGGCAGAGAGATCGTCTCTAGGAGAGGGAAGGTGGTGTACAGAGAGGCAGAGAGATCGTCTCTAGGAGAGGGAAGGTGGTGTACAGAGAGGGAGAGAGATCGTCTCAAGGAGAGGGAAGGTGGGGTACAGAGAGGCAGAGAGATCGTCTCTAGGAGAGGGAGGGTGGTGTACAGAGAGGGAGAGAGATCGTCTCTAGGAGAGGGAGGGTCGTGTACAGAGAGGGAGAGAGATCGTCTCTAGGAGAGGGAAGGTGGTGTACAGAGAGGGAGAGAAATTGTCTCTAGGAGAGGGAAGGTGGTGTACAGAGAGGGAGAGAGATTGTCTCTAGGAGAGGGAAGGTGGTGTACAGAGAGGGAGAGAGATTGTCTCTAGGAGAGGGAAGGTGGTGTACAGAGAGGGAGAGAGATTGTCTCTAGGAGAGGGAAGGTGGTGTACAGAGAGGGAGAGAGATTGTCTCTAGGAGAGGGAAGGTGGTGTACAGAGAGGGAGAGAGACTGTCTCTAGGAGAGGGAAGGTGGTGTACAGAGAGGGAGAGAGACTGTCTCTAGGAGAGGGAAGGTGGTGTACAGAGAGGGAGAGAGACTGTCTCTAGGAGAGGGAAGGTGGTGTACAGAGAGGCAGAGAGACTGTCTCTAGGAGAGGGAAGGTGGTGTACAGAGAGGGAGAGAGATTGTCTCTAGGAGAGGGAAGGTGGTGTACAGAGAGGGAGAGAGACTGTCTCTAGGAGAGGGAAGGTGGTGTACAGAGAGGGAGAGAGACTGTCTCTAGGAGAGGGAAGGTGGTGTACAGAGAGGCAGAGAGATCGTCTCTAGGAGAGGGAAGGTGGTGTACAGAGAGGGAGAGAGACTGTCTCTAGGAGAGGGAAGGTGGTGTACAGAGAGGGAGAGAGACTGTCTCTAGGAGAGGGAAGGTGGTGTACAGAGAGGCAGAGAGATCGTCTCTAGGAGAGGGAAGGTGGTGTACAGAGAGGGAGAGAGACTGTCTCTAGGAGAGGGAAGGTGGTGTACAGAGAGGCAGAGAGATCGTCTCTTGGAGAGGGAAGGTGGTGTACAGAGAGGGAGAGAGACTGTCTCTAGGAGAGGGAAGGTGGTGTACAGAGAGGCAGAGAGACTGTCTCTAGGAGAGGGAGGGTACAGCTCAGAGACCTTGGGAGCTGCTGGTTCAGATTCCAAAGTGGCTGCATAACTCGGGCCCCTCGTCTCCGTCTCTTGATTTTAATCAGGGTCCTGAGGGTGGGTTAAATATGCAGGATGGGGGGTTGGGGTGAGGCTCTAAGTCAATCCCTTTGTCTCTGTTTTGTGTGAAAGTGAGTTTCTGCAGGTGGTAGCTTGTGTCAGGGAACCTCAGGCCGGTTAGGACAACAGCAGCAAGTCAGTGGAGAGCGCTCAGCTCCCATCTTCGGCTATCCGAAAAAAGGACACCAAAAGGACACCATGGCACTGAGGAGTTTGGTCTCTACGGTGCTGAAGAAAAGTTAGTCTCCTTGACGCCGAGGAACAGTTTGTTACCATGGTGCTGAAGAACACTTAGTTTCCATGGCGCTGGGAGGCACATAAGTGTGATGGAGGACCAGTACTTCAGCGCTTGAACTGCAGAATGAAAGCGGGGAGATATTATTATTCAAATTCATCTCATGCACATTCCTATACAGCAGAAAAATACGTCTGAAAACAAAATGTGTGATTTCAGCCTCGTACTCTGAGGGAAGAGGAAAGCCTTGCAGACGGCTATATATCAGAGCTGACCCCTTGTTTACAGCTGGTTATGTAAGTTTTTAGCTGTTGTGTGTGAAGGATTCAGAAGGTAGATGAAAATTTGTTATTGGAGGTCCTTTCTTAGCTGGGGTGCTCGGAAACTTAAGGGCATATTTTGTGAGAACAATGTGTTCACATTCTTTATCTCTCAATTCGGAATATCAAATCCTGGGTTTGCAGAGAAAAGAAAATTCCGGCAGTAAGTCTTTGCTTCTGTTATTTACCCCTTGGCCGACTCTGGCCGGAGGGGTATTGTCGTCACCTGCGTGTCCGTCCGTCATCCATCGTCCGTCCTTGATTTTGTCCGTGCCAGTACTCGGCAATTAATGATCGCAGCTTCACCAAATTTGGTATGGTAACTCACTATGACCCATAGATGTGTACCATCAGGTTTTTTGCTGGATTTGACCTTTGACCTTTGACCTTAGCGCTTTGACCTTCACCCTGGAAATCTTGTCCGGGTCAGTACTCGGCAACTAATTATTGCAGCTTCACCAAATTTAGTATAGTAACTCACTATGACCCATAGACGTGCAACGTCGGGTTTTTTACTGGATTTGACTTTTGACCTTAGCGCTGTGACCTTGACCCTGGGAATCTTGTCCGGGTGACATTGTCCAGGCCAATACTCAGCATCTAATGATCACAGCTTCACCAAATTTGGTATGATGACTCACTTTGACCAATAGATGTGCAACGTCAGGTTTTTTTGCTGAATTTGACCTTTGACCTTAGCTTTGTGACCTTGACTCTGGAAATATTGTCTGGGTCAGCACTCGGCAACTAATTATTGCGGCTTCACCAAATTTGGTATGGTAACTCACTGTGACCCATAGATGTGCAACGTCAGGTTTTTTGCTGGATTTGACCTTTGACCTTAGCGCTGTGACCTTGAGGCAGGAAATTTTGTCCGGGTCAACACTCAGCAACTACTGATCGCTGTATCACCAAATTTGGAATGGTTACTCATTGTGACACATGAATGTGCAAGGTCATGTTTTTGCTGGATTTCACCTTTGACCTTAATTCTGTGACCTCGAGGCAGGAAATCTTGTTGGGGCCGAGGGGTATTCAGCAACATGTAGTTTTTTTTTATACCACCTGGGCTTCACCCTTATGCTGGAGAAGTGAAAGCCTTGCACAGCCAGACAATGGGGTATCTTGTTTATGAATTTTTTTGGATAGTCTCTATTGCACATTCTGTTTGCAGACTTAGTGCCAATTGCACATCACCCCATTGGAGGACACAAAATACCAAGGAGACAGAAAATAAAGAGTATAAATCCCTGGTCTTCAATCATGGCCCATATGAGCCTCAAACCTGCTGGTTTTTGATGTTGCCTTCTGACCAGCAGCTGATTATTCAGACAAGGCTGATCTGCAATAGCAATGAGGGCAGCTGCTTTAACTGATCGTTCACTGTGTGACTCAGGAAGCTGAGATCCAGCCAAAGCCATGCAGATCCTGAGGTTCTCCAGGAGCAGGACTGTGGACAGCTGGTGTGCAGTGAAGGAGACGGAGATGGTTCAGTCCGGCACCTCGGGTTATGTGCCTGGGGGGGGGGACTGAGCCGTAGGCCCAGATATAAGACTGAAAGTCAGTTCAGCTGGTGTGGGAAGGATGGAGGGATCAGTTGTCTGTAATTCTGGGGAGGATGTAAGATACTGGACTGTGCAAAGTGTAGCCTACAGTGTAGACTTAACCACCGCTGGACCACGTTACAAATATTGACTGAAAAGAATGGCGTACAATCTAAAAGTTTTTGAAGTTTTATGTGAATGAATATGAATACACACGCGCGTATGCACACACACACACACACACACACACACACACACACACACGAACGCATCCTGGCTTCCAAAATATAGGTCACTTGCCCATCGCCTGTGTGTAGCTGTGGTATCCCCTTGTTCTGTCAGTTACCAAATACAGTGGCTCTCCAGAAGGAAATGGATTAATGTTTTTATACCATCTTACAGCAATCACATTAATATGCAGGCACATCTAATGCACGCGGCTCTCATATTTAGCATGGTGTCTTCTGTCCCATTTTTGTGTCAACCTGATAGGAAGATTTTTTTTTAGCATTTTCCACTTGCATTTGAAGCACGTCAAGTTATGTATGCATGTTCCTTTATACTTTTTGTTTAGAGCTCCATTCCTCCACGATTTTACAGCTGCATTTGTTTTGAAGATCAGCATCAGGTAATATGAGATGAAAAAAGATAAAATGTACTTTATTGAACCTTGAGGGGTAATTTGTCCTCTGCATTTAACCCACCATATAGTTAAAAGCAGTGGCAGCCACAGAGCAGCATGTGGAGACCAACTCCAGTTCTTCAGCTGGTTCTTTGGTCGGGGCACTGGAAGGAGTGTTCCCACAATGCATGTTTTTCTGCTTACATCGCGTGGCCTCCAATTGCGTGCATTTATTTGCAGAGAAGAAATAGCCAATAGTATTGACTCTGAAAGGTACGCTTCCTTCCTGCTGATGTGGAAACCTGCGCAGACCAGTTTCTTTGCGGTGTCTCTTTATACTTTGATAGATTGCTCAACAGGGACCATGTTGTCCCATCCCTTTTAAAGCAGAACCGGCAAGGTAGTCGAAATACCCCCTGCAACTGGAGGAGAACAAGGTGATTATATTTCACCTGCTTTCTTTTCAAAGGCTCCATATCATGGGAATTTTTGCTCTGTGTGTAGTTTGTCCTTTGTAATGACGGTACTCTTCGGCTGCAGCAGTAAAAAAAAGAAAAAAATAATAATTATGATCTATTGCCAGACTGCTGACAATGAAATTGTGAATTCCTTATTCAGAATACACTATTAGTGTAATTATTTTTTATATCATTATTTACTCCTATGTATGTGATTGTATGTGAATATGTGGTTGCTGATTTCCTTGATTTATATACCTCTGTCCTCTGTTTTATAGAGGTTTGTCAACTAGCACTGAATAAAATGAAATATGGCTGCCATGTTTATGCCAGTATTACCACACATCATTGGATGCTGAGAGCTTGAGATTTATGTCATCAGTCAGGGGAATAGCAGAGAGTGTGAGTGCCTGGTCAGTGATTTGTCCAGGACTGTTGGTTGAACATTGGGGCACATTATGTAAATCGCTCATCAAATCTCCCTGTTTACAAAGCATGCTGAAGGAATTTGCAGTAACATATTCACTGAACTTGAGGAGGCCATCCTCGACACACTGGATACTGGTATTTTTTCTATTGTCATTGTGTTCATCTGAAGTTTTTATAGTGACGTGATATGGAACAATTAGTCTTTTGGAGTGGAGATATGTTTCCAGAAGCTCTGGGATCAGCCGACCTGCTCCCAGGGGGTGCTGGTAGGCATAGGCTGTCTTTTCAACCGCTCATATTGTTTGGGTTGTGGGGGACGAAATATATTTTTTTCCAAGAATGGTGAAGGCATAACCAGCCCTGCTCTGCCTGTTAGGTTTACCCTGACATGCTTATCCCAACGAAAATTCACTCCTCGTACCGAAACTTTACCAATTCAACCAACAAAGGAAAAAAGTGCTAGTCAGTCAGAGGCAGAGTAGGGTGGGGGGATACTTTGCCATCCTAGGGGAAAAAAATCATTTTGGCGGAGGGGACTGGGGGACCGATGCTTGGGTGCTTCATGAATCTCTACCGCTCTCAGTGGGGATGCTTCACTCAGACACAAAGAGAATGTGCTAAGAGTCTTATTTTCTGTCCAAGTCATGAAACTAGGATTGTGAAATCTTCAATGGGAAAACAATTTTTCTGAAAGGTTGTGGGTTTGAATCTACTGTGGAGCCCATTGCATGGAGTTTGCATGTTCTCCCTGTGTTCACGTAGGTTTCCTCCTGATACTCCAGTTTCTCTTAGTCTCATGCATGTTTGGCTAATTTGAGATTCTAAATAGTCAGTTGTTAGGGACCCCTGTGATGGATAAACTGCACAGAGTCTAGTTCTGCCCCTCTCTATATAAAGGTGGATGGACATGCATATTATCTTAAATAATTTACATTAGCTGCCTTACAGCTCACTCAGTTAAAGCATTACACCGCGAAGCAGAAGTGACTATCACAGCGCGGGTTCGAGCACTGGTCATACCAACCGGCAGTGGTCAGCAGCTTTTTCAGAGTAGCACACAATTGGCCATTGCGCTGCAGGGATGCAAATTGGGAAGGGTCTGCCAGGAAGGGTGATACATAAATAGTAGCTTGGTTCATTGCTTAAGCACCTCCTGTTGGCCGGACGGGTGCTCGTCCGGAAAATTCTAAGCTTGTTCTTGTTGTCCTCCGCCCTCATTCTGAACTTGTGAGGAATCAACCAATGAGTGTATGAGAAGCTGTGGCAGACAGGCGCGTGCTTCGGAGGAGAGCCGTGAACTGTCTTCACTCACCTGAGTTGGCAGCACGAGGTCACATATGAGCAAGCCTTGTACATAGTTCCCCAATTGGGCTCTCTAGATTCGGGTGAGATTGGAGATGCCAAATTAAAAAAAAAATAAAAAATTAGAATAAAACATTAATATGCAGCGACCAGGCTGTATCCATGACTTCAAAACTGCAGCACTCTGATTTTGGGTTTACAAGATTATTTTCCCTCGTCACAAAGTAGAAGGGGTATGTAGGAATGAGTGTTGCCATTCTGTGTGTCCGTCCATCCGCGTGTCTGTCCAATACGCCCCCTTTCCGGGCCAGAACTTCTAAACCGTGCAACATGTTTCCATGAAATGTCATATATAGATACATCTCATAGTGAATATATGCCTGTTCATACATCTGTCTGTCTGTCTGTCCATCCTGCCGCTGCGTTTTGTTTCCAGGCCAGAAAGCCAAAACTGTGGCAAAGGGTCTGAGTATTTTATGCTTGTTAATACCCAATTTTATGTTCTTTTGGTGGATTTTTTAATAATATCCCTATTGTCTTCTCTCATATTGAGAAACGATCCCCAGCCTAGCTCTCTCCCTGCTCCTAGCAGTAAGCCCTTATTTGTTACTCCTGAATGGAAGTCGCGCTTGCCTGATTATCCACTGACTGAGTCAACATGACATTCTTTTTCAGCAATTTGTCTCCATCTCGCTGACAGAGCTGTGTGCTTATTTTTAACATGGTTAGCCAGCCCCGGTTGCGAGCATAGATCAGCGGTTTGCTAACCCTATTTCTTGCTCTGCGTGAGTGCTGTTCGCTAACACAGTGTGCTGTAGCTCACCGATACAGAAGCTGTTCGCGGAGCGTTAATAATTGCTGTTACCATGCTGCTGTGGAGAGAGGAGAGCTCCGCAGTGGCTATTTCACTCATGGATGAACTATAAATAGTGATAGTGGCTCAATTCACAATCCATCCTTGCAGGCAAGTGAGTGAGACGTGATTTATAGGCAGAACGTAAATGGGACGTGAATCATTCTATAATGTAACTCTGATTCATTTGCATTTTTGCAGTTCCTAAAAAAAAACTGTGGTTAAATTAAAATGGATTCATAATTACAGTGGTCTCTGGATTACTGGCCTACTAAATGTGAAGTTATTGCCCCATTACTCACTTTCCATGTACGATAACATGACATAATGATGTGTGCCTATTTTTTAACATTATTTTTTAATATTCTTAGCATTGTATTAGAGCTTATTAACATTATCTCCATAATCTCTCATTGGCCAGTATTCCTAAAAACACTGAAAATTTGTGGTGGAGGAGCGGCCGCCTTTTGACTGCAAATGGTCAATATTTAAATTATATTCACCCCCAACTCACAGGTTCATTTGCCCTGCAGTCCTTAGAAGGCCATCGAATGGTTGGGGGAAAAATGCCTTTCCTGTGTCTTTGAAGTGGTAAATCTGCTGAAGAAAGGTTTTTGTGTTGTAGGAATGTGGGCTGTGATCTACACTGATTCCAGAGGCCACTGACACCAACTGCTGGACAGTTCATAATTTGCTTTTTTCAGAAACTGATATTAAAGGGTTGGAAAGAGATGCAGGAGAAAAACTTGTAGCTGCACCGGAAGCGAACATGCTGTATACCAGTAGGTCAGTGTCTTCTTTCTTGTTTTGTTTTCTTTAATTTTTTCTAAAACGGCCATTTTGTGTTTCAGCTTTGCCACCATGGAACCTAACGGGCTGCTGCTGTATAACGGACGCTTTAATGAGAAGCACGACTTCATCGCCATGGAGATCATTAACGAGCAGATCCAGCTCACCTTCTCTGCAGGTGTGTGACAGGCGTTGGCCCTGGAATTGGGGGGGGGGGGTTGGGGATTATAGGGTCATTGATGCTAGTACATAACCTCACATGAAATCATTGGAGGCTTCAAAAAGAGTCTTTGAATGGCAGACTAGGTGGAGCCTATAGAGTTGGTGTATATGCATTTATTACCCCTAGTCTCGTCCCATTTTTCTTCAATCCTGCCATATCCTTCCCCGCCATGAGGTTTTTCTCTGGTCAGTCCATCCTTGTAAATAACAGTTTGTCCTTTAATGACGGCCTGGTTAAATTAAGGTAAAATAAAATGAAATTTGAGTGGCATTCAGAGAGCGCAGACCTCAGCCAAGGCCACCTTGACACTTTACTTTGATACGTAAATCTGCAAGGGCAACTATTGTAATTTTAAAATTTGCTAGGTTTTGTCACATTGGACTTTACCACCAATTAGTGGATTTTAAGATGAACGGCATTTATTCCAATCTTGTAATCCTGCAATGGTGAAGAATCCCTTAAAGTGTGTGCGACACAAAATTTTTTTTTCCTGTTTTCAGCTGTTTAAAATATGCAATAAACAAAAACTTCGAACTTTTGTTTTCTTTAAATCGGGCATCTCAAATCCCACTAAAATCTGCAATGCCCAATTATATAACTATGTACAAAAGCTTGCTCGTATGCAACCCCATGTTGCCATAGCAGGAGAGCGATGACCAGTCGCGGCTCTCCTCCGAAGCACGCGCCTATCAGCCACTGCTTCTTTATGCTCATAGCTCAAAACTTTGCAAGTTCAGAGTGAGCGCGGAGGATACCCGAACATGAGCAAGTTTAGAATCTTACTGCCGAGTGCCCAGCTGGCCAACAGGAGGCGCTGGAGCAACGAAAAAAGCTACTGTTCTAATATCCCAACCCAGCAGTCCCAACCCAATGTATTTCTCTGCAGCGTGAAGCCAATTATGCACTGCTCTGAAAACACGACCGACCACTGCCAGCTGGCACCACCGGAGATCAAACCCACAACGTGGTGGTTACTACTGCTTCGCAATATGGCGCAGCCGAACAAAAACTTTTTTAAAAATGATGAAAACATATTTTTGGTTTCTTCTGCCGCCCGAAATACTCTGATTTCCCTCTAGAATTTGGTTTGAGACTGGTTCGTGAATGCCTTACTTGTGACCTCAGTGTAATTGACTGCGGCCTCAGTGCGGTTCAGCTTTGAGTCATTTCACTCCCATTTCCTCACCGAAATCAACACAATGCAGCTGCATGAATTCGACCCCATTTTGCCTCAAAGTGGGATATGAGGGAGATGCATGCTTCGATACTTTCGGTGTGTGAAACGAATCCATACAACTCCGGTCGTTCGGGGCTCCAGCCACTCGATACCGGCCTCCTTTCTTCACCGCCTTCCTCTTGCTTTCTATGGTGTTTTGTCGTGAGTTAAATCAATAGACCTCACAAGAGTAAATCACTTCTTTTTTGGCTATATGTCCTTGCGACATTTCAAGTTAAGATAGTGGTATTTTTGAACACTAAAACGGGCTTTATTTAATTTTAGAAGTGTTTTAATGTCAGAATGCTTTTCGAACGCAAATTGAAGAACTGAGTACTGAAAAAAATTGTACCATAAGCACTTTAAAAAGCTCAGGATGTTGATCCCAATCATCACGAAACCCTAATCGATTGTTCCTTTGGCCATGGCCCACTTCCACAAATATTACCAAATTTTAAATTAGAGAGATTGTCTTGACAATCAAACAAACTCCAAAAAATAGGCATGGATGAATACATAACCTCCGCCGAACTTCGATAGCAGAGGTAATAATAAATTGTGTGTATTAGGTCAGCAAGCCTAACATTGCAATCACCAGAAAACCAGGACCGTATCCGGAACCTTCTTGCCCTGGTTTGGGTAGCTGGGCTTTACTGCTGATACAGTTAGTCTGCTCTCAGGTGGTGGAGCCTCAGAAGTAAAGGGCACCTGAGGTGAATGTGCGTAAAGGACATTTGAAGCTGCTACCAGAGGTCGTATTCTGACTGCTGACATGTCGTTTGCAGGCGAGTCGAAAACGCTGGTGTCTCCTTTCGTCTTGGGTGGAGTGAGTGATGGCCAGTGGCACGAGGTACAGGTGCATTACTACAATAAGGTGAGTGAAGACGCCGAATATTCATGGCTGAATAAATTATAGGGGCAACTCCGGGAGCAAGCTTTCAACTAGATGACAAATCATGCGTTTGACGTGCTACACATCACTCGGTAGCATCCACTGGTCTGCTTTTGATGTGCATGGTGTTATTAATGAGGAACAGCTCTGATAGTGACAGGTTAAACCTCCCATAAACATCTCTCTGTCCATCGCTGGTGCGCAAGGCAGGCTTAATTCAAGATTGCAGTCAGCTGTTTTCAATCTTGTGCATTCCTAGTTTTTCATGACTCACCATTTTGAAATACCCAATAACTTAAGACCTTTGAGCATTTTTCACTGATGGCTATATTGCGTATTTGTGTTGTCAAATGACATGATTAGCTATATAATATTTGCTGCATAATCCCCAGGGTAGGCTGTATACATGCCGATAAACTCCATGGGGACTCGTACCCCAATAGGAGGTTGGCATTTGAAAAAACTAGATTTTGTCTGGCCGTGGACACACATGCCAGGCGCTACTTTCAAAGTACATAACTCTTGCTATTCCTGGTTATAATGCCCCTCTTGCATTAGTGCATCTGCAAACATGTATAATTTATCTAGTACTATAAAGAATGAAACATCACAGAGGGTGGAACTGATTTCTTCTCGGTATGAATCCTTCGGCTTGCTTGTATGTCCGTTAGGTACAAATTTGTCGGCAGGGGAATATTTTTCTCACGGCGTCCTTGCATTGAGGTCCGATTCGATGTCGACTGTCACAGAAAGTTACGGAAACGCACCAGGATGCTCCCACTGGCACCTCCCCTGATTTAGAGCTGACATTCACGCAGGCTGGCTCCTGTGCTTTTAGATTAAAGTAGGGTGTTTATAGTTTGGGAGGGTGGGGAGGGGGTGGGCATTTTCAGAGCTCGGCCAATATTTGAAGAGGCAAAAACAAACTTGTCTCAGTTGCAAAATCTTTTGTTTAATGTTATGTGAATTCCTTCTTCGGATTTCAATTTGTGGACAATTCATTGGATCTTTCCCTCCCACACACCCTTTAAAATGCCCTTTCGCCCATCTCCCTCACGCTTGTTAACAGGATGTGACATTTCAGTCCATTCAGGAAGTTGCTTTGCATCATAAAGCTGTGTCCAGGCAACCTCCCAAGACCTCTGATACACCATTATACATGGGCATGAGCGAAAAATTCCAGGCAGCAGCAGTGAACATGATGCAAGGTTAGAGAAGTTGGAAATATCATGGGATTAACATGACTTCATGAGGGATTATAGTAGCCTCTCACAATACTGCTTTGTGACAGATAAGTTACTGCAGTTCATGGGTTTTAATTAAGTAATGCACCTAATTATTTACTGGGGCTGTTGTGACCTTTTCTACCGTGCTTGAGTAAATTTGATTTAATGTTGATCTGCAAAATACTGTTTAATTCCCATGGGCTGTGCCTAATGTGTCTATTTTATGGCGGTTTGCAACTGCCCGAAGAGTCAACCTCAAACCTTTGATTAAGATAATTATACAACACTTATTAGGGCTGTAATTTCGAGTTGCATATTGATTTGATTAATAGCGTAATTTTTTTATCAAACAGAGTAGTAACAGAAGGTAGTGTCTCAAAATGGTAATATCTCTGTCCCCAACATCTGCATTTTAAATAACATAAGTATTTTAAATGATTTGTTTACCTGATGAATAGGCTGTCTTACTCTACATTTCAATAGTTGAAATAGGAATGTGTAATTGCATTTATGGCGCTTTTCCACTGCATGGTACCAGATCTACTCCACTCTACTCAGTTTTGGTACCAGGCACTGGTTTCCCACACAGCATGGTACCTGCTCCATTGTGGGCCGGATCAACCATGGAAAGTTCCAGATGTTATCTTCAATGTGCCATAAAACACAACATCACCTCATGCGACACAAACACAGGAAAGGCTGGTGTTCTTGGGCCTCAGGAATGAGGTTATTGGTTATTTATCCGGCTGCTTATTATTTTGGGTTAATTCTTATAGCGCCATAAGCAGGTGTTGTTTATGGCTGCTGCATAACTCATTTGCATATGGCTGCTAATTGTTGGTGAGTCGCCAAGCGCTTGACAACTAAGCGTTCGCTACTTTCTTATCTATTTGTTTATGATGGTATAATCGTATTGTCTGAAAGTTTCTAATTTCTTATACGACCCCAAAAAATGTATTTTGTGTAAAATTAGCTTCAAGAAATCTAGCTAGCTGGATGTCATAGGTACGTATTTACTTGCTTGAGTCATGCCAATGATTCCATGCTTTGGAAATGATCCTATTCCACTATTATGTTGATTATGCTATCTATTGTGTCGGCTCGTCCTGTCTTGCGCAAATGATGATTCCCTCTGACCAATCAGCGGTCTGCAGTGGATTGGCCTCATATTTTAATATCGGCTCTGCTCGCTTGGAACCTTGGCTGAGGTGGTACTAAAAAAGGTATCTAGTACCAGGGACTATCCACAATGGAAATCTGTAAAAAACCTCAGTCTAATTGAGTAGAGCCATACTATGCTGTGTAAAAAAGCATCATTGACACAGGCACTGAGTGCGCCCACGTTGGCTCCACCAATAAAGTGGCCCACAGAGCATTATCTCACCCAGAATTGCGCGTAGTAATAACTTTGTCCAGTCGAGTTCTACTTGATCTTAGTGATCTGTAGCACATATTTGAATCAGATCTCGGCTTAACGCTCCAGATTGGTAGATAGCAGTCTGGGTAAGTGTGAAAATGGCTCTGTTTCATTTCTGGGTAAGTGTGAACTGCTGCTTTAAGATGTAAGATGAAGCGTGCACAGAGTGGCTATGATCACAGCTTTGAGCTCTCCCGAAAACCCTGCCATCCCTGTACACAACGCATCCATGCGTGAGAAGAGAGGAGATATAGTTGGAGAAAGAGAGATGGAGAGAGAGAGAGAGGGAGGAAAAGAGAGGGAGTGCGACTCGGGCTGCCAGCAGGCACCCTTGTCACACGGCTCACTGCTCCAGGTTCCCATGGTTTCTGGCCAGCAGCGAAATAACAGATATCGTTTAATTGTCTATTTCTCTCCTTCCTTCCTCAGCCTCGGTGTATTCTTTCCTGCTGCCTGTCAGCGTAGCTGAAAGTGGGGCCTTTATTGAGGCCGTATTGCGCTTGCTACTTTAGATTAACATTTCCTGCTGTAACAAGGGGCCCTTTGAACACGGGGCGCTCTGTAAATATGTAATCCTCCATCACGGCTGGCAGCTCCCGCTTTTGTCCGAGTGCCAGGAGCGACTGAAGGGCTCTCACCGGGTCTTTAGCGGGCAGGACGGATGGCACAGCTGCCCCGCGAGTGACCTGCTGCCAGGATGGACGGTGGACGTTTTCGGGCGAAGAGATCGCCAGCTTCCCTCAGCCCGTCCCGCTATAATAGCGAGAGAGACGGGGGGAATGAGCCGGTGTCATTAGCTGCTGCCGTGACTTGGATCAGCTAGCGGTGTCTCTAAAGCTTTCCCACCATAGACGCACATTTGTCTTCTCGGTGTTGACTACAGTATGACCGCTGCGGTGGGGTGGAATAGGGGGATGGCCTTGTCTGTTCCAGTTTCATTATGCTTCCATCCTGTTGTGGTTTTACTGCCACACAAAGCCCCGGGGCGCCCTCGAGTCCTGACGGATTTCTCGCTCTTTTTCTCTGAGAGGAGACGTGCACTTGTAATATCACCTGAGCCGCTATACTCTCGTGGCTTTGCGGTTACGCCACGTCACTTCTGCGCTAGCTGGAGGCGGTGATCAGCCTATGGTAAATTATGCTTGGCAGCAGTAGCCATGGCAGCGCTGTTTTATTGATGGGTATGGTGTGCCTGCAGGAAGAGGATACTGGGATGTGTAATACACTGATTGTTAGTTATTGGTTTTCTCTTGACGCCAGCAGGAGCGCTGCGACCGTGCTGCTTGCTGATAATTTGCTTGCACTCTGTCGGTTTAGCCACACTTCATTAGCTCCGCTAACCGATAAGCTGCTTGCTTCTCGAAGCTGAACACCGCTGTGGCCCCGGTGTGTCCCCTCTAGACCCTGGCAGTGCGTCTCATCAGAGCCTCAGTTATTTAGACAGGAGGATGACCTCCTTCATTAGCATGCGTTGGTAATGGAGTAAGTTTTTTAAAGCGCAGTGCAGATATACAGGGTCATGACCTGGGGCTGAGGCCTGGTTTAAAGGGGGCTGTTGACCCTATTGATTGTCATCATCTGTCCTGCTCCTCCCCCACTGCTGCCCGACCCGCCATTGATTTCAGCGGCAATAAAAGCGGCTCTTTTGTTTGACTCTGATACTGACCTGGAGGGGGAAGGAGTTTTCTTTTTGTGTAATGGTGAGATGTGAAGCCTCCTACTGAGTGTGTGTGTGTGTGTTTGTGTTTGTGTGTGTGTGTGTGTTTGTGCGTGTATCAGAGCTGTACCTGGGAGGCGTGATGTGTGTGTGTGTGTGTATGTGTGTGTGCGTGCCTGCAGGCGTGCCTGCGTGCGTGCGTGCGTGTGTGTGTGTGTGTGTGTGTGTGTGTGTGTGTGTGTGTGTGTGTGTGTGTGCGTGCGCGTGCGTGCGTGCGTGTATGCGTGCATGTGCGGGGGTGTGGGTGTGTGTGTGTGCGTATCAGAGCTGTACCTGGGAGGCGTGATGTGTGCGTGCGTGCGTGCGTGTGTGTGCCTGTGTGCGTGGGTGTGGGCGTGGGGCTGCGTGCGTGCGTGCATGTGTATGCGTGCGTGCGTGCGTGTGTGTGTGTTTGCGTGCGTGCGTGCAGGCGTGTGCGTGTGCGTGCGCGCGCGCGTGTGTGTGTGTGTGTGTGCGCGTATCAGAGCTGTACCTGGGAGGCGTGATGTGTGCGTGCGTGCGTGTGCGTGTGTGTGTGTGTGTGTGCGTGTGCGTGCGTGCGTGCGTGCGTGCGTGTGTGTGGAGTCTCAGGTAGTGGCGTGATAAGGCTCCCCTTTGTGCGCATTGTGCCTGTTTTCTACTGGTGATGTGACTGTGGAGACCCTGTAGGCGCTCAGTCCTGCATCTTTGCAGTGAATCTGTGCTGTACGCTAATGCACCTGCTGCCGTCTCCGCTCAGCATAATAGCTCAGATGAAGTGAATGTGGTGTATTTCTGAACGGAACAAAATTAAAGTAATCTCATCCTGCTGTGCTCACCGGAGTTAGTTGTGTTGCAATCTTAAACCCTCTGAAATTTTTGCAAAATGACCAGACTATGTCAGATGGTATTGATACCATCGTTTGCACCAATGTATAGCATTTACTTTGGCTGTCTAGTTTAGCTGCGAGTCAAACAAAATAATTATATTTAAAATGTCGTATTTCACAAAAAAAACAAGGTGCCTGCCTCGTAACATTTTTTGATGTAGGAACTTCGGGTTAAAGGACTAAGTTAGTAGCCATTAATCATACATTTTGCTGCTGTTCTCCTGCTGCTGCAGAAAGAAAATACATTTCAGGATGTGTTTAGTGAACAAACCTTGACACCATACATTATTTTAGTAAACAGATACCTAAAAAGCCATGGTGGTATTATTAGTAATTTAAATATTATGTTAGTTAAAAGCTTCAGACAAGGTCTATTTATATCATCTCTGCTGCAAAAAGTCCGCACCCACACGAACAACAATCACAGCTCAAACCGTCTCTGTGATGTTGTGAGGAAAATGAGAGGTGTCTCTTTACAAACTTTGTAGCAGAAAGACGAAAGTGCGCTTGAATGTCGCCCACACTGTTCGCTCTCTACTATTCTCAGTCCCATGGGGGGTATGTGAGTCGTGGGAGGGAGAGAGGGAAAAAACAGCTCACTGCGCAGCGTGTCTATATCGAGCCTTCCCGACAGAGCTCTCCCGCTCTCTAATGGGAGCGTTTCCAGTGAGAACTCCAGCCTGGTGTAGCTTTTATAGTGGAGCGTTATGCTAGAATATTGGTAATGCGCTCTTAATCCAATCTGCTGGAGTGTCAGGCTCGCTGAGTGCCGCGGTGAGCGCGAGTTAATGGACGCCTCTGGGGTTTAAGACCAGCCAATCAGTCGGGCTCGTCATTTCTGAGAGGTGCAGTTAACGGCGCAGGGGCGCTTCAAAAGGCTTCTCCTTCGATCCCGTGACTCCCATATAGGTTGCGCATGGAAGTCAGGCAGGGATTTGTACTGCTGTGTTCTATCAGGCAACATTCCCATGGAAACGGCGTTAATATCATAGTGTGGAGAGCCTGTTTGCAAAGGGAGCCGTCTGTCCCCGTGGTGTATCTGGTGTTGTTCAGTTGTTCATTAATTAGTCAGGTCATCCCTTTGCTTCTCAGAATGTCCTACAAATTCAGCCTTGTGAGTGTAGTACAGAGATTGTTTTCAATTGTAGCAATTTACCACTTGCAAGAATATGTGTGAAATTTGTCAGAGAAATTGAAGAAAGAGGCCAATTATGTGATTATAAGCTGCAGTGCATGTTCACAGCCTGTCAGGAACATGGTGCTGTGTGAGGCAGTGTGTTTGCAGCACATGGGTTGATGGTCTTATGCAGCGCAGGTGTTCGCCGCGCGGCAGTGTGTTTGCTCCGGTGGAGAAGGGGTACACAGCACTGATGCATGGCGCTCCTCACCGCAGGTGCAGATTGCTTACACACCAGCGGAGCTGAAGTGAACATTCCAGAAATAAAGAAGCACAGCACCCCTGAGCTCCATGGTGTATGTCTACTCTGATGTGATGATGAATTACGCTGCATGTTATGTTTGCGTTCTCAGTTGTCTGGCTCAGTAAGAGAGACTGATAGAGGTTTGCCCGCTGTGGGACATGTACTGTCCTGTGGGTGTTTGTTGAGAGCCCCACATTGCCTCTCGGTTTGCCGCAGTAAACAGTCAGAGCCGTAATGAGCCTTCAGCTTGAATTCAGGACCCTGACACAATCACCCTCGGTGCACTGACCTTAGCTATTCTCCGCCAGTAACCCAAAACGTAATGGTTTGATGATGGGACTGGGTTCGGCTCTTGTTCAAATGGCCACTGTCTCGCTTCTCATTCTTTAAGCTGCGATCATTACACGCACTGTTGGTGCATTCTTTCCGAAATACCGTCTTGGAATACTAATACTTCCTCATATGTGTGAGTAGGGTGACGACTTGAGTCTTGGCACAGCGTCTTTGTCTCAGTTGGATGTTCTGTGTTTTGCACCTTTTTGGCCAACCAGAATAAGATTTCAGGCTTCGGAATATCTGCACGATGTCAACAAACTCTGAACTACTAATTAATCCTGCTTTGTAGTGGGAAGCAGTAGCACTGTTGACATTCACTCGACAGAGCTCCATTTTTTGGAAGAATTTCAGCAGAGTGAGTTACACACATCTTTTCTGGGTTCATGCTCTGTGAATGGGTTTTACAGATGTTTTACAGGACTCTTGTTTGTAAAAAGTGCTCCGCTGAATGGGCTGTTGACTGACAGCTGCACATATTCATTCAAACCTTCTCTCTCTTCCCCTCTCACCTGATCCCCCCCCCCCAGCCCATTCTGAGTCAGGCAGGCCTGCCCCAGGGTCCCTCTGGCCAGAAGGTCGTCGTGGTGACCGTGGACGACTGTGACACGTCAGTGGCCCTGAAATTTGGTCAAGCGATTGGAAACTATTCCTGTTCTGCTCAAGGCAGCCAATCAGGGTCCAAGAAGTAAGTTCAGCATGACAGAAAGAGACCTAAGGAAAACTGGCCCTCTCTTTTTCACTTTGATTAATGCGACAGTATCAGTCTTTACAATAAATAAGAATACCTTTGCTTCGGTTTTAATAGTAAACCAATGTGCAGCATACATACTTACTAAATACCAAGATAAAATGTTGAATGATGTTCTCTGAATGAAGAACAATGTTAATCTGGACAGAATCGTTTAGCAATAATTGTGCATTTTCATATTAGGGTACAGCATTACTCATCCCCCCACTAAGGTCGTTCTCAGCAACTTCATTGTTTTCAAAACCCTTTTGAGCATCCTTTTCGATCCCATGTGCTCCATTAACCCTTAAAGCACTGAATACATTTATAAGGAATGAAAAATGTGATTATACCCAGCTGTTGAAAATCTATCATGTGGCAACTTGTCCAAAAGAGCTTGGGAGCTCTTTTAAACGAGTTGCCACATGATAGGTTTTCAACAGCATCTGATTTTGATATCTTACGTCACTGGGCAACTATACTTTCCTGTAGCACTCTAAGGGTTAACGTCCAGGTGAAGAATGTTGTGCACTACTTGCTCCTGCGTGCGCCTGAAACCTCATTAATATTTCACCGGCAGCTCGGATCTGTCATTTCTTTCATCCTCAGTCAGTATGAACAAGCCTGTTTTTTTTTCTAGGTAACTGGGAACACAGTGATTTTAAGGCACTCAGATCAGGTTAAATGGAGGTTTTCAGAACATTTTTTGGTTTCTTTTTTGGGCTGGGCCGCGAATAGCGGCCAGGCCCCCATAAACGCTACTGTCGCTGAGTATCTGAGTGACTGACTGACTGACTGACTGCCTGAGTGATCAAGTTCAATGATTGGCTGGCCGGCGGGGAAGAAGTTCAGCGATTGATCGGCCAGCGGAGAAGAACTTCAGCGATTGGTTGCCCGACGACCGACTTCAGCGATTGGTCGGCCGGCGGGCAAGAACTTTAATGATTGGTTGCCCGACGAATAGCTGGCTGCCTGGCCCGGCATTTGTCACTCGTGTCTCCTGTGGGGTAGCCTATACTACGAAGCAAGTTCAACATAGACAGGCTATATTTGTGTGAGCTGGTTCTACAAACCCTGAACTCACAATCAGAGATAATTCGTACCTCAGTGGTGGGTGTAATCTTTCTTTGTTCATCTCCTTTTCGTGCTTTCAACACTGTACATGCTCTCAACAATGAAACGTTTCATTCGTCAATTCAGACTGTATCCATTCACAAAATGACCGATCGTGCACTGTCCGTTCCCTGAGGACATTAGCCCTGATCCAGAATCAGTAACACTGCGGGTTATCTCCCCCCGCGGTACCAGGGGGCACCACCAGTGGCTTAATGGGAGAGACACATAGACAGGTTATATTTCGGTGAGCCGGCTCAACAAACCCTGAACTCGTAGAGATAATTGGTACCACAACGGTGGTCGTAATCTTTCTTGGTTAATGTCGGTTTTGTTCTTTCAACACTGTACGCGCTCTCAACAAAAGAGCGTTTCGTGCGGCAATTGACCCTATTCCCGATCATAAAATGACCGATCGCATTCTGTATGTTTCTCCAAGGAAACTATCCCGGATCCAGAATCAGTAACACTGCGGGCTATCTCCCCCCAGGGGGCGCCGCCAGCTGCTTAATGGGAGACTCATATGAAGTTTTACACTCTTTGGTTGGACACTTGAAAGACTGCATGGAGGAGTCTCATACTGCATACTCAGGAGGACATTGGGGAAATTATTATCAGGATTTATGTTATTGCATGCTAGATGATTCATAAAATCTTCAAATAAAATAAATAAAGAAAACCTCCTAGGAGGAGTGGGTCATGATTATGGGCAGTTATGAAGAATGCAAATATATAAAAAACAGCAAAAAGCAACACTGTTGCTGCTAATAAGGCCAGAGAGGAATTCTGGCGGGAAATTGCTGAACGTATGTCCTCTGATGAAGGACTAGTGGAAATCACATCAATTTCTTAGCCAAATGAAGCAAAATTAAATTATAGAATGAACTTTCTTATTTCTCGGCCAATTGATCAATGATCTTGCTGTTAACTACAAGGCCTTTTCGAGAGCTTTCAATAGGTGGTAAATTCATTAAAATTAATTGCATTTAAATTTTTTTGTCACATAGTTAACCATATTCATTCATCAGCAATATGAAATAACGTTTTATGTAAATACATGGCAGCTACTTCACTCCAACATGTTTATTAAGCGGTTTTACTCGAAACTGTGGATTCTTTGTCCATAACATGCCCAAAGACGAAACATGGGGCAAAAAGGAATCTTTGAAGTTCATTCTTACACCCTCACTATATGGGAACTGCCATGTGTTCACAAAAGTGACGTCACGTTCCTGGATAACACAACTGTATCAATAACTTTATTGTTTCATTACGATTCAGGAACATACATACGTACTTTATCTACTATCTACATCTGCTGCTGCTGTCTCTCTCAAATTCACATTCACAAAATCAATAACTGCTACCCTTACTCTTTGTCTCTTTGTCTATCTTTGTCTATTCAAATGTATAACTTGCTTTTGATATGTTTTCCTTACTCAAGACCCCCCCCCACCTCCCACTCCCTCATTCACACTCTCACGCTCACACTCACTCACACACTCACTCTTTCACACTCTCAAACTCTCCCCACCCACTTTATAAATTATTTATCAGCTCCAGCTCATTACTAAACTTGCACTTCATATAAGTGCATGAGCTTTGCCTCATTTAGCACCCTTTTCTTGGGCCCACATTCTGATACAGAACTTGGTGGCCCAGCCGAATACTTGGTTGCACCTAGTTGTGTTCTGATTTAATTTCACCTTAGACAGGACTCATTAAAAAAACTCTAACCAATTTAAGGTGTGGATTCAAGGTGTGGTTACAGTTGACACCTTTGAGACACTGAAGCTCATTCTTTGAATTTTTGAAATGCTGCCCTTAGACCTATGGACCTCCAATAGACCAGCCAGAACATTGATTCAAATGTGAATGCTCTCCCTGTTTTTCAGTTCACCTTGATCAGGCATTTTGGTGTTTCTTTTGAAAAATTATGAGTAATTAACTTTCATATATGATTGATTATTAATTACTTAAATATGCTAAAAGTACAATAGCAGGTACTGTCTTTAGTGAGGATAATAATGGTCACTGATGTGTCTCCCCAGGTCTCTGGACTTGACTGGCCCCCTGTTGCTGGGGGGAGTCCCTAAACTCCCAGAGGACTTTCCTGTGCAGACACGTCAGTTTGTGGGCTGCATGAAGAACCTGCGGATTGACAACCGTCACATAGACATGGCCAGCCACATCGCCAATAACGGCACAGTGCCAGGTATCGCATTCCAGTTAGACTTTACCTGCCACACCTAAAAAAATAACAAGATGGTGCCAGGTGCCGTATTCTACATGTACTTGACCAGTCAAATCTCCAACAATGGTTTAGTGCAAGATAGTGCATTCCGCATAGACAGCCACATCTCCAACAATGGGATTGTGCCAGGTACTGTATGCCACATCGCCAATGGCGCATTACCAGGTGCCGTATTCTTCTGAGACATGCGTGGTGCCATCACCAATGACGGAATGATGGCAGTTGCCATATTCAACATACATATAGCCAGTTATGTTTCCAAAAACATGATGTTGCCCAGTACTGTAAGTCATTCCCTTAAAGGAGCACACACACCTTGAAATTTTACAATAATGTGGAAAATGTTTAAAGCAGAATAACAATGGAAAGAATGACCATGCAGCACTTTTTTGTTACCGATTATGGTTATGGTTATGCTGTGAGGGTAATGTTATATCCTTGGTCTGGTCTTTGTTTGATTCTGCTCATCACCAAATCTGAGACTTGGAAACTCGTCATACCAGTAGATTTAGGACTGAGTAGAGATCAAAGGGTGTTCCATATGATCTTGGTGTTTGTCATTCGTCTTTATGTGAGAAGAATTTCTAAATTGTTTGCCGTACTTCAGTAAATATACTCTTCCAAAAAAGAAACTATACATTGTTTTTAGCATCAATTTATTATACATGAAATGCTTTGACAAATGTGGAAAACATATTGAAATACACTCTTCCAAAAAAGAAACTATACAAATATTGAATTGAAGCACTGATTACTAAAACCCCACATGTCAAGTCAAGTCAAGTGTGACTTATGGGGTTTTAGTAATAGGTGCTTCAATTATTGATTACACTTTCTTTTCAACATGTTTTCCACATTTGTCAAAACATTTCATGTATAATAAATTGATGCTAAAAACAATGTATAGTTTCTTTTTTGGAAGAGTATATATTCATGTGTAACACAATGGGGAAGACAATGGCATGCTTAGGGCTTCAAAAAATGTTTAAATGTGAATGCTTCCATGTTAACATTTGATCATATCATGAAACACATTCCAAAAATATTTGGCAGATTTTCAGGGAGTGCGAACTCAATAAGATTATTAATACCATAATGAGAATACATTTCATTTTGTCTCCACACCATACTATTTCTATGCCATTTTTTTCTTCATTTTTGAACTTTCATTTTACCAGATAAATTTAAACATTTTTCTCTCTTTTTCTAGAACATCCTCAAGGACTTTGGTAGAGCAGTTACAAATACGAAAGTGTAGAGAGAAACGGGAGTAAAGCCTTGGAGTAATTTTGGGCTTAAGGGCCTTGCTCAAGGGCCCAATGACAGAGTTGTCTTCTTCTCCTTGATCATGTCCGAATCCCAGGCCCGATCGGGGGCTTTAAACACAAACTTATTAGTTGCCGGTCAAGCAACTACAGTCTACCCTGCCCCCCCCACCCCCCCCCCCCCCATTTGGGGAAGAGGGACTCAAACAATCATATTACTAAGACACAAAATGAAATCAGACAACAGTGAAATTTGCAATTGATTTTTGGCCCAGATTTTCAATTCAATTTTTTTCAATTCAATTTATTTTGTATAGCGCTTTTCACAGAGACTGTCACAAAGACGCTTTACAGTGAGAGTTTAAAGAAATAATAAGGCAGTGCCCAGCCTATTCCCCACTACAGCAAATGAGGCAAAAAACTTTCAGTAGGGAGAAAAATCCTCCAACAGAGGTGAGAAAAAACTCCCCAGTGGGAAGAAATCTCTGGAGGAACCCGGCCATAGTGGGGGAGCCCATCCTCCGCGGGCTAGCTAATTAAGATCAAAAAAGTATTTAAGATTTAAAGGATTGCATATGATGGTGGTCTTGGACTACAGCCAATCTCTCGTGCTATCTTTGCTACCAGGGTGCCCTTCGAAAAGGAACTTCTGCAGTGTCAACCCATGTATGAATGGTGGGACCTGTGTGAACCGTTGGGGCTCCTTCAGCTGTGACTGCCCTCTAGGGTTTGGAGGCCGGAACTGCGAGAAGGGTGAGTGTGGAGAAGTGGGTCAGAATTAGAAATGGATGGAGGGGTAAAATTAAAGGAGAATTTCGGTGTGAAATTGACTTGGGGTGTATTGAAACAAGATAACGAGTACTAACTTTTGTCGAATACCCCACCTCCGTACGCACGCAACATTTCGAAATACATGGCTTTTTAGCCAAAATGGTAGTAAATTGGGCATAGCGTTGACATGCAAAGAAATTGCTATTTTTTCATCATTAACAAGGCTCAAAGTAGCTCCACAGTTCATTGGTAGAATTCCGAGGGCCCTGACATTTAAAAAGAGGCACTGAGAACTTTGAAAATGCACAAGTAGTTTATTAAAAAAGTGCGTTTATGCAAACAGACCCTTCAGGTAGTTTCCGGTCGCCTCCATCTTGAAAGTCACGATAAATCGATTGATGAGCACGAACAAATAGGAAGGATTTGATAGAACAGATTACAATCTATTCATTCGTGCTTATCAATCGACTTATCATATGACAGCCAGGAAGTCCTGCTGATTGTTTTTCAGATTCACCTAGGAGCAAGGTTTTTATTCCTCTTTTTAGGAGAACTGGAGTCTGAATCTGATAACAAACTAACTTTTTAAGGTTTGACTTAATTAAGGAACACCTTGAAAATATTTTTCCATTCTAATCATGGTATTGTTATTAAAAACAATTCTTTGAGTGTCAGTATTTGTTGATCTCTTCATGCAGTCATTTTCTGCCCCTTTGGATTACCTCCCTAGTTGGATAAATTGAATTTTCTCGTCAGAATGGCACATTAAAAATCTGAGTCCTGATATTTAATATGAATTTCAACTGCTGGTGTGCACTCTCTTGTTTGTTTCGTGGAAGCACATGAGTATGGCTTTGTGTTTGTACACATGGGTGTTTGTCTGTGCTTTTGCAAACTTGCATAAATGTGAACATCTTTGCATGTTGCTCAGGTGGCTGTGCCACCTGCAGCTGTGAGGCCTGATGATGTTTCTAATCCGGACTGACTCAAGGGGTGGGGATAAGGGGGGGCTGGGGGTGGGGGTGGGGGGGTCTTCTCATCAAAGCTTCAGCAGGTTTAAGCATGCCTGGCTAATGTAGCATGACAAATTTGTGTTTACCAAAACTCCTATGATTCCTTAGAGAATGGCATCTGTCCGACTGATATGTAAACACTGGAAATGATGCTAATGTCAGCATGAGAATAGAACACCAGTGTGGAAAAACAGCGTTTTTTTTTGCTGCTGTGATGGGCTGAGCCCGTTTGAGAGAAGAGGACTGAGGAGGGGTAAGATGAAAGGATGGGAGGGTGGAGGGGGAGAGGTTTAGAAGACCCTCCGCCCCTCGTTACCTGTGATGGAAGGCCGCTAAGCAGACTTGACTGAAGAGGAGCAAGCGAGGCTCTTCATCCGTTGAGTCAGCCGGCTAATGTGGTCTCCTGGGCTCTGGGAGCTTGTTCCTTAGCTGGAGCAGGAGGGGGGAGGGGGGAGGGGGGGGGGGGTGCTCTGCCACAACAAAAATAATTGGTGTTTCCTGCCCGCTTTCATCTTTTATCCGCCGCCTCAGCCCAACGCTGCAAAGTTTCCCTGCCCTCGCTTAAAACGCTCTTTAGAATATCAGTAAAACAAGCTTTGTGCTTCCTCTTCAGACAGAGTATTTGTGTTTTTATCCGAAGACAAAGCTGTTTTACTCTCCTGCTGCTCTATCCTGTGTAGGAGCAACTGCGGGGCGGCTGCCCAATCACAGCGCTCCCTGGGGGTTCTCTCTTTCCATCCAATCCCGCGGCTTATGGTTGACCTACCACTTTTTATTATTTATCATTACAGTCTCTGGGGGATGTGGGGAGGAGGGAGTGGTGGGTAGCGTTGTTGTGGAAGGGTAGGGAGGGACAAAATGAAGTCTGTTCAACAAGAAAACGCATTTGCGTTGCTTAGTGAGGTTTTGACGGGAAGGATAAATGACCCTAGTGCCAGTCGGGGCCTGCGTCGTGTGTGTATGTGTCAGTGTGTGTGTGTACGGACTGAGAGAGAGCAGTCAGAGGAGACCTGTGTTAGTCATGAGTTAAGACTGCTCTCCACACTGACAATTTCCTCTACAAGTGTCTTCATACCTGTATTTCTGTGTTTTTTATTCCAAAAAAGACATTATTTCTCTTTATTATGTGAAACTGTAATTTAATTTTATTAAATATATTACTTGATTGTACAAGGTCAGTGCTCATTAATGAAAATTTCCGTAAATGTGTCTGAAGTGAGTAATGGTATCTTACAGGGTGGTAATTTAGTAGACCTTGGGTTACTTGTCATTAGGTGTGGGATGACAGGAGTACCATGAAAAATTACGCATAATTATGGGGTGAAAATGCAAACGTTAAGAAGGGGGCATCCAGCCCTGGACTTGAACTGAAGATCTTAATTTTGGGAGACAGCAGACCTGACCTCTCAGTGCACCACAGTAACTCCCTTTAAATTACTGCCATGGGCTCACTTGTGGCTAAACGCTCATTCCTTGGGTTTTGTCCCTGGTGTTACAGCGATGTCCAGTCCTCAACGTTTCCAGGGCAACAGCCTGGTACTGTGGAACAACCCGTCAGCAGTTGTCACGATACCCTGGCACGTGGAGATGATGTTCCGCACGAGGCAGCCCAGCTCTCTGCTGCTCAGAGTTACTGCTGGACAGCAGCACGTCATTACACTGCAGGTAAACCACAGCGCAGGTACTCACTGTCTCTTCACAACAGCACAGGTACTCACGGTCTCTACAATACAGCCCAGGTACTCACTGTCTCTCCACCACAGCGCAGGTACTCACGGTCTCTACAATACAGCCCAGGTACTCACTGTCTCTCCACCACAGCGCAGGTACTCACGGTCTCTACAATACAGCTCAGGTACTCGCTGTCTCTCCACCACAGCGCAGGTACTCACGGTCTCTACAATACAGCCCAGATACTAACAGTCTCTCCACCACAGCGCAGGTACTCACGGTCTCTACAATACAGCCCAGGTACTCGCTGTCTCTCCACCACAGCGCAGGTACTCACGGTCTCTACAATACAGCCCAGGTACTCGCTGTCTCTCCACCACAGAGCAGGTACTCATGGTCTCTACAATACAGCCCAGGTACTCGCTGTCTCTCCATAACAGCACAGGTACTCACTGTCTCTAAACCACAGCACAGGTACTCACTGTCTCCACAATACAGCCCAGGTACTCACTGTCTCTCCATAACAGCCCAGGTACTCACTGTCTCTAAACCACAGCACAAGTACTCACGGTCTCCACTATACAGCACAGGTACTCACTATCTCCACTATACAACACAGGTACTCACTGTCTCTCCATAACAGCACAGGTACTCACTGTCTCTCAACCACAGCACAGGTACTCACTGTCTCTCAACCACAGCACAGGTACTCACGGTCTCCACTATACAGCACAGGTACTCACGGTCTCCACTATACAGCACAGGTACTCACTATCTCCACTATACAACACAGGTACTCACTGTCTCTAAAATACAGCCCAGGTACTCACTGCCTCTCCACCACAGCACAGGTACGCACTGTCTCTTAACCACAGCACAGGTACTCACTGTCTCTAAACCACAGCAGAGGTACTCATTGTCTATACAATACAGCACAGGTACTCACTGTCTCTACAATACAGCACAGGTACTCACTGTCTCTAAACCACAGCACAGGTACTCATGGTCTCTAAACCACAGCATAGGTACTTACTGTCTATACACTACAGCACAGTTACTCACCGTCTTAAAACCACAGCCCAGGAACACACTGTCTTTAAACCACAGCGCAGGTACTCACTGTCTCTACAATCCAGCACATGTGCTCACTGTCTCTAAACCACAGCACAGGTGCCCACTGGCTTGAAACCACAGCACAGGTACTCAATGTATTTAAACCACAGCACTGGTACTCACTGTCTTTAAAACATAACAGTGGTACACAAAAAAATTAGTCCATACGAGTCGTTTGTGCTTCACTTTGACGAAGGTCATTTGACCAAAAGCTTGGTGTTTTATCGTTGCCTTTTTTCACCTAATAAAGCTGGCTGCATTATCCTGGGAGTGCCCTTAGTATATTTTTGCAACACAAAATAATAGAAAAATATTTCATTTGTTGAGCAGACTCAGTAAGTGCGGTCATTACACCTGTTGCACTTTACTGTTGTTGTCTAATGTGATTTGCTCACTTTGAACACCACTCATTTTAGACGTCCTATTCTTGGGAGATATCATATCTAAATGTTCCCAAACGGATGATGTCCTCCTTTTTGTTGGCTCCATTATCTCCAGTGTTCTGTATGTACCTCACCAGATAACGCAGAACACATCTTGAATTTCTCGCGGCTTTTTCAGTGAATCGAATCACGCAAGGAGGCAATCACGTGATTTCAGAGAACCGGGGCCTTATTTGTCTTTGGTCATGTGATATTCTGAAAAACAATACAGGCCTCGAAACAGGCTTCATTTGGACACGCCCCCTTTGATCAATACAGACCTCAGGGCTTCAGTGTCAGACGCAACATCACTACCCGATGCTATATCTAATTTATAAATTATGTGTATAATTCTTTTTTTACCAGCTAAGTATTGAGGCTAATGGAGTCCATCTCCATCATGTCCATTTTGGATTGCAATGCAGTAGACAAAACCTCAGACACTTAATCCTGAAATTGCTCCTTAGACTTGCCTTTCTTGATGCTTTGTGAACTGGCTTCCTTTCTAGTGTAAGAGCTCCACCTGTTGGTTTTCTTTATAATTTCAGTCTAATATGTCGGCTTTTGTTTGTGACATGAGTTGTTTGTAAGAGAACGGAGAAGGCTCTCTCAGCCTTGTGGAGCAACAGCTGCGGTTCCAAAACTAGGCCCTGGGGACCCACTGTGTTCGCAAGTCATTATTATAACCTCAGTTAGAATCCTGGAATTAACAAAGTTCTCAATTTCTTAATTAGTTGCGTGTTAGGCTAGTGAGTCATTTCACCTTCTAAAACCGCTTTGACAGCAATAGTTATGTATCCATGACTTTTAAAAGCCCTATGTTCATACTCTATTTCTTTCTTGATATTCCCAGTAAGCCAGTCAAGTCATGGGTGGCAGTATATGTTCACTGATCAAATTCAGGACTATGGTGAATCAGTCAGCAGCGAATGGAGGTGTTTTAAGTTCTTTCCAAACGTTTTTTCCTAAAACTAAACTCAAAAATAATACGAAATGGGTTTGACTCATAATTATTTTTTGACTTTGATTTCTAAATTATCTAATTAATGGTTAGTTTTAGCATTGTGTCGACACATTCAACAATTAGTAGCCAATTGATTCTTCAGTTTTTAAGCAATTAAAAGTCATTAGCGATATCGTAGGCTACAGTATGAACAGCCTATAGAGCTTCTCAGGGCATGTATGGTTGTAATATAGCTTCACTGGGTAATCTCGATAATCATGCGTAGTGCTATAAAATAAAATGAGGTGCTCATTAATATTCTGAGATTCCGATTGTGTTTGGAACAAAAACCAGCATGTGCAGGAGGAGTGTAAGATCCAGGATCTGAAAGTGAAAGTCCTCGACAGCAGTTTGTTTCAACCCTCAGGTTTAACATTTGGCACAATTGCGTGGCCAGTAGGAAGATATACTTGGTAAATTCAGCTGGCTGAGTTCGTGGAGGGAAAAAAAACATGATCGAAGTTTAACTTTCTGACTACTGGGCTTTATGCCACTGGCATTAGGTATTGTTACTAACCTGACCACTTAACCCTTAGAGTGCCAAATTCAAATAGTGTTGCTCAATGATGTAAGATATGAAATTCAAAGCTGTTGAAAACCTATCTTGTGGCAACTTGCTTTATAGAGCTCTTTTAAACAAGTTTCCACATGAAAGGTTTCAACAGCACAAGATAATTCAATTCATATTTTTTGAAAGTATATTTCAGCATTCGAAGGGTTAAATCAGCGAGAATGGCTCTGCCCGATGAGCCTTCCTCTGCAGAGCTGAGAGTGTTTAGCATCTGACGCCATCGCGGGCGGGTTTGGCGAATCGGGATGTTGTAACGGGGTAACTTTCGCTTCGCGCAGCTTCGGAACGGCAGTGTGCTGATGTCGCTGCAGCGGGGGGAGGACTCCATCGTCTCGCGGCTGGAGGCAGTGAGGGCCGACGATGGCGACTGGCATCATCTGCAGCTGGAGCTGCGCAGCGGGTGGGCCGGTGTGACGACCCGGCACCAAGCCATCCTCTCCATGGACTACGGGCTGCATATGGTGAGCTGGGGTCCGCAGGAGGACTGATGATTATCCTCAGTGCTGTTCATATTCAGCCCATGCAAAAACTCTAAAGCCTTCTTTTGGGTTTAGCATGATTGTTCAACATGGCATTTATGAGGCTGTTGCTTCTGAGCTTATTTTCAATCAAATTTTTTGAATGAATTTAAAATTTTCTTTTGAACTTTATTAAGTCTCTAGAAGATTTTTTGCCCAATTTATGTTCGCAGTAAGACATTTAAAATAATGTTCATGCTTGTAGTTGTATTTTTCCTTCAAAGCCGTTCGCTGGGGCTGTTTGTTCTGTTTGGTGTTTTAGGTATTTGTGCTCTAAGTTACGATCACAAAGCTCGAGGGAATCTGGTTCAGCGTTGGTGGTGTTTGTGATTGGAGTCTCATGCATTTTCAGCAATTGACTTACAGATTTGAAGGTGCTGCTGTGCTCCTGGATGCAAAAAAAGAAAAGAAAAAAGTTGAACATTTTGGGCAAATGACGTCTCAATCTGGGCAGACTTGTAACGTTATAGTGCTATGGCACCTTGCCTCAGATGTTGATGGGTATGAAAAGTTCTGGCATCTGGTGTGTCATCAAACTCTGTTCATAAATATCCACAAATATGGTGAAGGAAAACTTCACATTTTTATATTGAAATAACCATCTATAAAAATGACACATTCTGAAAAAAAATGGAATAGATTATATACTCAGCAACAAAAGTTTCTGTGACACCAATATTGTTAATTATTTTTCATAACGCAATTATGAAATTGTCATACATGGTGATATCAGACTGAAACAGTACACGTAAACACAACATTGAAATGGAAATCATGAAAATGCGAGAAAATGACTTTGCACGTGAAAATGTGCGTAAATCATGCTTGTGGATGGCAATAAAAGAGGAGAATTTTTGGAATGTTCACATTGTGCCTGATGAACGACGGAAGCATCACTTATCGAAAACACAGCCATTTCGGATCAGGAACTCTACCCTCTAAATGCCAAGACTGTCTGAAAATGATCGGTGGAGGGCCATTGGGATGATTGAATCCGGAACCTCGCAGAGGGAAGTTGCTCATCGCCTAAATGTCCACTGAAACACCATTTGGAACTTATGGCAGCGTCATCAGCAGACAAGACATGTCAGAGACCATCCTCGCAGCGGCCGTCCATGAGTAACCACTCCCAGACAGGACAACTGGATTCGAACAACCCATCTCCGAAATCGATTCCAACCTGCGACCATAACTGCAAGAACGATACCTGGTTTGAGGCGACTGTCTGCACAGACAATCCGTCGCCGTCTCCGTCATTTTGGCATTGTCCCACGTCGGCCAGCAAGACGTCCAATACTCACAGTACAACACCGACGACTGCGTCTACAGTGGGCACAACAACATCAACGGTGGATCCAACGTCAGTGGGATCTTGTACTCTTCACTGATGAATCAAGATTCATGCTTAACCGATGTGATGGTCGTTTACGTGTATACCGTCGACGTGGAGAACGTTATGCCAACAACTGTGTTCAGGAATTTGATCGTTTTGGAGGTGGTAGTGTCATGATTTGGGGAGGGATCACGGCTAGAAACAGAACAGATTTGCTTGTTATTGATGGAAATCTGACAGGTCAAAGATATTGCGATGAAGTGCTACGGCCATTGGTGGTACCGTTTTTGATGCAACATGGTCCCGGAATAACGCTGCAACATGATAATGCCAGACCACACGTTGCAAGGATTGTACAGCAGTATCTGATGCAACAACATGTCAATGTCCTGCCATGGCCAGCCAGATCCCCAGACATGTCCCCAATCGAGCATCTTTGGGACGAGATGGATCGACGTTTGCGGCGGTTGGATAACCCGCCAGCTACACTCCAGGAATTGCGAAAACGTCTACGTCAGATTTGGAATGACATCCCACAGCAATTTCTGGCACATCTGATTCGGTCCATGCGCCGGAGATGCGTTGCTTGCATCATGGCACGAGGAAGTCACACCCGGTATTGAAGTGTGAAGGTCACAATTGGTTAGACGTCAGACAAGTGCTTCATGACGCATGAAAATGACATTTTTCGTTTTGAGTGACGTTGGCACTGAAAAGTCAGTGTTTCTCCTGTTAAATAAACATATTGATTGCATTGAGATCTTTGCATGTCATTTATAACATACACATAAATGGTGTCACAGAAACTTTTGTTGCTGAGTATAGTATTCTTAACTGTGCAATAGAATTTTCCAAATGAAATAAGAAGGTGCACGATGAGGTCTGTTTTTATGGAAAAAGGAAATAGTATTTTTGACAAAAATCCAACTTCATAACAAGTGAGCAGCCATAGCAAGGCTCTGTGAGATGTGGTAAGACCTACATACTGTTCAGCAGTTTTAACAAAGTATGTGGAGCCTTTCTTGGCCTTTTTTTCTTTTTTTTTTTCTTTTATAAAATATGCACTTCATGGCAACTTCTTCTTTTCAGCATTCTATATTGTTCATTTAGCAACGTAATTTACTGAGACTGTCCCGCATGAGATTCTGATGTTATTTTCCTGAAAGGTTCACAAAGAAATACTGCCTCTCTGACAAACCAGTGTGGAGGGTTTGGGTAATTGTGGGTAATGTAGTAACTGTGGGATGGTGTGGCTGTGCTCCTGGACAGGCCAGTGTGGAGGGTTTGGGTAATTGTGGGTAATGTAGTAACTGTGGGATGGTGTGGCTGTGCTCCTGGACAGGCCAGTGTGAAGGGTTTGAGTAATTGTGGGTAATGTAGTAACTGTGGGATGGTGTGGCTGTGCTCCTGGACAGGCCAGTGTGAAGGGTTTGGGTAATTGTGGGTAATGTAGTAACTGTGGGATGGTGTGGCTGTGCTCCTGGACAGGCCAGTGTGGAGGGTTTGGGTAATTGTGGGTAATGCAGTAACTGTGGGATGGTGTGGCTGTGCTCCTGGACAGGCCAGTGTGGAGGGTTTGGGTAATTGTGGGTAATGTAGTAACTGTGGAATTGTGTGGCTGTGCTCCTGGACAGGCCAGTGTGGAGGTGGACAGTAAACTGAAGGGACTGAAGCTGAGGACTGTGAGTGTCGGGGGGGTTTCCGGACGAGACGGAAAAGTGCTGCACGGATTCCGTGGTTGCGTTCAGGTCAGTGATGTCATGCGCACATTGCACTTAGAAATGCATACACATACACGCGCACACTCACAAACACCCTTGTTCACACTCTCATACACAGACTCTCTCTCTCTCTCACTGTGTGTTGGCCCTGCAGGGTGTCCATTTGGGGGAGACAGAGTCCAGTGCGGTTGCCCTCAGTCTGACTCAGGCCAAGAAGCAGAACGTGGAGAGAGGCTGCAGCCTGCCTGACCCCTGTGACTACAGCCCCTGCCCTGCTAACAGCTACTGCAGCAATGACTGGGACAGCCACTCCTGCACCTGCCACCCAGGTAAGACAGGAACACCGCCATCGTCATTACCAGTGCCACCGTCATTATCAGTGCCATCGTCATCACCAGTACCATCGACATTATCATTGCCATCGTCATTACCAGTGCCGCTGTCATCATCATCCTCATCAACCATGTCATTGTTATGTCAGTATAATTATTACCAGCAGAGGAATAGTAATCATAATTATCATTATGATATCAATTATCATCTTCATCATCATTTTAATCACTTTTATGATAATAATAAGACAATGATGATCATGAATAATAGGATGCATCAGAATAACCAGGATTTTGTATGGCCAAGCATATAAACTGTTAAGGTACCTTAAAGGATTACCATTAAAGGTTTCAAAATATAGAATGGTGAATAATGAACACGGTGATTTACTTATGACTAACAGTGTTTGAATTAGCATTTGAACATAGCAGCCTCAAAGTGGAAGCTACATAGGATTCTAGTATTTAGTGTTGAATTTTGAGCACAATCAGGCAAAAGTAAAACAAACTAATTTGCTGTCTAATCGACCCTGTTGGTTGTATCGGATTTCTAAACTTGTCCAACTCTGCAGACAAATTAATAACAAAAAACATAGCAATTAATGCACAGCTGTCAGAATTAATGGACAATAGTGCTGCAGTTCTTTGATCAGTACAGATTTGAGGAAGGCCTTCTAGACTTTTTATACAGTGGGACTCCCTCACTTCTAAGGGTAGACCTATCCGCAGGCTCAGGCAGAGAATGTGTTCACACTAAAGAGCAAAACAGTGATATTATCAGTAGGGGGCGCTGCAGGGCATAACACCCCTCCTGAAAATATTTCAGCAGGGTCCAGCACTTCAATTCAACAATTTACATTCATGATTAAATAGTGATGTAAACGGGGTTAATCATTTGCTGTAATGCCTGCTTTGATCGGTGATTGCAATTTTGATCTCTCCGCCAGGTTACTATGGTGATAGTTGTGCGGACGTGTGCTCACTGAACCCTTGCGAGCACCAGTCGGTTTGCACGAGGGCATCAAGCTCCTCACTCGGCTACACCTGCGACTGTCCCAGTAACTACTTCGGCCGGTACTGTGAAAAGAGGTGAGGTCAACTTCATCCAATCAGAGCTCAGATCAGTCTGACAGACCCTCCTTACAGTCAGTGTACTCACTGCTTAAACTTTCATCCAGTGTTTCATTAATTTGGAGCATCACTACGGAGGTGAATTGCTGCTTTCATGTGCTGTCGGGAATGTTTCATTTGGGAGTTTTGTGTGCATGAGGGGCCCGACTAAGTCATAATCACCTGTGAGAAACAAACATTTTTCTATGTCACCCAAGTTACAGTGTGATGTTGGAAACACTTTACTTGGATATTCAGTGACAGCTTTTTCATAGTGCATTTGTAGCAGTTCGAAGTTAAACCGAATTTAAATGGTAGTTGAACATACAGATGTTCAACACATATTAACACAATTTTTTCCTAAGTGTTTGTTGAATATTTGTATATATGTTGTTGAATATTTGTGTAGCGTAGGTTTGCCTGAGTAGTTAAACTACATTTTTTTGAGAATATGTTGGTATACTGATAAATTGTCACATATACTCTGTTGATCATTTGTTGAACATCTCCAGACCAAGTGAAACCAAGCTAATAGGCTGTAGAAATGTTACAAATACTCTGTAGGTCTGCTGATGAATCGTCAAACATACTCTGCTAATAATCTGCTGAACATCTACCGATAAAGCAAAATAGTTTGAATTGTTGAATATCAACTAATAAGCTGTTAAAATGCGGCAAATAGTTTATGAACTATCTTTAGCTGAATATCCAAGTGAAGTGCTACCATCCAGAGCAACTAGCACAACATTACAGGTATTCTTCGGCATAAGATCTAGTTGTGTTGTTTATAATATGCAGAAGAAATTTTAGTGAAGTTGGTGGTTCAGGGGTGCAATGCATTGTCCTGTTGTAAAATTCGCAAGTTTTTATTGTACCTGGGAATTGTGCTGTTTTGTTTATTGGTATATTTAACAGGGATGGTGCACATTAATAAACGTGTGAATACACCAGAGTTAGCCAAACAAAGGCTATTTTTCATTTTTTGTCCCTGGACAGATGTTACAAAGTCACCCTAAAACAGAACATTAGATGGAAATTACAAAATTACGAAGATCACTTACTAGCTTGTGTAACAATAAAAAAGATAAAATATTAATGTCAATTAAAAACTGGTTTAGAACGCCCTCATGCTACATTGTCCGGTATTACAACGTTGTGTTTACAACATGGTAGGCATGGACTCAATACAAGACATATAACACATTAAAATGAGGGATATTAATGTGAATAGAAATATGGACTAAAGACTATATCGTGTTGCATTTTTGCACTCTCACTGAAACATGCAGAGCAGAAGCACAAACATAAAAAGCAGCCTTTAGGGCACAGACTGCATTTCTCTGTAAACAGCCCCTAATTCACACGTGCCCTCATATGAGTGAGCGAGGAGTTTGTTTTCAAAGAGTGGATGGCTTGTTTAATCCAGGAGTGACCAGCCGTGCCCCCGGGGATGGTGGGGTCACAAGACGTGCGGTCCATGCTCCTGCCAGACGGACATGGGCTTCGACGCGGACTGTAACAAGACCACCGGGGAATGTCGATGCAAGGCAAGTCCACTCAGCTCCACTCAGCCCCCAACTGTCACTCAGCAAGTGCGATGGGTGTTTGTTGCTATGCGGAGGACTCCTCTAATACTGCTGATATATTTCAAGAAGGCAGGGTGATATGCTTGGATATGTTGATATGTTGGAGATCTGTGGTTTAGTTGCGCATGACATTGGGACATTCCCAGTCTTGCGCTCTTACATTCTCTTAGGCGGCACTACCATGAGAATCGGACTGGCTTTACCAGTTTGCTCTATGGTCAGTGCTAATTAAAGCATTGGGCCAATTAAAATTTCTGTTATGTGAATATTTGATCTCGGATCAGCTGTTAATATACTGATAAAACACACTGAGACCAGGTGTAATGATGCAAAACATGAAGGAAATATTGTGGGCCACTTATAAACTACCTTTGAGATGTTGCGATGGTTTAATCCTGGGTTGACTTTCTCAGTTAAGATGCCAATTGCAGTGCAAGGGGTTTTCCATGGTCTCGGATTGAACCTAGTTGTGGCAGCACTGATTGAGGCCTGCAATCTCACTGGAGCAGCAGACAATTGGCCTCGTGCTGCTCAGGAACATGGGAGGTATTCAGTCAGTTTAGGTTAGCATAGTTTGTTTTTTAAGCGTTCATACAGGCCATCTGGAGGCTCATTGGAGGCTGTCTGAGTCAGCGTATGTTCTGGGTTCCTCCGCCCTCGTCCCGCCTCTGATTGCGAAAAGAAGCACTGGCTGTGAGGAAAATCACAAATCGTCTGCACTCCCTCGAGCTGGCCGAATGTGTCATTTGCGTACACGCTTATACATATGCTGCTGATTGGACATTCCAGGGATTGGAGATCTCATTGATTACTGCCTCTCTAATGTAATTTAAATTACTTAAATAGCTGTAGCAGACCAAATGATATAACACTATTTTTCTTTAATAATATCTCTCTCCCTTACCTCATTGATTTCTCTGGCTGAGTTTTCTGCCTCATTTATTTTTCTCTCTCAATCCCTTTTCCTTCTCCCTCCAGTTTTCTATCTCTGATGTTGTTCTTCTCTTCCGTACCCCAGGAAAATCATTACCGGCCCCCTGACAGTCCCTCCTGCCTGTTGTGTGATTGTTACCCCGTGGGCGCCTTCTCCCGCACCTGCGAGCTGGAGTCAGGCCAGTGTCAGTGCAAGCCAGGGGTCATCGGCCGCCAGTGCGACCGCTGCGATAACCCCTTTGCCGAAGTCACGCCCAGCGGCTGCGAAGGTGCGTTCCCTTTCAATCATCTGATTTTTTTCTATACCTGTGTTTATTGTGAACGCTGCAGCTGTGTTGTGATTTGGCGCTTATCATCGCTGTCGAAAAAAAACCTCGTATCGGCAAAACAGTAGCTTTCCCGGACAAGCTTGATGGACAGGTTTCTTGGCCAATGGAGTCAGGAGATTTTATTACCATTCATCTCCATTGGGCCGTTTTTGTTGGTACATGCATCATGAAAACATTAAGCTGCCATTTTAGAAATGTGTTACTGTGACTGCTATGTAGACTTTCCAAAAACTGTTAAAAAATGTCACTTGCTAAGTTGTGTATATTCTTCCTGAGCATGTTCATTACCATAAGACCTGTATAAGGACATGTATCCTCACCTGATAGTTATTTTTAATGGGAGATGAGCTCCTAACTGATCTTGCTCTTTACCCACAGTGATCTATGACAGCTGCCCCCAGGCTAAAGAGGCTGGCATCTGGTGGCCCAGGACTAAATTCGGTCTCCCAGCTGCAGTGCCCTGCCCCAAGGGCTCCATCGGTACAAGTGTCTAATGCTCTGTCTTGTTTATGTGAATTCAGCAATAATAAAGGAAGGTCATAGGGTTCATCTGGCAACTGTGGGATCATGGGGTTTATACCTAAATACAACATACCTGTTGCAGCTAAGTTCCTTTTTTTTCCGATTGCTTCTACAGTTGTATAAAAAGGATACTGGATGCCAACAAGGCAATAAGAAAAGTATTAAATGTACGCTCGGTACAACTCTGATTATGAAGTGTGTGCCTAGCGGGGAAATGGTGTGTGCTGCATTTATAATGTATACTGGCAGTCAGAATCAGAACAGCGTAGCATTACACTCATAGCATTAGCGGTTGACAATGAAACCTGCCGTCTGACGTATGTCACCATAATGGCATCTTCAGCAGCAGTCAGCAGTATGAGGGTTGAGCCACGCCGAGATTCTCACGGGCCCCGTTTGGGCTTTTTGCACCAAGAGAGATGTAATTGAGTGGTATCCTGTTTGCATGGTTTTTATGGTTTTGTGTAAGGACATCCTCCAAGGATTATTTTTGGATAATGAAACAATGGGCAGTACATGACTGGTTGCACCCCTGCGCTGGATTGGTGAACTGTCCCAGATGTGCACCAGCCTCTTGCCCATTGCATGCTGGGATAGGCGCCAGCCTCCCCTTGAGCCTGACCGCGTATAAGCGGCTTAGATAATGGATGGACGGCTGGATAATTGGCTGCCTGAGTGCTACAGGCTTTCATGTTCTCTGCTGCGTGCTGGTCTGTGACGTGTGAAGACTGTAACTGTGTGGGTCTGTTGGTGTTCACTGGTCTATTAGGGTATCTCTCTTCATCTCTCTCTCTCTCTCTCTCTCTCTCTCTCTGTCTTGCATCTTCACATATTTTGTATTGAGTTTTCACTCTTTTTTTTGTCTTTTAGCTTGTTTTGAGAACATTCTTTTGAGTATTCTGTTTTAATTGTGATGCGCTCTGTAAACCCTGTTGATGTAATGGTTCAATAAATGAGACCTTGTAAATCAAATCTCTCTCTCTCTCTCTCTCTCTCTCTCTCTCTCTCTCTCTCTCTCTCAGGCACTGCCATCCGCCACTGTGACGAACACAAGGGCTGGCTGCCTCCCAACCTCTTCAACTGCACTTCTGTCACCTTTGTTAAGCTCAAGAACATAGTATGTGCTCAGATTATAAAGAAACAATGTCCTCTCTTTTGCAAAGATTGAATCAGATTAGGCAAAATGTTGCATGTGTGGAGTTGTTTGTTTGTGTGCTTATGTGTGTCGAAAGGTGGTTTGTATACTTCTGTTTGTGCGTGCATGCTTGTGTGTGTGTGTGTGTGTGTGTGTGTGTGTGTGTATGCGCTCTGTATAGGTGCTATGCCCAATTAATATACCGCTTCCAATAGGGAACATCCGATATTTACTTCGGCGAGATAATGTTATCGTTATTGCCAGTTAGTAGTACAATAAATATTGTAGTTATATATACACATATATGGATATCTTGATCGGAAGCAGCTCTGTGCACATGGTCACGTTATTCCTCGTCCTCTCTGATGCAGGCTGAGGAACTGGCCCGTAACGTTTCCCGCCTCGACTCAGTGCGAGTGCGGCAGATGGCGGCCATGTTGTCCAATGCGACCCAGCATACAGCGTCCCTGTACGGCAGCGATGTGAAGGTGGCGTACCGGCTGACCCAGGGACTGCTGCAGCACGAGGGCAGTCAGCAGGGCTTCGGCCTGGCTGCCACGCAGGACGTCCACTTCACCGAGGTCAGGAGGCCTACCGACGCCCGGTAGCGACTAAAAACTCTTCCAGTGATGTGGACATCCACACTGAACCTGGACAAACTGCGATATACTGCGCATTCTCAAATGTGAATGCGCATGCGTCCATTAAGTACACGCAACGCTCACACTAGCTCACGTTCAAAGCGCACAAACGCGCACACCTGACATGTGAAGCTCAAAAATACACAACCGGACATGGGTAAAAAAACACAGCCGAAATCATGAACTCGAACTGATTCAAACGTAACAAAAACAAGCATACAAAATGGACGCATTCAGAAGAAAATTAACAGGTGACCTTTGAAACAAAAGTCCTTTAAGACAAAGTCATAATTTTAGTGTCCACATTAGAAGAGTTAAGCTTCCTCAGTTAATGCATTCGCTGTTGTAATCTGGAGTGGTTGGAGTATCTGTTGCCCTCGTGTCGCAGTTTGTTGTCATTATTAACGTCACCACGTCCTTTAAGGATCTAAGAGAGTAGAGACTGATGTTTTCCTGCCATGGAACGATAGAGTGAAGTCCTGCTGAGGGTGCTGTGGCTCTTTCAGAACTTGCTGCACGCGGGCAGTGCCATCCTGGCGCCGGAGACGAGGCCGCACTGGGAGCTGATCCAGCAGACGGAGGGGGGCTCGGCCCTGCTGCTGCAGCAGTACGAGGAGTACGCCAACGCGCTGGCACAGAATATGAGGAAGACCTACCTCACGCCCTTCACCATCGTCACGCCCAACATCGGTGAGCAGGGCTGAATCATCGCTGTCGAATCACTGTTACGTCACTGTATGAGCGACCTCGCATTGTACTGAACACAAACACAAGAGCCCTATTATTCAGTGTTAGCATTCCTTTCCTCCGGACCCCTGTCTAAGCCATAGCAGCACATTGCCGTCATCCTGTGCTTTTCTGATAATGATCGCTCTCTCTGCCAGCAAGCAGCCCGCTTACGCAGGGTGCATCACACAGTGTACTGTAAAGTCGTAATTGCTGTGCGCAAAAGCTGATTTATCCAAACAATCTATTTGAAGATTTTTTTTTCTGTGCACTAGTGGGTGTGTGCTTGTAAAACAATTCACAGATATCACTATCTGTTTTTGTAAAATGGGAGGCCTTTGTCAACTTACCCCTCTGGTTAAGTAAACAGTGCACTACATTTACAGTACATTACATTTCTTCTTGGGGCTTTAAATTGGGAGGTGAAAATGAAGGAGTATCTGAGAATGCCTGTAGGGAATATTGAGTAAACCAAGTGCAGCCCACGACTTTGCCTGACGACTTTTGCCCTTTCAGTAATATATGAGGTTATAGGTCCAGCCACTGGACTCTGGTAAGCTCCATTTTCCCATAGAAGGGCTTCCTGCACCTTGCATTTAGATTGGTGGGAGTTCTGGCTCCTGCAGGGAGTTCTCCGCAGGGATGCTCAGTGCTGCGTTGGGCTGTTTGGAGAGGCGTCACCGCCGCCCTTTTCTCACGACCCTGGCTCGTCTCTGCAGTGATCTCAGTGGATCGGCTGAACAAGATGAACTTCGCCGGGGCCAAACTCCCCCGCTACCAGGCCTTGCGAGGGGCTCGTCCGGCCGACCTGGAGACAGCCGTCACCCTCCCGGACTCCGTGTTTGAGTCAGCGCGGGAGTCCAAGGGTCCCCGGGCCATCCCGGCCCCACCCCCCGCCCCCACCCCACAGGGCCCCTCCGAGGCTCCTGGGAACCACACAGCCAATCGGAGGCGCCGGCACCCCGAGCAGACGCACAGCGAAGCGGTGGCCAGCGTCATCATCTTCCACAGCCTGGCCCCCCTGCTGCCGCAGCGCTACGACCCCGACAAGAGGAGCCTGAGGTGGGGGCGGGAGCGGGAGATCTGGGGCTGCGGAGATGAGGGGAAAATCATAGGCACATTCAGATCAGGGATTAAACATCTGTACAGTCAAGTGATCAATTAACCCTGCAAAATCAAAGAAAAGGTTTATTTTAGCCAGCGTATAAGTTAGTATTTAGGCGCATTGAATTTCTTATTTCTGGTCCTATTTTGCTCAGTATGATGTAGAAGATTGCAAGTGAGTTGGACAGTTTGACTCATGTAAAAATTTGCCAGAGGAGTTACACAATTTTATTTGTGTAGCAAGATGTTACAAGGTAGTTACATTATTTTCTATTTCACTGAAAAAAATTTGATCTTCGTATTAGAAATTATAATACAAATGGGCATTCCACGTATTGCAGTCATTTTACAAATGAAGTGTAGGCACTTCGAGGCTAAAATGCTTTTTTATTTTTTAATTTCCTTTATTCATTATTAATTTTGTGCATAAGTATTCAGTTTAAGAGAGATCCACAGCAGAATGCCCAATATTTTGGCCAAAATCTTTGACAGATGCTGAGAGGGGCAGCTCCTGGTTTCTGTTTATTTGAGTCTTTTTACACAACACTTGTGAAGACAAACTTTGTTTGCCATTATACCCCAGCTGCATCCTTAACTGGATTATAAGCTGTGATGTTCCACTCTTCTGTCCTGTCCCCTAACCGCCGGCCGTCTGTGTGTGTATGTGTGTGTGTCTGTGTGTGTTAGGGTGCCCAAGCGTCCAGTCATCAACACCCCGGTGGTCAGCATTACGGTCCACGACAATGACGAACTGCTCCAGCACGTCCTGGACAAGCCCATCACCGTACAGTTCCGCTTGGTGCAGTCCGAGGACCGCTCCAAACCCATCTGCGTCTTCTGGAACCACTCAATCCTGTGAGACACCGCCCTAGCACGATCTCATGAGCCTTTGCGCACTTTAGAAAGCATAAAAAAGTATCCCCTAAATGAATAGAAAGGATGTAGTACTGCCATGTCATACATGTTTTATATTACATACATGTAATACAGCTTTCTTGCATCGCAATTGGTCAGATTCTGTTCATTGGCCAACTTCAAACAAAATTTTTGCTGTGGTAATGCTTCCAATCCTGCTGGGAACGATTAACCATCGCTAGAGTTACCTTCTATTTGGCAGTCTATTCAAGTCAAAGGGATGAATAATTTGCTAGCTTCAGTGATAAAGCTTTTCGCCATTAAAGTGGTAATTTGCATGTTTGACTGTTATTGTTGAAACTTGTATTAATTAATTTAATGGCAAAAAACGTTAACATGTTAACTACTGAATTATTGAATGAATGAATGAATGAATGAATGAATGAAGTTTATTTTTGAACATGTCCATATTGAAATTTGCCAAGGAAGTGAGAATATCAATCATGAAATTGTCAACAAAGAAAATAACATAATTAATTTAACAAAAATACTACAGAAGGTAAATGTGACCTGTTCAAAAACTCAGCAGAGGGAAACAGAAGCTTGCATATTTCTATTAGTTTACAAAACTTTCACTGTCACCATTTCTACCATCTATATATATATATTTACATATTCAGCCTTCACCACTCCTCTGATGATAATAATATGTCTAATGGTATAATATTTACCCATATGTTTATAAGTTTACATACCCTTCAACAAATATATAGTTATACACACATACACTTACAAACATATTTATCATGCATACATATACGTACATATATATATACATTTATACGCACACAAACACCAACATGCCTACACACACACACATACCGATTTACAGTCAGTTAATTTATCATTATTACTTGTTTTTATACTTCTCTAGGGTATATATTTTAAGCTGCTTTTTAAATTGTGCTACATGTTTACATTCTTTGATATTGACAGGTGAGCCATTCCACAGTTTTACACCACACTTTTTTACAATTTGCTTTCTTAAATTTTCTAAATAATACAACGCTGATGTTTATGAGATAAATAAGATCTCTAATTTGTTAGCTAGAGATATCTAATTATGGAACAAAAGAAATAATATGCATTTATTCCTCACAGAAGGCTCGGAATAAACGTAAATTGCTACTCTCGTTTCATAAATTTGAGGTCTCGGGCTCCCTGATTAGAGATCCTTTATGTATCCAACTATCTTACTGGCGACTGCCCCTTATTACACATACTAAGCGAAAAGAAGAGTGACGTTCATTTCCATTTTAAGCTGATGAATGAAAATTCAACCTGAGTGATCTGTTGATAGTGATGGACATAGGAAGAGATTTTGGGTAATTTTGGATTTTTTTGATAATTCTTTCAGCAACTAATTCCCATTTTTGCCCTTTTTCCGCCACAGTGTCGGGGGCACTGGTGGTTGGTCGGCGAAGGGGTGCGAGGTGGTGTTTCGTAACCACACCCACATCAGCTGCCAGTGCTATCACATGACCAGCTTTGCGGTTCTCATGGACGTCTCTCGTAGAGAGGTGAGAGAGAGACGCTCACTTTGCGCTCCGTTCTGATCATGTCATCACCTCTGTGTCTCCCTGCCGTCCTCCCGTTTGTCACCGCTGGTTTCGCTCTCTTTATCGTCCGTCTCTCGTTTCCTCTCCTCTTGTAAATGTACTGTTATCTGTCTCTCCCTATTGTCAGCCCTCTCTGTCACACTGACAGCGTTACCTCATTACCCACTGCTGGCATCCTCTGTGACACTCTGTTAAAGTGGGACACACAACCCTTGGTCTCTCTGTTGTGCTTTTCTCTCCATCCCCCTCCCTCCATTCTTCACACCTCTCCCCCGGCTCTTCTCCCTTTTTCACTGTCATTGTGATCAAAGTGCAGCTCTGTGTGGAAAGAGAGTCGAATTTCAACAGCAGGAAAGGAAGAATAGCTGTAAAATTATTATGGATTATCGAAAGAATTTCCCACTTCTTTTGAATCAGTGAACCATTGATGCGAAAAGGCGTTGTTCTGTTACAGTGTCACTATTTAAACTGGTTTGATTCCCTCACTAATTGCAGCCCCTGGATAAAATCGGTTGGTTACTGTGGATTAAGGTTGTCGTCCTCACCGCCACCGAGATTTTCTTGTAGCTGCTCTATTGGCCACAAATTTCCACCGATTCCTTTGATATTTGGTGTGGGCGTAAGGTTACGACACCAATCAATTTTAGTTGCTATGGCAACTGAATTTACCATATAAAGCATAATTTCATACTAAAAATTGTGACATTTTCAACAAAGTGCGTAAAGGGAAGAAGGGGGGGGGGCCAAAGTCATGTGGTTGCCGGGCTGCGGACTGTCTAGTTTAAACTGTGGGTATGTGCATCCACACAGGGTGAGTGGTGCAGGAATTACTGCGCTTTAAACCTGCGTCCCTGTCCAGGCTCTTACAGACTTCACTGTATGTTTGTTTTGATACATTTATCTGCTATGCTTCGGGATTGGTGGCTTTTTGATCCACTATGATTTAAGGTGCCCTTTAAAAAACAATCAGAAACCTAGTATTGTTGTTAGTACTCGAGATTGGTCTCAAGACCATTTTTTGAAGGTCTCACCTCAGAATCAACTGTATTTTCACTCGGTCTTCTCTCGGTCTCGGACGAAGCGGGCTTGGGATTTTTTTTCCAAGACCACACCTGCACGCTTATCTCTAATTTGCCTGTGAATTGTCTGATTTATTTAAGACATCATTGCTGTGATTGGATGCAAAACCTTCTGCTTCAAATGCAACCAATAATGTTAACTTGGCAGCTGTACATTTAACAAAGCTTGTCGTTGGTTCAAAAACCGTTGAAGTAAGTTAAAGGAAAAAATACTTACTGTGTTAAAAAAAGAGGGAGAAGAGTGAAGACTTATGTATGAAATTGTTTGATACATTCTGTACTTAATAATGGTTTCCAGGGGAAGAGAGTAGTCTCCCAGAAAACCTGATGCTCAAAAAAATTGTGTTGTCAGGTGGATGGTAAAACATGGGAAGGAATGTTGAATAAATATGAAGTTGTTTTCATCTCCTTAGTGTGTGTTTGGATTTGTTTGCTCATAGAAAACAAAGGAATATTCTCACTCATAAAATTCACCTCTGCAATGCCTTTTGATTATTTTATCAACAGATTTCTTGTAGTACACTTACACATGCATATGCAGTGAATGTCAGTAAAAGAGGTCAAAGAAGAGGAATCTTCATTTGTTTCATGTGAGTGTTTTTAGCAGAATGTGGATATTTCAGATCAATTTAAGGACTGCCTATGGTTTGCATGTTCTACATTTCATCGTTAAGTGTGCCATGCCATGTGGGATTTGCAATGGTCCGATTTTGGTCTTAAGTCGGTCTTGGCCTGCCTTGGTCTTGGTCTTGACTCGGTCTCGGCCTCTGAAAGTCTTGGTCTTGACTCGGTTTCGATACACTCCAGTCTTGGTTATGTCTTGGTCTCAGATCAGGTGGTCTTGACTACAACACTACTAAAGTTTAATGCATTGTTTTGAAAGAACCCGCTAACACCTGAGAGTTTTCTGAAAAACTTGTTAGGATTGTCAACATTCACTAAAAGCTTTATATCACACCGTCTGTAGTAAATAGAAACATGAAATAAAAACCACTGGAGAGCTTACATCTTTGGCTCTCAGTGAGAATTATTGCCATTGCCATAAAGTGCATCAACACAATAAAAAAAATCAATAAATGTTGATTTGTTTACAATTGGCAGCATACAAAACAAAGTGGTCCTGTAAAAAAAGTCGATATTACTCCCCTCGCTCAGGTCTTCAGCCACTGTCACTGTATTCAAAAACTCTTTTTGTGGCGCAGGAAAAAAAAAAACAAATCCCATAATGCATTTTGTCTTCCCGGCTCATATTTTGGTGGTGCACTTCATTCCAAGTGACTTGAAAATGATGGCTTCATCTGAAATATGCTGACATTGCATCAAGGAGCCACACAGTCGTTGAATCAGGTCTTATAGGGTTTATTCATCTTTTTACTGAAGAGGAAGAGTAATGGAGTTTGAGATGGAATGGTTTGTGTATTGAAGTGTACAGCACTATTGTAATGGCATTGTGTCATCTTATAACTCACACCTCCCCCCCCCTCTCTCTGTTGCTCTCCTTTCTCTTCTGTCATTGGGCAGAACGGTGAGATCCTGCCGCTGAAGCTGGTGACCTGGAGCACAGTCGGGGTGACCCTGGGCTTCCTCCTCCTCACCACACTCTTCCTCGTCTGTCTGCGTGCCATGCACTGCAATAAGACCAGCATCATTAACAACGGGTCGGTCGCCCTCTTCCTCTCCGAACTCATCTTCATCCTCGGCATCAACCAGGCTGACAATCTGGTACAGCCCTGTCACCTCTATATCGCACAGGCTTAAACTGGGTCGCACGTAGTTTGACATGTACAAACTTCACCACAGATCTGTGCTGTAACGTCAGTGATAATTGGTTTACAAAGCCTGACCAAACATATACTAGATGTGAGACTGTAGATCTTAAGTGTGGTTGTGGAGGTAGGTGCACAGTGCCTTGTGCTTAATTCTGTGTTGCAGGCTTTATATTGTCTATGTATGAAGTATAGATCTCTCTCTCTCTCTCGCTCTCTCTCTCCGTGCTGCTGTTTCTTTTGGTTCTGTGTACTGTAGTTTCTTCATTTTTTCCCCTCCCTCCCCTAAACTGACTTTTTTTCCTGGTATTATACTCATTTCTTTTCTCTTGGTGTTACGGTTTGTGATGTAATGTAAGTTTCGTGCTCTCTCTCTCCGGCCCTGTCTCTCAGTTCCTGTGTACGGTGATCGCCATCCTTTTGCATTTCTTCTACCTCTGCACGTTTGCTTGGCTCTTCCTGGAGAGCCTGCACGTTTACCGCATGCTGAGCGAGGTGCGCGACATCAACTACGGCCCCATGCGCTTCTACTACACCATCGGCTGGGGCGTTCCTGCCTTCATCACAGGTCAGTGCTGCCGGCGCCCCCTGCTGTTGGATCACAAACTAGTGCTGCTGTCCAGTGTCTCTAAACCTTGCTCCTCTCCTGCTTACTTCATGTCCTCCTGATTCGACATACCCAGCTCTGCTCATCAAGTGCTGCACAAATTAGCCGATCGGGTGCGTTCATTCTGAGAGATGTCTAAGGCTCCGCTCACACAGCAAGCCTAAGTGCTCAGTTCCGATTTTATGCGCCGTTCATATTGTTTTTGTCTGGCTATTGATATTATTATTCCTAATAAGGCCTGTATATGACTTAAATTTGAATGCATCGCAACCCAGAACTGACCCACTTGCACAGACAACTTTAGATGCGCCCCTCCTAGAGGGAAACGCACAGAGCACAAATACCCATACATGTGTACTACACAGTTGGCGAAAAGCCGTAGATAAAATTTGTAGTATGTCTGAATTCTCTGCTTGGATCAAACTATGCGAATGATACCCGGCTCGGCTCATGCATTCAGCAGGATTCTGCTGCAGTCAACGGACTTAATGTCAGAAGAAGAGATATGCTCTCTGTTGAAAATGATACATAAAAGAAACAATATATACAATTAATAGAAACACTATTATGTCCATATTATTAAAATATTTATAAATGCCACCAATTCTAATGCAAACTTGTATATGTTAATATTCCTGGGGGAAGGTTATGGTACGTTTTGGCTTAACTGGGACATTTGGTGGGTAAGATAAGATAACATAACGTTACGATAACATTAACTTATTTATTGGCACTATTGTAGGTTTTTATGTTTTTCTATGTTGTATGTGTCTATGGGTATGCAAACGCATCAACAATATAGAGGTTACTGTGATCGCGCCCACTGTGCTGATGTGCATGTTACAGCACAGAATTATTGACGTGAGTGACTTCCAATTGACATTTGTTCCGACCTGACGTTCAGATTATGGTTGCATTGACACAATCGGACATGTACTGGAATCTGGTACCTCAAATAAAAGTGGCCCAAGTCAGAACTGGAAATCTCAGATTCAATGGTTTTTTTTTTGCCAATCACACTGTAGTTGACAAAATCATATTTTTGTCTCATTTGAGAAATAATATATGATTCTAGCCACTTTTCTCTAATTGTCTGAATGTTGTAGGGCAGGGATATTCCCTGTGAAACACAGCTGTGGGAAATGAGGAGGAAGATGTATTTGATCTGCAAATTAATTTGATACTTGGGTGATGGAAGTAGCCCAGGGTGCACATTGAAACAGCCCGTCTTAAAATTAATGTTCTTCTGTCGTATTCTGTAGACCGAAACAGTCTGTTGGTAGTGTTACCTTTGAGTGTATTCATAGTTCATTTAGCCTTGTTTGTTGTCTGCAACAAGCAATTGGATGTTTGTATGCCTGCATAATTCCTACTAACTCTCGACACTGCACTTTGTCTTCAGATGCTAATACTCAGAAAATTTAAAAACATTTTTTGAAAAAAAAAAAAAAAAAAAAAAACCTGAAAGTTTCACTGTGTTTGCAAAGAATGCTTATAAATTTCAAATATCTTCACTGGCAGGCTTTTTAGCCGTTTTAAGCTGTACCATTTTGCACCAGCACCCTGTTTTGTCTTTTTGCGGTACTAATGTGCGAAGGATTATCGCTAATCCAGTGTAATTAACTGAACAGTTTATAACCAGCAAGCACATCAAACAGACCCAGCCCTTGATGGGATTCTGTTAAATTGCAGATTTCACAGATTATTGTTGATCCCTCACAAACATTTGTCCAGTTAGGTTAAATAAATGCTGGCGTCAACTTATCGTCGAAACAATGAACCGAACCATCTATACATTTATTACAATTCACAGGGCAACAGAGTATAAAGAACTTACTGAATTTCTTCCACTGTAATGCAATCAAGTCACCTCAACTAAGGCATAGGGCCCGATTACCAATTAAAAATGATGAAGGAAAATTTGTACCAAAAATCTTCTTGCAGAGCTTGTTATAGAGGGCTTCTCTCTGATAGCTGAGTGCGTGTAGTGTCGTTCTCTGAATCTTGGTTTTTGTTCTTCAGGATTGGCTGTCGGACTGGACCCAGAGGGTTACGGGAACCCAGATTTCTGTTGGCTCTCTATCTACGACACCCTCATCTGGAGCTTTGCTGGGCCTATAGCGCTGGTTGTGTCTGTGAGTATGCCCCTGTGGAGCTGGACGCGACGAAGTGAATTTAGGCCACAATCTCCTCTTCCTCTGCAGCATTAAATATGAATCAGCTGCAGGAAAAATGTGCATCTTTAAATTTTACATGCAGCTGCAAGTCCTGTATTGAACGTTAGAATATTTTCCTGGTGGCTCACGTTGCTGGGATCAATACAGAAGTATTTCTCATTTGTGGAATATACTGTTTAAAAATGAAAATAAAAAGCAATTATAATGTTCATATTTTAGTTTCATGACTACGTATATGACTTTTTAATCGGCAATTGAATATTAATCCTTTTAATCAGAATTCTTAGTTTTTATTGGTTTATTAATCAAATTCTCTACCCTTTGTCGTAAAATCTAATGGAGCTTGTTCTTTCTGTCAGTGAAAGTCAATCAGCTTCTTAGAAAGACGATCGGAGACCTTCAAGTGGTCAGAAAAACTGGACACAGCTTTATCAGGCTTGAAGTCAGCCAACCTGAGCCATAATGGCTGTCTGAAGGTCAAGGGTGAAGGAGCCAGACTTGAGGGATTTATTGTTAATCCCACGGCCGATGGAGGGGTCATAGAGAGAGGGCAAGTTTTGAGAAATGAGCTGGGAGTCAGCTCGAGTGGGACAAATTTAGTCTTTTTTCACTGGAGACCTAAGACTGAAGCCCAAGTGGCTGCTGATAATTCTTAAGGGAGCTATTCTCTTTGGGAACCAAAAGGGTTTTATGGCTGCAGACTCGTGGAAGTCTTTCAATACTATTACAGCCGCTTGAACTTCAAGCTAATTGTCTGTAAAATTTAGATTTTTTTCTGTTCATGACTGGATAATTGTCAATATTTGTTTGTTCTAAATCTTTGGCCTGTTTCTTGGCAGCCAAAAAGCATTTCTTTCTTTTGGGTGACATTTTCACTTCAGCACCATCTGACCACAACAAATAGTGAAGAAATGGGAGTGTAATGCATTTCTAGCTTGGCTGAACATGTTTTTGTAGTGTATTTTAATTGTGTTACTGCATTTTAGGAGCTCTGTTTTTCTGTCTTTTGAAATCATGATTTCAAATGATTTTTTGAAATCATGACCAAACAAAACAACTTTGTTTCTCTGAATCTTTGAAAATCATTCCTAGTCTATAAATAGGCGATGATTATATTCTCTCATGACCACATTTCTGTGATCTGTGCAGTCATTTGGAAATTATTTACTGTAAACATGGTCACTCTCTACTGTTAATTTATCGCTCGTCAACTCTGTTCCTCTAGAATGAGAATTGCTGGTTTTTGTGTCGCCTGCGAAGCATAGCGGCACATAGGGATCACTTTGTACGGCGTCTGTCCGTCCGTCTGTCTGTTTGTCTCTGTCCGGTAGTCACACTTTCAGTTGGTAGTCACACTATCACATAAGCTTCGCAGGCGACACGTGTTCACCTGAACGCACTTGTCTAGGCTCCTGTTTACCTAGGAGTCAGGTGTGAATGCAGCCTTACCGACCAAAAGCACTGATAGTTCAGTTAATCACCTGAAAGCACAGAAAACCAGGGCTGGTTGTAGATTTGAGGGCTTGATTTTAGCGTGCCTGTTCTAAACTGACTGCTGATTGACTCATGCTCTGTGATCTGCCCTCAGATGAACATATTCCTGTATATAATATCCTCCAAGGCCTCCTGCTCTGGACGTCACCATGGGTTTGAGAAGAAGGAAAACCCCGTGTAAGTTCCTCAGCTGCAGCCTGACTGCAGATTTATGAATCCGCAATGTTCTCCTTTACCACTCAACACCTCTCACCAGGACAACATCATGGCATATGGTGGTCTCTGTCTGGAACCTATTAATACATGGCCTAAACAGTGTCACTCAGACTGCTGATAAGGTATGAGTGTTCCTGGGTTTGTGGTCGTTAGCTGTAAAATAAGGTGTCCATAGGTTTATCCGATGTCATGGAAAATCTGGTCCCCCAGAAAGTCTGGTCCCCCTACACTACCACTCAAAAGTTTGGGATCACTTGGAAATTTTCTTGTCTTCCATGGAAATACTCATGAAATTAGTCTGAATTGGAAATATAGCAAATGAACAGAACATGCTGACATTGTCTGAGTAAGAAATGACGATTTTAATGGAAAATGATGAAAATGATGAACTTTGCCGCCTTCAAAAAAAAAAAAACACCTTCACTGTTGATACTGAAACTGGTGTTTGATGGGAACTATTTAGCGCAGCTGCTAGTTGACAACCTGTGAGGCGTCTTTGTCTTAAACTACACACTCAGATATTTGTCTTCTTGCACAGTTGTGGGCCTCCCACTCCTTTTTTCTGTCCTTGTTAGTGCCAGTTTGTGCTGCTTTCTTAAGGGAGTAGTTGACAGCATAGTAAGAGATTATAAGTTTTCAATTTGTCACGTTGAATAGCCTTCTTTTCTAAGCACAACAATATACTGACGGGTCTCTAAAGGAAGTTCTTTCTTTCTTGCCATCTTAAGCCTGTAAACAAACAAACAACTGCTGATGCTTCAGGTACTAAACCAACCTCAAGAATGCCATGCTCCCTTTCGCGCTCCCTTAGTAGTTCAACGGTTTTCAGCTGTGCAACACATTTTCAGAAGGGTTTTCTAATAATCAATTAGACTTGTATTTCTGTATGTACATGCATGCAGGTCCATGTGTGTGTCATCACCCTGTTGACTCTCCACAGCTCCGGACTGAGGACAGCCTGTGGCGTCCTCCTGCTGATCACCGTGACGTGCCTGCTGGGCGTGCTGTCGGTGAACGGCGACTCGGTTATCTTCCACTACATGTTTGCTGGATTTAACTGCCTTCAGGTAATAATGGATATTAGTGTCATTTACTATGGGCCTGTTCTACTCAAAGGGGTGAGGGAATTCCTTTAAAATTCTGACCCTACTTATGTGTGAAGTCTCGCTCATTTTATAGTTTCATTTTTACAGTAGACCGGAAGTAAACCCCTCTTTTTGGATTTTTTGTGGGAAAGTGAAGAGGGTTGAAGAAAGAGATTTGATCATTATAAACTTAGTTCTGTGGGTGTGAATTGTATGAGAATTAGTCCATGGGCATCATATTGTTCAGTATTAAAACACTGAGGATATAGTATGATGGTAATGATCCGGCCTCTCAGAGCTAGACTGGAGTACCTTGTAGAAGTGTAAAATTCAATGGTCAGAAAGGCAGCCATTTTGTTTTGGCCATGTATTTCATCCCCATTGACAATTGGGCCCAACCATTGATAATTGGGAGGTTTCAATAGAATTGCTGGGGAGACTTCTTACATTGAGAGACAGGATGTCACACCTCTGCTCCTGGGTAGAGTTTCTCAGGATATTTTCTGACAATGGGCACTAATATCTACCCCCTCAGGGCCCCTTCATCTTTTTCTTCCGGATCGTGTTCAACAAGGAGGTCAGGACCGCCATCCGCTACTGCTGCAGCCGCAAGCGACCCGATCACATGATGGGCTCCAAGCCCCTGACCTCGGTAAGCCTCCGCCCAAAGGGCTAGACATCAGTGTGCTCTCTCTGTCATTGAGGCGATCCCGCAGATACGTCAGCACCGGGTGTCACTCATTCGCTGTTACAGCTAGCAGGGGGCAGCATAGAGCCACAGACACACTAGTTCATTTAGTTCTATTTTTCATACTTTTGTAATTTGAACTGTTTGGCCACCATCTTCTCTGACAGTTCTTTTGCTGCCACATCAGTGAGCGTTAAAGGGATGGTTAAATTTTTTTTGAGTGGGTTTGTATGAGCTACAAATGGCCACTACTTACCCAGATGCAGTTGAAAGCTCTCTGATCTCCTCCAGGTAGCCCTACCAACGCATAGTGCTAGGTTAAAATTTTGGACATACACTGTTGTGAATGGGACCAGGGAAACAACGTATTTTTGCGGCCTAAAAGAGGTCCTGCCTGAAAATAATACACAATTTCAATTGTACGCTATATTAAAAAAAATACAGCGCTTTACCTGCTCTGAAAAAAACACTGTCGCTCTTGAACAAACCAACTGACGTATTCCATCGGAGTAAACTGTGCGCTGTAGCGATCAGCTCTTTGGGTCAGACTCTGAGCGGTTTGTGGCAGAGACAGCATTTCAATGACATGGAATTACATCTCAAATTAGAAAAAAAATCCCTATAATAACCAGCACAGCAGATACAGTGTGTGGCTGTGTAGATCCCATGTGATATCAATTTGTGCTGCAATGTTACATTACACTTTTTCACAGGTGATTTACCTGATGCATGGGTAGCCTACAGCAGTGCTCTTCAGCGTGCACCAATGAGATTTCCCTGAATGTAGCCTCACAAAATCCTCTTTGGAAAAATGAATACTGCAAACACGGAGCTCTTTTAGGGATACGGATGGCGTATCAATATCCATGTTGAGCGCAGCGAGCCACAGCTGCCGAAGTCTATCCCTGGGGTGGAAACTGTAAGTGCACCGGGATACAGCTTTGCTTTCACGTCCAGGACAGCAACACATACATGGACCATTTTCGAAGTATTTGCACAAGTTTAACGACCGTGCAACCTCGCAACCGCAGTTAAGCTGCTTGCACACTGGATGCGAAATTAATTTTTCGCAAGACAGATTACATTCAAAGTCAATCGAAGACGCGTCTTCGCATTGACTTTGAATGTAATCTTTCATACGAAAACTTTGTTTCACGTCCAGTGTGCAAGCAGCTTTACTGTGACCCAAACAGCTGATGCTATAGTGCGCAGTTAACAAAGAAACGCCATGCGGAGGACTACGTCAGTTGGTTAGTTCAAGAGCAACTGCGTTTTTTTTCCAAGCAAGTAAAGCGCTGTAATTTTTTTTTATAAAGCCTACAATTGAAATGGTGTATTATTTTCAGGTAGGACCTCTTTTAGGCCGCAAAAATGTTTCCCCGGTCCCGTTCACAACAGTGTATTGCCTAAATTTCCACCCAGCACTATGTGCTGGTGCGGCTACCTGGAGGAAATCAGAGAGCTTTCTACTGCATCTAATGAAAGTAGTGGCGATTTGTAGCTCATACAACCCCACTTCAAAAAAGTGAACTGTCCCTTTAACCTAATTTGGTCATTGACAGATTTTTTTTATGCGCAACCGCTCAAAGTACAGTGCGTGAGAAGAGCATAAGTATGAAGCCTTATAAAGTCTAAGAGCTGTCCATGTGTGAGGAGTTTGATTCCCATCGTTCTCTGAGGTACAAAACCTTGTGTACTGCAGCAGCTCATAGAAGGATGGAGGGACTCTGACATTATTCCCGCGTTATTGAACTCTGTTCATTCCCGAGTTATCGAACTCTGACATAATTCCTGAGTTATTGACCTCTGACATTCATTCCTGAGTTATTGACCTCTGACATTCATTCCTGAGTTTTTGAACTCTGAAATTTTTCCCCAGTTCACGTTATTATCCCCCACCCCGCGAAACGGGGGATGTAGCATTGGGCTCTGTGTCCGTACGGACACACAAAATTGAAGCGGCGGGGGATATTGCCATGAGAGTGGCAAATACTTGTTCTATCTGGCCTGGCCTCCGGTCCCCTGAGCTCACTCTGAGTAGAGTACCTCCATTAAGAGAGTAGCGACATTGGAGGTCCTAAAAAATGTTGGTCGCCTGACTCACAGAGCCATTGTGATTCTGGCACTGTATTGTGAAGCAAAGTAATCTAACAAAATGACGGATTGTTGCGCCTTTGGGTGCAGCTACAGATCGGAGATAGGGCACAGGATGTACAGATTCTCTTCATATCGACAAACATGAAAGGTTTGAGAAAACAAAGTGAGCAGATTGGGATGGAAACCATCTTCATCGTACTCCAATCTGGAGCGCTAGTTAGCTAAATAATACTCGCTAGTAAGCTGGTAATGCTTGCTAATATTCAAGTCTACATTAATTAGCTAGCCAGCAAAGTTGGCTTCGGTTGTTGGAGAGCTTAGCCAGCTAGCTCGCTGCATTAGCTAAACTTTACCAGTAAGCTTGGCAAAAAGTACGAAAAATTTTATCTGATTAAGTTCGGCTTATTTGGCTCGCCAAGCTACTTGACTTGCTTATATCGCGGTTTAAAACTGACAGCCAACCTAGTGAACGTTAACTGATCGCAAGTAGACAGAAGTTTCGAAATAGCGTTGTAAATCCATGTTGATATTGAGGGATCATCAGTGAGTAACTCAGACACAACTCAGTCGGACAGGGAGAGCAGTAGTAGCAGAACTGGTTAAAAAATATGGAACTAAATGTGTACCCTATCAGTTCAACAGGAAACAAGTCCTTTAGTTTCCAAATACGGAACGATTCTGGATTTTGTATTTTAGTGGATGGTTGGCAACCCCAACAGACACAGAAGCGGCGGCGTTTCCTAGCAAAGGAATAAATAACATCAATTTGTCGATTGTCGTTACTCTCTTTATGTAAGTACTCTAACTTTCAGTATTGCTTCTTGCCACAGGCTAGAAGAGGTTGTGAGGTGCTCCCTGTGGCTTGGGTTTGTTCACAGTTTATTCCCCCCCCCAACTCTTCCCTCCTTTCCTCTCTTTACCCTCTCTCTCTCCCCTCGCCTTTCCCTTCTGTTTCTCCTCTCTTCTCCATTTGTTCCCATGCTCTCTCTCCCTCCCTCTCAGGGTTATAACTGTAACAGTATCTACATGGGTGGGCGCCTGTATCAGCCTCCGTTTGGGGACTCCAGCGCCTCTCTGAATGGCACACTGCAGTCCGGGAAGAGTCAGCAGAGCTATGTGCCCTTTGTGCTGAGGTAAAGTTTACAACCGATCCACGTAACCCATCTTTCTTCCCAATACCGAGTACAGGGTGGGGAAGCAAACTATGCAGAATAAATCACCATCCATAGATAGTATATTGTTCTCAACTGGCATGTTTATTGAAAAAAGGAGATTATAAGGCAGACAAATGAAGATAATGGGTAGTCCATTATTCAATATGTCCACCATTATTAGCAATAACAGGTGCACACAATTCAGGGGAGTGGTTGTGGGATTATTTGTACTTTAAATGTCAGCGCAAGTTTTGCTTCCCCACCCTGTATGTCTCTGTTTTTGAAATCCATTGCTTTCAGTAAACAATTGGTGTTATTACATTAGCACAAATTAAATGTTTGTGTTCTTATCCTGCAACGGTTAAATCCGCTGTGCAAGTCGGAGTGTGAGAGGGAATCCACTTTCTGCAGATCCCTGTTAGAGAGGAATAGCAGAGCCCTACTGAGAAGCTGCTCTCTGTTAGCGTGTCCGTGCTTCAGCGCTAACACTCCCTGTTTGTTTTCAGGGAGGACTCCGGTATCAACCACAGCCAGGGACACCTCACTCTGAACGACGGCCTGGGCTCACTCTTTCACGAAGCGAAAGAGCACGCAGGTGGTACGAATCAATCCACAACCGCCCACAAAATCTGCTGCGGCAGCTGCGCTCATAACTGTAATAACACGCTAAACTTCTAATACTGTTTTCATATCAGTGCAGAGCAGAAGATTGAATTCTACAGAATACTTAATCTTGCTTATGGCAGCAAATGTTTGTAATAAAATGCAATAAAGGTGCTTGAGGTATTTGTAGGAAGGTTATATCTAACTAATCAGTCAGAAACCAGGAATGCCGTCTGTGCTCTGAGTGTATGAGTCTCTTAACTTGTGCACACTGCATCTGGAACTGCAGACCATGACTCGGACTCGGACAGTGACCTCTCCTTGGAGGACGATCAGAGCGCGTCCTTTGCGTCCTCTCATTCCTCAGACAGCGAGGACGAAGAAGGGCCCTATCCTCCTGAGGCATGCTGGGAAAACCTGGCTGTCCAAATGGGCAAGCACCCACACCTCGGCCACGCAGGTACACTAGAATTACCCACTCCTCTCCAGCACCGCTGCGCTCGAATCCTCATATTACCATTTATGTCTCACTCTATAATTCCCATTGCTTGGTATGAGAAGAGTCACATAGCGCTGCCGCGTGCTAGTGCTCCATCACTGTAAAAATAACTCCAGCATATGGTGGAAACATCACCGCATTAACTCATTAGTTAAGTGTGAATGCGAGGCTAGCGCCTTTCCAATCTTTTGCATGCACAAATCTTTGCTTGCAAGCTTGCATAAACTAACTCTCACCAAAATGATAGGTGAAACAGCTGTTTTTTTTACTGGAAACTTTTTCATTGTGGAGTTATGTAAAGGTTGCTCCTTTCAACTTTGAGACGTTATGCTGGCCAGAGTGGCTGTTGCATGGATAATGAATGATCGAGGTGCTGTCATCATCATCATTAGTGATGCCAGAAACCAATCGGGACTTTGTCTCTCTTCCTACGCTCTCCCTCTCTGATCCTCCCCTCTTCTCCTGTCCATCTCTCCTACACTCTCTCTCTCTAATTGTCCCCTCCCCCTTATCTCCTCTCCTTCCTTCCTCCTCTCCCTCTACCCCTCTTCACCTCCCCCTCTCTCCTCCCCTCCTCTCCTCTCCCTCTCTCCTCCTCCCACAGATATTAACCTGACAAAGCTCTTGTGGCCGGGGGAGTTTGTCACCACAGCGAGTGACAGTGAGGGCCCCAGCGGGACAGAGAGGCTGACCGTGGAGACGGCCACTAAACCGGAGCTCTGCTCACCTCAGGAGGGCCGGGACCTGCTGGAGCAGAGGCCTGACGGGGCGGGGGAGAACACTCTCCTGTTCCTCTCCAGTCTTCCCAACCCCAGCTTATATCCCCAAAAAGGTGAGGGAGGTGCACATGGTGTCCCAGCAACACAATGACCCAAGAGCGATATGAGACTCATCTCACGGACACCGATGAAGCCTGAGTGATGTAAACGTGTGTGGTGTATTCACAGGCATCCTTAAGAAGAAGCCCCTGTCCCCCATCGCAGAGAGAAACGGGGTCAAGCGCATCCATAATGAGCTCTCCGGTGGCCCCGCCTCCTCCCGCTGCTCCTCCTCCAGTGAGGGCGGTGGGGGAGGGGCTACCCTGCAGGAGCAGACCAATGGAGTGACGCCCATCTCCATAACACCCATCGCCCTGAGCATCAGAGCTGGGACGGTCGACGATGATTCCTCAGGTTCAGAGTGAGTGTGGGGGCCTCGTCTGTGCTAACGGTGCCTGATGTGGGACATGGTCTCAGACAGGCGCGTCTGAAGCAGGCCAGATGCATGTGCTCTAAAAGGAAAAAACGATCAGAGTCCAAATTTAGCATATTTTATAGATTAAATATTATTATATTTACAATAATATACCACTACTCAAAAAAAATAAAGGGAACACAAAAATAACATATCCTAGATCTGAATGAATGAAATATTCTTATTAAATACTTTGTTCTTTACAAAGTTGAATGTGCTGACAACAAAATCACACAAAAATTATCAATGGAAATCAAATGTACTAACCCACGGAGGTCTGGATTTTCAAGTTACTCAAAATTAAAGTGAAAAAACACTCTACAGGCTGGTCCAACTTTGATGTAATGTCCTTAACACAAGTCAAAATGAGGCTCAGTAGTGTGTGTGGCCTCCACGTGCCTGTATGACCTCCCTACAACGCCTGGGCATGCTCCTGATGAGGTGACGGATGGTCTCCTGAAGGATCTCCTCCCAGACCTGGACTAAAGCTTCTGCCAACTTCTGGACAGTCTGGTGCAACGTGGCGTTGGTGGATGGAGCGAGACATGATGTCCCAGATGTGCTCAATTGGATTGAGGTCTGGGGAACGGGTGGACCAGTCCATAGCATCAATGCCTTCGTCTTGCAGGAACTGCTGACACACTCCAGCCACATGAGGTAAAGCAATGTCTTGCATTAGGAGGAACCCAGGGCCAACCGCACCAGCATATGGTCTCAAGGGGTCTGAGGATCTCATCTCCGTACCTAATGGCAGTCAGGCTACCTCTGGCGAGCACATGGAGGGCTGTGTGGCCCCCCAAAGAAATGCCACCCCACATCATTACTGACCCACTGCCAAACTAGTCATGCTGGAGGATGTTGTAGGCAGAACGTTCTCCACAGCGTCTCCAGACTCTGTCATGTCTGTCACACGTGCTCAGTGTGAACCTGCTTTCATCTGTGAAGAGCACAGGGCGCCAGTGGCGAATTTTCCAATCTTGGTGTTCTCTTGCAAATGCCAAACGTCCTGCACGGTGTTGGGCTGTAAGCACAACCCCCACCTGTGGACATCGGGCCCTCATACTATCCTCACGGAGTCGGTTTCTGACAGTTTCAGCGGACAAATGCACGTTTGTGGCCTGCTGGAGGTCATTTTGCAGGGCTCTGGCAGAGCTCCTCCTGTTCCTCCTTACACAAAGGCAGAGGTAGCGCTCCTGCTGCTGGGGTGTTGCCCTCCGACGGCCTCCTCCACGTCTCCTGATGTACTGGCCTGTCTCCTGGTAGCGCCTTATGCTCTGGACACTACGCTGACGGACACAGCAAACCTTCTTGCCACAGCTCGCATTGATGTGCCATCCTGGATGAGCTGCACTACCTGAGCCACTTGTGTGGGTTGTAGAGTCCATCTCATGCTACCACTAGAGTGAAAGCACAGCCAGCATTCAAAAGTGACCAAAACATCAGCCAGAAAGCATAGGAACTGAGAAGTGGTCTGTGGTCACCACCTGCAGAACCACTCCTTTATTGGGGTGTCTTGCTAATTGCCTATAATTTCCACCTGTTGTCTGTTCCATTTGCACAACAGCATGAGAAATTGATTGTCAATCAGTGTTGCTTCCTAAGTGGACAGTTTGATTTCACAGAAGTGTGATTGACTTGGAGTTACATTGTGTTGTTTAAGTGTTCCCTTTATTGTTTTGAGCTGTGCAATATAATATTATATTATTTTTGCATATGTTTTCAGTGCTTTATTTCTAAGATTGTTTTGAATTTTTAATTCATCATTTATTCACAAGGTGAAAATGTGACTGATCATTTTTCCATTGTGGTCTTCAATTATAAAGGGCAAAGTATGGCCCTTTAAAGGGTTCATAATAACATTAGTACAGCAATTTTCACTTTATTCAGCCGTTGCACCCATGTGACATCAAGTTCAAGAAACTCATTTTTTCTGACAGTCGAGATACTCAAGTCTGTATTTCCCAGAAAACTGGATCAATCTGACTGGATTTTTAGTCTGGCTCATCACTGTATTCCGGACCTCATCGGCCTGTTCCACCACTGATTGTCGAGTGACTCTGCATGTACTTTCACTGACATCTTATTAGAACTGGTCTACTCCAAAAAACCTAAGTGAACACCATAAGTCATTGGACAGCAACACTTTTTTGTTTGTAATTTTGGTTCTGTTGGCTGAGTCAATCACTGGATCTGAATCAAACTGAACATGTGATTTGCTTGCTGGAGTCTGAAGGCAAAAAGTCCTTAAAACAGACCAGAAATGAAGATGGCCTCAGTAAGGGCCTGGCAGAGCATCACCAGGGAAGATACCCGGAGTCTCTCACAGACTTCAAGCAGTCACTGCATGCAAAGAACATGACCAAATAATAAAAATAGTGGCAAAGCCACAGCGTCCACTTGGCCAAACATGGCCAAAATGGAACGCCCCCTATTGGCCAAAGTATCGGCCCAATCCAGCTCAAAATTGAAATTGGTCTAGACCTTATGACAATATGTACACACATGAAATATGAAAGGGATCGGTGAAAAACTGAAGACGCTAGAGCGCAGATGAGCCAAAAGTTTACACACCCACGGACGCACACGCATGCACGCACGACAGACCACCACTAAAGACCTCAAGCATAGCATAAGCCCCTTGGGCCTTTTGGCCAAGTGGGCTAAAAATTATTTCTTGAATCTAAATTAGGTTAAACTGTTATACATTTTTTTGATGAGCCAGAAAATGGCAGGACTGTGTACAAAATGTGCAGTCATTCCTAAACTGTACATCTGATCCAGATGGAAAGACCTTCAAATTAAAGCTGACTATGTACTTCAACTGTTTTTGTCACAGCTTACGGCTTGAGTATAGAAACAAAATAAAATAACTTGTCACTGTCCAAAGAATTATGGTGCTCAGTGCTCACTGTATACCATTTTTACAGAAATATTTAATGTTACCAAATCTGGTGCTCAGTAGTTAACTGGACTTTTGCCACACTATGAAATTCATGTGGCGGGTTGGCCAGGGATTGCAGTATATGGTTTTTGCTCGGGGAAATCTTGTGCACTTGTAGGCAGGAGGAGCTGCTGTCTTTTTCCATCATTTGAATTATGTATTTGGGAGATGCTTGTGCACAGATCGCTTGCCCTTTTTAAAAATGAATTACTAGTGGTACAGGCTGCAACTGGTTACCAAAACAAATCTAACTTTTTCTTCCTCCCTGTCTTTTTTCCTCTCTGAAAATAAAATCACAGATTCCTATTTTTTAATTTTGCCCATTGAAGCATTTGGTTCACATCCAATCCCTTGGGAGACAAATCCACCAGCCTGCAGCATGTTATAAGCATTTGCCATTCTTTCAATCAAAGAAAAACAAAGATCTGCTAAGCACGCATTATGGCTTTTTCATGTCCCGTACGTGTTGGCATTCGGCTCATGATCATGCATTTTTTTCCTTTTCTGTTTTGTGTTTTCGTTTTCTGTTGTGTCTCGCGCCCCACCCCATTCGCCTCTCTCCACAGGAGCCGAAAGATGTCATCTTGAGGAGCAAACCATAGCCAATGGGAAGGTGTGTCATTCCAGATCCCTCTGCCCCCAGGCCTGCCTCCACCCCACCACCACCACACCCACTTCCTGTCAGGAACAGGAAGAAACAGGCAGGGCGCACAAGAGGGAGCAAAGACCTTTCCTGGCTCTCCCCCTTCCGGATATTTCTGTCCCTGCTACTCTGTTCTTGTTCCCGAAGGACATGAAAACCTCACTGGGTTACTGCTTGCAGACACACGAGACTGCCAAGTTTTTGTTTTTTTTTTGGGGGGGGGCGGGGAAATAACTTTTTGTTTACATACTTGAATGGATGCACTTTTTTTCCCTGTACTGTGCCCGACTGTGCCCGACTGTGCAGGGAGAATGGCTGAAATTTTGTTTAATTTTTTTTTTTTTATTAAGAACAACATCGTTCACTGAAAAAAAAAACAAAAACAATAAACACGAACTGTACTCACGAGAGCTAGCTGCTCAGCTGGACGATTTAGCCTAAAAACCTTAACATTCAGGGAATTTACTTTTTTGACTGGTGCAGTGCGATAGAGAACAAGCTTTATGAGTAAAAAAGCATGGCTCACCGATTTGTAAAACCAGAGATGAGGTGCTGCAGAGGATTGGGCGCCTAATCGCCGTCTGTCTGATTAACACCTCTCTCAGGTGCAAAGCAGCCCTTTAGCTTTCCCTCCACGCACTGCCATCTGCTTTTGCTAACATGCCTCAGCATTACTGACAAAAGCGCAAAAGGGACCTCGTTTCTCACAAATAAATTAGACCTTGCATTTTTACCAACTAGTCTCGGATTAGTTGAGATGCATCGCGATGCGTCGGAAGGATCGCCCCTCTTCAGCCATAACTGCTGGGACATGAGCAGACTGCTCAGGCTTACAGGAATACTGGCATGAAGCTTCTCAGCTGCCTTCCTCCGCCCCCTCCCCCACCCAACCTGTGTGATTTTGTGCTTTTTTTGGAGGGGGTGGTGAGCTCTCTTTACACCGAGCACTGCCTTTTCTGCTTCTTGTCCCACGTCTTGACGCGCCAGTGGAAGAGGAGGCAAGAAATCAACAGCCTGTGACAATGCTGCAAAGCAAGGAAGACTTTTGTATATATTTTTTTGTCACATCAATTGCTGGAAGCTAATTTTGTAAAATTAAGAGGCTTCCCTTTTTTGAAAAAAAAAAACATTGAAATGTTAAAAAGGTTTTGTTTGTATTATTTAATCCTGTGAGGAAAATTCTTTGTAGTATGCTGTATGTTGTACAGATCTGAGGCCGTTTTATAGAAAAAAATGAAAAAGAAAAAAAATATTACTGTTAGTTTAAAAAAAAAAAGTGTGCTGAGGAAAACCTTGACTTGAGGGACATCCGCAAGTTGAGGGTTTTTCCAATTACTGTAAAGATGTAAGCTAACACTGTGTCACTACTGTAAATTTATAGAGCACCATTTACAGTATCTTGGGCCCGCCCTTCTCATTTTACACTATGCTGCTTTGACTGGCCATTATAAACAAATCTAATATTCAGGGCTAATATACTGAAGATCAGATGAATGAGTGTTCATTATGCTCATTGTAAAGGCTTCCCTTATTCCAGCCTTTGGCAAGCTTAATCTTTCCTTGTCCCTTATCTAGTAGCGGTTTATTATTTTTTTTCCCCGATGGATACAGGACTTTTTTAGTACAAAGTATCAATTGGTCAAATTGCTGCAATGTTCCATCATGCACTACTGCTGCAAGTCTGCCCACTCATCGTGGATGTCACCCAACAGTAATTAACCACGAAGGCAGTGACACAACCTCACCCACAGGTGCAGTCAGAGGTTAGCAAGTGTTTCTGTGTAAAATCTGGGTTCCTTCTCTGGGATGTTTTATTCACGGCCTGCAGGGTATACAGCGATTGAGCACCATTTCATATAGCTAGCTGTGAAGACTCGACTCTGGAACCGACCGCAACCACGCTTTACTGGGAATGCGTTTGAATTCAGAAGGGTTCCTTCATTTTACCATTGCATGTGTGGTCTTCCCCAGTCGAGCAACACAAAAATTGAATAAGCTTACCATTCATCATCGTGCACCGCTTTTTACACTGATAGCTAAGGCCGCGGCTGCTTCGAACTGAGATAATATGGTCTCAAGCTTGTGCTTATGCTGCCTAGATTAGACCAATCATGGCTTACGTTTCCAGTATCGAATTCACTTGTGAAAAGTTTTTAATCCTAAATTCAAGCTCTTATTTTTGGATCAGTTTCATCAGTCATTTACAGCGGTCAAATTTTCATCAAAATCACAGCATTTGCTGGTTCTATGTCAAGAGTAATCCCAAACACATCAAGACTTTGATAGGCGACGTAAAGTCCACAGTTGTTCGTCCTTTACCAAAGACCTTTCCACTAACTCCCTCGACGGGGCTTACTCCTTTGGTCTGATCGGTGATCGCATTCATAAACATCACCCAGATTGTCCTTAACATTGATGTTCAAAATTGTAAGAGACCGTTTGATTAGTTAGCAATACATTTCACAAAAAAATAGTAACCGATTGCTTTAGAGGTGCTAAACTGTTACCATGCATCTTCACTGCGTAAATGTGGGTCCAGTTTTTTTTTTTATTTAACCCGTTTGTGGTCATGCAAATGAAACCCTACAATCACAGTTGGAAAATTAAAGTGACTTTGGAACCCAAAGCAGAACTTTGTGCTTATTTTTTCCTCCTGCTCATTCTAGAATTTGAAAATCCAACAGTCAGAAAGTACAAGTTCTATACTATACAGCAAGCCAGGTGGGCTTTACCAATCAATTCCATATCCTGGCTGAAGTATTTTGCAAACTAGCTAAACCAGGTAACCAGAACGCAATACTGGAGAGTATTTTAATGTACTGAACAAGGACTTTCAACCACATTCCAATTCGCAGACCTTGCTTTGATCAACAAAAGTTTCGCAGTAAGGCTGGCCGATGACTTCAAAGTTAGAACTTTACTGCAGGTGCTAGATTAGTTGATTTTTATGTTCCATATCTCTTTCCTCATGAGTGCGTAGCAAGGATGATTGCAAATTCACATATTGACCACTCAGTGTATTTTTGGGGCTCTGCTGTGAAGAGGTACTCAGGCATGCACTCGGTTACAGCACCATCACTTTGACTTGGAAGCCACCCAATTTTGAAGGTGGTCCCAGTCTCCACCCTTCGGGGAAACAGATTAACATACCTTTCACACCACTGGGTGATTTATGCAGGCTTAACAGTCACAATCCATTATAGTTAGTTTGTTTTCCCCGTCAGTTTCTATGGAAGGTTCTCCTAGTTCATTAAATGGAGGCATCTTTCTGACCAAATACTCTGTAGTAAATGCTCAGCTGTCTTCTTTTCAGAGATATTTTTGGACAAGATGCCTGTACTCACAAATATTACAACTTAACCTTTATCTTGAATATATAAAACTTTCATTCACAAAGTCCGACGTAAAAATGACTCCAATGGCAGAATATATCCTAAAAATATGCATCTCACTGGACTTGCAAACAGCTGGAGACTGTGGCCACGTTCACCATTCATTCAGCAAAAATTCAGGGAATAGTCTCCCAAGTAGTAGCCACATTCACCAACCGTTTGGCGATCTCACTTTCCATCGCCGTGGAGTTTTTAATATGTTCAAAATTTAGAAAAATCTTTGGCGAACATGCCTTTACGCCAGATGGTCTGAAAAATACTTGCCAGAGTCGCCAACTGTTCTCCAAATAGTCTGCAAATATTCATTGTGGTCGTCAACTATTCTTCGATCATTCACCTCCCTCAGGAATGAGGTGACTTGAATACTTGCAGAAAAGTTGGCAAATAACACGAATAGTTGGGAGACTAGTCGCAAAATAGTTTGAGAATAGTTGACAAATCTTGTATTCGCCATGTTTAGGGCAGGACTCGCAGTATTTTTCAGTTAAATTTTTTTTGAACATTCATTTTGCTTGTGCAAACTTCATAGTTAGTGGGCAGCCTGGCAAAGCCCATAACGTGCTTTTGCTGGGACAAAAGTCTTTTCATCTCTTCAGATGATGCAACAAATCGCTGACTAGAGTTTAACCTATGACAAACACTGTAATTAACACATTCCCAGATGTGTATAGAAATAACCCCAGCGCACCACACTTTCATATGAGGTGCAACTAGACTTCTGACAACATGCCAAAGATTCAACCACAGACCAAAGTGCTAATCATCAAGAGCCTGAAGACTGAGTCTGCTGCTGAGGTGGCAGACATCTTTAATGTATCCAAATGTCAAGTGGATGGGAGAAGAAAAATATTTGATGAAACGGGTGATGTTTGTGGCAAATGCAGGTCAGACAGACCCCGGTATGACAACTGTTTGTAAGGAACGTTTTATGCTTCAACTGTACAAGGCTAGCCCTTCTTCAACTACAGCAAAGCTGCATTAGGAAATGTCACCAAATATCCCGGTATCTACAAGAAGAGTTTGTCAAATCCTCTCTCAAAGTGGTTTTTATGGCTGAATAAGTACACAGAAGCCTGCATTAAATAGAAAACAAATAACCTGCATTGCACTTGCCAAGGCCCACAGCTTGCAGAAAGGATTGATACTGGAAAAGTGGCTGAAGGTTTATTTTTCTGATGAATCATGAATTGAACTGCATCCCAGTCGTCGTACAAGACCAGTTGGAACCCTCATGGACCCAAGATTCTCCCAGAAAACAATCATGTTTGGTGGAGGAAAAATCATGGTTTGTTGTTACAGTCAGTATGGGGGGGTGGGAAAGATCTGCAGAGTGGATGGCAACATTAACAGCCTGAAATATCAAGTAGTTCTTCCTGCCCGACTCATACTGCTGCTCCTTCTCATACTTCTGTCTCCACATCACAGTTCCTGAAAGCAAAGAAGGTGAAGGCACTCCAGGATTGGCTGACACAGTCACCTGACATGAACATTATTGAGCATTCCAGGGGTAAGGTGAAGGAAGAGGCTTGGGAGATGAAACCATAGAATCTTGATGAACTCTGGGAGTCCTGCAAGACTGCTTTCTTTGCCATTCCAGATGATTTCATCATCAAGTTATTTCACTCATTGCCAAGACGTATGGATACAGTCCTCCAAGCTCATGGGAGTCTACGCAATATTAATTCTTTTTTCCCAAGGCACCATGAATTTATATGTCCAATATTATGGTGGCATATTTGTGTATTCAAAGTAAAGTGTATGTATACTTTCCACGTTTTTTTTTTTCAATGCGACAAGACTTTTGTCCAAGCAAAATCTGACCTTTGGGTACCAATTAAATAATAAAACTCAATGAATGACACAAAACTCTATTTTGGTATATTTCGCATAATCTAGAGGATTTTGCCTTTCATATAAGCAATTTTTTGATTCCAATAGATCAACTACAAGTCAGGTTATTAATTGTTGTTCCTACAACTTGGATAAGTGACAAGACTTTTGTCAGGCACTGTACTTGGAAGCTGCATTCAATCGGTTATAAAGTAAATGAGTATTTTCAGAATTTCGTTTACTACTCATCAGCTTTTGTTTCACTTCAAGGCACCAATCGAATTGTGTTTGTAATGTGCAAGATCCAATAGAAATTGTCATTAAAATAACCCTACTTTTGACGCATAGCGCCTAACATCCAGACCAGTTTTAAACCATCAGCTACTGAAACGATGTCTCCAGGCAATAAAAATGCGAGAGTCTCAATTTGCATGATGCTGGAAAAAGAGACAAAATGCTGTGCGGTGCAACACAGAGAGAGATCTGGTGACCCTATTTGCAGACAATTCACAGACTGTTCTTTGATTAGTTGCACTTAGTTGGGTGTTATCTTAACAGTCTCCAAACAGCTGCCACAGTCGCTACATTCACGAAAATGTCGCTGACTGTTCGCAGGGATTTGCCAGCTGTTCGTCAACTATTCCCCAAAATGTTGCTAGGAAGCCATCAACAAATGGCTAATAAGTATCCTACGGACTGGCGAGTACTTAAGGAATAGTTCACGACTCTAGGATCGCCGAAAAGTTGTTAAAAAAAGTAGCAAACTGCTGCTTTTGTCAGGCATTTGTTACTCAGTGAGATACTCTCTTTAGAAAGTATCACTTTCTGGCCCACAGTAAGGTTTTTTCATCAGGGAGCCGATGGCTTAGCGGTGTCTAACAGGTAATGAGCAACAGACAATAGATGTAATCCACCTTGTTCACGAGGCTTCTGAAGATGATGCTTACAAAAAATGCCCAGACTCAATAGTCGCATAATAGAAATTGTCTCAGTCTCAAAGTCACTCATCCCTAAACTAAGCAGAGGACATAACAGTACTTTCAAATTACTAAGCACAAACACAATTTGAGTGCTTAATAAGATGTAAATAGCAACATAGAGTTGAGTCCATGAATGACAATAAAATGAATCCAAACTAATTAGAGTCACTTGTCAAAGTCATTTTATTAAAAAAGTCAACTTACAATGCAAGTAATACTCCAATATCATTTTTAAATACAGACTAAAATTAACGTCTTTTTGTAATACTGGGAATCTTACTACTTTTAAAACAATGCTTCATCCCTAATGGCTAATTTTACAAGAAGCAGGCATTAGCGTGCATGCTATGAAAGAAGCATAGTGTACGCCTGAATTTATATATAAATACAAGACACAAATACATATATACACAAATATTTGTGTAAGTGTTGCATTTTGTTCTGGGCTCTGAAACTGTGTTTACAACTTACTTGCAATGGCAAAAAATCCTCGACTTGGTTGTGTTTATTCTCTGTGCATTTTTGGCCATCGGAACTCAAGCCTGCTCAGTTTCAAAATCCGTTCGTAAACTGTCATTTATCCGTCACAGTCTGCCATCTTCCCTTCCCTCTTCAATTCAAGTAGAGTCCTCCAAACTAGTGCTTTTCCGGTCAGACCCTGTAGCGCATAGACGGACCATGATGCTTTGCAAGCTGGGTTGCACTATGCCCAGGAGAGGCCTCTGGGAAGGGTCGCCATTCCAGCAGGCCTCCATCAACTGCCAGCACTCCTCATCGAAACTGGGCAAGCGCTCCGGGCGGGCACCTGCCAAGCACAGACACGTGAGTCACAGATCTGAAAAAAGCAGAAGCCAGGAGGAAGGAAGTGTGTTTGTCTGTGAGTGAGAGAGATGGGCACACAGAGGAAAGATACACGCAGGGCCTTCCAGAAAAAACAAGGGAATGGGGTGGGGTTTAATGGCTCTCGGCTGTTTGGCGGTTTCTGCCTCCGCCAATGATCATATTCTTAATTTAATTGCTTCGTGATCGGATTGGCCCTTGAGAATGTTTTCAAGGGGGACTAAATGGCCGAGTAAACTATTCTAATTCAATCAGTTTTTGGATTTAAAAAAATCATATCACTTGGGCTCGACCAGTCCATTTGTTTCCAGTCATTTTAGTCTTGCGCAAGGGAATCTTAACATCTTATTTCTACCAATCACAAAATATTTCATTAATCAACAATTTTTATTGTGGACAACAATACGCAAGTGCTGTTTTAATATAGACTATTGTACAGCTGCAACTTTAAAAGTCCAGTGTCTGGGGAATTCCACTGACAGTAACGGCAGGTACTGAAAATGACAGGCTTGAGCAGGACATAAAATTTTGGTCCAATGATCAATTACAGCAGCAGTTCTCACACCATCACATACCTGCTGTATGCTACAAATTTTTTGACTCGTTCCTCTCCCATAATTTAAAAACGGTGTTTAAATACACAACCCAAACTCGTAATGGCAGAATTACTCAATCCAGTCATTAGAAAACAAAGCTACAACTCCAATCATTCAGTGACTCTTCGTGTTCTTTTAGCATCTCAAAAATTTGAGTTTTACATTAGTGAGAGGAATGAAATGTGAACCCTGACCTCCATACCCCCCCTTTCTTAGCGTCTCAACAGAAACTGGTGACCTCAACTTGGGAAATCGGGGTTAAACCTTCTAACAACACTGCACTACAACAAATTTATGCAGGGCCATGCAGCAATGCATTTACAGAATATAATACTGGACGTTATAAATGGAGAGAGAAAAGAGGGGTAAAATGCAAGAAATAAACAGACCCAGCAGATGGCTAAACCTGGATCCAAGTCCTTCCATCTTAATTGAGAGTCCCTCTGACTGTGCCTGAACATGAACCTTCAGAAAGAGGGATATTTAGTTCACCTTTCTTCACGTTGTTCCACAGCTGATCCTTGCTGGCACATTTCTCGAAGGCCTCTGGGAGCTTTACGGAGCCGGTACACAAGTACCAGAAGAGGATGCCGAAGGCGTACACGTCCACAGAGTTGTCATACTTCCCTGGAAAAATCAGATGGACGTCAGGAAGTTGACCGATCTTGTCGATTCCCACAAAACATTCAATGAAAGATGAGTGCACAGTAGTTCAATCACTGACAGACCCACCTGCGGCGATGACATCACTACCAGATCCACGGGATGGACCCACTAGATAAACACTCTTCTATCATTAAACACAATTGAAACTGCCTGACATTATTCAGCAGAAACGCATCGCATCCTGCAGTTATGCCACTCCATCAAGTTAAATTACCTGGAAAAAACAGAGCTCCTCTCATGATGTGCAGTTTACACAAATTCCCTGAGCTAGGTGCGAGTGAAGTACTTTAAATATAGTAAACCTAAAAATACATCCTTAAGGCCAATTACTCCTGATTCCATAGCTCCACACTAATAATCTGAAAAGTGTATGCAGAGCAATAACAGAATGTCAGTTTCGCTAACCCAACAGAAGTGTGCTAAAAATAATTTTAAAATGCAAGAACATTCAATCCATGCAGAATGAAAGACCCCCAGAGTGCGCACAAATAACACACACTTATCACACTTTTACAGCCAAACAAGCAGTGGCGACAAAGAAATGGGGGGAAATGGGGAACAGTTAATAAAATTGAACAGTTACAGCACTTACTTCTCACCGGTAACTACTGTTTATCTACCTACTCATTAAGAAGCAGTACACATCCAACTCCAACTGGGCGTCACAGTCTCTGGTGTTCGAGTGGCCTGTTCGTACTATGGCCTGGTGATATGGTCTGTCTTAGCTCATATTTTGCTAACACGCCCAAAGGCTCTCTCTTTCCACTGCGATTACCAATATCCCATCCCACAGGAGCATTTCCCCAGCGCGTCCCCAGCCTCTCCTGTATGTGAAGGATTACGCAGCTCCGTTTTTCCCAGTTCCATCGCGCCCAGCGAGCAGCTGCCTCACCGCGGAGACTCTGACCTGTGAAGAGCTCAGGCGCCATGTGGATGGGCGTTCCCACAATGCTGCCTGACATCATGGCCTCTGGCTTGCAGAACCCCAGATCTGTGATCTTCGCACGGTTCTGTTTGTCCAGCTGTGGAGCACAGTGGGTGGGGTGGTGGAGGAAAAAAAATTAAATTCACTGAGGGGCCAAATTATGAGTGACTGAGGATCTACCCACACAGACTACAAATACAAACTAGGCTTATGCTGTCTGAGGCGACAGCTAGTGGTATATCCCCGAACGCCCCCAATCCTCTAATTCCCCAATCCTTGAATAGACCCAATACAATATTAAGCCCCTCAGGTCATGACCTTTCATTTGAACTTAATTTCAGGTCAATCGGACAAATGGTTCTAAAAATATGGCCAAAATGGTAATTTTCCATCACAAAGCGCTACCTGGTGGCAAAATATTGAACCATACAGGTATGGATGTAATCATGTGACATGTTGAGGTCATGACCTTGCAGTTGCACATAGTTTCATGTCAATTGGACAAATGGTTCCAAAGATATAGCAAAAATGGTGAATTTTATGTGACAAAGCTCCACCTTGTGTCAAAATTTTGAACCAACCAGGTATAATGTCATCGTAAGACACATTGCCAGGTCATGACCTTTCATTTGCACTTGATTTGAGGTCAATCGGACAAATATTTCCAGAGATATGATAAAAAGAGTGATTTTTTCAGTTTTTGGCCCCTGGTGGCCAATCTAGAAATCGTAAATAGTCCAAAATCAAATCAGTTCTTCCTCTTTATGATAAGTAAGCATCTGCAAAACTTGGAATTTCTAATTGAAATATTACGGAAGTTATCGTGTTAACGTAGGGCAGTGCGGCGGTGGTCGGACCAAAAACATAATATCCCCGGAACGCCATTCGGCGTTCGGGGATGTAAATATGCCCATGATGGTTTTAATACATGTATACCAAAGGACACAACGCATCATTCACAGTAAAGCTATACCGTACATGGAGAGAAATGGACTACAGTTTCTCCCAATCCTTTTTTAGCATGAGTGAACAGCTCACAATATGATCGATACAGATGTAAGTCACAGGTATGAAAGGGAATCCAGACGTATCAGGAAGATATGCATCATACGCAAAGCATAGTACAAAAGTAATATGCCCACATGGTAGCCCTGTAGATGATATCTTAATAGACTAAAAATTTTCCAATAATCACCAAAATCATTAATGATCCTCTTCATAACACCGCTGACTCACAAAACAATGAAAATAATCCAACAATAATAATAACCAGTAGAGTGAGAAAAATAAACTGTGGATGGACCAACGGAAAGGGCGGGACGATCACAATATACACTCATCAAAAAAAAAAAAAAAAAAAAAAAATCAATGAAGCACAGTGATGTTATGAAATGTTTCTGAACATTATGGCCAAAATTAATCCCTTTTATGGAACTCTAGTTTTCAGACGATAATCCAGGGATGTACACACAGGACACCAAATGCAGTTTTCTATAAGGAGAGTACACTCACGAGGTAGATTGTGTTTCATTGCATTTGATTTTAACTTTCATTTAGGCGGGACATTATGGAAGCCCAAAACTGCCAAAATTAAAAATAAATAAATGTATGAATAAATAAATGTATGAATAAATAAATGTATAAATAAATAAATGTATAAATAAATAAATAAATGTATACATACATACATACATACATACATACATACATACATACATTTTTTACCCCTTTTATTTATTTCTATATTTATTTCCATATTCATTTACTTCTTAAATTATTTCCATTTATATTTATTTCCCAATTTATTTATTTCTGTATTTATTTATTTAGGTATTTAATTATTTCTTAATGTATTTATTTCTGTATTTATTTATTTCTGTATTTATTTCCGTGGCAGTCCCGGACCAAGAAATCAGGAAATTTAATGGTAATGAGGGGGTGTGGCTTTCATCCCTGTCATCGCGTCGCCTTATTCCCATTGGTTGTTCCAAAACGGAGTGCTTAGATTGATCACACAGACCTACCTCCTGTATAAGCTTGCTGTTTAAGAATGGTCAATTCACTAAATTTAGGAATGGCTTCACAAAGACGAGCAATAGCAAGAGATTTGAGACTTTTAGCTGACATCACAGGATATGAAAACGCCCATTTTGATTATTTGCTATTTCGCGTGGAAGCCTCGAGGAACTAGCTATATTTTGCACATATTTTAATGTCACAGAGGTTGCCCCTGAGGTATTGACCAATTTGGATGTAGCGATTAGCCTGAATCGTTTACTCCTAAATGCTGATAAGGCTGTGGGACACCCCTCTCTCGTACTCCCCATGGAAGCTGTGCAGAGATATCTTTTAGCTGATGCGCATGTCCGGGACATTGCTGCTCTTTTGGGGGTTAGTGAGAGAACAGTCTACCGCCGATTGGCAGAGCATGTCATCAGGAGAGTTTTGCACCTCGCTATTCAAGGCTACTCGGTATGGCTACGTCCCAAACACTTTCACTTTCTTCCTTTCCTAAAAAGACAACAGGTAATTAAAATAGTGAAGACACTATGTAATAATTAACTCAAATTGAGAGGTTCCGCCCATGATACACAGCTCAAGTCTTGCCAAAAAATTCCCATTCCCTGATAAATTAAGTGCTCATTAAGTTTGAAACGGCAGAGCACATTGCTGTTATCTTTTTCAAAAGGGTGTCTGACGTAACTGCATCGAGGATAGAGTGGATCAGATGGAACGTGAGATCCTAAGAATATGTTTTTTTTTTTTTATTTCGCTATTCTATTGCATTTAAATGTATTTATGTATGTATTTATTTATTTATTTATATATACATTTATTTATATATTTATTTTTAATTTTGGCAGTTTTGAGCTTCCATAGGACATACCGTTCATCAAATGCAACTTTCACAGGCTGCAATTCGACATGCTCTTATTCAGTTGTCTACAAAATGCACTGGGCAAATCAATTTGCAGCGAAGAGTAATTTAGACTGAGTACAGCTTAAGAAAGGTTGTTGACATCACACGCACCAGACTAATTGCACACATCCCCCCTAATATTTACAGTATTTTGATTAAACTCGAGAGGCCTTAAATCAGTAGCTTAACAGAAGCAATAACCAGACCACAGGGGGACTGTTCTCTAATCTAATCAGTACAATCAACAGGACTAATGTATGCTTGAACCAGGAGCAAATGTCCAGTCAGACAATGGTAGTTGTTGGTAAAACACCAAATAATAAGAACCAACAAAGACGACCCAATTCAACCGCATGTTCCTTTCTTTAACACGGAAACTAAAAGACCAGAGAGAGGTAAACTACCAGGTACTGTGATCAACCCTCTCGTGGCAGTAATATTAACCCTTAGAGCACCGAAATAATTAAATGTATATTTTCTGAAAATTTACAGAGAAGTGCTGTTGAAAACCTATCATGTGGTGACTTGTTGTTTTAAACAAGTAGCCACATGATCGGGTT